>CM062292.1:51061948-51711710 GCA_031216915.1 Pictodentalium vernedei
TAAGAACCGGAACGGGTATGAAATTACCCTCAGAACCGGGAAACCGGGAAATCTCCCGGGTAATAGCAAGCAAATTTTCGAGAGTAACAAAACGCATTGATAATCTTCTTCCTCCAAACGAAAAAGGTCTTTTTCTAAGAGAAGTGTGAAAACCCAAACCTGCTTCAATCTCGCCTACATTTTCAGAACCACTAGTATTATCACCTCTACCTCCTCGAACATCAACACCCTCTTCACTGCCGTCACCAGTCTCCTCTGCTTAAAGCAGAGGAGACAGGTGGCCGCAGTGAAGAGGGGGGGGGGGGTCGATGTTGAAGGAGGTAGTGAATAGTGATACCACTTATTCTGGCAAGGATGGCGAGTTTGAAAGTTGAACCAGGTGAGGATCTTGCTGTTGAAGTGTGGGTCCTCCAAAACTGGTTGAGAGCTACGGTCATCTGGGACGGAGGTTCGTCAGAAGGCGGGGATACATTTCAGGCATGACAGGGCCAATGAAATTCTACAAAGTAACATTAGGACAGTTTTTCAATTCAGAAAACTTCAGTTCAACACTCAACGAGTGCCACGCTTGATTCCCGGTTCAGTGCTATAGATTTTCCGGGTATCGGGACGTGTTTTTGGATTTGTGTTGGAGTTATTCTTCCTTCCATTGTTATTCTCGTCATTAGTTCTTAATTAGAATTTATTTATTATTGTAAAAAAATGAAAATGCAACACTGAATATGAATAGATATTATTTAAACTAAACCACGTGAGAGAGAGAGAGAGAGAGAGAGAGAGAGAGAGAGAGAGAGGGGTGGGGGAGAGGGCGAGTGCTCACCCCCAAAACAACAGTTTCTGCGGAATAATCACAAACCGTTCCTGTAAACAGGACAAATTGAGATACAAACATGGCAACCAAAGTAGGATAGACAATATTTTAACCCGTTACCCAAAGTAACGCCCAAAACCGACTGAGCAAATTAAAAAAATCGCCATTCAATTTATACTATTTTTTTCAAGTTTTGTCTCAAAAACATAGCTTATGACAAGATTCGATTCGATTTGGAATTTCTAGTTGGCATTCGGTTCCATTCGAAATCGGCTCCTCGATTTGGTTCCTATCGAATCTTCTTCACATGAATGTAGCTTGGCATTAGTCCTCTTCTTCGTTACACAAAATGTATAGTTCAGATGGAAATTGTACATAAATTGTGTTGAAAGGCTGAGTGTAACTTCCGCTATGTTAACATAAATAACAGCTGAACTCATGTCACCATCCATGCTAATTCCTGTATCACTAGTCCCAACCACTGTTTACCCTTTGAACCCTGGTGGTATCTTCCATGTCAGTTCAATAACAGCAATTGGAAGAGTTCATATTCATTATTTGGGGGTAGACAAATTAATATTTTCAACGTGCAGCCTTGGGCTGCACGTTGAAAATATTAGTTGGACTACACCGCACATTTACCTTGTAGCCACCCCACTTAATGACATTATGACGTAGCTTGTGACACGGCCGGAAATAGGGCCTCTGGAGTTCAAAGGGTTAAATGCAAAAGGTGAAATATAATGCTGACAGTCATATTCCAACTACATCATCAAGGCATGCTATCGACGAGGTAGTTGAATTATTTTATCAGTCAGGACTTGAGCCATCATAGTCGGAACAAGTCACGTTTATAGCACCCTAACCATCATTGGTCATCTTCAACACGACTCTGATTCGATTCAAGGTTCGATACGATTTCGAATAACACGTGATTCGATTCGAGATTCAATTCGAATCGAAAATGTGATTCACAGGGCCCTACTTATGACCCTCTCATTAGAACGGGCTCTATGTTTTTTATGCAAAAAAAATGATATTCAAGAATTTTGTTTGCATGTGTCCTCTGCCTTTCGTGTTAGGTAAATGGTTTACTAGTTGTTCAATATTGCAGTTGTTCAATATTGCAGAGGAATTACGGGGGCGCGGTGGCTTTGTAGGTAGAGGTGCAGGCTGCAAGCCGAGAGGTTCTCGGTTCGAATCCCACCTGCGGCATCCGCGTTGTGTCTTTGGGCAAGACACTTAACCCCCATTGCTCACGTGGGGACACGGTGGCGTTGTGTACTAAGGCGTACTGCACGTCGATGGTGCACCTGTCTTCAACCAATGTTAACCCTGCTTGTGTGGAGTTGGTATGATGGGGAGCTGACAGTTGCTCGCCGTTGCTCGATGGTTCTCTCCGGGTACTCCGGCTTCCCCCACCCGTAAAACTGTCGAGGTCATGATTAGCCATTGTGCAGAAATATGACACCTTAAACACCAATAAATAAATAAATAAATTGCAGAGGAATTGAGTCGATGAGGTGATATTTTGGTACCACAGTCTCGGTAACAGGACTGCTAAATGGTTCACACCAATCGCATGCCTGAAGATATACACTCTGCAATGTCACTCACGTGGTTGGGAGTCTGGAGGGAAGTATTTCTATATTTTTATTGCTTGACGACGTCATGCATTTAGGGCACTGCACCCACTACAGTAACGGGAATATTAACCACTGAGAATTTTCATATTTTATACAAAAACGCTGGTTAGGGCTGCTTGTTGGAAGAATATCAACCATCTTGTTTCAATAAAGGGTCAGGCTGTTTTGGAGGCAAAAATTTAAACATTAAAGAAATTTGAATGGAGATGTTTCCATTAGATAAGATAAAAGGTTAATGCAATCGTGAAAGGCAAAGAATTTAATATTGTGTCAAAATTATTCATCTGTAACTGAAATAACGTCGCCTGGGTGCTAGAATGTCCTATGTCCCCTGTGGGACTATGTATTATCTCCCCTATGGGACATAGGACATTCTAGCACTCAGGCGACGATAACCCAAAGCTTCACTTTTGACATTGGCTGTACATTTCCTCATTAATCAGGAAGAGGACTTCAAACGAAATAATTTAATCATTTGTCCCGCCTCTGCGTTTAATTGGTTGAAAGCATACAGCGTGTGAAAGTCGTCAAAATCGTATAAACCAAATCACGTTATGATTTGGAATGTCAACACGTTCGCACATGTATCCGATCCAACTTTGAAGACCCTGGAAGCCCCACCCACTCAATCCAATTGCCACCGTGAGGGCGTGACGGCAGACTGATAGATGGATAACAAGCTTGTAAACAAGATCAATTATCATTATATTCTTGCCTCCAGTTAGCAAGAATATAATGATAATTTCTCGGGAACAATTGAATTTAATAAAATATACCGAAGTGGGAGACGAATAAAATATTCATACATCCAAACATGATTTTGGGGGAACTTAAAAAAAATGTTTTTAATGATATTGTTACGTGACTTGCTAAATATCTGTCGTCTGCGATCGAAAATCAAAACAACAAACAATTTGACAATGATTGACGTGACCTGTTTGTGGCACACTTTCCTGAGTTTGACTGTTGTCTTTTGCGAAAATTAAAAGTTTTTTGTTCACGTACACATAGTTTTTTTATATTTTAATATTACAGCCAGATTAAATTATAAGAAATAACTGTTGTTTTCCTTCTTAATTGAATCACGACCCTTTATTTGTGAATATTGTACCTTATTTTATTTTCATTCGTTTTTCTTCCCCAAAACAAATTGTGTAAATGGTACTCCACTCCCAGCACCGTATTCCGCTCTCGGCGACTACAGACTATTATTCGTTTACATGTTTTGAATGTAACCATGGAAACAATTATAAAGGATTGCTTTGGGGAAACAAATAAGGATAAAATAGTATAAACACAAAAGTTCACTGCGATTTTATCTCCTGGGCCGCGTGGATTATTTCACTCGGCTAACGCCTCGGGAAATAATCCTCCGCGCGCCCAAATCGAGGATAAAAATCATACTGGAATCCGAGCAGTGAATTATTGTCTATATCTTTCAACGTAAAGGTTTCCAGCCTCAACTCAAGTATTGTATTCAATAACAATAACAAGTGCAACGCCGATCGTCCGGGATTAGGCAGTTGTCAAGCACGGTTGGGTGTGTCACCAAAGTGTGGACTATTATCCTGATTCCCCATATGGATGTAGGGTGTTACTCCATGCTTAATAGTATAGACTTCTGGGTGATTTGTCCCTAACTTTCATTTTGATCAGGAATTCAATGCACATAAATATATGAAAAATTACAACAAAATGGCCGCCATTCAGCCATCTTTAATTTTTTTCTACAAAATTGACGTGCACCAAATTTTCATGATGTCTGATAAATGTTAAACATTTGAAATACCAACATCTAAATATCTCGGAGATACAGGTGGAAACTATAAAAATATGAAAAAAATACAACAAAAATGGCCACCATTCAGCGGTCTTTAATTTTTTTCTACAACATTTGACGTGCATCATAATTCCATAATGTCTAATTAATGTTAAAAATTTGAAACATCATGATCATACCACCCAGGGCTCAAAATAAGCGGTGCCGCGTCGCTTTTTGCTATGCAAAACTTGCAAAAAGGTACACATTGTTCAATTATGTATAGCATTTTGCGATACAAGATAATCAACTGCAGCCTATTAGGCTGCAGTTGATTATCTTGTATCGCAAAATGTAAATGAAAATTTGCAAACAAATTTGAAAACTAGTTCACTGATGCTTTACTTCTGATTGTGGAGCATTCCAGGCATAACTCAGATTAACTCTCCATCAAGCATCATTTGCGACTTCGTATGTAAGATGAATTCTATTGGTTTAAATTCTTCCTGTTTTTACAACATTTTGCATAAAATGTCCATTAAAACTAACTACAAGCCCATCAAATTAAAAATCCCAACTTCCATTTTGAGAACTCTATTGAACAACCAAGACGCCATTTATAACAGTATACAAGTCCATGCAACCCTAAAAGGCAGTTCAGTTAAAAAAACAGAGTAAATGTTTCATGTGTTGCAGGTCATTTGGAAATGCTCAGAAATGGATGGAAACTATTCTATCTACTTAGAAGAATTCAATACAAAACAGCATAACATAACTTTGGTATACAAAAATAGCTATGTAATTTTTACAAAATGCTATTCATTTTTTGGAAATGCGTAGCATTTTGCTACGCAAAGAAAAAAAGTTATTTTGAGCACTGTTACCACATCGGAGATACAGGTGGTATCAAGACAGACAAAGAGACTGACAGACAGACGGACGGAATGCAATCCATAAGTCCCCTCACTGTAATCCACGGGGACTAATAATTCTTTGATCTTCCTTTGATTTGTCTAACGAGGAGTCCAGCATCAATCCAGTTGCCCAGATGGGCGTTCTTCTCTCACTATTCCTCCTAATCTCCCAGCAAAATTGTAACTTCCCTAAATTAGTGCTTTCTCAACCGCCCCCCCCCCCCCCCAACTATGATATTGGTTCCCTCCCCATGTCTTCCTTCCTCCACCTATCTATCATGTTTTCATCCTATTCTTTCATTATATTTTCATGGAGTGTTGTCTTTCAAGTCAAATGTTTAGAATATTCTAAGATGGAATTTTCCAGGCGTTTCCTGTACCCTAAACTGCACATTTGGCGCTCTCTGTATTGCCGTTCCAGATTCCACCATCCCCTCAACTCCACTGACGTTGATTTCACCTTGAACAACAATGACTCCGTAAAACGATCCATCAAGGTACTCTTCAAAAGCTGGTACATTTTCTTTTTATATCATCCGCCTAAGAGCTCTTTGCTCCAACTCCAGCTGGCCAGTTTCTATTACAATCCTCAAGAACCCTTCCCTAAATTAAACTGCCTCCTTGTTGTTTCAGCCCCAGCTAAGATCATGTCTCAGGGGAATAATTCTCCATTAACCCCCTAACCTGCCTTGTCGATCCTGTCTGAATGGTGGAATCCCATACATACTTAAATGACGTCTTACATCACCCGCTGTTTCGGAGGTTTACCCGGTAATTTAAGTGACACAAGGTTTCCATATCTATTCAGTCTTTAACAGCTATCCACACAAGTTCCCATCTAACCGCTTCCGGCGTGGCTGCGTCACTTGACCTGGTCATTCACTTACTTGCATCCTTTTGCAGTATCTATAAGTTCCTTATTACCGTTTGGTTCAAAGGGATTACATGCGTGACATAAGTTATACTTGGTAATCCCACCCTCTCCCTAAGTATTTTCCCAACAAACACTTTGTTAAAGCTGTTCCTTCCTGGACGTTTTAACTGATTTAGTATTCCTTTCCCCTTTGCATTATGTTTGTTGCTGAAGTCTCGGTATATTTTCGACAGTTTTTTCCACCCACTTTCTGACATCCACCCCCTCCCCCCCCCCCCCCCCTTTGATGGATATTCAGAGTCCTACTCGGTATTCACTACAGTAACAGTTTAAACCTTTACCTAATATTAAAAGCAGTCGACACTTGCAAACAAAATTCTTGAATAACTAATTTTTTGTCTTAAAAACATAGGTTATGACCCCTCATTGGAACAAGCGCGACGAGCTCGTTCTTATGAGGGATCATAACTTATGTTTTGAGACAAAAAATAAAAAAATAATGGAAATTAATTGGTGATTTTTGAGAATAGCAAGTTTCAACCCTGAAATACGGACACAAGAACTGTCAACACTGAAGTCGGCTTTTGAGAAGCTCCTGTACAACAGACGTATGATCGATAAAGACATGTCCAGAGCGTTTTCACATCAACGTGAGGACTTGTTAAAATATACATGTGACTGCGTACCACTAGTTGTAATTTTTCATGCAGCAACCAGAAAGATGGAACAAATCCTCCAGGAGTCACAACACATTCTTGGCGGAGATGAACACTCTTTCTCCCTATCCTGAGCATGACGGCAATTTGACAAAATTATATATATATATATATTTATATATAATTTAAAAGGAACTGAAAATAAAAGGAACTGGAATTTTGAAATGCCAAGATACTTTTATGTATTACATGAAAGTACGATAACTGGATGATATTTAGAAAAAATTGCAATCCGTCATCTTAAAATGCACCAAGTAGCCCGCTAGGAGGAAATGTTAAGAGTTTGGTGTTTTTTAGCTGGTGCGAAACGACGTGTGGATGTGCTTGGACTGCCCCCACTATGAGATAGTGCCACCAAAGGCTTGTTATTCACTGTTACTTCGTACAGGAAGTATTTATTTATTTATTTATTTATTGGTGTTTAAGGTCACATATTTCTGCACAATGGCTAACCATGACCGTGATAGTTTTACGGGTGGAGGAAGCCGGAGTACCGGGAGAGAACCACCGAGCAACGGCGAGCAACTGTCAGCTCCCCAACATACCAACTCCACACAAGCAGGGTTAACATTGGTTGAAGACAGGTGCACCATTGACGTGCAGTACGCCTTAGTACACAGCGTCACCGTGCCCCACGTGGGCAATGTGGGTGAAGTGTCTTGCCCAAGGACAACGCGGTTGCCGCAGGTGGGATTCGAACCGAGGACCTCTCGACTTGCAGCCTGCAGCTCTACCAACTGAGCCACCGCGCCCCGTGCAGGAAGTAAAACTTGCATTTACAAGACCATTGCTAGTGGGTTCCGACGCTGCCTAAAATACTCAGATCGCCAGAAGTTACAAGTGAACAGATTTTGCGGTAATATTAATGTCGAAAAATGTGTAAATAGGCTAAAAAGACATTGAATATGATGAAAATAGTAGCGTCGGACAACAATAAAATGTGTCCAGGCCGCTGGGTGCAGATGCTTGAAATTTTCAGAATGAGTACTGCGATCCTTGATCGACAGTTACGTATCATTGTCGAGTGCCTAGACCGCGTGGAAATAGCGAGGATTGCGCGAAAACTGAGAGGACGATTAGTCCCTGCTTAAGATTAGTTTAAATGTGAAATTCTGTTGAGACCGAGAGATCTATATGTGCATAGCTGTTCGATCCAGAATGTTTCCCGGGCGACGCGCTCAGCTTTTATCCAGGCGGACTTGGAATAAATGATGATGGTCTGAAAAGAAGTAAAGGGTGACCCGTTGATATATCCTCGGTGTGTCTTGATAAATCTCTTCTGTTTTCATCCAGTGGTTCTATTGGAGATATATATCACATGTCACAACTATTAACATTTAGTTGAGCAAAAAGCAAAAGGCGTTCAAACTGGCTGAAAAAAGTGACCAATGACTATTGAATGATTGCTGCAAAGCTATAAAAATTACAAAATCTACATTCTTATGGATGTACCTATCCTAAAATATCATTAAAAGAATGAACGGAGAAAAATTTTTCAGACCATGGATAAGATTTATTTGTGGCCATTCCCACCACCCACCCACCCACCCACCCACCCGTCCCATCATACGTTTCTGGAGAACATACAATTTCAGACCTTGAAACATTGTAAAATAACTTTTTTTTCACAAAATAAACATCAAATAGCACATAAAGGAAATACACAAAACGACACACGCGTGTGAATGGGTTAATCGATAGAGCACGAGTGCCAGCGAGGAAGGATAAAACGAAAGGGCGCAGGCCTCGAATTTTATACTTCCACGATGGCACAAGTGTCACATCGATTAACCCATTCACGTGCATGTCGTTCTGTGTTTATTACACGCCTTCACGTCTATAAAAACAATTATTAGGAAAAAACAACACTTTTTATTGCCAACCAAATTTGAGAGGGGAACTCGTGTTACTGTTTCGTCCCTTGAGTACCAAGTGTTCTATGTGCTTACTGGCACATACACAATGGAACCGAGAGGACGATTTTCAGCTATTGCTACCGATTCATATCATAATTGCGTTGGACGATTTGTAGAAAATATCAGTGAAATTTCGCTTCAATTTAAAGATAGTCCGTCAACGATTCCCGTTCCGCACATATGTGCGGAAGAGATTTTCATTTTCCGCATGGTTTAGTGTTGCTGTAGACGGGGATTACATAGAACAGGCGTGTAATAAATATCGTTCACAACACGTATAATAAATGCCCGACGTCAGAAGTCAACGTCGTAACACTGTAAGTTCGTTTTGAAAATATACATGAATCTTCTCTTTTATTTCATTAACTGTTTACATAATACCAATAGCAGGATATTTACAGCAAAATAAAATTTTCTGAATAACTAAAAATCTTCATTTTTGCTTCGAACACATAGCGTATGACCCCCTTATTGGAGCGAATGTAACGATCTCGTTGTAAAGAGGGTCATAAGCCACATTTTGAGGCAAAAATTGAAAAAATTATAAACATTTGTTGGCGATGTTCTATGAACAGCGCGGGCCGGTTTTAGCCTCCACATTAGGTAGCTAACACAGTATGTAATAAACAGAATCGCAAATTCGTCACTATATGATATAAAATTTCTGAACTTCCTTCACTGAATTTGATCTGTGCCTCTGTAAAACAATAGATATGGGCCTCGGGAAACCGCGGCCCAGGTCGAGTTTAGTGAGCTCCATTCAGAAATTTTATGACACAGAGAAAAACGAAACACAGCTATTCTTGCAAATAAAAACATTACTGAGTTGTCCAAAATGGTACACTTTGCATTTGATCACAAAGCACAGTTTTTCTCAAATTAAGCTTCCAGAACTTCAGAAATGTGTCAAATGTATGTATTTAGAGCTAGCTTGGCATTCTTTTTGCCAAACGCTCCGCTGTCGAAACGCTTCTATGTCAATGGCATCTCAGATTGTAGGCGTATAGTACGTGGAGAGTGTATTATCATTAAATCACCCGCAGAGGGCGATTCCACCCGCGCAATAATTGCAAATGTGTTGCAAAGCATAACCATCACAAGCAAAGTTCCAGCCAATGGACCTCCGGGTTAAACCCGGAGGTCCATTGGCTGAAACTTGGCTTGTGTTTTTTGTCCATATGTACAGATTTTGAAAGTAATACTTTGGGTGATAACTCCACTCCACGGGTGATTTAGTTTTATTTTCGTACACAGATCTCTATAGAAGTGGATTACGGAAGCGTCATAGAAAAACGCCGCAGCTCAATCCGTCCCTCAATTTATCAAACGACAGACTTGCGCAATACTTGAAACCCAGTTTTAACTTCGAAATGTTAGCATTTATTGTATGCATGCCTGTGAATTATCGCAAATTATCTAAAATATATCTCTCGATATCCATCGACTCGATCGATATCTGGGAATATCCCTCAGTTGCTTCCTAAACGACGTCACGCTATGCCGCATTACGTCACCTTGAAGGAACGATCAGCTGATCTTTGTTACTGCTTTGAAACGTGAGGTCGAATTGGGCTGAATATTGTACAATAAGATGTCTCGTAGCATATTATAATAAAAAATAAAATCTACTCTATTTAGTCAGTATCTGGAATTAACACATGAGTGTGGACTTGAAAGTTTTATTTTTCACGAGCGCTTTTTTTTTATTATATGCTATGTGACATTTTATATATATTCAGCCCAATTCAACTGTAAACAGTTTCAAGAAAATATTTTCAGGTCTACACGATGAATATTTCAGAAGCGTCCTATCTGACGTTACGCTTCGGCGCATGACGTCGCCTTGAACGTCGCCTTGAAAGAACGATCAGCAGCTGTTTGTTATTGTCTTGAAACTGTAAAATGCCACATAGCATATAATAAAAAGAAAAGCTGCGCCATTTTAGTGAATATAGGGAATTATCTCATTCATGTGAACCGGAAAATATTATTTTTCAAGAGCGCTTTGCGGTTCACGCTCATGAAAAATGAACTTTGCGGTTCAAACCGATGAGATAATTCCCGATATTCACTAAAACAGCGTAGACATCCTCTAATTATTTTTCAGTAACAACTTAAAAGTAGGGGGGTATCCAAACTGTTGTTGATATTTTCAGAAAATGGTATTGGATACGCGTGATTTGACACATCATTACGTTACCAAGTTCAGTGTGGATCATGAATGTCACCAGCCCAAGAACCTTCGGGCAGGTGTTTCGCACGAGCGCCGCGTTAATGTCTGTGGGGTAGGTTTTGAAATTTTCATTTGTACTGGACGGGCTTTTTCGGGGGTCTCATCGGTCTTTTCTTGGTATAAACTTGTTCATCAATAGTTTCTGGTCGAAACCTTTGAGGTACGCGGAGACTGGCACGTGACTAACGTTTACGTGCCGTTGGCATGTTGGAAGCAGTGGTTTAAATTCTCAACGTTACTCAATCGGTGATTAGCAGGTTGTGGTCACGCTACCGTCAGGCAGGCAATGTTGATGACAGACGTCGGTCGGGTCGTCCTAGGGTGATAACTGCTAATCAGGATCGTTTCATCCGAACCACATCATTACGTAACCGCCTTCAAAGTGTCTCAAAAATTGGACAGCAGCTGCACCGAGCGGCAGATGTGCGAGTCAGTGGTCAAACTATCCGAAAATGCCTACACAGCTGGAATGTGTACGCTCGACGACCTCCAATAATTCCACGTTTGACTTGACGTCACATCGCAACAAGGTGAGGTGAGGAGCACAACAGCGCTGGGACAATCATTAGTGGAGCAACGGCATGTTTTCAGATGAATCGAGGGCCACTTTCGACTTCCACGACAGGCGAAACAGAGTGTGGCAGCGGCGGCGGCGGCGGCGGCGGCGGAACGAATGATACCATGACGTAACCGATAGGCAGCACGATCGTTTTTGTGGTGGATCGGTTATGGTGTGGGGAGGCATAACCATGACAAGGAGAACAGCATCAAAGAGCGTGTCACAGGACAGTACTACCATGGCAACATGTTAGCAGTTCATGTGGTGCCATTTGCGCCTAAGATAACAATGCAAGAGCACACAGGGCCCGTGTCGCTACAGAGTTCCACCAGGAGCAGAACATCACTACACTGCCTTGGACAGAACTAAGTCCAGTCCTTTTACCAATCGAGCACGTCTGGTATATGCTTGGCAGGCGCCTATGACAACGCCAACAACCCCGTACCAATGTCCAGAAACTCACCGCTGCACTGCAGGAAAAATGGAATAAAATCAGTCAAGCTGATATTGAACGTTTGATGAGGAGTACGCCAGGTCGCATCCGCGCTTGTCTCGCGAACCGAGGATGACTTACAGGGTATTGAGGCCTTGGACTGAATGTGGTAAATTCTCTGACTGTCCGTCCATGTCTTCTAGAGCTCAGTGCGTGGAAGATGTGCTTGTCAGACACCCAACTATCTCTGAAATCATTCACCAGATGTCACAGTACAATGCCTCAACTGTCTTCTGATGAAAATATAAATATATTTCTTCATATATCTCTCTTTTATCAGATATCCCCTACGTTTTTTTAATAGTATATGTTGTAAATATTCGATTACATGTGCCCATCATCAACATATTCCTTTGACGCACATCAAAATATGTTCTTAAAAAAGAACGGGCGATTTGCGAGGCGTCGGAGAATTGAAAACTATCGAGACCCCCCCTCCCCCCACCCCGCCAACGATAGTGGTAGATGGTGCAGGGACGTCGCGAAGATAATCGACTGAAGGAGGGGGAGGGGTAAACCTAATTTGTTCCAACAGTGATGGCTCAACTCACGACTGAGTAATATTTTAACTTTCAACTACATCAAGACATGACGTCATTGAGGACAAACTATGATTATTATGTTGGAATATTAGTCAGCGGGGATTATGGTTAACCCTTTACCTAACATGAAAACAGACGACAATTGGAAACAAAATTCTTGAATAACTAATTTTGTTCATTTTTTGTCTCAAAAACATAGGTTATGACCCCTCATTGGAACGAGCTCGACGAGCTCGTTCCAATGAGGGGTCATAACCTATGTTTTTGAGACCAAAAGCGAAACAAATAATGATAATTAATATCCGATTTTTGAGAATAGCTCTGGCCTTTTTTGGCCATTACGTTGGGTAATGGGTTAAAAAGAAACATAAGCCTTCTTGGGAATTTATTTGTGAATAATTAAAATACACATGTAGTAGTCATGAGGCAACTTACTGAAGTAACACGTACTGTACATATACACCAAATTTGTCATGCTAGCCTCCTACCCATAACCTACACACTCACATACAGCAACAGCAACCAGAATCGGGTACCACGGACACCCGATTATATTATATGACAGACTGTATATGTGACGTAAGTCCAAGTATCAAATCTAGTGTTAAGAAAGTACATGATTACTGGCAAGAAAGAATTGATATCTTAGACTGCAATCCTGACGAAAATATCCGGACTGGACAATCACTGGAGAGGGGAGAGTGTCAATTCAACTTCAACTAAATGTCCACACAGGACAACCATTGGAGAGTGGAGGGTGTCAATTCAACTTCAACTAAATGTCCGCACTGGACAATCATTGGAGAGGGGAGGGTGTCAAGTCATCTTCAACTACATGTCCGCATTGGACAATCACTGGAGAGGGAGAGCGTCAATTCATCTTCAACTAAATGTTCGGACTGTACAATCATTGGAGAGGGGAGGGTGTCAATTCAACTTCAACTAAATGTCCGCACTGCACAATCATTGGAGAGGAGAGGGTGTCGATTCAACTTCAACTAAATGTATGCATTGAACAATCATTGGCGAGTGGAGGGTGCCAATTCAACTTCAGCTAAATGTTCGCACTGGACAATCATTGGAGATGGGAGGGTGTCGATTCAACTTCAAATACATGTCCGCATTGGACAATCACTGGAGAGGGAGAGCGTCAATTCATCTTCAACTAAATGTTCGCACTGGACAATCATTGGAGATGGGAGGGTGTCAATTCAACTTCAACTAAATGTCCGGACTGAACAATCACTGGAGAGGGGAGGGTGTCAATTCAACTTCAACTACACCCCCAAAGTTACGCCCCTGGATGAGACACTATTCAGTTTGTGATCAACGAACGTTCCAGCAATCCAATGGTGTCGTGACAACCGTTACTTAATCCCATTTCCTTATTCGACATTCGTTATCAACCGATGAAATCGGTTGATAACGAATGTCGAATAAGGAACTGGGAATAGAAAGCGGTTGTCACGTTCATCAATCCATGCAACTGTACAGAGATCAGTGTGATTCTGTCCACATTTTTTTTTTGTTTTGGTTGAACGACACCTTAACAGCCAGGGTCACATCATGTCGGTGACAGTTTTACGGGTGGAGGAAGCCGGAGTACCCGGAGAGAACCACCGAGCAACGACGAGCAGCTGTCAGCTCCCCAACATCGTAACTCTGAACTCTGCACCGCGGCACAGGCAGGGTTAGATTGATTGAAGACATGCGCACCATCGACGTGTAGTACGCCTTAGTACACAGCGTCATCGTGCCCCCATGTAGGCAAGCGGGGTGAAGTGTCTTGCCCAAGGACACAACGCGGTTGCCGCAGGTGGGATTCGAACCGAGGACCTCTCGGCTTGCAGCCTGCACCTCTACCTACTGAGCCACCGTGCCCCCCTCTGTCCACATTAAAACTGAGTTAGCCCTTTACCTAACGTAACGGCCAAAACCGGCCAGCGCTATTCTCAAAAATCGCCAATTAATTTTCATTATTTTTTTCATTTTTTGTCTCAAAAACATAGGTTATGACCCCTCGTTGGAACGAGCTCGTCGAGCTCGTTCCAACGAGGGGCCATAACCTATGTTTTTGAAACAAAAAATGAAAAAAATTAGTTATTCAAGAATTATTTTTGCAAGTGTCGTCTGCTTTTCAGGTTAGGTAAAGGGTTAAAGAAGGCCCATTTCAATGAGACCCTCTATCGACATTACAAGCGCCTGTTGCGTGAATACTGCCTGATTTCCGAGAGCGTGCAGAAAAGTTGATAGTTCCAGTTCTTGGCCACCTTCTTCAGAATCGCGTGTACTGTTCCCTTTACCTTTCCTCATAGCAACAATAGGCAGAAAGATAAAACAGGAAATAACTCCATACAAGGCAGTTTGTTTATAGAGTTTCTCTAAGGCATCTAACGAATATTCTGGGGCATCGATCTTAAGAATCTTCAAGGTGTGAATAAAATTGTCGTGATATAAAGCTAAAAGGTCTTTTAGTTTGTTTTTCCGCATTTCGTTTGTTGTGCTTGTGATGAGAAAATAAGATAGGTCTGTTGTTGGAAGAGCATAACGACAATTCTGGAAGTCAAGCATTTTCATATCGACTGGCGTTTCATTGCCATCAACTAACTCATATCTGAAGAGAATATTGTTTCTCCAGAAATCACCATGACAGAAAAGAGCATATGGTTCTGTTGGCTTCAGTTGCTCTGTCATCAAATTTTCCACATTTTGACTTCCCAGTTTATCAACAGCTGCAATAATATTTTCATCTGAAGTAGAAGTTTTGACTAATTCCAGTGACAGATTGAAAGATCTGGTGTATAGTTCTGGGAACGGACGCATCCACAATTTCTCGTCTACAGCCGTTTCAAATTTCCGTAAATTATGCGGATTGCCATTCTTTAATGCATATCCAAGAGCGTGAAATTGTGCAAGCCCCTTCATTGCTACTTTACAATGGTCGTAATCTAATAATACATCAGCCATTTTGTAACCACTAGATCGAAGATCCTCTTGGACTATAACCCCCACATCGTCGGCAACAATGCTATACAAATGTAATGGAACGGAAGGTCCGAAGGGTTGTAATCCCCTTTCCACTTGAAATTCTACCATTGCAGGGATTACACGAACGTACACACTTGATTCTTTTAAAAACACTTGTCTGTCATAGCCAATTCTCTCCTTTACTATTTCGCTGACTTTCTCACATTTTATTATCAAGTGTTTGGTTGTTTCTCTTCCCTCCTTCTGAATGTTTACTACAACAGAAAATATATCGCTCATATAACTATCACTTGCTTTGCAGCCTTCGGAAACTGAAAAATCTTTCAAGCAAATGTCCTTATTGTCGTCGTTTTGTCTTAGAGCTGTTAGTAGAAATTCCCTGGTGATTGTCCTCGGTATCGTATTAACCAAAGCATCGTTCTGAGAACTATCCATATCTAGATTCCTGTGGAGGAGAGACAGAGAAATATAATTAGTTTGAAGCAAGCCCGAAGCTAGGATCTTAAAATTTTCCAACATTGTGGAGCAAGAGTTAAACATTTCCGACATTGTGACCTGGAGCCAATACTATAAAACTTTTACAATTATATTTTCTAGTTACGACTTTGAATGGGTTAAAATGAACCACTGATGTCAAAATATCAAATTTTTAAGAGGCAAATATTTCCCATAATGCATCTGGGAATTTAACCAACTGAGTCTTGTTTGACAGAGCTCAATGAGCTCTGCCAAACAAGACTGAATTGGTTAAATTCCGAGTAACATTATGGGAAAAATTTATATTTTCAAATATTCATAATTTGACATCAGTGTGCGGAGGGTTAATAGGTAGAAAATACATCTCTAGAAAATACAATTGTAAAAGTTTTATAGTATTGGCTCCCGGTCATTGATCGTTGATACGCCATTCACAGCAATAACTAAATATACTTCTTCAGAGCAACAATAAATGAAACAGTTCGGAAACGTCTCAAAAACTCCCAGATTAAGCTACGTGACTTTTCCGGTATTATGTTTTTACAACTTAATGCTATGATTTATTTTCTAACTTATTTCCATTTTCATGGAGTCAAGTTACAATGGTACGAAGAAAAAACAGTTGTAAATATATTTACAGCACATGTCCGTGACAAAATATCACGATAAATAATTATTCCATACTCCCTCTCTCTCTCTCTTTCTCTCGCCCCTTCCCATTCCTCTCCCCCTCTTCCTCTCTCTCTCTCATTTATAATAATAATAACACTTTGGCCAGCCGCTGATTTGTCGCGGTTTTCGGACGAGAAGGCCATGGTTACCCCTGTGCTCCCAACTGCCTCCCTATTCCCACGCTTCTCCTCTCCTCCCAACACTCGAAGACGAACTGCTTGATGATATCCCTTGTCCCATTCTTCCCAATCTCTCCGATTAGCATATTAACCCTCTCCTTTGAGTCTCCCCCTAACCACATGTCCTTCATTCTCCCATCCCACTTCCCCATTATACTCCCAGTGAATCTCATTCTTTTAGGCTGATACTTTGGGCATTCAAGAAGAAAGTGTTCCAGGGTCTCCACCATGTCCAAGTTACACATCTGGCACTCCCTTTCACCGTCTTTCCCAATTTTTCCCCTCAGCTCCAGGGATCGCGACCTCAGCTTGAACAACAGTGACCCCCCAAAGGTGCCATCAAGGTACTCTTCAAAACCTGGCTTCTCTTTATCACGCAGGCCACCCAAAGACCTCTTTGATTTGACCCCCTCTCGCCAATTACGGTTACAATCTTCCATGACCCTCTCTCTGACGATTTTTTTACCCTGGTTTGCCCCAACGTCCAGGTCCGAGATCTCCAATGAGTAGTTCTCTACTAGCTCCCTCATTTGGACCATCCACCCCGTTTTGATATTTGAGTTGAAAATTCTCAGGAACATTACTTTACACCATCGGCTGTCGGGGAGATTTACCAAATAATTAAGATAACCGAGCTTCAACAGGTCTATCCTGTCCTTGATCCTCATCCACCCAAGCTCACCCCTGATTGCTTCTAGCGCTGCGGCATTACTCGACCCCGTTATCCATCGGCCTGCATCGTTCTGCAGGATTTCCAAGCTCTTTACGGCCGTCTGGTTTAGGGGTACCACTTCCGTACCGTATGTTATACTTGGCAGCCCCACCATTTCCCAAATGGTTTTCCCCACGAAAACCTTATTGAAACTGTTTCTCCCTATAAGTTTCATTTGGTTAAGGATTCGCTTCCCCTTCAGAATCAATTTATTTGTGTGGTTCCGGTAGATGCCTCTTCCTGTAATGTTTATATTTACCCCCAAATACTCGTAATCACCCGTCTCTCCCACACTGAGAAGTTTGCTGCTCCCTTCCGGAATGCAGAACTCACCCACTCTCCACCTTCGAGTGGGGTCCACTTTGCAGCCCACAGGTATAACTTTGCTCTTGCTTTCATTAAGTTCGAGTCTCCATTTGCTCCCATATTTCCCAACAATTCCCAGCATTTTCGTTAGCCCCTCTTCGCTCTCTGACACTAGAACCATATCGTCTGCAAAAAATAGCCCTGGGATCTTCACGTCACCAACTGCTACCCCCTCCTCGCTACGCAGGAGTTCATCTCCTAAGCCTTTGATGTACAATGCAAACAGGATCGGCGAAAGGATACACCCCTGTTTTAGGCCTATCTCCATAGGCACACGTTTCGTTGTAATGTTTCCCAGGCTAAGTTCACTCTGTACATCTTGATATAATGCTTTCATAATTCCAACAAACTCGCCTCCTAAGTCCATAGCCTCCAGCTTGCGCCACATACCTTCCCTCCATACTCTATCGTATGCCTTCTTGATATCCAAAAAGGCCATAAAAATCTTTTTCTTTTTTGCTTTCGCGGATTCTATCATTTGGGATAGTGTGAAAAGATGGTCAGTAACTCTCCTTCCCTTCCTGAAGCCATTCTGGATTTCTCCCAAAAAACCCTTCTCCTCAATTACCTCTTCTAGTCTCCCATAAAGGACTTTACAGAAAACCTTTCCAATGTTGCTACTGACAGAGATACCTCGATAGTTATCCAAAACGTCTTTTTCCCCCTTTTTGTGAATAAATGTCACTTTGCTTTCCCTCCACTCCTTTGGGACCTCTTGTTTTTCTATGGCTAAATTGAATAGGGCAGTTAGGCTTTCCAAGAGTTCCTCTCCCCCTTTTAGCTCCATATATAAAAACATTGTGTACCACAAATGGATCAGATGTTAGATTCTTCAGAAACCATATTTGAATTAGGGTTTAATCCCGGGAACGGGTATTCCCGGGTTCCCGGTTCCGAAAGACGGCCCCGATAACCGGGAAATCTGCAGCACGGAACCGAGAATGAAGCGTGGGATTGTTTGTGTATTGAACTGAAGTTTTCTGAATTGAAACTTTGAAGGATTTCGTCAGCCCTTCCACGCCTGAAATTTTTACAGTCCTGTTTTCTGACGAACCATTTTCAACAAATCACAGTAGCTCTCAAGCAGTTCTGGAGGACCCATCCCCACCACCCTCCCTTTGAACAGCAAGATCTTCTTCACCCGCTTCAAAGTTCAAACTCGTCTTCATTTTCAAAATTACTAGTATCACTGTTCACAACCTCCTCCAACATCAACACCCTCTTCACTGCCGACACCAGTCTCCTCTGCTTAAAGCAGAGGAGACAGGTGACGGCAGTGAAGAGGAAGGTGTTGATGCTGAAGAAGGTCGAGGTGATAATGCGAGTTATTCTGAAAACAAAGACGAGATTGGAGCGGGTTTGGGTTTTCATACTTATCTTAGGTAAAGGACTTTTCCGTTTGGAGATGGGAGATTGCAAATGAAATATGCTCATTGTCATTAAAATAAATGCGTTATGTTACCCTCGTAAATTTGCTTGATATTACCCGGTAAATTTCCCGGTTCCCGGTTCTGGGTGAAATTTCATTCCCATTCCCGGTTCCTAGAAAACCAGGGAATATATTAATCCCTAATTTGAATTGAAAGCACTCTTTAAAACAATTTGAAGAATGCGTGGAAGAAAGTAGTATATAAGTTAGTGATACAAAGTTTTTCATAAAAACAATCATGGCATCAAGTGAGTATTTATTGTTTCAACATCCCTGTAATATTTTAATCTCAATGCCCAATGGTTCATTCCCACTAGACCAATTCCATTTAGACCATTTCCCTTTAGGGCAATTCCCCTTAGACCAACTACATACTGTTATTGATTAAGGGTTGATTAAGGATAATTAAGAAAACATTTATTTATTGATAAGCACTTTATTAGATAAAAAAATAATAAAAAGAATCACAGCCTTTGAAAGTGTGTGGTTACTATAACAATTGTTATGAAAAATCTGTCCAACTTCTATAAAATATCAACAAGCCAGAAAATAAGCAGATGAACTTCTGAAAAATGAGGTCCCCAGAGGGTGAATTTGGTGATGCTACCCTGTACAGCAAGGTAGCATCACTAAATGTACCCTCTGTGAACCTCAACCTGAATCAAGGTCTCAAACATAAACAAAAAGAGGTACCCACTACCCAGAGGATAAACTGGCCCACTGTATGGGATAGCATCAGAAAATCCACTCTCTGGGGACTTCATTCTGCAAATAACAGACTTCTTATTTTCAGGCTTGAATATCAATAACATTAAATACATTTATAAATATTTATATATATATCAAATTATTGATATAGAATTATTTTAAAAGTAGAACACATCAGTTGGTCTAAGGGGAATTGACCTTTGGGAATTGGCCTCGTGGGAGTTGGTCTAAAGGGAATTGCTCTAGTGGGAATGAACCATTGAAACAGAATTTGTTCAAAAAGGGATTGATATGAAATTTTGTGAATGAAGTATATATTAAAGTATAAAACATGATTTATTTCAAATTGTATCTCCAAAAATCGTTTAGTGTTATAACGAATGGCAAACAACATTTGGTTTACTTAAAGAGAGCGATATATAACATTTAAAGAAGGTATTCTTGATGATGAATATGAAATTGTTAATGATGTCACTATTTAACATCCTGTTGTTTTTCATGATATGTTAGGAGATGAAGATGGGTGAAAAATCATATTATAGTTTACTAATAAAGGACATCATCAAAATGCAAGTGTTATTTTGACTTGTATATCCTGTATATATTCTATTATATGTCGAACCATAAGTTTAAATGCACATCATGTGAGTTTATTTCAAATTACAAGAGATAAAGGACGAATTAAAGTACTGGCAAATCAAGTTCAATTACCATATTTAATTACAACTTATCATGAGGCAACAAGCAGTGAGCATGGTTATTTATTAATTGATTTTCATCCCAAAACTCCTCATTCACTGAGATTAAGAACTGATATTTTTCATCCTTGGATTACACAAGACGAACTTGGCACCATCATTTATACAAAACAATAAATGGGTAGTGCATTTGTGTCGGTGAATACACATCATCATGATAGCTTTCACACTTCTTTGGAAAAACTTAATCATCAGAGAATAATTACTCAAGAGAGGATTTAAGAAAATTTTAAAATGGTTTAAATTAGCAAATAGATTCATACTTAATACGAAAATTAAATTTCCAAAACAAACTTTAACCTATATGGATAGACATATACAAGTTCTTGCAACAAAATGAAACATTATTTTAAAATCAAGTGATGGTGGTTTTTTTGGTGACGTTATTAGTTGTAATATAATTCAATGAGATGGTTATAAAACAAATAGAACCTTTCAATTAGCATTCCAAAAAAAAAAACACCTAAAGGAAGATCCAATAGTTCATCAAGTCACAAAGAGATAAACATGAGGCCCCATGTGGCCTGAAATGCTCACCTTGAACAAAATCTGATATAAACCGAGGCCACGAATGAATCTACATTAACCAATAAATAATATCCATAGGATCGTTGTCAATCCTTGCGCCCCTCAGGGTGACTAAAATAGTCCATACATCATGTCATTTCTTCAGTTAATCATAATGTAAAAAGTGGAGCTCCCCTATGGAGCCCTTTGATCTACAACCTATGTGGATTAATCTTAGTCACACACCTCTAGAGGGTACTTAATAAACATGGCTTCTTTTCTACTTAACTTGGAATTATGTTTCTATTTTTAGCACACGTTGATTCTTATAACAGCTAGGGTTATTTTTTCATTTAAATCAAATATCTGTTTCCCACTTAAGCTACACAACAAATTTTGTTAAAATCGGACTAAGAGTTCCGAGTAGGGAACTAGATATGTTCTATACCAAATATGACAGGATTCTGACTGGTGGATCTGAAGAAGATTTTTAAAGAAATTTTCTTATATTGCACTAAGTTAAACTTTGGGCTACCATAGGGAGCCCAGATATGAACCCAGGGACTTAATTTGAACAAACTTGAATCTGACCCCCACCAGAAATGTTGTACAGTAAAGATGAAAGCATTCTGACTAGTAGATCTGAAGAAGATTTTTTAAAGATTAATCCCAAGATTGCATTAAGTTAAAGTACGGACTCACAATTTTTCACAATCCTCCAACTACCAAGCAAGCAAAAGCAAACTTGTGAAAAACCTTAAAAAATAAACGTATCCTGCTTAAGTTAACATGTGTAGTGACAGTACTGAAAGATGATGTAAAAAAAGTAAATCATGAAGCAGTGTACTGAGTACTCTGTACAAAATACAGAGTATGTACCACTAAAAGAAAACATTCCCACACCCAGCTTTAACTGGTAAAGTGCTGGAAGCCCTATTTTGGGCTTTACTAAAAGTGACAGGCAATAACTGTCTGTCGCTACATTCTACCCGAGAAAGCCCTTATTGTCCCAGATATGAATCCGATTTTTTATACAATACCTTGCTCTCTGACATTTAATTGGATAGTGCCTATAAGGCATTATACAATTAAATGTAATAGAGCAGTATATGATGAGCTTTGATTTGTTGTCAGAAAAAACTCAGCACTTTACCAGTTAAATACTCTTAATCCTATTCATACAATAAGATCTTACTTTATGTGAGATGTAACTTTTATATTGAATTAATATCATTAAGTGCACACACTCCACTTATATAAATAGCGTACATTTTATTTGTTTCGTTCATTTCATTCATATATACTGATAGAGTAAGATGGCGAGACAAAATAAGAAACAAACAATGCCCTTAGTGAAAAATATGATGGTATGATATTGGCAGTGAGCCAAACGTCTCTGGTATTTCAAAAGGAAATAATAAAAAATGCACCCAGAAAATTAATCAATTGTTTGTCAGAATGTTGTCATGATCTTTTAACAGGTAATGTACATCTAACACCTAGTCAGATAAAAATTGTATTCAAAGTGTGAACAACTAATAACACATGCCAGTAAATAGATATCACTTGAAAAAAACAAACGAATATTAAAAAATGATGGCTTTTGACATTACTTCGATTACTTGCTCCAGTTGTTGGACTTGTAGCAAATCTTGGAAATGAATTAAACAATATTTTATTTCCTTAATTTGACAGAAAATTATGATACATTTCATCAAGATACATAAATGTGAAAGAGGAAAGAGGATTCAGCAGCAAGCTATAGCTTATGTAAGCTGTTTCCTTGTAACAAATTACTCACATGAAGCAACATAACGAAGGAAGTTCAAACACAAACAATGAAAATGTGGAAATAAATTATCGTACATGGATTGAACATAACAGAAAAAAGAGATATAATGAACTGGAATATTGCGAGGAAAGGAATGTTGAGTGAAGGTATAAAGAAGGAGAAGACCAGGTTGTTTAGAATGTTTCCACATATAATCTAACAACTGTTCCCACGGGGAAAGCGTCCGATACTGGTAACGTTAATTAATCTTGGTAGAAACACTAGTTGTAGCTTGGTCAACCGACCTGCACAGTGTACCGCGGTTGTAAAAAAAATGAAGCAAAACAAACAAAATACTTGAGGGTTCCCTACGGTAGCTTGCTAGTGTGATTACCACCATTCAGACAACGTCACATTAAAATCTTCTGGTTGCCTCAATATATGCGTGGACGCATTTGAATATTCTCTCATTGACTTCAGGGGAATAAGAGGTACTTCCGTATAGAAGAGTATATGTGTCAATAGTGTATGGTAGGGTTTCGAGCGTTTCAGTTCTGATGTCCGTGTACAACTGGCAGTTAAAGAAATAGTGATCAGTCGTTTCACACTCTCCACACCCACAAAAGGGGCGAACTGGACAGATGATTATTATAGAGGTGATTTGGAAATAAATAAGTAAGATATGAAGATAACGGCTATTGCACCTTTTCATATCGTCGCCTGAGTGCCAGAATGTTCTATGTCCCATAGGGGACATAGAACATTCTATCACTCAGGCGACGATATGTTAGAAGATATGCAACAGTTTAGAAATAAAAAAGCCCAACGTCCTAGATTACCACCTAATCCACAAGTTACAAATACAGTACAACTTCAGAATAATTTGTTATCAGTGTTAGAAACTTCAGTTATCAGGAAGTGGGAAAGAACTTAAGTATAAAAAAACTTTGAAAATTTTCAAATGTCAGATAAGAAGGCATTACAACCAACATTTACTATACCAGAGTCAGAAAAAATCATTATCTTTATGGGATTGTATTATAGAAAGTGTACCTGTCTATCTATCTAGTGAACGTTGGCTATGAATGCATAGCCAACACAGTCAAACACCTAGCAGTAAATATCAAAATTCTTCAGAAAATAGTTTGCCAGATTCTCCTTTATCGATAACTCCAACATGTAGAAGTAAGAATGGAGTGAAGATTTTCATAACACATTACTAAAATGTAAATTAACAAAACGCAAAATGTTTGACAAATTGAATTGTATTACAAAACAAAACATCCTGGTGGTTATGGTGGTGTACAACAATTGTATAAATCAGCACATCAAAAAGATAATTCTATTACACTTCATCAAGTAAAAGATTGGTTGAAGGAAGAACGAACATATACTTTACATAAAACTATCTGGAGAAAATTTTCAAGAAGTAAAACCATAGTAGGTGGAATTGATCATCAATGGCAAATTGATTTAGCAATTTTACAAAGTTTACAATCTTACAATGATCAGTTTCATTATTTAGTTTGTTTCATTAATGTATTTTCAAAATATACTTGGGTATTACCTATCCATAATAAATCTGGAAGGCATTAACAAAATCTTTTCAGGCCATTTTGAAAACTTTTGGTTGTAAACCATTATCATTACAATCTGATAAAATTTCCGAATTTGAAATAAGGTTGTACAGAAATGTTTGAAGAGAATAGATATTCATTTTTTTCTTGACAGAAAATTCTGGAACAAAAGCAAGTATCATGGAATGATTTCAATCTACATTGAAAACATGTATGTGAAATATTTCATACATAAGAGCACATTGATAATACATTGATGTGTTACAAAACTTAGTAGATAGTGTCAATCATAGATTCCATCGGAGCATTCAAAGAACTCCTGCTTCTGTATCTATAGAAAGATTTCTCTCAACATTTGTATGGACAAAAAAACTCAAAAGCAAATATTACATTTTCAAGTTGGTGATTTAGTGCATATTGAAAAAAAGCAAACGTACTTTTGAAAAAGGGTATTTACCAAATTGGAGAAAAGAATTGTTTAAATTTACACATGTGAAACATATAAGATGGCTAAAGGATTCAGAATACACTTCATTCACAAGAAATGCAAAGTATAAAAGATGATAAAAATATACCATTGAACCAGTTCTAGATAGACGATCAAGATGTGTGGATAAAAAAATTATTAAAGAACTTAAACATTGGGAAGAATACCCCAACCCCACCCCAAAATGATAGTTGGATAGCGGAGTCAGATTTCGTATACAAAACGAGCATGTCATCAAATGAAACTTCATTACCTAGTGAAAGCACAAGTGTAGAAGTAAAAAGTCAACGCAATCACCAACAATTTAAATTTTGTGAGAATTGTGTTGCAAAAAAATCAAATTACTTATTTTACACAAATTATGATCATTTATGGTATTATAATTACTGTCATTTTACTTTATAAGGTCCTAATAAAGAATTGTGGTTAGTGTTATTAAGTAGTTGCTCAGGATATATTCTTCCAAGTCCAGGTTTGAAATATGTAAAACAAGCATAAGATAAGAAAAATGAATTCGTTTTATGTAACCCGTCTGAGTGAGAGTTCTAAGGAATTTTTTTTCTAAATAATACACAATGTTGTTTTCAAATACAATGACTTATACAATGACCTAAACCTGTTCATATTGATAAGGAACTATGGGAAATAGGTTTAGCTGAAGTAATTTTACCTTCTGAGGCAAACATAATACAGATGAAGAATCTATTTTGAAAATCATTGTGACAGATTGTAAATTATCGAATCGTATCAATAAAACATCTCTGAAACATACAATTCACTCGAGTCTGGCGAGTCAGTTTTATTCTTAATTCTATGAGTAGAATAATTTTTTTACTTGAGAACACTATACTTGTATTTTGTTTATCACATAAAACGTTTACGGGGCAGTCGCGGCGAAATCGTGCGGTTACTCGCTATACAAAACAGCGAGAAGTGAGGTGCACACAGGTCCAATTCGATGATAAGCAAAATTGCCAAAAATAATGAAGGTGCAGTGATACATTTCTGTCTAAATATAATTCCCCTTCCAACTTGAGCTAAACTTGCAAAAATACTTTATTAAATGAACAATGTATAGTGTTTTTACTGTCATTGTTTAATACTTTCACAAGGGTTTAGAGAAAACAACAATTAAACTGTTAATTATGCTACACGAAGGTGGTAGAGGTCAGAGGTCAACAAGTCCATCTGTACTATAGACATAAATTATTTTAGTGTTAAACCTACTGGAAAATTTTATCACCCTACTAAGTGAATAAACAAGAAAATATCAAAGGCTTTTATTGTTTGAATAAACTGCCCTTTATGGGATAAATATAAAACATTTGATATGTCATTTCACCGAGGGTATTCACCTCGACAATCCCGTGCAAAAATAGTAGGAACTAGTGTTGAAAAAGTTGGTATTGAAATACCACTAAGTTTATTACAAAAACTGGTTTGTAAAAGAACTTTTCCTGTCATTGACCAAACACATCAAGAGATGCATTTAAATAGATTTAAATGTTGATTTCAATCAACTTTGTTTTCTTCTGACATTGCAGATTTTAGGTGACCCTAAAGCATCTATTTTTTGAGTAATACTTTTTGAAACACAGAAAAAGTGTCAACAAATTCACAAAGAATTTGATAAAGTACATTATGTAGCAGTATCAAAATATTACTTTCCTCAGATTAGTACAAATATAAATGGAAGCACTGGTAAACCTATTCAGTTTATCAGTGGTAAGACTGTAGTGATGTTGCATTTTAGAGAGCGTAACAAATTACATTTATGAACAATGACACCCATATATTGAGGTATACCAGGCCATAATGGGTACAGTTTGGAAGTAGTTTTGATCCAAATAATTTGTCACCAACATCAAGTGTCATAGAAAATGTCAGTGAAATTGAGCAATTTCCAATTGCACCTTTAAATAATTCTTCACCAATAGAATTTTTAATTCCAAGACAAACAACCAAGTTATTAGATCTGTTTGCCTCTAAACCTAAAGTTCAATTTAAAATTAAAACACAAGATGGGAGTGTTTTAGCTCTAGATACACAAATTGCTCCCATTAATAATTTTTTTTCATTAGTATGTTTAGTAAAACTGAAGTCATATTGAATAGCAATCTCATAACCACCTATATCCTTATCGAAGACTTTTTGAAAATTTTTTTAGTTATTCAAAATATGTAAAAAATTACAGTTGAATGCAAATGAAATGTTGTATTCAGATACTCCTGGCACACACACTGACACTACAAAAAGCTCATCTAACACAGGTTTGACTGAATGTTCAAAATTAATTGTTGGTAGTAAATCTGTACAGCAAAGAGGAAACTTACAACTAACTGGTAACTGGGCAAAAAATATGGCAAGTAAAATTTAAACCATAAAAACGGTAGCTCTCAGCATCACTCGTAAAACTGCTCTAAACCCCAAACCAATCTTGTATCTACTTGATAACCCAAATTAAGGAGGTTATGCAGCATAAACATCTCGGTATTACTTTCCAGAGTAATGGTACATGGGATTTACATATAAAATCAGTCATTAACAAATTTAGCCCGATGATTAATTGTTTTCGTAGCGTGAAGTATAGAATCCCATGGTCATCATTGATAACATTGTACACCCATTTCATTCTTCCCCTGTTTGATTATGCAGATGTCATATGGGATAACTGTACGCTTGAAAAAACTAATAACCTCGAGAATCTGCAACTTGACGCTCTTAGAACGATCTGTGGTGCTCCTCGTGGAACTCGTCACGAAGTGCTCTATCGTGAAACGGGTTTTATTTCTTCAAAAGAACGTCGTAGGTGATATAAGCATACACTTTTTTATAAAATGAAAAATGGACTTGCCCCAAGTTATTTAAACAGATTGATTCCTCGCACAGTTGCAGAACGATCGTCGTATTCCCTCAGAAACAATGAACAGTTTGATAACCTCTCCTGTAGAACCAATACTTTGTTTGAATCCTTCGTACCTGCCACCGTTAGACTATGGAACGAGCTTGATCCTGAAATAAGGGACCGCGGGACTGTTCAAATATTCAAAAAAATTTAGAACAAGAAGACATAGTAGTTCCAAAATTATATCTTGTAGGTACCAGGGAAGGGCAAATTATTCATGCAAAATTACGATTAGGATGTAGCGATTTAAATGCTCATAAATATGATAGATTCATTGCAGAAAATCCTCATTGCCAGTGTGGTTATGGGTATGAAAGTACAACACGCTATGTGTGCGACTGTCCGTTATATACATCACAAAGGAGTGTCCTCTTCCACAACTTGGGCAGTCCAGACGTGTCTGTCAATACATTGTTATACGGAGATCCCTTATCATCTGACTTGCAGAATGAAGAAACGTTTTCTGCTTTTCAACAGTACATAATCACAACGCGACGCTTTACATGAGTTAGCCTTGGTACACCACAATGGTTCGCTACTGGCATTTTTCTTTGCGGCAAAGGAAACGTGTTAACCCTTTACCTAACATGAAAAGCAGACGACACTTGCCAAAAAAATTCTTGAATAACTAATTTTTTTCATTTTTTGTCTCAAAAACATAAGTTATGACCCCTCATTGGAACGAGCTCGACGAGCTCGTTCCAATGAGGGGTCATAACCTATGTTTTTGAGACAAAAAATGAAAAAAATAATGAAAATTAATTGGCGATTTTTGAGAATAGCGCTGGCCGGTTTTGGCCGTTACGTTGGGTAAAGGGTTAAATGCAAACGTCATTTGTAGAGGTTATGCGTAATCAACGTTTTACACCCAACGTCTACGTGTGGTTTCTCTCATTAGAACTCTTCCCACTAGCATATTCCTGTTTGATCACTCCAATATGCAAAGTGTACCAACATCAAAATGCATGATATGACTAAATGTTGTGACCCATACGTAATTTTGATGTCACACAACTACCCCCGTGTCCGTATGTCACACATCAACAAGTTGAAATTTTAGTTTGCTATTCTTAGTAATTATAAGGCCGGCTTCCTTTGGAAACTTAACCTGTAATATTGTGAAAAAGTAAAACCAATGGATGATTTAAATCGTGAAACAATACAAAATTATTATAAATGTTGTGTATTTACTTTTCTGTTGCACATGCACCTGTTTTTTTTCAGGTGCATGTGTGTATGGTGAGGCGTTTAAATAGGCTATGCCTGTTCGCCAAACCAAGTTTCTATTTTATGGAAATAAAATTATTGTTTAAAAAAAAAATTACAATTAGATCTATCTGTACAAGAAAAATGTTTATCAAATGGAGTAAACATGAGACTCAAGTTGTATCATACTCATCTAAATTTTATCTGATTGGTGGTGAACATTAATAACTTTAAATTCAAAAATCTATTTCTAAAATATCAGCATTCGATTTTATTCCAAAATTTGCGAATAATCTCAGTGAACAAACAAATCGTTCAAGTTACAAAATGCTAATAAGGCATGCTGAAATAATAAAAAAAATACAGCTGGAAACAGTCTTCATTCAATAATAGAAGACCACCTGCTTCATAAACAGATACCAAAACGAATTATTTATGGCTTAAAATCTAAAGGAGATATTAATGGAGATATTGGCACAACTCCATTTAATTCTCAACATTTCAATTTGAATCAATTGGAAGTAACAGTAGATGGACATTCCAATAAATCACGTCCTTTGAAACAAATTTCGATGGTGGACTTATTTAAATTCATATCTTTGGGATATTTTGTACAAAATCAAACTTTTGATTTATCTTTGCATGATTATGCAAACGGATATTCTCTCTGGGGAGTTGATTTGACACCTGTACAAAGTAGTAATGGGCCATTGGCTCATTCTGTAAAGTCTGGTAATCTTTGAGTCGAACTTCAGTTTGCTCAAGTTCTTTCAGAGGTGATCAACGTTGCCGTTTATGTAAATTTGATAGTGATATCATGATCAACAGATTCAGAGAAGAGATATTTAACTATTAACCCTTAGAAGCCGGGAGTCGAGTTTTCTTGTTTATGATGTAATACAACAAGTAATCTGGCTGTGACGATTCGGCTATCTTTGGGCTGGGGAAGAATTAAACACTGAGTAAGTGCTTCTAGTCAAGTGTCGTCTGCCTAAATAGGCAGACGACACTTGACTAGAAGCACCTGCTTTACTGTAAGTTTTTCGTGGTATGTCATGTTTAATAAATTCAATCTGATTCTCCGGCTTATAAGAATTTTGAAGGTGGACTTTATCTAAATTCATATCTTTCCCTGTATGAAGCTATGGGATATTTTGGACAAAATCAAAGGATTATGCAACATGTTACACTCTTTGGGGAATTGATCTGATGCCCGAACACAGTAATGATGGGCCATTGAATCATCCTATAAAATCTGGTAATCTTGAATTGAACTTTTAGTTTGATCAAGCTCTTCAAGAAGTGATCAATGTTGTCGTTTATGCACAATTTGATAGTGAGATAGAGATCAACAGATTCACAGAAGTGATATTTGACTACTAAAGATGAGTCATTGTGAACATGGCAAGATGTATGAGAAAAAATACAAACACTGTTTCAAGAATGTGTTGTGATAGAACTGACAAAATGCATTTAGAAATGAAAAATATCTGTGAAGAATGTCAATCACTCAATCACACACAGGAACATTGATAGATATGTATGTTGAAGAATGTTTCGAGAAATTGCATCCAGTGACTATACTATATAATCTACACAGATAAGTTGGAAGTAATAGTAGATGGACATTCCATTAAATCTCGTTCCTTTGAACCAAACACAGAGGGTGGACTTTATCTAAATTCACATCTTTCCCTATATGAAGCTATGAGATATTTTGGATAAAGGTCAAACATTTGTTTTATCTCTAGGATTATGCAAAAACGATATACTCTTTGATCGAATTGATTTGACTCATGATCAGAGTAGTAATGGGCCATCGGCTCATCCTATAAATTCTGGTAATCTTCGAATTGAACTTCAGTTTGCTCAACTCCTTCAAGAGGTGATCAACGTTGTCGTTTATGCAGCATTTGATAGGGAGATAGAGATCATCAGTGATATTTGACTATTAAAGATGAGTCATTGTGAACATGTCAAGATGTATGAAGAAATAATACACTCACTATTTCAAGGATGTGTTATGATAGAAGTGACCAAATCAATTAAAGAGAAAATGAAAGATATCTGTGAAGAATGTCAATCACACACTGGAACATTGTTAGATATGTACATTGAAGAAGCTGCGTCCACTGACTATACTATATAATCTACACAAGTAAGCAAGAAGAATAAACCTATTAGAATAATGTGCAACTGTGAATTTTGAAATACACTGCCATAAAGGCATTCAAATGTGGGAAGATTTAATAAAAAGAGACTGGTCATATTATACAATATATCTTGAATAAACAGATCAATGGCTCCGGGCTAGCCCTTTTTCAGGGCTAAGAGGATGGAAACTATACAATTACAATATATACTTGACAGTTCTCAAAGGTTATCCTTAAATGAAACATTGACAGATATGTACATGGCAAAATGTTTTGAAGAAATTGTGTCCATATAATCTTCACAATAAAGCCAGAATAATGAACTTTTCAGAATATTGTGCAACTGTGAACTTAAGAATAGACTGCCATAAAGACATTCAAGTATGAGCAGATAAAGTAGACAGAGACTGGTCATATAATGCAGCATATCTTGATTAACAGCTCCATTCCAGCCCTTTTCGGGGGTAAGGAGATGGAACTTGTACGATTACAATATATACTTGATAGTTTTCAAAGATTATCATCCTTAGATGGAAAGATGTGTTCAAAAGACTTGTTACCAAAACGAAAACCTAAACACAGGCAACCTTATATTTTGAACGTATTCTTCAAAAGAACCAGGAGAACACTGGGTAGCAATATATTGCAAAAACAATCATTCTGCTATCTACTTTGACTCATACAGTTAACACTAGAAGTCCTGTCACGAAATGATGGCACGTCGATCTGCGCGTTAATCTACGCATTATGACCATGGTAAGTCTATCAGAGTCTGTACATATGACATGTACACAAGCAATGTTTCAGCCAATGGACCTTCGGGTAACCCTGAGGTCCATTGGCAGAAACATTGCATGTGTTTGCGATGAGTAACCAGGAGAATCTACCGTGCTTTTGGGTGCCATTCGATATGGCAATTGCGCGCAATTCCTACGCGGCGCAGTTAAGCCTAGATAAGCATACAGTTCGTGATAGGACTTCGAGTTTTAACTGTAGTAATGGGTGTTTTGTTGTATCAATCAGAGATATCCTGAGGACAGTCTGAAATAAAACCGAGAAACAGTTCCGTCACAGTTACCGTGAGTGACTGGTTGTTGGTATTGGATTGAACGTTTCGTCAGTGTTGGTAGTGAGTGTTTTGTTGTATCAATTAGAGATATCCCGAAGACATCTGACGGAAAATTGAAAGACGCTGTTCCATCAGACTGACTGTGAATGATTGTCGGTATTCGTATTGAATGTTTTGTTGTATCACTCACTGAAGTAGAAAACAAGATATCCCGAGGGCCGTATGGCATACAATTTTGTTCCCCACATTTAACACTGATTTTCCCATAGACAACCATGGATGCACTATGACGAACCTAAGTCCCCCCCCCCCCCCTCCTTCTAAGAGTGTGGATATTGGAAAGTTGATACCGTGGAATTAGTTTTCATACAAGGTAAACGGTAAACGCCAAGCCGTAATCAAGTGAAAACTGCTATGTTGTGACTACAGTCACGGCGTAGCAGCTTTCAGGCCATCAATGAGTTACCACATAGATTGAGTTGACGCTATCATGGGATGGGGCAGACTGAGTTGCGACGATTTCGCTAAAGGACCCTCGTATACTAGAGGATTCGAACTTAACTTTTTAATAGGGTTTAGCGACACTTTCGACAGCCAGGGTCACCTCATGTCGAACAGTTTTACGGGTGGATGAAGCCGGGGTACCAGAGAGAACCAGCGAGTAGCGGCAAGCAACTGTCAGACTCTCCAGCGTACTAACTCCGTACAAGCGTGGTTAACAGTGGTTGAAGACAAGCGCACTACCAACGTGCAGTACGTTTTAGTACATAGAGCCATCGTACCCCCACGTGGTCAAACGGGATTAACCCCCTGCACACTGATGTCGAAATATCTAAAGTTCAGGGTGCAAATATTTCCCATAATGCAATTGGGAATTTAACCAATTCAATCTTGTTTGACAGAGCTCAATGAGCTCTGTCCAACAAGATTGATTTGGTTAAATTCCCAAGTGCATTATGGGAAAAATGGCTACTTGAAATCTGGATATTTTGACATCATTGTGCGGGGGTTAAGTGCCTTGCCCAAGGACACTACATAGTTACCCATGGCGAGATCAAACCGTGGACTTTTCAGTTTGAAGTTCATTGCCGTGGCACTCTGCTCGCCGCGATCTTAGCTATATTACTACTCGTGAGTAATATGGTTCAGGTGAGAATGTGTGTTTGTCCTGAGGCAAATAGTTTGGTAGTCAAAAGCCTCGCGCACGTCAAACATGCTTGATGTTTTTTTAAGTCGCGAGTCCGTTTGCTTATAGTGTACGGGGGGAGGGGGGGGGGGTGACAATCAAATAACTTAACTTTATACAAGAAAACGTTTTGTGCAAGCACAAGCGCGCGAGAAAATACCCATGGAACACTCTTATTTGTGCATATATCATACAATCTCTTCAGATTAGAACATAAACAAGAAACAAAGTTGAATCTCTCTCACTAAAAGAAGGTGAATACCACATCTCAAAGCATTGTGACTGATGATTCACAAACAATTAGTTCAAAATAATATCAGGGTTTTTGGACAAGGGTTCAGGTTATGGGGGTTAACATCTTCCTTCGAAAACAGTCGAAAAGGCACCCCTCCCTCATACACCCACCACCACAAAAAAGATCAGCTTTTTGGACGAATCGTCTCTGTGGGAAACTCGACTTGGGACGAAACGCCGATGTGATATTGAAAGAAACTGTCATGGCACAATCTCCAAGTATTGTCAGAGTGATTCTCGAAAATTCTTTTTAACCCTTTACCCAACGCAGACGATATCAAAATTTATTATTTTAAATATATTTTTTAAAAATTTTTCAAAAAATTTCAACAAAACCATATCATGTGACCCCTCGTTGGAACGAGCTCGACGAGCTCGTTCCAACGAGGGGTCACATGATATGGTTTTATTGAAATTTTTAGAAAAATAATATTTTTTCAACTGCTGAATTTGCATATTACGCGGGCGGACGTGGGCGATTCGTTGGGTAAAGGGTTAAAGAATTTCAAGCTTATTGGACAAGGGGGAGGGGTGGCTACACTTTGGGTGTTAAGATCTCCATTCGAAAAGAAAACTACTCTACCCCCCCCCCCCCCTCCATATAAAATAAACAAAGCCGAATGCTTAAATGTAGGCTACTGACTTATCGAGTTTTACAAAGGCTGAGAAAAAAGTATCTAAATGCACTGTAAAAGCCCACAGTGGTCGAGATAAGAAAAACAGTAGCGAAATACAGTGTTGAAAAAAACTCTCAAGTTTTATACTTGCCAGTCCTAAGCCCGGGTAAAAGATGTTTGGAATTGATCAATTAAAAAAAAAAAGCAGAAGCAAAATTCAGTGCAGGAAAAAACCCCTGTAAATCTGCCAAGTTTCATAATTGCCTGTCCCAAGCCCAGGTAGGGATTCAGGGAGTTGATAATTTAAAAAAAAAACTACAGCAGCACAACTCACTGTGGAAAAAACTCTAAATCTGCCAAGTTCCGTAATAAAAGTTGCCGATTTTAGGCCCAGGTAAAAGATGAGGAGTGTTGGTAAATTATAAGCTATTTATTTCAAGTCTAGCTCGAAATCTTCAAAATTTTCTTCTTGAAGCCGCGATAAAGGATGGGTGGAGTTTTATTGTTATTCACACCTAATAACGACAGGGCAAATCCTCTTAATTGGCTCATTTCAGGGACGGGTTTCCGCATAATCTGTGTCGCTATGCCTGGTAGAAAATGAGACCGTAAATGTGATTTTTTATCGGACTTTAAACATAAAATGGGAGGGGGAAAATTCAAGATATTACCCCCATCTTTGGAATAAAGGTTATATACGATATGGCGTATACTTTCGCTTTTATTTGATGTTTTCAAGATTAATAGTTTACTTGCGGGTCTCTTCGTCCCTGCTTACGAAAATTGAGACCGCAAACCGGAAGTCGCACTATACATTAAACGTGGAATTTCAGGGGTTAAAGTTAAAATATCGGCACTAAATTACGGATTTGTATTTGGTATACCCCATATAACAGACAGCGTTCATTTGGGTACTCTAACCCCCGGATTGTGCGTGCGGTCTCTTGTAGTCTCATTATCTACCTGAGGTCTAATTTTGGTTTGACCGTGTATTCAATGTCTCTCATTTTAGTACGACCGGCTATTCAGTGTCACCTACAAAATAAATTGGGCCGAACTTTCTGGTTGGATTGTTTTCGTGTCACTTCAGTTGATGGCACAAAAACATACATGTGTATTACGGATTGATTTGCTTGTAGAGTATAAAAATAATGCACAGAAATGAAATAAAGCAAGACCAAATATAATAGAATTACAAATATTCGTTTGGTGTCTTCCCACTAGACTAATTCCCTTTAGACCAACTCTCACTAGGCCAATTCCCAAAAGACCAATTCATCCTAGACCAACTATTGATTGTTATTGATTAAGGATACTTAGGAAGATATTTATTAATTGAAAAGCACTTTAATAAAAAAATATTTATATGCATAACATATAACAAATATTGGTTTATAACATTTCAGCACAGCTCAATACATATAACATTTTACTTCAATTTCTCAACCCATTTACTTCAATTTCACAATTTCCCAAATACCAAACAATTTCAAAATTTTCGTCAATTTTTACCGTGAGACCAATTCCCCTTAGACCAACTATTTACAGTTATTGACTGGTTGAAGGCTAGAATATTTCTGTGATCTAATTTTGTTCATCAAATTTGTTTTATTACAAAATTACTGGAGAGTGCCCACAGGCACTCTCCAATAATTTGTAATAAAACAAGTTTATAGAGACAAAATATTATTTGCATTTGACCGAGGGTGAAACAAAAGAAAAGAAAATACTGGCTTTTGCTCCGGCATCCCTTTGTTTTTGAAAGCACCGATAGTGGTTTCTAGCACTCGACTCAAATTATTGATATAAAATTATTTTGAAAGTAGAACACATCAGATGGTCAAAGGGGAATTGGTCTAATGGGAATTTGCCTAGTGGGAGTTGGTCTAAAGGGAATTGGTCTAGTGGGAATGAACCATTCGTTTCAGATTTTTGCACACGTCCATTTTTTCTCGAGTCAATTGAATTTTCCATGTCCCCATGAACTGTGTCAAGAATGGTTCCAAAAACTACGCGCGCATGCGCGCTAAATATAAATTTGGCAGAGACACTAGTGTCTTTTGCAACATTAGATCTTCCGATTTCTAAAACAGAAGAGCGAAATCACCCCATCTGTAAAGATGTTACGTACGTAAAATTTACCTCGTGTTCTTTCAAATCGACCGACAAATTAACCTAAAACGCATTTAACCTCACGTACTTTCAATTCGACCCCAAGATTAACTCAACCGGGAGGTACGATATTGTCGTGCGGTGGGTTCCATTCATTGGTTTCTTTGGATATTGGAGTTTAATGACAATTTCAATAGAGGTGGTCATACTGAGTCGGACAGTTTCTGCGAACTCCAACCCACAAATTTTCATCACACCATTTTTGCAGGTACCAATCGAATCGACCCAAGAATACGACTACCTGATTGTTTATAATTTGCCAAAAATACAATTTATTTATACTATGGTTACCTATTCTGCTATATATGAAAAGCCTACGACATAAATTTTAGCTTTGTACACCAACTGTAGTGAACACGCCAGCAATGGAATTTCGATAGTTTAAATTTACACCTACAGTGGAGCTACATCCTTGACCTTTGGTGACGTCGACCTAAAAGCGAACTAGTCTAAATTTATAGCACGTCGCCTCGCGAAGAGTGAAATGAAAGGGGCAATTATTTATTACGTTTTTAAATGAGTTTACCCCTCACAAAACACTAAAAATTAACAAACAAGCATTGTCTCATGTTAATAAAGCAACCATAACTCGAAATAGTATAGTAATTAGTATGTTATTAAAATGAAAAAGGCCTTGTTTCTTTTTCTATTTTCTTTCGGTGATCAAATTGACAGAAGTACCGCCCACCGATGTTCATGTAAACAAAATCAAATTCGCATGTTTGTAAGGCTGCTGCGCAGTAAAATCGAGAATAAATAATAGCGACTCTTAATAATCTTACGATCGTGGTATAAATAAAATATACCCAAAGTAGCTTCGCGGTGAAGTGGTGTTAACCGGGCGCCGTAGGCTGGCGGTTAACACCACTTCACCACTCGTGGTAAACATTTGGTACACTACTGTGGGCATGTTGTATATATATCATATGCTATCAATAATCATCAATCAGACACTGGGATTTTGTTTTCGGTTCGACTGGACACTGTAACTACCTATGCGTATAGTACTCGGGGAAGTTTTCTCGCCATCTTGTTCAAATTGAGGGCAATATATGGCTTTTAGCCGGTTGCATGGGTACTATTTCAAATTAATTATGTCCTTAATAGCTTTCAAAGGGACTATCATTTTCACGAGTCACACATTCTAAACTCAGATGGGTTAAAAATTAAATTTAAAAAATTAAAAAATTATTTATTTTGGAAGAGAAAATTATATATAAATTATAAGAACCTAAAAATTATTTTCTATTCCTACTGTTAAAGAGAACACACAAGTCGAAATGAAATTTTGTCAACTCCATTACCAGTCAACTCCGTTGCCATAGTGACCACCCAAATTTAAGTGTTTTGAACCAATCAACAGCATGCAGTCTTATTGAGTGACATGTATCAAACATTGATTAAACAAGGGGCAAATCTCCCGTGCCACCGTTGGACTCCCCGACCAAAAATGGAAAAAATTGAGAGGCCTGTATTTATTGATCAACACAAGACAAATACTTATTATGAGGTGCGAAGCTTTCTTTCGAGGCTGAGAATCAAGTGCGAAACTATCTACTTTCGGCTGCAGTCCGATGAAGTATCATAGATGTTTGGGATTCCCCATTTTGGCGAAATACTAAACATTTACCCATGAACGTCTATCCGTCTGCATTGATTTGATACGTATATGTATGGTATGCAGTCTACTTTAATGGTGTAGACTTGACTTTTATATAGCCTCTAGCTCCTATATGGCTCCTATATGGTGCCCAAATGGCTCGTACAGTTGATACTAGAAGTCCTGTGACTGCAATGTGCACTATTTTGAAGTAATAGCGCGCTGAGGAAGTGCACTTTTGTTCCTATCATCTGCACCATTAGCGTAACTCAATTTCTGTAGAAAAACAGTGTGCCCAGTTCTGTACAATCCTGTGCCAGTAAATAGAGATCATTAACCTCTACTGTGATACATGTACATGTAATGACGTAAAAAGATATTAAAATTCGACTGCACATACATTAGTCTGGTCGCCAAACCCCCGAAAATCACGAATGCTTGTTTTGGCGTATAAAGTTTATTTCTCGATGGATTTTGCAAATTTAGACATTTGAGAACAATATTCAATCGGCTGACCATCTGTCAGCCTTGAGCAATTTTTTTTATAGAGTCTTGAAAAGGTATATACCCTACCCCGAATTTGATACCAAATGTGAAAACACCTATATTTGAATATTCTGTAAATTCTCATTACTAACATGAAATTTATCGGTAAACCTTACTATTTGTACACTTGGCATGGTTTGTATTATCATATACTCCAGAATTCAAAATTATATCGACACACAAAAATCCAATATGGCCGCCGTGTCGGATCGTCATGTCGAAATTTTAACTTTTTTTTCTCAGTTGCACCATAAATCGTTTATTCTGTGAAACAAATTGTATCTTAATTGTGCCAGTTCATGCTCTGCCATCATGGAGCATCCATTTGTGCTCATGATGATACCAAAATGGGCACCATGTGTTGAATACTTCGATCGATATAGCGCTTTCACCGAATGACACTATAACCAGACGGAAGCTAAAATTTCAATACATTTCTGGTAGCTGTACCAACGGTCATGTATATAATAGTTATGGACGGAGGATCGAGTTTTGTCATGGAATCACATACACACTACTCGGGATAGGTGTTCTTACGATGTCTCAGGCAGTAAATTCCTGAACAATACGAATAAAGAGCGTTGTTCGCAGCAAACAGCGCTCTTTACTACACCTGATACTAAGCGAGTAAGGATATTCAAAAATCCACCACATTCAAATCAGTGATATCTGATCACTCAACGTGTGAAGACGTACTTTCGCTTCCATTCATTGTTGGGTTTTCGTATCAGTTTCGATCGTGCTTACTGGCTGAAATTAATAATAGATTACCACTTTTATTCACATTTTGTTCAATTGAAATTATTCAATTCGTTTATTGTTTCTTTATTGTTGACATTGTAACCCGTTTTTGGCCGAGTGAAGTTCCCCGGTTAATTTGTTCTTTGAATCTTGACAGTAAATTGTCAGAATATTATGTCTCAAAGGTGCTATTTTTCAGATATTTATAAGTGCTCTGATTCGAGCGAGAAACGCTTTGTCAAAGTATTGGCTACAAGAATACGGAAGGTCATTGCGAATAGTGAGATCTATGGCGACAGTCTATGTCTTGATTTGCGTCCGAGGTTCGAGGCCGACAATGATATCGCGCTCGATGCTCATAGACAATGTATCGATAAATACATACACCCACGAAACGTGGCACGAGCTAAGCAAAAGCGTGGTGCAAATGAGGAAGTTCACGACGGACCACCTCCTAAGAAAATCACCAGACATTCAGACGTCAGCACTTTCAACTTCTTGGTTGATTGCTTATTTTGTGGGCGCGAATGTAAAGTTGAGAAAGATAAAAAGAATCCCTCTAGATGGAGACCAGCTTATGTCTTCCGACAAACTCACATTAAACAAGGAACCTCCACACCGAAAGCGGAAATTCTTCAGAAGTGCGACGACCGTAGTGCCAATTGGTCCATTGAAGTCCGCATTAGAGTCAATCAGGCTGTTAGTGATTTGCACGCAGCTGACGCTCGCTACCATTCTGATTGTCGTCAGTCGTTCATGGGAGAAAGATCAGTCGTTGCAAGCAAAAGATCGGCAGCATTATCAGTTGCTCCACCCGATATCGAACCACCCCTCCAAGCTGTTTTAGATTTTATGAAGAAAGACAACTCTCTCAGTTGGAGTTCTGTAGAACTGCATGGAATCTATGTTGAAAATGGCGGAGAGAGTCTGTCTCGGAGGCTCCTTGTCTCCAAATTGCCAGATTTCTTCAACGAAGAATTATTGCTCCTCAGCTCACCGTCAATCGCTACAATAATTGCAATCAGATCTCGAGTGGGTTCGCTCCTGAGAATTGATAGTGATTTCCAAAATGATGTCCCCGTGGCCATGAAGACTCTTTGCACAGAAATTTCTAAGGATGTCGAAAACATTGAACTAGATGGGAACAATTACAAGTCAACTTTAGATAAGACCACCCTTTTCGAGTATTCAAGTCAAACTCTTGGTAGCTTATCGCCAAAACTTGACAACACACTTACGGCACTTATGATAGGTAATATGATAACTTCTGCCATCAAAGGTGTCCCTACACCATTGCAAATTAGTTTAGCTGTATTACTCCGCGATTCAAAGGAATTGGTCAAGTCCTTGAACGACTTTGGAGTAACATGCACGTATGATGAGTTGTTACGGTTTAAAAAATCGGCAGCCGTACTGGCCTTAAAGAGTAACAACCTGACCACAATCACTACTTCGGAAGATGGGTTGATACAGTTTGTTGTTGATAACTTCGATGCCGATATATCTTCACAAAACGGCAAGCTCAGCACACACTCGTTGGCAGTTTTGATGACGCAACCTAGCACGAAGAGAGATTCTCCCTCTCCAATGATACCGAGAGTCACTAAACTCGACATGGCTAAACCAGTTGATTACAACACTGAAAAGTCAACGTTCGATGTACCAAAGAAGCCAGAAGTCCCTCATTGCTTAATCCGCAAAGAAGTACCTCAGCTCCAAGTATTGGTTCGCATGGTCATGGCAGAACGAAGGGCGTTGGAGAATGACCTTGCATTTTTGAAGGATATTGTAACGAAACCTAACTGTCCTGAGTTCAATGGCTACAACACCAGGTCATCCCGACAAAGTGGGCAATCCCCTCAACCAGAGACGAAGGCTGTGTACTTACCATTGATTGACATGCCACCGGCTGATCCAGATACAATTTCAACCGCCATGTTAGATGCAATGCGTCTAACTGAGTTGACTGGGCAGAAATATACTTTATTCACTGCTGATCAACAGCTATATAAAGTAGCGTTGGATGTTCTGTGGTCAAATCACGATCACTTCGGAACATTGATTCCGAGGTTGGGAGGCATGCATATGTTAATGAGTTTTCTTGGTGCTATTGGCAACTTGATGGAGAACATGGGTTTATCTGAAATTCTTGAGTCTGTGTTCGGCGGAGTAGCCAAAATGCTAAGCGGGAAGAAGTTTCCTCAAAATATGCGCGCATTTCGGTTGTTGGCAGAAGAACTGCTTAGAGATATCGTCAGTAGAGATGATGTTGTCTGCCCGGAAGATTTCATTGACACATTGAGTGAAATATCAGACCAGAGCAGGACTTGCAAGGTTTTGGGTGGACTGCTTCATAAGACCAGTTCTTATAATGATGAAGTACGTAAGGGCTGAGAGGGAAGGGGCCTGGCCCTTGCATTTGGCAACTGTAAAACAAATGCTCCCTTACTTCTTTGCATCCGGCCATGTCAACTATGCTAGATATGGCTTGTATTATCTGAGGGACATGGAACGGCTTCCACAAGAAGTGTTGACACAATTTCTGAAGGGATCACATGTGATGAGACATGTTGATCGCATTTGGAATGGCATTTGGAGCGATATGTATATCGAATCCACTTTCGTGCGTTATGGCCATGGTAAGTCTGGCATCATTGGCATCACATTAAAACCAGAAACTCTGAAAGTGTGGGCATTAAGCTTTCACAATTGTGGTCAACTTTTGAATGGTCTCGCGGAGGTTAGGGAATCAGACGTCGCGAATCGAGCAGTGCTCGAACACAAAGAGGAGATGACTGCGAGAATTGCTGCTGATTGCGCTGATCGTGAGGGACTTAGAAACAAACTCGCGACAATCATACACCCCCTTGAACCCAAGCAACACCCGGATGAGATAGTCAATATTGTCAGTGGTCAGCATGCTAATCGCACTGTGAACTTGGACATGGCTGTATCACTTGGTAGACAGACCTTGACTGATTTCGAGAAGAAACTCTCGAGTGGGTTCTATTGTACTATATCAAGGCCCGCTGAAATAATGGCAGTTATGAAAAAGTCAGTCAAGTTGGGCGAGCACAAAACATGTGACAGCAATCTGATTTACTCTCGGGTGATGGGACTTCAAGCCAGCTCCAGGGAAATTAGTATAAATGATATACTCTCATACGAGTTATCACCCATTCCAACAGCTCTTTTCAATGACAATGGTGACATGCGGATATCCAAATCTAAATCGGTCATGAAGTCTGATACCGCAATTATGATTCCAAACACCGACATGTCTGAGTCTGATATCAATGTGTCAACGTGCACTATTATAGACGGGTGTGCACTTCTTTGGATACCCCACTGGCCTGCTCCCAATAAATTATGTCACCCGAACGTGAACGATTTTGTCCAGCGATCTCAAGAGCATGTAAAGCGTCGGTTATTGGTTGGAGATACATATCTTGTGTTTGACAGATACAATGAATTCAGTACTAAATGTACGACTAGGGCAAAAAGAAGTGGTGAAGCTTGTTGTCGGAAATTCACGTTGACCGCAACGTAACCATTACCTTCTCAGAAATTGGTTCTCACGGTAACTGAAAATAAGAAACAGTTGATAAGCATTATTGTTGATCATTTCAGACGTGACCCACAGTTTGCTGTTGATAACACTCAACAACACGCGCTATTTGTTACTGGCCAGGACGCTTCACCCATTGAAATCGATAGAGGTATAGTTATTGAGAGGCGTGACATGGAAACTATGCACGAAGAAGCAGATAACATAATCGTTCAGCAAGCCATCAGGGCTGCCGATGACCACGACAATGTCACAGTTCTTGCAGACGACACAGATGTATACACATTGCTTCTACATCACTATCTCGAACAAAACCTGTCATGTAGTATGTTCATGGAATCCCCAATAAAGGGGAAGTCAGTTGTTGATATTGCAGCGACCGTTGAAGAACATAGAAGTATCATACCAAACTTGCTTGCCGCCCATGCTATCCCTGGCTGCGACACAGTTGGTGGTTGTTTTGGAATTGGAAAAGGTCGTATGTTGAAAGTCTTGAGATCCGGCGAAACTTCTCTAACGTCCGTTGGTTGTGTCAATGCCCCTTGGTCGGAAGTACTTCATCAAGCTACACGATTCATATCTTCATGCTATGGTTGCAAGGATATGGGCACCATGTCAGAATCGCGAATCAGTGTTTGGAAATCGCAAATAGGCAAGAAGGGTGCCACAAAAGTTCCTCCTTTATGTACCCTGCCCCCAACAACCGAAGCATTCACAGAGAATGTAAAACGTGCCCATCTTCAGGTATGCACGTGGAAACATGCCTTAGACCCAGCTCCACCAGATCTTGATCCTAGGGAGTTCGGATTCGTCAGAGATGAAGTCTCGAAAACGTTATCACCCTTAACTCTACCAAGTGGTATACCGGTGGCCCCCGACTCTGTTTTGCGTATGGTACGCTGTTCCTGTTCCAGCAAACATCCTTGCAAAACTAGCAGGTGTGGATGCTATTCCTCTCACTTGGCATGCACAATATTCTGTGCGTAATAATGCGTGTAATGCAACAATTGAATGTTGCAATGAACAAACGGTTTCAGCAATTGATGTCACGGTGAGTCAGTCTAATGATCCAGATGGACCGCGAGGATGAGGATATCGGTGACCATGTTGATCTTTTCTTGATAAATTCCAGATTGAATACTTAGTAGATAAAACATCTCTCACTCTGCATCTCATCAGGCTGGCTATGTGACCATATTTGGGATTTCTGGTATTAGGTTGAAATCCAGTTTTGACATTTTTTTCACTCAGTAGTCTGCGATATCGGTTTTTCTCCTGCTCATTTGTTTCCATTATTCCTCAAAATGTAGTTAATATCATTGCACTATAATTTTGCATAGTTTTTATGTCCAGCAAAATGTATGTTGGCAGCCGGGGCATACTGGTATAGACTTCATTCGCAAAAAATATCAAAATCCACAATTTTACTACTTTCGGCGTCATTTTGGTGGAAATTCGGGTATTTTATAGTGAATCCAATGCGTAAATGATATAAATCGAGATTGAGAACTAAATTGGGTAGACATCTCCAAGTCTACGAACCACAAGCCGAGTTTTCTAACAATTTTTGTGACTTCTTGTATTATATGGCAGGAAATTTTATTTTGACGACTTTTTCACTTCATAGATTTGATAATCATTTTCCCGTTCATATACACCATTGATACCCCTGATTGTCATCAAATATCATGGAGCTATCAATTTGCATCATTTATATGCGCGAGGAATGAATCTTGGACAGTCATTGGGAACTTATAGCAGATTATTTCGAAAAAAATGGTAAAAATCCATAAATTTGCTACTTCCGGCCGCCATATTGGCTGCCATTTCGGATTTTTTTTGGAGAAGTTAATGGTTAAGTGATGTGTTCGGAACCCTTCGGCTATTGGCATCTCATTGTGAAGATTCTGTCGCATTTTTGTGAGATCTAATGACATCGGAGTAAAAAGTGGTATTTTACTGAAATTCGGGGTGGGGTATAAATTTTGGGGCTTTATAAAAAAAATTGCTCAAGGCTGACAGATGGTCAGCCGATTGAATGTTGATGTCAGATACCTTAATTTTCAGAATACATTGAGAAAAAAACTTTATACGACAAAACACGCATCCATGACCTGGCGACCGGACTACATAATGAAAAGAGTTGATTACTACTTTATCGCAGCGCCATATGTTCTCCACTCGAAAAATATTTGTAATTGCTCATAACAGCACACAAAACACTTGCAAACTTCCATCACATGGACCACCGGGGCAAACCATGGTCCATGTGATAAAGTTTGCAAGTGCTTCTTGTGTTTTGTTCTCAAAAATTGTATATAATTACTAAGTGAAAAATCTGTCCCACAACGATTTAGTAGTAATCCACCTTCCACATACTGTAGTCTCAATATTTTCTTTCTGTTTGATCGGTTCATTTCGTGATTTCACTACCGATCTCGCCAATGGCGCATTATGTTTTGCATTGCACAGCGCACACTCTTGTGTATTTCAGACTCTTTCATTCTTCTGCGGTGAGGAGCACATTAACTAACGAGCATTTTCAGCGTTAATTGTGAGAGAACGTCTAGTTTGAAGTGTATATGGCTCCTACAGTTAAAACTAGAAGTCCTGTCATGAAATGCGCACAAATAGCACGCTGATATGCGCGTCGATGTACGCGTTATGGTCCAAGTAAAGCTATCAAATTCTGTACATATGGCCTGTGCACAAGCAATGTTTCAGCCAATGGACCTCCGGGTAACCCGGAGGTCCATTGGCAGAAACATTGCATGTGTTTGCTATGAGTAACCATGAGAACCTGCCGTGCTTTGGATGCCATTCGATATGGCAATTGCGCGCAATTCCAACGCGAATTGACAGGACTACTAGTTTTAACTGTACATAACTCCTATACAATTTCTTGTAGTCTTATCATTGGCTTCTCACCCGACTTTAGCTGTATATCCCACGATTAGCCTCTACTATATTCGCCGTTACTTTTGTGTTCTACCGGCCCTGCAGCCTTGACTTGTAACAGCATGGCTCTCAGTAACAAACATTACACTACTACCGCTACGGTTCCATTTCATATCACCACATATTGTATCTGGAACGAGGCGTTAGTCTTTCGTCACATGAGGGCATGAAGGTCATGAGGAAATCTCTAACCCTTCGTGCCTCTTATCATAATCTGGGTGTTTAACGGTCATTGGGCATACTGAAATAGTCTTTAAGTGTTACCCCAGTCTTCGCACTTGTCGTATGAGGGCATGGGGGCTTCGAGGAAATCCTATGAGGTATAATCTGTCACTCCTTATATTCTCACCCCATGAAGGATATGACCAAATCCCTCAATAAGATATATTATTATTACATGCCTGTTGTATGTAATCCCCATCTACAGCAACACTAAACCATGCGGAAAATGACAATCTGTTCCGCACATATGTGCGGAACGGAAATCGTTGACGGACTATTTTTAAATAGAAGCGAAATTTCGCTGAAAGTTTTGACAAATCGTACAACGCAATTACAATTTGATTCGCTAGCGATAGCTAGAATCGTCCCCTGAGTTCCAATGTGTTCCATGTGCCAGTAGGCACATAGAACACATTGAAACTCGGGAGACGAAATAGTAACAGGAATTCCACCCGCAAATTTGGTTGGCGATAAAATGGGTTGTTTTTGTTGATAGTTGTCAAATGAATGGCTGGGCGTCTTTCTAATAATTAATTTTTATATAAGTGAAAGCATGTAATAAACACAGACCGACACACGCGTGTGAATGGGTTAATCGATATGGCACTTATGCCATCACGGAAGGATAAAACTCGAGGCCAGCAGTTTTATCCTTCCGCGCTGGCACTCCTGCCATATCAATTAACCCATTCACACACGCGTATCGTTCTGTGTATGTCTATCATCCATCACGGCCTTTTTTGGGGTACTGAGTGGCCACGTTAGACGGAATCCCACTTTGGAAGCCCTTCTATGGTCTGTCTGTACTTGTCTGAATTCCATTTTTGTCGTATGAGGCCATGAGGACCAGCAGGAAAGCCATCATTGAGGTATAATCCGTCATTTATCCTATCCTCATCTCATGAGAGCAATGGGAAAATCTCTCAGTGAGGCCTTACAACAAATCTCTCTTACTCTCATCTTGGTATTGCTATAGAATGGTGATGTACTATCAGAGGGAACACATTGGGTGATACCTTTGGAGAATATCTATTCGGGGATAGTTTTGGCCCTCAGCACCTAAAATGCTTCTGGTTTGTGGATAACCACACAGTTTCAAAGGTCTAAGACCCTTACTGCTGACTTACTCATAGTCACCAGCATCTATCATATGATAAGTTTCTACTGTGATTTATTTCCTTTGTTTATTAGGGTTTAACGACACTTTAACAGCCAAGGTCATATCGTGTCGATGACAGTTTTACGGGTGGAGGAAGCCAGAGTACCCTTAGAGAACCACCGAGCAATCACGAGCAGCTGCCAGCTCCCCAACATCGTAACTCGGCACTGCACCAAAGGTAGCGTTAGTAGTATGTCAGGTTGAGATCTATCCTCTTTACCAGGACCCCGCGGGGTCAAAAGATGACCGGGGTCATTGACTCCGGCGCCCAAATTCATTAGGCCTCCCCACCCCCTCTCCCCTCCCCTCTCCACACTAGGCCTTGGTTATTTTTAGGTGCCCCTCACCCTACCTGCCCCGTATGTACCTTATTGTTTTAGGCTATCCTTCCCCAAAGCCCTTTTTAGGGCCCTCTAAAGGGACCCGGGCTATGTATAGCTTTTCCCACATTGTTTAGGTTTTCTCTGTATGTGGGCTCCCCCTTCCCCAAAAGCCCACTCCAAAGCTCTGCACTGTTCCTCCCTTTCCTAAGACTAGCCCAAAGCTGGGGGACTTCCAAACCGAGGAGTCCAATGAGTACTAACAAAAGAGTGCCACCATCCCCTAACCCCAGCCCTTCCTCACGTAAATTTCGAGCTCTGTTGGTGTATCTAAGGTAAATGTTGTCAAGGACATGTACACGTAGCGGCATACAAAATGTTTTAGACATAAAGACTACCTGGTTTTGTTTAGACATGTCATAAAGGAATTATGATAGAGAGAATCTTTGTTTATAAGAAGATATGATAGTGTCACGTTGTATAGTTATGCAAGTGGATAAGGGACAACTGGTATGTTTGATTATGTCATAGATGAAGGTATTATGATAAAGGGCTCCTTTGTTTACAAGAAATATGATAAAGACCATGTATACTGTTTGATAATGTCATAGATAAGATGGTGTCACGTCGCAGGTTTTTGATAACCCAGTAAGATCGCGGCGATGTCTGATTGGTCAAACAGTTGTCCAATCAGATCGTCCCACACGGCGGTATGTTCCAGGGGACCAATAGATAAGCGTGTTGTAAAATTATCCCACGCTGGCGCTCTCTGATTGGTCAAACAACTGTCCAATCAGATCGTGCCACGCAGTAATGACACAGTTTACTTTAAAAAAAAACAAAACAAGACATAAAAGTCAGATAAATGTCAAGTCGGAGAATGACACATCTAAACTTCACACGCCAGCAAGTAGTGTGAAGTCGAGCAAATACTTATTTTACCACAGAGTTGCATCACTGTAATTGCCCACAATGCACTTTGGGAGGATTTGAAGCAACCATCAATTGGTAGGGTGGGTAGAACCGATGTGCACATATGTAAAACTGATGTGTATATGTTTAAAACCGATGCGAATATGTTTAAAACCGATGTGTATAAGTTTAAAACGGATGTGCCCGTATGTAAAACGGATGTGCCCGTATGTAAAACGGATGTGCCCGAATGTAAAACGGATGTGCCCGTATGTAAAATGGATGTGCCCGTATGTAAAATGGATGTGCCCGTATGTAAAACGGATGTGCCCGTATGTAAAACGGATGTGCCCGTATGTAAAATGGATGTGCCCGTATACTGGTAGAAAGCTGTATGACGGAGCGTCACAACGGATGCCGACATTATGTACACCATACAAGGTATGGGTACATATAGAAATGGATTGGATGAGTGTCTAATTTGATGGATAAAGGGTTAATATCTCCGGATCAAATTATCAGATTTACATACAAAAACAATACAGCACAGCACACCAGTAACCTGAATAAATATATAAAGTAACATGACAATCGGATTGATATGTTTTGAGTTATCTCATGCCAAAGGGATTGGAGGAATTTTCAATTTGAAGGATAAAGGGTTAATATCTCGGGATCAAATTATCAGATTAACACCAAAAGCTATACAGCTCAGCACATCAGTAACCTGAACACAATTATAAAGTAACTTGACAATCCAAGCAATATTTTTCAAGTTATCAAATGCCAAAGGGATTGGAGGAATTTTCAATTTGAAGGATAAAGGGTTAATATCTCAGGATTAAAATAACAGATTTACACCAAAAACTATACAGCTCGGCACATCAGTAACCTGAACACAAATATAAAGTAACTTGACAATCCAAGCAATATTTTTCAAGTTATCGAATGCCAAAGGGATTGGAGGAATTTTCAATTTGAAGGATAAAGGGTTAATATCTCAGGATCAAAATAACAGATTTACACCAAAAACTATACAGCTCGGCACATCAGTAACCTGAACACAAATATAAAGTAACTTGACAATCCATGCAATATTTTTCAAGTTATCGAATGCCAAAGGGAATGGAGAAATTTTCAATTTGAAGGATAAAGGGTTAATATCTCGGGATCAAATCATCAGATTTACACTAAAAACTATACAGCTCGGCACATCAGTAACCTGAACACAAATATAAAGTAACTAGACAATCCAAGCAATGTTTTTCAAGTTATCGAATGCCAAAAGGATTGGAGGAATTTTCAATTTGAAAGATAAAGGGTTAATATCTCAGGATCAAATTATCCGATTTACACCAAAAACTATACAGCTCGGCACATCAGTAACCTGAACACAAATATAAAGTAACTTGGCAATCCAAGCAATATTTTTCAAGTTATCGAATGCCAAAGGGATTGGAGGAATTTTCAATTTGAAGGATAAAGGGTTAATATCTCAGGATTAAATTATCAGATTTACACCAAAAACTATACAGCTCGGCACATCAGTAACCTGAACACAAATATAAAGTAACTTGACAATCCAAGCAATATTTTTCAAGTTATTGAATGCCAAATGGACTGGAGAAATTTTCAATTTGAAGGATAAAGGGTTAATATCTCAGGATCAAATTATTAGATTTACACCAAAAACTACACAGCTTGGCAAATCAGTAACCTGAACACAAATATAAAGTAACTAGACAATCCAAGCAATAATTTTCAAGTTATCGAATGCCAAAGGGATTGGAGAAATTTTCAATTTGAAGGATAAAGGGTTAATATCTCAGGATCAAATTATCCGATTTACACCAAAAACTATACAGCTCGGCACATCCGTAACCTGAACACAAATATAAAGTAACTTGACAATCCAAGTAATATTTTTCAAGTTATCGAATGCCAAAGGGATTGGAGAAATTTTCAATTTGAAGGATAAAGGGTTAATATCTCAGGATAAATTATCAGATTTACACCAAAAACTATACAGCTCGGCAAATCAGTAACCTGAACGCAAATATAAAGTAACAAGACAATCCAAGCAATAATTTTCAAGTTATCGAATGCCAAAGGGATTGGAGGAATTTTCAATTTGAAGGATAAAGGGTTAATATCTCAGGATCAAATTATCCGATTTACACCAAAATCTATACAGCTCGGCACATCAGTAACCTGAACACAAATTTAAAGTAACTTGACAATCCAAGCAATATTTTTCAAGTTATCGAATGCCAAAGAAATGGATACGGACGCCGGACGGACAGACGGACGGACGGACAGACGGACGGACGGATGGACAGACGGATAGACGGACGGACAAAGGATGGACGAACGACGGATGGTCACCCCGGATGCCGGCATTATGTGTACCATACATAGTATGGGTACACATAAAAAGTGCGTCTGGCAGCCACAGTTTTCGATGCACGGTAACAAAAATGAGGAGCGTTTATGAAAGCCACCCCACCCCCATAGACTATCCCTGCCAGGTTTGGTTCATGTCGGCTCAGTAGTTCCAGAGAAGAAGATGAAAATGTGATTTCCTATAGGGTTTCTATAGTACCTATAAGTCGCAATTGCGGCCATGTTTACAACCATATCAACAGTAAACGAGGAACGTTGGTAGAGGGGGTCACAGTCATCATGTATGTGACGTATCAAAGCATTTGGCGTGGCAGTTTCAGAGGAGAAGATTTTTGAAAACCCACCATCATAATCAAAGAATACCGCTGGTGGCCTTGTTTTTCAACACACAGAACAAAATGAGGATCGTATGTAGAGGACCTCTCACGGACTTTTCCCGCCAGCTTTGGTTCACGTCGACTCAGTAGTTCCAGAGAAGATGAAAATGTTATTTCCCATAGGGTTTCTATAGTAACTATAAGCCGCAATTGAAGCCATGTTTGCAATCCGATCAACATTAAATGAGGATCGTTGGTAGAAGGTATCCCGGTCATCAACAATGCAAAGTTTCGAAACATTTAGCCCTGTGGCTTCAGAGGAGAAGATTTTTCAAAATCCACCATTCAGAATCAAAGAATGCCTCTGGCGGCCATGTTTTCAAACTCATGGGAACAAAATGAGGATAGTTTGTAGAGGACTTCCCATAGACTACCCATGCCAGGTTTGGTTCACGTCGGCTCAGTAGTTCCAGAGAAGATGTAAATGTGATTTCCCTCTGGTTTCTATAGTAACTGTAAGCCGCAACTGCGGCCACGTTTGTAACCCGATCAACACTAAATGAGGATCGTCGGTAGAGAATGTCCTGGTCATCATTTATGTGAAGTTTCAAAACATTTTGCCTGGCGGTTTCAGAGAAGAAGATTTTTGTAAATCCACCAAGCAGAATCAAAGAATTCTTCTGGAAGCCATGTTTTTCATCCGATGCGAACACAATGAGGATCGTTTGTAGGGGACCTCCCATAGACCATTCCTGCCAAGTTTGGATCACAAAGGCTCAGCGGTTATAGGGAAGATGAAAATGTGAAAAGTTTGCGGGCGTCGGACGACGGACGACGACGGACGCCAAGTGACGTGAAAAGCTCACGTGGCCGTTTAGGTCAGGTGAGCAAAAGTGACTTTTATTGTTAAGCGTTAACTACAACATGCCATCAAGCAAGTAACAAGGTAGCAGAATCCAGAAACATGCTTTTAGTTACGCCATTTCAAACGAATGACGTCGCTTTTGGAGTTTCCACATCACCATATTCGAAAATGACTTGTCACAAGTGCGTCGCTTTGGGAGTTTCTGTATCACCAAATGTCGGTGTTTACAAGTGCATCATGCTGTTCATGTTATAATTCATTATTAACCCTTTAACCAACGTAACGGCCAAAACCGCCCAGTGCTATTCACAAAAATCGCCAATTAATTTTCATTATTTTTTTCATCCTTTGTCTCAAAAACATAGGTTATGACCCCTCTTTGGGACGAGCTCGTCTAGATCGTTCCAATGAGGGGTCATAACCTATGTTTTCGAAACATGAAATGAAAAATATTAGTTATTCAAGAATTTTGTTTGCAAGTGTCGTCTGCTGTTCATGTTAGGTAAAGGTTTAATGTTTGTGTGCTAAGTGGTAGAATCGAATATAAATTCACGTTCCTTGGACGACGACAGTTGTTAGAATTAAGCGGAGTGAAATACTTTATGTTGAACTTGAGGCGAAGGCTCAGTGAGGTCGAGGAGTACTAATACTAAACTTGTGGAAATACAATTGATTGATGTCACTTTCATGATTCGTTAGCAGTGGTGAACAACACGTGAGTTTTTAATATTTCTGATTCCATTGAATTCATTGTTTGAAATTTAAATTGAAAACACACCCACTGAAGATGACATATTTGGAGGTAGGTTTGTGTCTATCGGTGAGGCACGGTGGATCAGTGGTAGACTGTTGGACTTCTATGCTTGAGGTCCCGCGTTCGATCCCCGTCGGGGACGACCCGTATTTTGTCCTTGGGAAAGGCACTTTATCCCGGTTGCCTACATGCGGGTACGATGGCGCCGTGTGCTAAGGCGTACTTCACGTCGATGGTGCATATGTCTTCAACCGCTGTAACCCTGCTTGAGTGGAGTTTGAACAGAGTTAGAATGTTGAGGAGCTGACAGCTGATCGTCGATGCTCGGTGGTTTCCTCCACCCATAAAACTGTCACGGTCACGATTAGCCATTGTGCGTAAGTATGTGAACTTAGACAGCAATAAATAAATAAATGTGTCTATCGGTGACGAGAAAAGTTGAACAGACACGGTGCCAGCGTTTGGTATTGAGAAATTTCAATCAGCGTGTGCGTAATCGATGCTAATCAATGGAAGTGAAGCTTACATTTTCTTTGTTCTCATGTCTCCATGGAAGAACGTACCCGTGTTTTGTCTTAAAACTCCAGTACTATGACTTTTAGGAGGTGTCAAATTAACCAACCACGGCTGATGTCACAGACGTGAAGGATAATAAACTACAGTTCTAAATTATCAAGCTTTAGCATGCAATGCCGCATGGCGTAGTATTATGTACTTCCCATAACAACCCCCGATGGTAAAATACATTCGATGGGTCAGTAGTAACAAGGACTGACAGCAGACCAACAGGAGTACAAACCGTACATCCTATTCTACCGCACTAGACAGCCACTCATTACACCCCGCCCTCATATACTGCTTGGCGTAACTTTACGTACTACCTATACCCACTGTAGGACATTATAACACCTTGAGTTGTTGTAGTACTAAGGGCTAACATTGAACCAGCAGAGATACAGACCGCACATCCTGTACTACCACACTAGACAACCATGTATTATCGCCTGGTATAGCATTACCTATTGCCAATATCAATCATATGATAATACAAAGCATTCGATAGGTTAGTAGTTCAAAGGGCTAACAGTAGATTAACGAAGGTATGTGCCATCCATACTATACTACCACATCAGTCCAGTACAAGATGCCCGACATACCCTGACCCGAACAACACCATCATGGATGCATCTGTCTGTATACTACAATGCAAATTAACAGCAGTCAACGTCTCTCCCATTGGGCGAAGGCACCTTCTCTCACACTCCCCCATTGAATTTTAAAAGCTCCCAGAACGTATTTGTGGGGTATTTTTGCTTTACTTCGAGAATAAAGCATTGAAAAAATTGGGTGACGAACCTGGGTAGGGCATTGTTTGGCTCCTCTCACCCTCGTGGTCCGAAGGCAGGGAGGGCAGCTGCCCCCCTCTGTTCCATGCATAGTTACATTGAAATGAACAGCCTAAAACATAGCTTTGTAGCACGATACATACCTCTTTAGAAAATGATTATGTAGGATTCACAAGAAGACTTTTTCAGATAAAACCGAAACGAACATGTAGCTGGCCCCAGCACACCGAAACATGCGAGCAGTATGAAACAAAATATTCAATAAATGCATTCTGGAGCGAAAAAGTAAAACTACTGTCGACTCACCTTACTATTCGACCCCAGTTTTCACTCACAATGACCTATTTCTGATGAACTTAATCAGATAAAGAACCTATTAATAAGCTAACATTTAGGCCAACATTGCAAGGTTGAAGAATTGCGGGATAATATTTAACTTGATCTGCACTCAAGGAGAGACGAAATTATATCTTAATGATAATGTCGCTTTGTCAGCTCAGCAATCCGGGAGGCTTAAAATTTAACGCTCCGCTCAGCGTTACTCCAAAACGAAGGGTCCTCTGTTGTATTGTTATACTGGTGACTCCGGTATCATTCTCTGCAAGAGTGTTCTGAATCCGAAGGCTCCGCGGGTGCGGTGTTTGTGAATGTGTGGGTGTGCGGGGGTGGGGGTGGGGGTGGGGGGGGGGCTGGACCATACACTCTTTTCATAAAGAACACGCTTTTAAAAAAAAGTTATTCCATAAAATTGCTAATGGACGTTCATAACAAAAGTAGTCAGGCCACCAGCCAAGTTCTGTTAGGACTCCGGCGCTGTTATTGTCTATTTGTTTACCCACGTTTCTTGGAAGACTACTGTTCATTTAATGTGATACCTCTATACTCAAAATATACAGATATTATTTCGGCTCCTGCTCTAGATATTCCAACATCAAGCATTTAATTCGCCTTGAAAACATCAAAATATTAACACAGCTGGGGGAATACGTAGTGTAATCATAATAATCATTCATAATTAAATATTTTATTATATTTTTTATTATTTATAATTATTTGTATAACCCTTTACACGAAAAGCAGACGACACTTGCAAATAAATTTCTTGAAGCACTATTTTTTTACTTTTTGCGCCAAAAAACACATCTTATGACCCCTCATTGGAACGAGCTCGTCGAGCTCGTTCCAATGAGGGGTCATAAGCTATGTTTTTGTTACAAAAAATGAAAAGGTAATAAAAATTGAATGGAGAATTTTGTGAATAGCGCTGGCCGGTTTTGGCCGTTACGTTGGGTAAATAATTAACGAACATGTCTAATATTATTGGTGATGTTATTATTAGAGCCTCCGTCAAATTAAGACTTGATTTAGAATGCTTTTTAAGTTGTCTGCGTTGATTCAAAGAAAATTAATTTTCATGGTATTTTTGACATTCAATCGTGTGAAAATATTTCAGTTGGTCGAAAAAGCGAACAGCAGGTTCGAGCCGATTAAATAAAAATACAGGCGATGGACTATTGATGGGTAAGACTGGCTCGAAGCCATAACAGCGTCGAATTCCATATAGAAGTAGATTGTTGGCTTGAGAAATAAACAAAGGGCTGCTTGTCAGTAACAGGTGAGAGCAAACTAAAATGACCCGTTAGAACCTCCAGCCTTATATGAACAGTGATGGCTTACCTGCGGCTGGTCACAGCTTGATGCTCAATTCGGGTTCCTTGCCTTATACTTTGAGTGAAGTTGCAACGTTAACACACAGCTGATTTAAACATTCCATTCACACGTTGATTCGAGTGGATGATTTTTCGTAACATCACACTGAAGGATACTCACGCTACTTCATCTCTCATACGCCAAACAAATACAGAAATACAGAAATTCGAAGCGAAGATTCTGCCTTTTCACTTTCCAAATCGTTGCAGGGGAGATATTTTTTCTGGCTGACACATATCGTAGTAACGCGTCACCTGCCGAGGCCCCGCATGCCTCAATACTTTTTCCTGGAAGTTGCATTATCTTGACCCCATTCCCTAATTAAGTTGGCGTTACTTTCTTAACGCACAATATTTGAAATGGATGCTTAAACCAGAGTTTATGTGGAAAAATATCCGACAAAACCCAACAAAAAATGCTCCATAGGGAAGGGCCACATCCCCACCCAGACTGTATTAGTCCACCGATGCTAACTGTTGTTGTTCCTTTCCATTCAGAAACTAATGCTTTCAAGAAAGACTCCAAATTGGAGGTACAGTACAGCCGACGTGGACTGGTCACTATTCAAGGGCGGGCAATATTTTTACGGACGCAATAATATTAGATTACAAACACTAATTATAGGAATAATCACCAAAAATTTAATTGATGAAACACCGAGTACAACCCAGTGCTTCATTAATTAAACACAGGGTACAACCCGGTGATTCATTAATTAAAATTTTGCTGATGATGATTTTTATTACCTGGCAAACGCATGTGTGGGCATTACTGCCCATGCGTGGATTAAGACTATACTGTACAGTTCAGTGGTTATGAAAACGGTCAGAGAATTTTGACCCCATTCCCTAATAAATTTGACGTTCCTCTCTTAACGCACAATATGTGAAATGGATGCTTAAACCTGAGTTTATGTAGAAAAATATCCGATAGAACCCAACAAAAAAGTGCTTCGTAGGGAAGTGCCACACCCCCACCCCAACTGTATTTAGTCCACCGATCCTAACTGCTGTTGTTCCTTTCCATTCAGAAACTAATGCTTTCAAGAAAGACTTCGAATTTGAAGTACAGTACAGCCGCCGTGGGCTGGTCACTTTTCAAGGGCGGGCAATATTTTTACGGACGCAGTAATATTAGATTACAAACACTAATTATAGGAATAATTACAAAAAAATTTAATTAATGAAACACCGAGTACAACCCAGTGCTTCATTAATAAAACACAGGGTACAACCCGGTGATTCATTAATTAAAATTTTACTGATGATGATTTTTATTACCTGTCAAACGCATGTGTGGACATCACTGCCCACGCGTGGATTAAGACAAAACTGCACAGTTCAGTGGTTATGAAAACGGTCAGAGAATTTTGACCAGATTGCGTTTGGGGCCGCTCAAATTCTAGTTTTGGGACATTTGATCGCTTTTCTATCGTTTGACCATAACCAAAAAGAGATTTTGTTCAACTGGTAGAGTGCTAAATTATTTTTTGTCATCACAAGTTGTCAACCTGTCTTTGCCTTGTTAAAATTTAGGGGATAGTGCCCATAGGCACTATCCCATAAAGGTGTACGAGGCAAATCTTTCAAGAATAAATAATTTCACTTCAAAACCAATATGGGAGCGCGGGGGCTCAGTAGGTAGAGATGAAGGCTGCGAGCCGAGAGGTCCTGTGTTCAAATCCCACCTGTGGCAACCGTGTTGTGTCCTTGGGCAAGACGCTTAATACCAACTGCCCACGTGGGGGTACGGAGGCGCTGTGTGCTAAGGCGTTCTGCACGTCGATGGTGCACTTGTCTTCAACTAATGCTAACGATGATTGTGTGGAATTAGTACATTGCAGAGTCTTCCAGTTGCTCGCGGTTGATCAGTGGTTCTCTCCGGGTACTCCGACTTCCTCCACCCATAAAACCTTTCGACACGAGGTGATCCTGGCTGTCGAAAGTGTCGTTAAACCCCAATAAATAAATAAATAAATAAATAAATAAATAAATAAATAAATAAATAAATAAATAAATAAATAAATAATAAATCAATAAATAACTAAATAAATAACTAAATAAATAAATAAATAAATAAATAAATAAATAAATTCAAAGCCAATATGAAGTACATCGACTGAATATGAAGTCTTTTAGTTGGGTTACCAGCACTTCTTATTAAAGCCTTCCAGCACTCTCCAGTTAAGGGTCAAATATCATTTCTTTGGTTCAATACGGTGATGGCATGTGTTTTATTGCACGCATGTGCTTTTATTTTCATAAAATACACGCATTTTCTGCAAAAACTGAAGCGATCACATGCGCGGACTATTTAACTATTTCTTTTTTACATTTGGGTTATTTCTGGCAATAATTTGCGTTTTTAATATTTTTTTAGTAAACTGTAGGCGTGCAATAAATAGAGAAGAGCATACGCGTTCGAACTGTCATTTTTAACTGCACGAGATCGATTTTGACGGAGGGATAAAATTGAACTAGAAGATGCCGAAGCCTCGAGTTCAATATTATCCCTCCATCAACATCGATAAATATTTTTTTAGTAAACTGTAGGCGTGCAATAAATACAGAACAGGATACGCTGTCATTTTTACTGCACTCGGTCAGTTTGAGAGGAGGGATACTATTGAACTCGAAGCCTTTGGCTTCTCGTTCAATATTATCCCTCCGCCCAAATGGATCTCGTGCAGAAAAAAACTGATAATTCAAACACAAATTCCGTTCTGTCTATTTCTCGGTTTTTATGTGCGTATACAGTACGTGGCGAGTGGATTGTAAGTAAATCAGCCGCGGAGTGGAGTCGTCACCCAAGCTATAACTTTAAAATTTTGTTCATATCAACAAAACACACATGCAATGTTTCAGCCAATGGACCTCCGGGTTTGACCCGGAGGTCCATTGGCTGAAACTTTGCTTGTGCTGGTTATGCTTTGCAACAAATTTGCAATTATTACTTGGGTGGAACCTCCACTCTGCGGGTGATTTAGTGATAATACACTCTCCACGTACTGTATAATGGTGTTTAAGGTCACTTTCAGCATCTGTGGCTTAGAGCTGGGCGGTTTTAGGACTTTGGTTCTGGGTTTTACGGTAATCAGGAAAATCGAACCACAAGACCCAGCAAAAAACGACCGAACGGTTTTACTGGGGTTTGCGCATTAACGGATCAAACTATTTTAAGGGATGGAAATGGATTAGTGGCGCACAAAAACTATCGTCGATAGTCTCGCCGAGAGTCCATAGGCCCCACAAAAGTCATAACGGGCGAATACGTCGTGACCTTATTGTAACATTTTCTCCCTTACTGATTTGTCCACTGGACGAGTTAATAAGGGAGAAAATGTGACAATGAGAACTCCAACATAAATTGGATGAACTTTATTTGTTACCCTAAGTTTTGTTTTTTTCTGAATCATTATGTCAGATCGCGTCGAAAAGCTTAACGCCTGGAGGAAATCGGAGTACTGGAGAGAACCACCAACCAGCGGCTAGCAATTGTCACTCTTCAGCTTCTTCTAACTCTGCACAAGCACAGTCAGCAGTGGCTGAAGACAAGTTCACTATCAACGTGCACTATGTCTTAATTCACAACACCACCGTGTCCCTACGTCAGCAGTAAGGATTAATTATCTTTCAAGAACACAATGCACCACCGACGTACAGTACGCCTTAATTCACAACACCACCGTGTCCCTACCTGGACAGTCAACATTAAGTATCTTTCAAGAACACAATGCACCGCCGACGTTGAGTACGCCTTAATTCACAACACCACCGTGTTCCTACCTGGGCAGTCAGGATTAAGTATCTTTCAAGAACACAATGCACCACCGACGTACAGTACGCCTTAATTCACAACACCACCGTGTCCCTACCTGGGCAGTCAGGATTAAGTATCTTTCAAGAACACAATGCACCACCGACGTACAGTACGCCTTAATTCACAACACCACCGTGTCCCTACCTGGGCAGTCAGGATTAAGTATCTTTCAAGAACACAATGCACCACCGACGTACAGTACGCCTTAATTCACAACACTACCGTGTCCCTACCTGGGCAGTCAGGATTAAGTATCTTTCAAGAACACAATGCACCACCGACGTACAGTACGCCTTAATTCACAACACCACCGTGTCCCTACCTGGGCAGTCAGGATTAAGTATCTTTCAAGAACACAATGCACCACCGACGTTCAGAACGCCTTAATTCACAGCACCACCGTGTCCCTACCTGGGCAGTCAGGATTAAGTATCTTTCAAGAACACAATGCACCACCGACGTACAGTACGTACGCCTTAATTCACAACACCACCGCGTGTCCCTACGTGAGCAGTAAGGATTAAGTATCTTTCAAGAACACAATGCACCACCGACGTACAATAGGCCTTAATTCACAACACCACTGTGTCCCTACCTGGGCAGTCGGGATTAAGTATCTTTCAAGAACACAATGCATCACCGATATTGAGTACGCCTTAATTCACAACACCACCTTGTCCCTACCTGGGCAGTCAGAATTAAGTATCTTTCAAAAACACAATGTGCCACCGACGTACAGTACGCCTTAATTCACAACACCACCGTGTCCCTACCTGGACAGTCAGGATTAAGTATCTTTTAAGAACACAATGCACCACCGACGTTGAGTACGCCTTAATTCACAACACCACCGTGTCCCTACCTGGGCAGTCAGGATTAAGTATCTTTCAAGAACACAATGCACCACCGACGTACAGTACGCCTTAATTCACAACACCACCGTGTCCCTACCTGGGCAGTCAGGATTAAGTATCTTTCAAGAACACAATGCACCACCGACGTTGAGTACGCCTTAATTCACAACACCACCGTGTCCCTACCTGGGCAGTCAGGATTAAGTATCTTTCAAGAACACAATACACCACCGACGTATAGTACGCCTTAATTCACAACACCACCGCGTGTCCCTACGTGAGCAGTAATGATTAAGTATCTTTCAAGAACACAATGCACCACCGACGTACAGTAAGCCTTAATTCACAACACCAACGTGTCCCTACCTGGGCAGTCGGGATTAAGTATCTGTCAAGAACACAATGCACCACCGACGTACAGTACGCATCAATTCACAACACCACCGTGACCCCACCTGGGCAGTCAGGATTAAGTATCTTTCAAGAACACAATGCATCACCGACATTGAGTGCGCCTTAATTCACAACACCACCTTGTCCCTACCTGGGCAGTCAGAATTAAGTATCTTTCAAAAACACAATGTGCCACCGACGTACAGTACGCCTTAATTCACAACACCACCGTGTCCCTACCTGGACAGTCAGGATTAAGTATCTTTTAAGAACACAATGCACCACCGACGTTGAGTACGCCTTAATTCACAACACCACCGTGTCCATACCTGGGCAGTCAGGATTAAGTATCTTTCAAGAACACAATGCACCACCGACGTACAGTACGCCTTAATTCACAACACCACCGTGTCCCTACCTGGGCAGTCAGGATTAAGTATCTTTCAAGAACACAATGCACCACCGACGTTGAGTACGCCTTAATTCACAACACCACCGTGTCCCTACCTGGGCAGTCAGGATTAAGTATCTTTCAAGACCACAATGCACCACCGACGTACAGTACGCCTTAATTCACAACACCACCGTGCCCCTACCTGGGCAGTCAGGATTAAGTATCTTTAAAGAACACAATGCACCACCGACGTTGAGTACGCCTTAATTCACAACACCACCGTGTACCTACCTGGGCAGTCAGAATTAAGTATCTTTCAAGAACACAATGCGCCACCGACGTACAGTACGCTTTAATTCTCAACAACACCATGTCCCTACCTGGGCAGTCAGAATTAAGTATCTTTCAAGAACACAATGCGCCACCGACGTACAGTACGCCTTAATTCACAACACCACCGTGTCCCTACCTGGGCAGTCAGAATTAAGTATCTTTCAAGAACACAATGCGCCACCGACGTACAGTACGCCTTAATTCTCAACACCACCACGTCCCTACCTGGGCAGTCAGGATTAAGCAGCTTTCAAGAACACAATGCACCACCGACGCTGAGTACGCCTTAATTCACAACACCACCGTGTCCCTACCTGGGCAGTCAGGATTAAGTATCTTTCAAGAACACAATGCACCGCCGACGCACAGTACCCCTTAATTCACAACACCACCGTGTCCCTACCTGGGCAGTTAGGATTAAGTATCTTTTAAAAACACAATGCATCAGTACGCCTCAATTCACAAAACCACCGTGTCCCTACCTGGACAGTCAGGATTAAGTATCTTTCAAGAAAGCAATGCACCACCGACGTTGAGTGCGCTTTAATTCACAACACCACCGTGTCCCTACCTGGGCAGTCAGGATTAAGTATCTTTCAAGAACACAATGCACCACCGACGTATAGTACGCCTTAATTCACAACACCACCGTGTCCCTACCTGGGCAGTCAGGATTAAGTATCTTTCAAGAACACAATGCACCACCGACGTATAGTACGCCTTAATTCACAACACCACCGTGTCCCTACTTGGGCAGTCAGGATTAAGTATCTTTCATGAACACGATGCAGTTACCGCTGGTCACGATCGAACCGTCGAAGTTTTGGTTTAACCCTTTGAACACTGGTGGTATCTTCCAGTTCAGTTCAGTGGCAGCAATTTGAAGAGTCCACATCCATTATTTAAGGTATACCATTTAGCATTTCCAACGTGCAGACTTGGGGCTACACGTTGAAAATATTGATTGGTCTAGCCCACACATTCACTTAGCAACCATCCTACTCAATTAAATTATGAACTCTCATCCTCCTTGAAAGGAAAATCGGACTCTCGCGTTTTACTGCACGAGATCGATTTCGGCGGAGGGATAAAATTGAACCAGAAGTAGCCGAAGCCTCGAGGTCAATTTTATCCCTCCATCAAAATCGCTAAATTTTTTTTTTAGTAAACTGTAGACGTGCAATAAATACAGAACAGGATAGGCTGTCATTTTTACCGCACTCAATCAGTTTGAGCGGAGGGATAATATTGAACTCGAAGCCTTCGGCTTCTCGTTTAATATTAATATTATCCCTCCGCCCAAATGGATCTCGTGCAGAAAAAAAATGACAATTCAAACACGAATGCCGTTCTGTCTATTTCTCGGTTTTTGTGTGCGTATACAATGGTGTTTAATGTCACTTTCAGCACCTGTGGCTTAGATCAGGGCGGTTTTAGGGTTTTCCGGTTTGGTTCTGGGTTTTACGTAAATCAGGAAAATCGAACCACAAGACCCAGCAAAAAACGACCGAACCGTTTTACTGGGGTTTGCGCATTAACGGATCAAACTATTTTACAGGGATGGAATGGTTTAGTGGCGCACATAAACTATCGTCGTATATAAAACGCACATAAAGACCGAGAAATAGACAGAAGGGTTAAATAGCTATAGAAGTCTGTATCGGTTAAAGTAAAATGCTCTAACACTTTTGGGGCGCGGTGGCTCAGTATGTAGAGGTGCAGGCTGCAAGCCGAGAGGTCCTCGGTTCGAATCCCACCTGCGGCAACCGCGTTGTGTCCTTGGGCAAGACACTTCACCCCAATGTGGGGTACGATGACGCCGTGTACTAAGGCGTACTGCACGTCGATGGTACGCATGTCTTCAACCAATCTAACCCTGCCTGTGCTGCAGTGCGGAGTTACGATGTTGGGGAGCTGGCAGCTGCTCGTCGTTGCTCGGTGGTTCTCTCCGGGTACTCCGGCTTCCTCCACCCGTAAAACTGTCACGGTCATGATTAGCCATTGTGCATAAATATGTGACCTTAAACATAAATAAATAAATAAATAAATACTCTACCCCTTTACCCAACAAATCGCCCGCATCCGCCCGCGTAATATGCAAATTCAGCAGTTGAAAAAATATTATTTTTCAAAAAATTTCAACAAAACCATATCATGTGACTTCTCGTTGGAACGAGCTCGTCGAGCTCGTTCCAACGAGGGGTCACATGATATTGTTTTGTTGACATTTTGTGAAAAATAAAAAAAAAAATGGTATTTAAAATAATAAATTTTGATATCGTCTTCGTTGGGTAAAGGGTTAAGCATCGAGTCCTCGTACTCCCTCGTAATAGAGATTCACTCAGTAATAGTAAAATGGGATAGACTCATTTATTTGTAGTTTGTGAATGGGTATTACTGTAAAATACTTTCATGAGTGGGTGTACATAAAATGAACGCTAATGGACTAGATGGTTTTTGTTAGAAGACCTTGACTTTCTCTCCATGTTGTGGTCATGATCAGCCATTGTGCAGAAGTATGTGACCTTAAACAACAACAACAACAACAATAAATAAATAAATAAATAGTTAGAAGAGTCAACTATGAAATAGGATTGTTCATTATTAACGACACTTTCGACAGCTAGGGGTGCGCGGTTGCGTTGCGGTAACCGGTTCTCGTCAGATCACCGAAGTTAAGAAACGTCGAGCCCGGTTAGCCCTTGGGTGGGTGACCGTCTGAGCGATCGATTCGGACTCCCGCATTGTGTCCGTGGGCAAGGCACTTAATCTCGATTGTCCACATGGGGGCACGATGACGCCGTGTACTAAGGCGTACTGCACGTCGATGGTGCGCATGTTTTCAACCAATCTAACCCTTCCTGTGCGGCAGATCGGAGTTACGATGTCGAGGAGCTGCTCGTCGGTGCTCGGTGGTTTTCTCCGGGTATTCCGGCTTCCTCCACCCGTAAAACTGTCACCGACATGATATGGCCTTGGCTGTTAAAGTGTCGTTAAACCGTAATAAATAATAAATAAATAAATTCGACAGCTAGGGCCACCTATTGTCAGAGAGTGTTACGACTGGAGGAAGCCGGAGTACCCGGAGAGAACCATCGAACAGAGGCGAGCAACTGCCAGACTCCCCAACGTACTTACTCCGCACATGCAGGGTTAGCATTGGTTGAAGACAAGTACACCATTGATGTGTAGCGCACCACCCCCCCCCCCGCCACCACACCCGTGGGCAATCGGGAGTAAGTGTCTTGCCCAAAGACACAGTGCAGTTACGCTTAGTGAAGATCGGCCCCTGGACCTTTCGGTTTCGGTTTAAACCACTGAGCCATCAGGCACCCAATGAACTACGATTCTGGTATAGAGATGCAGATGTCACCAGTTTATACATTAAACTATCTACTTGATTCACTTGGAAGCGCGGTGGCTCAGTAGGTAGAGGTGCAGGCTGCAAGCCGAGAGGTCCTCGGTTCGAATCCCACCTGCGTCAACCGCGTTGTGCCCTTGGTCAAGACACTTCATCTTCATTGCCCGCGTGGGGGCACGGTGGCGTTGTGTACTAAGGCGTACTGCACGTCGATAGTGCACTTGTCTTCAACCAATGCTAACCCTGCTTGTGTGGAGTAACGATGTTGGGGAGCTGACAGTTGCTCGCCGTTGCTCGGTGGTTCTATCCGGGTACACCGGCTTCCTCCACCCGTAAAGCTATCACGGTCATGATTAGCCAGTGTGCATAAATATGTGACCTTAAGCACCAATAAATAAATAAATAAATAAATACTTGATTCACTTGTAAGGATACAAAATGCAATACAAAGAGTATAGTATCGTACTTTTAGTACAATTCGATCAAGGTAAATCGTTGTTAAAACACATTGGTGGTTAATCTGGACAGATGATTATGGACAGGAAGTTTTTTCCTAATCGATTAACGTGTCTGATTATATCCAACAAGGTTCATCAGGAACGTCAGTAAGAGTTCGAACGGCAATGCAAAAAAAAAAAAAAAAAAAAACATTCCGAAAAAAATGACTGTTATCATATAAAGGAACTGTTCTTTATCGCCGTTTAGTACACAGTTCCGTCTATTAAGATAGATAGCGAACAACGGAACCTCACATTATACACTTGAACAGCTCCGCCAATCTAATGTGAATTAGTTCGGTGTTAACCCTTTACCCAACGAATCGGTCACATCCGCTCGCGTAATACGAAAATTCAGCAGCTGAAAAAATACTATTCTTCAAACAATTCAACAAAACCATATCCTGTGACCCCTCACTGGAACGAGCTCTTCGAGCTCGTTCCAGTGAGGGGGTCACAGGATATGGTTTTGTTGAAATTATTTGAAAAGTTGAAAAAAAAAATGGTATTTAAAATAATAAATTTTGAAATCGTCTGCAAGGTTGGGTAAAGGGTTAAATGGCTATAGAAGTCTGTATCGGCTACAGGCTATCGCCATGGAATTCTTCCGAAGTACGTAGAAACGCTCCATGTCAATTGAGAATTGCAATAAATGTTTCATGAGGCACGCGGGGGGGGGGGGGGGGGGGGGGGGGGCTCAGTAGGTAGAGGTGCAGGCTGCAAACCGAGAGGTCCTCGGTTCGAATCCCACCTGCGGCAACCGCGTTGTGTCCTTGGGCAAGACACTTCACCCCCATTGCCCACGTGGGGGCACGGTGGCGCTGTGTACTAAGGCGTACTGCACGTCGATGGTGCACTTGTCTTCAACCAATGCTAACCCTGCTTGTGTGGAGTTAGTATGTTGGGGAGCTGACAGTTGCTCGCCGTTGCTCGGTGGTTCTCTCCGGGTACTCCGGCTTCCTCCACCTGTAAAACTGTCATGGTCCTGATTAGCCATTGTGCAGAAATATGTGACCTTAAACACCAATAAATAAATCATGAGGCACGCGTGAAATCTTCGAAAAACAGCGTTACATGAAGGATTTGTAATGAGTCGTGATTTCATGTCAAATCGTGATAAATTTTGGATTTTTTTAATCACATTATGTGTAATTTAACCTTTTAGCTAAGCTGAAGACTAAAGCTGGCCTGCGCTGTTCACAAAACTCGTCAGCCAATGTTTCGTTTTTTGAACTTTTACCTCACAAAGATAACCTATGTTCTCCTAATGGGACAAAAAAATGAAGATATTTAGTTATTCGGGAAATGTTTTCTGAAAATCTCGTCTGCTATTTGTTGGCTGGCTTGTGTTCAAGGAAGGAATGAAAAGACCCGACACCCTATCAGTCTGTCACCGGGTGACGGTCTTTGTAACGCGTCGCTTTGCTAATGCCGTTGATTGTGGTCGATGGCACTGCCTGGCTTTTAATTTTGACTCTGTTGTATATTTCGCGGTGTTAGCGAATTCTTGTTACCACACAATTGAATAATTAGTCGTATCAAACTGCTTATTCTGCATAACTCTTTCCAAACCGAAGATCATTATTTATTGACAAGAAGCTCCGAGAAATTAACTGCACGCCGTATACGAGCCTTGCACGTTCTATTGTCTGTAATACTAACCTTACAATTACACATTGCCAATACTGAATTAAATATGAATTGAGCCGACATGAATGAATTGCCTAATGTCAATTTTATCCAATGTTCGTTGGAAATGTAACAAATTGAACTAAGCAAATTGAACGAGAGATTCGAAAAAATGGAAACATGAGATTGATTCGTACGGAAGTGTATTAGGGAAATAATAAAAAATAATTCCCAGGCCCAGAAAGTCGAAATTTCGACTTTCTGGGTCTGGGAGTTATTTTTTATCATGTCCCTAATAGGCTTCCGTAGATTCGGGATTGATCTCGAAGTAGACGTTTGGTATCGACATTGAATCGAATCTTAAATATTATCAGGATCCTACCTGCTTGGGTAGTATATTCAGAGGCGTAACAACGGGGATGACTGTCACCCCCCCCCCCCTCTCAATACTTTCCCCTCGAGTCGATTTTCGTCGGTACTGGACTCCTAAGATATCATTTTGTTCATGCCAGTAATCCTGTACTTTCTTAAGAAAGCTAGATTTGATACTCAGTCGGTCATTCGGAAGGAAGTCTGTTGTATCTGATTCGGGCTGGTTGGGAACTCGCTTGACCAATTCAAAGTTCCGGTATAGTTCGAGTTATAGAGAGTAATGACTTGACTGGACTGGTTACGTGAAATAATTCATGAGAGGTGCCGGGACGTTGTACAAACACGGGTGCGCGAATGCACACGAGTGTTTTACAATATAGTCCCTCGCCTCGAATGAAGTATTTCAAGTAATAATCAGTCCAGTCAATCGATTACTCTGTTTATTACATTTCATTATTAACGATAATTATATTATTTACCCCTTTACCTAACGTAACGGCCAAAACCGGCCAGCGCTAGTCTCAAAAATCGCCAATTAATTTTCATTATTTTTTTCATTTTTTGTCTCTAAAACATAGGTTATACCCCTCGTTGGAACGAGCTCGTCGAGCTCGTTCCAATGAGGGGTCATGACCTGTGCTTTTGAGACAAAAAATGAAAATAATAGTATTCAAGAATTTTATTTTGCAAGTGTCGTCTGCTTTTCAATTAGGTAAAGGGTTATAAAAAACAAAAAACATTGAAATCCCCATTTCACCAAGGGAAAAGCGTCTTCGTTTGCGCGCACGGATACATGACACAATTGTTGATTGCATAATTCACTTATAATCAAACCCGGAAATCCCAGTAAATCACACTTTGGAAAGTAATCAATGTAATTTATTCACTATTGAGTTTTCAACAAAAACATGCCTTGATAATGTAGTTGAAATATTAGTCGGCCTGTCCTTGCGCTAGCAAAGTCGGGACAAGTAATGGAATAAATAGGTACTGGGGCCGGTAATCAGATTTAAACTACGAGTAGGATTAGGGTTTAAAACCACGAGGCTCTGCGGAGTGGTTAAAACCCTTATTCTACGAGTGGTTTAAATTTACTTGCCGGCCCTAGTACCCGTTTGTTTTATTTATACAATGCTCTTAATAAATAATCGGTGACCTTAAACATCAATACATAAATAAATAAATAAATAAATAAATAAATAAATAAATAAATAAATAAATAAATAAATAAATAATCGACTTTGCCACTTAAAATGGAGAAAAACAAAACTTTCTATCTATTTACTTCTGCGGGCAGTACTTCCGGCTACACGCGAATCTTGATTCACAGCTAGACACATCGTCAAAGTTGATTGAATTTACCTTGCTTTTTCAAACAAATTATTATAAACAATGATTAAATTTTATTTAAATATTTAATTGTAGTTATTTTAAACTTAATAAGTCATTTCACGTAGCAGATAGTGCGGCAAAACGTCGAATGCTTGAATGAAACATCGCGAAGTGTACAACTATAGGTGTACAATTTTTGTAACGGAATTCCTATATGAAACGTTTAACGCAGTAGAAGATTTACACCGGTAGTGGGGTTAAAAGCTAAAATACAACATACGGGCTTTTCACAGGCAGCAACATAGACGAGCATGGTATAAATCAGGTGTACACTCCTATCGGGTCACCTTCGCGACACTTCCAGGTACACTGTGGTACTTAGTGTGGGAAAACCGAGTGCACCTGTATTAACTTTACTACAAGTTTAAACAAATATTGAATAGCAGTAGGGTTTGCAGAACAAAGACCCAGTGATATAGAAATAGGTAGTGAATAAAAGTGAGCCAATTTCAACTTTTCAAGAGTATTTGCAACCTCCAGGTGACTAAACTGTTTGTGTGTTCATTCTCAAAGGCCACAGGGTTACGAGAATAACTGCACGACAGTAAAAAAGCATACTTTAACCATTTTCCCAACGCACACGGTATCAAAATTTATTATTTCAAATTTAACAGAACTACAAAGACCTTCGTATGGAAACAAACACCATAATCCCCATTAGGCCGTTTGTTTGCAGGTGAGCATGTGTCAGGCGTCATACTTAGAAATTCAGCCGATTTATTTCAGCTCAATAAAATTATAACACGACAAATGGAAAGCACTCAAAGAAAATCTGCATCCGCACTTTCACACGTATTTGTCGATATTGTTAATCATTCTTTGCATGGGAAATATACTAATATAGGCGCACACCTATTCTTTGATCCCAATCTACAGTGCGGTCGTCGTGGTAAGGTCAAAATCCACGAATGGACAATATTCTCACGTATTCGTTAACTTTGAAGCTCCGACATGAAACAAGGGAATCGCCCTCACATTTTCAATGAAAGAAGTACCGGGTACGACCGTAAGTTTATAAAATACAGTTAAAACTAGAAGTCCTGTCACGAATTGTGCGCTTATCTAGGCTTAATTGCGCGTAGGAATTGCGCGCAATTGCCATATCGAATGGCATCCAAAGCAAGGCAGGTTCTCCTGGTTACTCATAGCAAACACAGGCAATGTTTCCGCCAATGGATCTCCGGGTTACCCGGAGGTCCATTGGCTGAAACATTGCTTGTGCACAGGCCACATGTTCAGAATGTGATAGCCTAACTATGGCATTAACGCGTAGATTAACGCGCAGATCGACGTGTTATTTATGCGCGTTTCACGACAGGACGTCTAGTTTCAACTGTATGTTTAAATAAATACATTTCAAATATAATATTTTCAACCGTCCCCCCCCCCCCCCCCAAAAAAAAAAAAAACAGCAAAAAAACACGATATAATGTGACCACTCGTTGAAAGGAGCTCGTTCCAATGAGAAGTTTACAAGATATGATTTTGTTTTCAATATTTTGAAATATTTCTTTTTCAACTGCTCAGTTTGTAAATTATTTCCAAATAAAATGTGGATGTGTTTCTTTTGCATCCCTCGAATTTCCATGGAACTCGACGTTTGGCCGAAGCCTGGTCACTTCAGAGTTTTATCGGCAACCTAAATAGTAACATTCTCTAAGAGCTGGTATTCTGGAGAATGAAGGGTGGCAATTGCCAAGCAGTACAATTGACCTTCTAAATCTGTATCTAACAAGAACGTGCAGTTAAAACTAGAAGTCCTGTCATGAAAATGCGCACAAATAGCACGTCGATTTGCGCGTTAATCTACGTTTTATGACCATAGTAAGGCTATCAAATGCTGTACATATGGCCTGTGCACAAGCAATGTTTCAGCCAATGGACCTCCCGGTAACTCGGAGGTCCATTGGCAGAAACATTGCCTGTGTTTGCTTTGAGTAACCAAGAGAACCTGTCGTGCTTTGGATGCCATTCGATATGACAATTGCGCGCAATTCCTACGCGCAATTAAGCCTAGATAAGCACACAGTTCATGACAGGACTTCTAGTTTTAACTGTAGGGTTTGTAATATTACACTGCATAATTAAACAAGGCAGACAAAGAAGATGAGTATTAAAAATTTGTGCTCTCCTCTTTTCAGAGCCCGATAGTCACGAGACCCGCCCAGAATCTATTTTGGTCTTCAAAAAGCCCCTCTCTTAGGGAGGTCTAACGGTCGGAGGGTCCTTTTATGCCTATGCATGTGACAGGCTTTGAAATTTTGCAAGCCGAATTGCCTGACTGTGGCTTGTCTGTGTATTTCTATACAACAAACGGCGTCGGGATTTGGGAAAGCAAAGTCTATGTTTATATTTATGAAGTCACGTGATGAAATTTAGTTACGGTTTCTCAATAAATAGCAGCGGAACCTCTAGGAGACACAGTCAAGATACTGTTTATATTGACCTGAATGTGTCAAGTGAAATATACTATCCTGCTAGATTAAGACCTTGTATGCTTATGTGCATTTGGTTGCAAGTGCGATTGTTTCGTTTGGTAGCTTAGGCGCTAATCATAACTAGATGGTGTCACTTGTGTGCAAAGCACACTATGGTGTATCCCCACATTTGCACCCTTGACTTTGTATGAATGCTTGATACAAAGAAGAAATGTATTATATGACACACTAAAATCATATTGAGTGGCACAGGTGACACAGCTTCGTGCGCACCTACAGACTCCACTGCAACATTTGGGCATGGTTTTAGCGTTTCGAATTACATACATGTACCCTGGGAGCCTTTCGCCGGAAACGGTCTAAGAAAACATGAAAGTGGCAACGGTGGCACCCCAAAAATCTGAAACCTTCGTGCACATTTACAGACCCTACTGCAACTTTTGAGCATAGTTTTAGCATTTCAAATTACATACTCTGGGAGCTTTTCGCCGGAAATGATCTAAGAAAACACGAAAGAAAAACGGTGGCACCGCCACGTGGCATCTGAAAAATTTGAAACCTTTGTACGCATCTACAGACCTTACTGCAACATTTGAGCATGTGTTAAGCATTTCGAATTACTTACCCTAGGAGCCTTTCGCTGGAAACGGTCTAAGAAACCACAAAAGTGGCAACGGTGACACAGCCACTTAGCACCCAAAAAATCCAAAACCTTCCTACGCATTTACAGACTCTACTGCAACATCTCAGCATGGTTTTAGCGTTTCGAATTACATACTCTAGGAGACTTTCGCCGGAAGCGGTCTAAGAAAACACGAAAGTGGCAATGGTGGCACAGCCACGTGGCACCTGAACAATCCGAAATATTTGTGCACATCTACAGACCCTACTGCAACATTTGAGCATGGTCTTACCATTTTGAAATACATACTGTAGGAGCCTTTCGCCGGAAATGGTCTAAGAGAACATGAAAGAGGCAACGGTAGCACAGCCACGTGGCACCCCAAAAATCCAAAACCTTCGTGCGCATCTACAGACCCTACTGCAACATTTGAGCATGGTTTTAGGATTTCGAATTACATACCCCAGGAGCCTTTCACCGGAAACGGTCTAAGAAAATGTGAAAGTGGCAACAGCACAGCCACTAGGCAGCTGAAAAATCTGAAACCTTCGTGCACATCTACAGACCCCACTGAAACATTTGAGCATGGTTTTAGCGTTTCGAATTACATACCCTAGGAGCCTTTCGCCGGAAACGGTCTAAGAAAACACAAAAGTGGCAACGGTGGCACAGCCACGTGGCAGCTGAAAAATCCGAAACCTTCGTGCGCATCTACAGACCTCACTGCAACATTTGAGCATGGTTTTAGCGTTTCGAATTACATACCCTAGGAGCCTTTCGCCGGAAATGGTCTAAGAAAACACAAAAGTGGCAATGGTGGCACAGCCACGTGGCACTTGAAAAATCGGAAACCTTCGTGCACATCTACAGACCCTACTGCAACATTTGAGCATGGTTTTAGCATTTCGAATTACATACCCTTGCAGCCTTTCGCCGGAAACGGTCTAAGAAAACACGAAAGTGGCAATGGTGTCGCAGCCAGGTGGCAGCTGAAAAATCTGAAATCTCCATGCGCATCCACAGACCCCACTGCAACATTTGAGCATGGTTTTAGCATTTCGAATTACATACCCCAGGAGCCTTTCGCCGGAAACGGTCTAAGAAAACACAAAAGTGGCAACGGTGGCACAGCCACGTGGCACCTGAAAAATCCAAAACCTTCGTGCGCATCTACAGACCCCACTGCAACATTTGAGCATGGTTTTAGCGTTTCGAATTACATACCCTAGGAGCCTTTCGCCGGAAACGGTCTAAGAAAACACAAAAGTGGCAACGGTGGCACAGCCACGTGGCACCTGAAAAATCCGAAACCTTCGTGCGCATCTACCGACCCTACTGCAACATCTGAGCGTGCTTTTAGCATTTCGAATTACATACCCTAGAAGCCTTTCGCCGGAAACGGTCTAAGAAAACACGAAAGTGGCAATGGTGGCGCAGCCACATGGCAGCTGAAAAATCTGAAACCTTCGTGCGCATCTACAGACTCCAATGCAACATTTGAGAATGGTTTTAGCGTTTCGAATTACATACCCTAGGAGCCTTTCGCCGGAAACGGTCTAAGAAAACACAAAAGTGGCAACGGTGGCACAGCCACGTGGTACCTGAAAAATCGGAAACCTTTGTGCGCATCTACAGACCCCACTACAACTATTGAGCATGGTTTTAGTGTTTCGAATTACATACCCTAGGAGCCTTTCGACGGAAACGGTCTAAGAAAACACGAAAGTGGCAATGGTGGCGCAGCCACATGGCAGCTGAAAAATCCAAAACCTTCGTGCGCATCTACAGACCCCACTGCAACATTTGAGCATGGTTTTAGCATTTCGAATTACATACCCTAGGAGCCTTTCGCCGGAAACGGTCTAAGAAAACACAAAAGTGGCAACGGTGGCACAGCCACGTGGCACCTGAAAAATCCGAAACCTTTGTGTGCATCTACAGACCCTACTGCAACATTTGAGCATGGTTTTAGCATTTCGAATTACATACCCTAGGAGCCTTTTGCCGCAAACGGGCTAAGAAAACACAAAAGTGGCAATGGTGGCACAGCCACGTGGCACCTGAAAAATCGGAAACCTTTGTGCGCATCTACAGACACTACTGCAACATTTGAGCATGGTTTTAGCGTTTCGAATTACATACCCTAGGAGCCTTTTGCCGGAAACGGTCTAAGAAAACACGAAAGTGGCAATGGTGGCGCAACCAGGTGGCAGCTGAAAAATCCGAAACCTTTGTGCACATCTACAGACCCCACTGCAACATTTGAGCATGGTTTTAGCGTTTCGAATTACATACCCTAGGAGCCTATCGCCGGAAACGGTCTAAGAAAACACAAAAGTGGCAACGGTGGCACAGCCACGTGGCACCTGAAAAATCCGATACCTTCGTGCGCATCTACAGACCCCACTGCAACATTTGAGCATGGTTTTAGCATTTCGAATTACATACCCTAGGAGCCTTTCGCCGGAAACGGTCTAAGAAAACACAAAAGTGGCAATGGTGGCAGAGCCACGTGGCACCTGAAAAATCTGAAACCTTCGTGCACATCTACAGACCCTACTGCAACATTTGAGCATGGTTTTAGCGTTTCGAATTACATACCCTAGGAGCCTTTTGCCGGAAACGGTCTAAGAAAACACGAAAGTGGCTACGGTGGCACAGCCACATGGCACCCAAAAAATCCGAAACCTTCGTGCGCATCTATAGACCCTACTGCAACATCTGAGCATGGATTTAGCATTTCGAATTACATATCCTACGAGCCTTTTGCCGGAAACGGTCTAAGAAAACACAAAAGTGGCTACGGTGGCACAGCCACGTGGCACCCGAAAAATCCGAAACCTTCCTACATATCTACAGATCATTTAGCAACACCCTAGTGTAATTTTGGAACTCCGAATTACATAGGCTGGGACTATTCAGCAAAAAAGTGAAAAAATAACGCATTTTTTAAGTGGCTCCACAGAAGCCACCTGGTGGCACAAAAATTTAAAAGTTGTATTTTTGGGTTGCACAGACCCTATCGAACAACTGTAGAAAGTTACAGCGTTTCGAATTACAAAACCGGACGTACAGACGTACGGACGGAGATCATGACAATATCCCCGCATTTTTTAAAATGCGGGGATAAAAACAACGCCATCATTTATGCTCTAATATCAGACGTGCGTGCAAGAGAATGCCCTCATAGAAGGGTTTTAGGCAGGTGTTAGGCGTGGAACACGCAAGGACGTCTTAAAAATGCCAGGCTTGTTTTCTAATAATCATGGGTACGTCCCTAGTAAAGAGTAGATCTGTTGCAGTCTTGAAATGATTCTTAAAATCACTTTACTGTACACACTGAAGCACTGTATGACCAACGTTGATTATCAATGAAGTGTGGAGTTACGGTAGCTCGACAGACCGTTGACTGATGTATCGTTGGTTCTCTGTTGCTGTTTACAAAGAACCAGAGTCGTAATTTTTCAAACAAACAAACAAACAAACGGTAGATTTTAAATTGAATGTCGATCAACTTTTATTCAACGAATAGTTTAACAAATTAAGCTTTTCTAACTGTGTAGTTCTGTTTATGACCGAGTCTGTTAGGGCAGTAAATGGGCAGTAACGTTAATTTTCACATCCATTTCCTTTTAGGTACAGTAGCGGCCAATGCTACAGTTAAAACTAGAAGTCCTGTCACGAACTGTGCGCTTATCTTGGCTAGCTTAATTGCGCGTAGGAATTGCGCGCAATTGCCATATCGAATGGCATTCAAAGCACGGCAGGTTCTCCTGGTTACTCACAGCAAACACAGGCAATGATTCTGCCATTGGACCTCCGGGTTACCCGCAGGTCCTTTGGATGAAACACTGCTTGTGCACAGGCCATATGTACAGAATTTGATAGCCTTACTATGGTCATAACGCGTAAATTAACGCACAGATCAACATGCTATTCGTGCACATTTCATTACAGGACTTCTAGTTTTAACTGTAGATTGTCTCATGGGGACAGCCTTGGGTTCCACCTTATCCCCGTGAGTAATACAATAAGATTAAAAAGGAAAAAAACCTTAAAATATCGAGCATGTCATTTTTAAAGATAAAGGATCCCAAGTTGAGAGACGAGACGGTTCGTCGATTTTTAGAATTCAAGAGGAACATTCAAAAGAGCAACATGGCGAAACGAATGGGCGACATCGAGATGAAATGAGAGACGATTGGGTGGGTCAAACCCATGACAGGAACTCAGGAAGAGATGACAAAAGAAATCGTCAAAGAATTGTAACCTTTGAGAGAAAGCAGGCCTTCCATTTACGAATCTTATGATCCAAGCTATAGTTACAGAATCTCTCGTGGAGCGAAACAACGACCAAAAGATCGAATCAAGGACTCTTTCCCAGAAACATAAGAGGATTGATAGCGGGAAAATCGAATTGCGAAAAGACGAATCTGTTGCTGCGGTCGGAATGGTTGGATTACGACAGATTGTTCGTGTTTGGCAAGAGTCTCTTTCAACCCGAATACGACTTATTGCGAAAAGCCCTGAGCGCAAAATTATACGAAGGACGTAATAATGAGATCAGAGACGTTTCGACAGGGTGTGGGCGTGTCTGGGGGGGGGGGGGGGGGGGGAGGGGTCACCCCCAATCCTGGCCAAAGTGTCCTATAGTTGGAAATTCAGAGGGCAAGTCATGAGAAGTCCGAAATTCCATCTATCTGGATTTTAGAGCTTCTTTGATGATGCTGATGTCTCCTTAACTTCCCAAAATCCCAACTCGGTTTCAAATCGGCATTCGGCAAAAATTCCAACAGTTACAATTTACAACTACAGTGTACGCAATATCGAACTTCAAAAGTATGCATGGTGTCAAACAGTACGACATTTCTATAGTACGTTTACTCGTCGTAATAAACAAAAATCCTCGAAATGCACTTCAGGAAAATCACATCAAGTAAAATCATTATCCTGAGTTAATTCCATTATTCACAGTTACAAAATGATGACACACCGAAAATTGATAATTCATGCATATATTCAATTCCCACAGTAATACCAAATAATAATAACCTGGTAATTCTATCATAAATGTGTTGGCATTTCAGTTACTGGAATCAATTTTATTCCCCCTTTCAAGGCTTCAATTTCAAAATTATTCTCGGTAGTGACTTTCCAACTAGGAGGAGGGATGGGGGTCCCCCTCCCGGTCCCTCCCTCTAGTTGGAAATTCACAACCCTACAACCTCCCAATCGGAGACCTCTAGCCATGTTCCTGAATGAGAATCTTTAATCATCGGAACGAGTTGGAAAAATGGCATGCATCGCTCACAACGATCTTGCATGAGATGTCGAGAGAACTCGGAAATAATAAAACATCGAACGTGGAATGTCAATTTTATGAAAAGGCGGACGACTTGCCCGATCCTCGATACTTAAATTCGGAGCACAAAATCTGATGATCTTCGACGAACTGCTCCTGGAGAAACAGTATCGATGCGAATCTCACTACGTTCGAGGATGTCAGAATAACATGGATTCTGTCTATCTGTCGCAAAATTATTTCAGATTGCCCAGACAGATCATAAGAGAGAACACAATTTTTCTGTGTCTGTTTCGCCAAGATCTCAAGAATCTCAATCACATCTACGACGATCAGGTGGCCAACGACATGAGCACAGAAGAATTCAGGGGATATGTAAGGCGGCGTAGGATCGTGGACAGGGATGTGGCAAGAGGGTTTCAGCTGGGGGGGGGGGGAGGAGGTGCCACCGGTGTAAATTCCAACTGTGAGTAGTTTCGATAGGTGGTTGCACTGCAGCGCTGGGTGATATCTTTTAACCCTTTGCCCATCGAATCGCTCGCATCCGCTCGCGTAATATGCAAATACAGCTGCTGAAAAAATATTATTTTTCGAATAATTTCAACAAAACCATATCATATGACCCCTCTTTGGAACGAGCTCGTTCCAAAGAGGGGTCACATGATATGGTTTTGTTGAATTTTTTTTAAAGATTTAAAAAAATGGTATTTAAAATAATGAATTTTGAAATCGTCTGCATTGGGTAAAGGGTTATGAACCCTTCTGAAATTTTTCACTAGTCCTGAAACGGAAAAAGCATCATTTATAATGTGTCTGGGTCAGAAAATTTACCGGATTCATGTCAGAGTCGAAATTTTTAGGCCATGTTAATTTTAGAGCAGGAAATTTGAAACTCAAGCTTCCAGTTGGAAATAAAAGATCAAAATTTCTCATCATTAGTTGGAATTTTAATATTTTTCATGAACAATGTTAATTTATTGAATTTCCAACCATTTGATTTTTGACCTCGGAATTTCCAACTATTGAAAAAAAATACTCCTAGCTGGGGGTGGGGGGGATGAGCCCCCCTCCCCCACCTCCACTGTCGCCACATCGCTGATCGTGGACAATTGATCTAATAAATATCACAGAAAATAAAGGAACGGAGTCGTCGATTTATATATTTCGCGCGATGCGATCACTAATGAAATCACAAACGATAGCGAACACATATCGAAGCAACGTGTCACGTGGCGAGCCTCGCATGCATCACGACCTTTTCCTGAAGTTGCAGTGCCTCGACCACGTTCCCTATTAAAGCGGACATTCATCTCTTAACACACAATATCGTAACGCACAATATTTGAAAATGGATGCTTAAACCAGAGTTTTTTCCGATAGAACCCAAAATTGTCGACAAAAAGTGCTTCGCATGGAAGGGCCACAACCCCACCCAACTGCATTTAGTCCATCGGTCCTAACTCTTGTTTCTTTTCCATTAAGAAACTAATGCTTTCAAGAAAGACTCCAAGTTTGATGTACCGTACAGCCGCCGTGGACTGGTCTCCTTTCACTGGTTGGCAATATTTCTACGGGCGCAATAATATTAGATTACAAATACTAATTACAAGAATAATCATCAAAAAATTAATTAATGAAGCACCGGGTAAAACTCAGTGCTTCATTAATTAAAATTTCTGCTGATAATGATTTTATTACCCGGTAAACGCATGCGTGGACATCACTGCCCCTCCGACTGTACGGTACAGTTCTGTGGTTATGAAAACGGGCAGAGATTTTGGACCAGATCGCGACTTGATCGGAAATATCACGGAAAATATAGGCACGGATTCGACGATTTTATATTTTGCGCGATGCGATTAATAATGAATAGAAGAAATAATAATAATAATATTAACTAAAAAAAGTAAAAAAAATATAATAGAAATAATTATTAACTTAAAAAATAAAATGTCACGACAATACAGAACTCTGTTATTAGAAACAAGAGCCGAGAACAGGGACAGGACAACCGATAATACGACCGCAAAATATTCTTTTTCGATTGTGTTGAGCGATGACAAGACTCGAGTCATGACGAAAGTCAATTCACCGATCGAATTGAAAAGGGATAAGAGATACAAGATGGCACTGGTGAATCTTGAGACGAACTAATCGTTTTCAAACATCACGGAAAAATAATGCGTTCAGGTATTCCAACGGAACGGATTGGTTTACGATTCGAATTCACAAAGGCAGTTACCAAATAGTCGATCTGAACGAACGCATCCAGACTAGAATGAAGGTCGACGATCAACATAACTTCCAACGTCAACACTCTGCAAACGATACTGGGCATGAGAGGCGGTTATCGAGTGGATTTTAGTGCATACTGTGGTACGAACGGCCTGTCGCCATATCAGCTCCGGTTCCTACTTTGGATTACACATCAAGTGCATCCGAGATACCAAGACGCCATCGGTAAATAGAACAACTTCACTTGATTCTGAACAACAGCTCTGAAAGCATCATCGATGTTCAAAGACGACTGTATCGGAGTCAAGTCACCTTGGAAAGGTAATTTATCTTTCTTTTGTAAAGTTTTGCTACAAATAGCGACGAGATCTGTCGAATTTTACGCGAGAAAACCCTGTGTTAAATTCGTTTGAATGTTTCCTCAGTTTGTCTTCCACTCGGAACATTTTCAATTTCATTATTGACATTTTTTCTGAAATTTCTCATCTCAAATCAACAAAATGGAAAGGAACAAAATCGCTTTTTCATTTAGAACGATTTGAGATTTAGTTATTTTCATTTTTTCTCACATTTTCATTATTATCTGTATCAATTATTTCAATATTTCCGCGTTACCAATGTAAACAATCGAATTCACAATGAAGTGCTCGGGATAATATGGCGGGCTATGGGCGTCATAACATTTTGTCATTTTCAACTTCGTGAATTGTGATAAATCGTTTTTTCTAGTTTCTTTTTTTTTTCCTTCTAATTTTATTTCGTTAAATAATTACGATTAAACTATTTTGTTTTTATGTTCCCTTGAAATATTTTGTTTGTTTGTTTGAGGAAATTATAATTTATTAGCTTTCTTAAAAATATAGTTTTGTCACTTTTCAAACTTTAAAAATAAATCACAATTATGACTACAATTAATTTACAAACAGTCAAAATAGAGGATTTACAAAAATTACATGGCATTGGTAAAAGTAAAGCTGACAAGCTAATTAAATGTCGACAACAAAAACAATGTTTAGAAATAAAAGATTTAACAAAGGAAACTGATATACCATTAGAAACTTGGACTGAGTGGTTAGCTGAAGGTGTAATTTGTTTAAAAGAAACTCCTATTAACCAAAACATCGATGATTTCAGGGCCAAGTTAGAAAAAATGGAATCTATGTTAACAAATAATAATCAGTTGTGGACAACGAAATTTGAAGGAATGATGGCTCAAAATGAAATTCTCAGAACCCATTTAAACGTAAAAGAAAATGAGTGTGATAGGGTGAAAAGGGAAGCAAATATTGAAATGCAAAGCAAGCTTAAAGAGTTTAATCAAGAGTATGACAAATTGGCTTTAGATTTAAAGAAAGAAAGATTTGAAAACTGAATACAGTTAAAACTAGAAGTCCTGTCATGAAATGCGCACAAATAGCACGTTGATATGCGCGTTAATGTACGCGTAATGGCCCCAGTAAAGCTATCAAATTCTGTACATATGGCCTGTGCACAAGCAATGTTTCGGCCAATGGACCTCCGGGTAACCCGGAGGTCCATTGGCAGAAACATTGCATGTGTTTGCCATGAGTAACCAGGAGAACCTGCCGTGCTTTGGATGCCATTCGATATGGCAATTGCGCGCAATTCCAACGCGCAATTAAGCCTAGATAAGTGCACTATTCGTGACAGGACTTCTAGTTTTAACAGTACTTCAGTAGATCAAAGTATGTCAAGTACTTACCACTCAGCTGGCCCAGAGTCTGATCCACTAATATCCCGAATTCTTGATGCAATTCCTCCTGATGGGCAATACAAGAAGAATATCACAGGTAGCAATATAAGTACCCCAAAAAATAAAATTGCCTCAGATTCTGCTGATATTTCAAAAACTGATTCTCAAACCTCTGACTTTTTAAAATTTGATACATCACATCGATCACTGTCTCAGAAGCATCATTCTCAGAAATATAAACAAATCAGTTCATCAGTTTCTTCTGGGAGGGATGACTCTAGCAGTACTTCTGAAGATGAGAATTCCAGCTCATCATCTGGTAGCCATTCAGATTGTTATCACAAAAAGTGCCGTTGAAGGCGATATAGAAGTAAGAGCCCATTAAGACCCAAAATGCCTGTCTTTGCAGGGGATAGTACTCTTAATTGGGAACCCTTTGTGTTCCAATTTGAGAGAATTGCAAAAAGAAGGAAATGGGAAAAACGAAAAAAAAATAGAGTGGTTAATAGATTGCTTGACTGGAACTGCCCTCGAATATGCCAAAACATTACATTTGGCCAAAAATTATCATAAATTAAAAAAAGAATTAAAAGAGAAATTCAGCCATAAAGATGGGCATGTTGCCGCAAGATGACAGGTACACTATATGCGTCAGAAAGAAGATGAGTCATTGGAGGAATTCTCTCAGAGAATTCATTTTATGACTATAGACGGTTTTAAACATGCCAGTAGGAAGACTATAGATCAAATATCAACAGAGCCTTTCTTAAGGGGGTGCAGGGACAAAGAAGCGGCAAAGGCAGCAATGGAGAAAAACCCTCAAAATATTCACAAGGCATTGAAGTATGTCAAATCATCTTTGGCCGCTCACAGGACTATATTCGGGTATAAAGCTGCAAATTATTCTCACAGACAAGTGCCTTTTGCATCTTCAGACTCCAATGTTGATGATACCAGTGATAAGCAAAATAATCACTGGAAAAGTTCAAGTAATTCAGACCTTGGAGAAAAATAAAAGAAATAAAAAAAATGTTACAAACTATAAGCTCCAAAGTCTTTTCTGATCAAAGCCAACAGCAAACTCAGCCAAGGCCATACATTGCTTCGGGTAATCCTACCAGGGGTTCCCTATTGAATCGGGGAAGTCCATTTAAAAAATGCTATACAAAGAAGCCAAGATGCACGCCAGGCTACATCATGTAATTTGTATGGGAGGTCACGCTGTAATTCTCCATGCTCTAATTCTCCAGAGGAAGGTCTTTCCTTTAGGACCCAGTCAACATTGAATGTTCCTGAACAAAAATCTATAACAAGTCCAGTCACATCTCCAAATAGGGTGAATTTCACCCGAATCAGCAACAAAAAGATCTTTTAAATGCCAGTGGACTAAGCAGCAGATCCCAAACTTGGTCCAAGTAAATGAGGGTCAAAATTTTCCGGATGTCAATAATGAGTGTCCTGATGAGTTTTTAGAGGAAATATTTATACATAGATTGGATGGTTTTAGTCTCATGTTAGATGTTTGTATTTTTAATCAAAACGTTTTGGCAGTTGTTGATTCCGCTGCTATGCTGACGTTAGTCAGCAAAGAGTTTTTTGAAAAGTTTGGTCCAAAGTTATTGCCATCTAAACTTGTGAAACTTTCTGGTATTTCCAAATGTCCTGTTTTGGATAGGATATATCAAGGTGTTCAAATCTTGATGGGTTCAAATGTTTTTGTTTGGAATATTTGTGTTGCACCCATCTCAGATTCTGTGATTCTTGGTCTTGATTTTCTCAAAGAAAATGACAGCATTGTGAATTTGAGAAACAATACTGTCACTATTTGTGGGGAGGCCTCAATGCTTTACCCAACGAATTGGCCGAATCTGCCCGCATAATATGCAAATTCAGTTGTAGAAAAAATATTATTGTTCAAAAAATTTCAACAAAACCATATTCTGTGACCCCTCGTTGGAACGAGCTCGTCGAGCTCGTTCCAACGAGGGATCACATGATATGGTTTTGTTGAAATTTGTGGAAAAATTGGAAAAAATCATATTTAAAATAATAAATTTTGATATCGTCCGCATTGGGTAAAGGGTTAAATGCTTCCTACAAGTAAAGTGATAGTTCTGAGATCAAGATAGCATGAGTCACAGTTAAGAAGGGAGTTACAATTCCTTCAAATTCAGTTTGTTCACTTCAGGTTAGGGTCAATGAAAATTTGGAAACTGATTTTGTACTTGAGCCTAAAATTCAACATAAGGGTACACTTGTATCTGCCACAATAGGAAGAGGGCATCAATCACTTGTTAGTGTGGTCAATGACACTAACAATTATGTTAGGTTCAAAAAGGGACTTCATTTAAGAAATGCAGAGGAAATAATTTCTGTTGACGAAAATGTTTCTGAGGGTGTTTCAGAAATTCGGGTAATTGATGCTCAGTCTGACAATATTTTGTTATCTGATGAGTTGGATTCTGTTAAAATGGCTTTGCCTGGCCACTTACATAAATTGTTTTTAAAATCTAGTGTCAATTTAGAAGCTGATCAAGCTGTTCTAGTAGGTCATCTGTTGACAGACTTTGCTGATGTTTTTGCCAAACATGATCTCGATATTGGTTGCATGACAGGAGTTGTCCATGATATTAATACCAGTTCTGCTCCTCCAGTAAAACATAAGATGAGGTGGACTCCTTTAGGATTTCAGGAGAAGAAAAAAGAACACTTGAATAAAATGTTGGATGCAGGTGTTATTCGTCCCTCAGTTTTTTGTTGGGTTTCTGCACCTGTTTTGGTCAGAAAAAAGGATGGTGCTGTTCGCTGGTGTGTGGATTATAGAGCATTGAATGAATGTACTGTCAAGGATTGTTTTCCCTCACCTAACATTGAGGACTGTCTTGATACTTTGTACAGAACAAATATTTTTACAACTTTGGATGTGGCATCTGGATATTATCAGATTCCATTATCGGAAGATTCTATGAAAAAGACAGCTTTTGTTACACGCCATGGTTTGGTTGAACACACAAGATTAGGCTTTGGTTTATTTAGTATGCCGTCAACATTTCAAAGAGCTATGGAGCTTATTTTGCGAGGTCTTACTTGGCAAGATGTCTTGGTGTATCTAGATGACATAATTGTTCTCGGGAAAGATTTTGAGTCTGCTTATATGAATTTGAAAGAGGTCTTAATAAGGTTTAGAGAGCATAATCTAAAACTCAAGCCAAGAAAGTGTCAATTGTTTAAGAAAGGAAGTGGAGTTTTTAGGAAAGAAAGTTGATGGAGAAGGGGTCTCAGTGGCACCAAGTAAAATTGAAGCAGTTTTAAATTGGCCGGTTCCTGAAAACTCAATCCAGTTACAATCATTTCTTGGTTTTGTGAATTACCATAGGGAGCATATACATGGTTTTGCTCAGTTATCGTCAGTTTTGTATGCATTAGCTCATAGTAAAGAGTATCACTGGGAAGAAAAATATCAGTTAGTTTTTGAAAAATGTAAGGAGATTTTAACTAATCCACCTGTACTGTCTTATCCCTCTCCTGATGGCTTGTTTATCCTCGACACAGATGCTTCGAATTGTGCAATTGGCGCGGAGTTGTCTCAAGTACAATATGGTAAGGTCAAGGTCATTGCATATGCTAGTCATATTTTGTTGAAGACACAAAGGAAGTATTGCACTACTAGAAAGGAATTGTTGGTTGTTGTCAAGTTTTTCAGACATTTTAGACATTATCTCTTGGGTCAAACTTTCATTTTAAGGACAGATCACAACAGTCTTGTTTGGCTCATGGGATTTAAGCATACTGAGGGTCAGTTAGCAAGGTGGATGGAAGAGCGTTCACAATTTGACATGCAGATACTTCACCGGGACAGTAAAAAACATGTTAATGCGTAAACACTGTCTCAAATTGTATCTAAACCTGTCAGTTCTGATTGCTATGAAGCTGGTTCTTCTCTCGAATCTCTACTCTGTAAAGGCTGTCCTTATTGTGCTCGTGTCCATTCTCAATGGCCCAGGTTTCGTGGTGATGTAGACGATGTCATTCCATTAGCTGTTCGAACTGTGAGTCCTCAAGACCCTGTAATTGTGGACACAAATGTTAAGGACACAGAGTTGAAATCTTTGAACAAAGCATGGTTTGATTCTTATTCTCATGAACAGTTAAGTGGACTTCAGTTGCAGGACCCTGATCTGAAGCTGGTAATTTCTTGGAAGAAACATAATGCATTGCCTTCAGATGCTGAACTTAGATTATGTAGCCCAGTTGCTAGATCCTTATGGCTCTGTCGGTCTCAGTTGTCATTTATAGGAGATGTTTTGTTTTACAACGGGACAGAAAATGAAGGAAATCACCCAGTTTTGGTAGTTCCTTTCTCTTTAAAAGAAAGGGTTCTGTATTTGTGTCATGATCTGAAAAGTTGTGCCCATCTCGGACAAGATAAAACCTTAGCTCGACTCAAAAAGTCTTTCTATTGGTATAACATGACACAGTTTTGTTGAGATTATGTCAAATCTTGCTCAGTCTGCAATGCCAATAAAAAAGCAAATGTTAATCCCAGAGCTTCATTAAAATCTTTCCATGCTGGTTATCCAATGGAAAGAGTCCATTTGGACATCCTAGGACCATTCAATGAAAGTATCAATGGGAATAAATATGTACTGTTAATGGTAGATCAATTTACTAAATGGGAAGAAATTGCTGCACTTCCAGGCCAAACTGCCTTGACTGTTGCTCAAAAGTTTTTAGTTCATATTATCGTTACTTTTGGCTGTCCTCTTGAAATTCACACTGATCAAGGCAGTAATTTTCAAAGCCATTTATTTGATTCATTGTGAAGTCTACTTGAAATTGCCAAAACTAGAACCACACCATATCACCCCTCCTCCAATGGTCAAGTTGAGAGGTACAATCGAACTTTGCTTCAAATGATTCGATGTTATATTGAACACCAAAACAAAAACTGGGATAGCGATTTGCCTTTACTAGCTATGGATTTGTATTCTTCCGTTAACACAAGTACTGGGTTCACCATTAACCGCCTGATGTTTGGTAGAGAATTGGTCCAACAGGTGGATCTTATGTATGGACTAAATTGTTCAACTAGAACAACAACCCCATGTGATTGGCTAAAACAGATTGAATTGGCTATTGGGGAAGCTAATCAAACTGCCTGTAAGACCTTAAACCAGTCCAAAAATAGACAAAAAGAACTCATGATTTAAGACTAAAAGAGAAACAATATGAGGCTGATGATATTGTGTATAAGAGAGATTCAACCACTAAAATTGGAGTGAGTTCGAAGTTGAAATCATTTTGGGTGGGTCCATATTTGGTTCTGGAAAGCAAGTCTCCCTTATACAAAATTCAAGGACAAAAGGGTAGTCAGTTAATCCATCGTGATAGATTAAAACCCTGTCATGATCGAGTCATGGCCATGTGGTTGCGGGGATTGAGGCACAAATACTTTGAAGACCAGAAAGAAATGGTGGAACCTACCAGTGATTCACCAAAAAATAAGCAGATGCCATTCCCATCTGGGTCGGACATGATTGCTGACTCGGATGGAGGACTGGTGTCTACTTCATTGCCATTACCATTCGGGTCGGACATTATCGCTGACTTAGATGGAAAACTGGCATCTTCAGACATTAATGAATCAACTGTGGATACACTACTGGGTCACAGTTGCCGTAAAGACATAGGAGGTTCTGATTCCAGTCAAGCCGAAGATCGTCAAGTAGAACCGTGGTTTTATAACTCACTAGAAGATGATGTGCTGCCCAATCTTTTTATGGAAACTCCAACCTCCTCATCTGGTCGACAGATAAGGATGCCTGCACGATTTTTATACTAACAGAGCACACAAGTGTTTAATCATTTGCACCAGAACAAACACTGCACTGTTTCTGGTACAAATTGTATTGTAAACTAACAGTATAAATTCCATTATTTAGAAAATGAATCTTGATGAAGTCGACTTTATGATGAGAGTGTGGATGAATTTGTAATTGAGACTGCTGCAACACCACCAAGGGAAGAAGAATGGTTAGAAGAAAAAAGTAATTTAAAACCCATCTCCACTCGATCCTCTCGTCGGAAGTACAATAACTGCCAGCTGTGTCCAGCTAGAACTGTACATCTCAAGCGACATGTTTTGAAAGATCACTTGCCTTGGTTTTTAGGTTTTCATACGTCTTGTTGGCACAAAACTCCTATAAAGGGCACTGATGGCTCAGGAACAGAATGTACCATTCAAAAGTGGTTTTATCTCATGAATGGCCTATTTTACTTCTTCTGTAATCTACTAAATTTAAGTTGTTTGGAACGGCTACTACAGTATGTCAGTGGTAATGAGCTCTTTCCCCCATATGACCCCAACATTATTGAATATAGTAGAGAGGAAAGATTTTTAATGTCCCAGTATGTTCAGCTTGCTACTGGACAAACAGTGCATGAGTATCAATTCAATCTTTCTCCACCAAATTATGTCATTTGCCTCATGCATTGGAGAATCCTCTGTAATCTTCTCTGTGACCTCAAACTGTCTGAAAGTTTGTTAACAAAGGTCAAAACCTTGTCCAGTAGAATGTCATATTCCGGCAATGAGCTGTTACCGCCTGTCAAAAATGTAACTGAACCTTTATTTTGCGATTGACATTTTCATTTAGATCAATTATTGAAACAAACCCACTGTAAAACATTAAACGATGTCCAGAAATTATTTAGTACTGAAGAATGTGTACTAAAGTATGCTGTATCAAACTTTGTTTTCCCAAAACAGTTTGCTTGCAGGGATGCTCTCATTTCTGGAGACTCAGGAATTTCTATTGCAGTGGGAATACATCCGCATCTTTTATTACCTGGTGTAGGTAATTCCTTCACAAACAAAGCTGAAAATCTTTTAAAAGATAAGAAAATGTAAGCTTTAGGTGATGCAGGTCTTGATTACACTACATTTTGTAAATGTAATCCTGCTTTTGTGAATAAAGTACTTTGTAGATCCAAGAAAAGTGAATCTCAGAAATTATTTGTAAAGCAGGTTTTGACCTTGGCTGACAAATATCAGAAACCAGTCATTCTTCATTGCCGTGACCAAAATACTGGAGAGGCAGCTCATGTTCTATTACAGATCCTAATTGAAATGCGTTTGACTTCATTGCCTATACACAGACACTGTTTTATTGGAACGACAGAAGAACTGGTTCACTGGAATGTAATTATACCAAATTTGTACTTTGGTTTGACCTTTAAAAATGTCAGAGATTCCTTAACTATGGAAGCATTAAAGAAAAGAAAATTAAACAGAACGCCTTCTATTAGAATGGATGCTCCATATCTTCCGGCAGATTCTGACACAAAATTTAGTACTCCATGGAGTACAATTCCCACTGCAAAGATCATTGCACAGATTAGAAAGACATCACTTCCTGAGTTATTGGAGACTTGCACTAACAATGCCAGGAAGTTCTACAAATTATAAACCACTACATCAGACTAACATGTAAATAAATTTTGTAAACATGTACAAGTGTAAATACACACGCATTTCTTAAAATACCAGTATGAGTTGAACTTTGGGTTATATATCTTGGGAAGGTATTCTGCTTTCTCATTCAAATTTTATCAGGCACTCATACTGAATAAGTTAGCATTTTGTCCTGTTGATGTTCCAAGTAGACTGATGGGAAGCTTTTTAAGCTTTCTCGTCAGCAACTTTTACTATAATACACTCTTCTGTGATAATTCATCCACTTATTCAAGCATTAATTATTTTAAAAAAAAATGTGTGGAAAACTTTTATAGGTATGGGAGGAATGTGGTACGAACGGCCTGTCTCCAAATCAGCTCCGGTTCCTACTCCGGATTAAACATCAAGTGCATCCGAGATACCAAGACGCCATCGGTAAATAGAACAACTTCAATTGATTCTGAACAACAGCTCTGAAAGCATCATCGATCTTCAAAAATGACTGCATCGGTGTCAAGTCACCTTGAAAAGGTAATTTGTCTTTCTATTGTAGAGTTTTGCTACAATACCACACATTCGTGAATATTTTGGGATTCGACCTAAAGACGTACGTGGGATACGCGACATTCGAAAATGTGGTAGACATTCTGTCCATCAACAGCATCTCAGTAAAGGTGGACGTGATCTCTGGAAGTTATGTGACCGTCTCTGCGAGCTTCAAAATAATAGAGCGACCATGAAATCTAGTCTATCTACCCGTGATAATGCATACCTTGTACAGCATCACCACCGAATTGACGGATCAAAATGGAGAGTAGTTAGATCTTCACGATGAATGTGCGACGATCATACCAGAAAATAAGTGGTCAGACAAGGACAATTTCAGGTACAAAAAGGCCAATGTCTGACTGAGGTTTAAAATCATCAGTCAAAATGTCTGATGCTAAAATTATCGATGAAGTTCCGTGATCAGAACTTCATGCATGCTGGAAATCATGTACATAATTAGTAAGCCTAAAATTAATGATTATTGTGATTTCTGGTCCTTGCCAGTTGGGAAGTGTGAAGAAAGCTCATCAGTATTAACAGCATGTGAATGAATACAATTTGATATAGCTTTTCATGTATCTAAATTATATCTGAAGGGTAATTCAGTTTCAATTCAGAATGAAACTAATCATATCTTGTTTGGCAGGGCTCATTGAGCCCTGCCAGTCAAGGTATGGTTGGATGACTTCTGAGCAGTTTTAGGAAGACGGTACATGTACAAACAAAGCACATTATTTTGAACAGTCAAACTCCATTTTGTAATATGTCAGATATTATTCTTAAATGACAGACATGATTCATTTGGTGTCTGACATTTTGTCTGGAAGTGCAACGATAATTATTTTCAGGCTTGGCAACGATGCGATTTCACATGAGAGAAATTTAAAACAAAAACAAAATCTGTTATGTATATATATTTTAGTAAATAAAAAACATAAAAAATATTGCTTTTTGCAGATTTTGTTTTTGTTGTTATCCTCTATAAATTTACGCATTATCTCGTCACATCTTTGTAATGTAGCTTAAATTTCCTCCGTAGTCAGAACATTTTTAATATATACTTTATACATAATAGGGAAATAAAAAAAAAATAAATAAAATTAAGAAAACAAATTTATAATTAAATAATCAAAAAATAATAATGATGAGATACATAATACAAAACGTAAACATATCCGAAGGACAGAAAGACAAACTTCAAAGGGCATTAGAAAATCAAGGCGAAGCAGTGAGATTGGAATTAAGTCCTCACGATTTGAGAAATGGTCTCGACAAAATTGCGTGGACCAAAACTAATATGAATGGAATAGCGAAAGTGCAACGTAATCGAAGAGGATTGGCCGCGAGGCCGGCTCAATTGAGATATAATTAAAAATGAAAGGTGGATTCTCAGGATTGTTGGCGGGACTGGCCACCAAAGATTTACCCATTCTCACCAAGACCGTGTTGCCGGCTTTCAGTACAGGAGTGCTCGATCGGGATTGGCAAGTTCTGGTGCGCAGAAAATAATGGGAAAGGTCTGTTTTTGAAGAGAGGTTGAGTGGTGTATCGAATCGAAACGGATGGTAAAGACAGTATCTAAGACCCGCGAAGGACAGCGGTGCGTTCGACACTCATGGCGACGGGCTCTATCGGAAGAGAGAAAAGAATTTGAGCGAATGTCGAGGTCCGTTGTTTGGTCCGAATTCGCCTTTCGAGAACGTGCCCATTCTCGGTATGTTATTATAAAACTTTCAGAAAATAATAGGAGAGAGAAATAACTCGTGCACAATATACAGTATATATACATATTTTTTATATAAAATAAGAACGAAGGAAAATAAATTTAAAAAAAATAGAAACGAGAAATAATTCATACCCCGACTTACCGACTGTACTACCTATGACACCTCCTCTGCAAGATGGAGGAAACGCAACACGTTTCACATCGATCAGATCAATAAAATTCAACAGTATTTGACGACGGAAAGGGCTAATCGTCTTTTGTTCAACAAGAAGTACGCGAGAATAATTGAATGATTAAATTGGTTGAAGGACAGGATTTAACTCTTATCACCATAACCATGGGTTTGGGTGCAGCTGGAATGGGTCCACTATCGACTGTGCCACCATTCCAGTCGTCCTGGCAATAGAAGGCGTTGCTCTCGCGACCGGAGTCTTGAGAATCATCGGAAAATTCATGAGTAGTGAGGGATGCAGTCCTGGAAATGAGACGGGTGCGAGTGCAACTGCTCCCGTCAGCACCCGTGACTTCTATTTTACGGGACTAAAAAATGCATTCGTTGAAAAATATTGTGGAGCACTAATATACTGTGAGGGCATATAAATGTGTGTTGTTTTGAGAAAGCAGCACACTGTGGCCAGTGACAGGTTACTGTCAGAATTCTGCAAGTCCTTATACATTTAACCCTTTGAACACTAGTCTGCCATGCCAGTTCAATTGCAGCAATTAGAAGAGTCCATATTCATTATTTGGGGTAGATCAATCAATATTTTCAACGTGCAGCCCCGGGGCTGCGCGTTCAAAATACTGATTGGTCTACCCCATACATTTACTGAACAGCCATCCTATTTAATGACGTTATGATGTATCGTGTTCCTGGTTGGAAAAGCAGCCGTTCGAATTTCAAAGGGTGAAGGTTTCTGGTGTTTGGTGACAGTATTCCTTCAAAAATTCATATACATTTTACGGGTGCAATGTACTGTCGTCTGATTTCGCGGGAGCTTAAAACTGCACCCGTCAATTTTGTTAATTTCCACGGGAGGTATGCCACTCTGGCGTAAACCTTCAAGAGTGACATCATCTCTTAAAACTGATTTCCCCATAGACAACCCCGAAAGAACTCTGGCGTAATTACGTCCAAGTGCATTCAGGGTCGCCAATGGTGAAATCAGTGTTAAATGTAGGGAACACAATTTCACGCCATACCGCCATCAGGATATTTGTTTCCACTTCCCTGATTGTTTCATTAACTCTTTTGGCGCGGAATAATCTGAGAAACAGAATTTTTAACGCCTAATATTCATCGGGAATTTTACAAAAAATATAGGTTGTTAGACTAAAGCGTTATTATTTTAAAAGATGCTCTAATGATCTCATTGACAGTTTTTCAAATGATTTCCTGTATATATTTAAATGGCACCTTTATCCTTTCAAGGGACGATATCCTTGTTTATGGATAGGACATAAATGGTGCATGAAACATAGGAATACGTATGTTTGTTCAACCCTATACCCAACGAATCGGCCGCATCCCCCGCGTAATATGCAACTTCAGCATTTAAAAAAAAAACATTTTTCAAAAAAATTCAATAAAACCATATCATGTGACCCCTCGTTGGAACTAGCTCGACGAGCTCGTTCCAACGAGGGATCACATAATATGGTTTTGTTGAATTTTTTTGAAAAATTTGAAAAAATGATATTTAAAATAATAAATTTTGATATCGTATGCGTTGGGTAAAGGGTTAAAAGCACTTGGAAATGGACACACACAGTTGGCTAAAATGACTACGGCAGTACCTTTCCGCGGTCTGCCGTCTGTCGACTTTAGTCGCCTGTCGCGCCAAAAGAGTTAAACACTGAATACCAATACTGTCAAAAACATTCAAATCCAATACCAACAATTACTCACAGTGAGCGTGATGGAACTGTGTTTCTCAATTTTACGTCAGACTGTTTTTAGGATATCGCTGACTGATACAACAAAACACTCATTAACAATAATCATTAGGGTCCTGCGAATATTCGAGATTCGATTCGATATCGATACCATACGTATGCTTCGAGATCGATCCCGAATCAGTCTGAGGATTCGATTTTTTCGAATATCTCGTACTAACTTCAATTTGTTACATTTCCAACAAAAATAGGATAAAACTGTCATTAGAAAATTCATTCATGTAGGCTCAATTGCTATTTATTTAAGTAATTGACTATGTTTAATTGTTAGGTAAGGTGTGAATTTGGCCCAGATCATTTTGCATAGTTTTGGTTTTTCAAGGCTTAACTTGTTACTATTCACGTTCTTAAGAACGTGAATAGTAACAAGTTAGGCCTTCAAAAACTAAAACTATGGACAATAGGCCTAGCTGTTTCAGTGGCGGTGCTACAGAGAATATTTAGTTATTGGTGTTTAAGGTGTTCACTCCGTCGCGTAAGGGTCATCACAGTGTTCCGTAACTTCCGTTTGATGCAATATGAAATAACTTGTCTTTTAAGATTCGATTCGGGATTCGATTCGATGTCGATATCAGAGACACGATTCGATTCGAGATTCGATTCGAAAAGAAATTTGTGATTCGCAGATCCCTAATAATCATTCAATCCTAATACCAACAATCACTCACAAAGCCACAGAATGTAGACTATCGCATAAATATCTTCATCATTAATAGAACAATTTATTTGATAGAGATTACAGAGGCTAATACGTCATAACGTTATTAAATAGGATGGCTGTTCAGTAAGTGTGTGGGTCATACCCAACAATGTTGATTAAAATAATATCTTACGCGAAAATTATCTCCCTTGAGATTACTGAACTTGCGAGACGAAATCCAATTAAAAAGGCAGTGAATGTGGGTGGTGAGGTGTGAAATCTCTGAGACTTGATGTGCGAGCATGCATGACAATGAGGTGTGAAATAGAGACACCAATTAAAGCAATTACTATGTAATTTCTCATCCATCTCTGCGTTATTGTACAGTCCGAGAATGTGTTTTCATAGCAATTTGGAAGTTTTAATTCATCAGAGGAAAAAAATTGGAAAACCACATCTGACAGACTTTTAGATTATTAAAAAGAACAGTGTCTGTATTTTATGCAACGATGCGCACACTGTTGATACAATGAATATAACAGAGGTATAGATCACCAAAAGGGTCTGAAAAGGCAGTTTTCTATTTTTTTAAATGGGTTTCTACTGGGAACAATAGTCCAATGTTCAAATTGATTAGGGAAAAAAGTGTAACAAGATAGCTTTTATTTGCTTATACTACGCCACAGGAAAAAAACCGTAGTTTGTGAAATGATGCGCACATCGATGATAAAAATACACGAATATTAAAAAAAATAAGTATTTATATGAAGCTCCCATCTCTCTCAGTGTCAAATGCCTGAAACGCTTTACCAAATTAAGGGGAGGTAATGTTATAGAGAATCGCATTAAGGAAAACATTTTCTTGGCCATGAGACTAATCAGTATTTTCAACGTGCAGCCCCGAGGCTGCACGTTGAAAATATTGATTGGTCTACCTCAAATAATAAATATGGACTCTTCTAATTGTTGCCATTGAACTGGCATGGAAGACTAGTGTTCAAAGAGTTGAATGTATAAAAAATTGCAGAATTATGACAGTTACTTGCCACTAGCCACAAATTCTTCGTGCGACTGTTTGTTATAAAACGTATTTCATGTACTATACATGCAGTAGCTTCTGTATTAATGTTCCCAGTTCAATGGGAAGGTAACATTCCTTATCCTTTGTGTGTTTCTTCTCCCAAACAAGTTCACAATTGGAGCCTTCATGCCTCAAATTTCCCCAATTGCATGGGCCCCGGACCTCCTTCCCTAAGAGGGCAAACGAATCCCTGCAATGATAGTAAAATGCAAACGTTGTACATGCAATTTGGCCTGGACGACACACTGCGCAACAAATAGGCTTTGCAAATACTATTATCAATTTTTCTTGAACAGTTAGGTTATGAAAATGTCTTATATATATCAGTCATCTGGCCGGTTTCGGTGTTCGGTGCATGTTGTCACAGAAATGTTTGACAGCGTGCACTGAACATTGAAAAAATCGGTCAGGAATGAATGGAGAGGAGGGGACGAAGAAAAGAAAAAATTCATCAGACGAAGACGCCGGTCGAGTTGGAAAACATTGTTGTGTTTTTTCCCGCTATTGTCACTTGGGCTTTTTACATTTTTACATTTGCCCCACACGAATTTCGTTTTTTTATGTGTGATATATATACCATATATTAATATTATTATATGTATTTAAGCCGGAGGTCCACTGGCTGGAATTTTCATTGTGTTTGTATTGAAACAAATTTGCAGTCATTACTTGGGTGGAATCTCCGCTCTGTGGGTGATTTGGTAATGATACGCTCTTCGCGCACTGTAGATATACGCTATTTATAGTTTACGTCCACGCTGTATCGTATGCTTTCTCCGGATCAAAGAAGATGACCTAAACATCAAAAAAACATAATGTAACGGCCATAACAATTCTATGCTCTTTAAAAAAACACTTTTTTCGCTTCTTCCTTCAAAAAAAAAATAGTGCAGTAACATTTTTTGGAACGAGGTCTTTGAGTGCGTTCTTATGAGGGGTCATAATAATAATAATAATAAACACAGTTTAGAGCCATGAATCCACATAAAGTGCTCTCAGGCTTTACAAAGTGTGTGTGTGTGTGGGGGGGGGGGGGGGGGGGTGTATACATACATACATAAAACGCATAAGCTATGTTTCCGAGACAAAAATGCAACATTTTAGTTGTTAAAGAACTTTTTTTACAAATGATGAAGCCGTCTGCTATTCGTGTTTGGAAATGACTTAAATACGTTTCCTATAATATTACTTATTTCTGCAGGCAGGTAACTGAAATACGATTATTTTCAAATTAAAAATAAATGAGAGACAAAAGTTCATTGGTGTTTTTACTGTATCTTGCCGATTGTGTTTTGATAAAAAACTATTGTCAATGAACAAAAGCAAGGACGCAGGTATACTCAGTGGACTGGATGTATCCAAATGACGTCACATGAACACCTAATCCATTGTTCTATCAGGTATTTCTGTAATAGTTACTAACTGAGGTAAGAGCAACCTGCCAACATGCGGTATGTGACCCCGAGCCGCGAGTTGCAGCATGTTGTTCAAATTCATGACTACCTACACCTCAGTTAGTAACTCACTTACACGCCAATTTACAGAACGCACGGACCCAGGTATGGTAAGTGAGTACAGGTATTCATGTGACGTCACTTGAACACCAAGTCTATTGTTCTATCAGGTATTTCACGTCTCTTACCAACAAAGGAATTGATGTGTAAAGTTTGTTACTAACATTGAAAAGACAAAAGAATCGGGTTTATTTTTATTTATCCGAGGCATTGCATACACACTGCCACCATCTCAGTAAGCGTTGCAGAAAAGCATGGGTCGATGTGGAGGGTGGCGTGAGTACCAATGCATAACAAAGCTTCTCGGTTTCCAGTTATTTTGTCTAATTTCAATTAAAATTTCCATATGCGCATGCGTCTTGTAGAAACATTGATTGGAATGTTCCTTTCAATATACTTTAACCCTTTACCTAACATGAAAAGCAGACGACACTTGTAAAAAAAATTCTTGAATAACTAATTTTTGTCATTTTTTTGTCTCAAAAACATAGGTTATGACCCTTAATTGGAACGAGCTTGTTCCAACGAGGGGTCATATCCAGGGATGTGGCTAGAGGGTTTCAGCTGTGGGGTGCCACCGGTGTAAATTCCAACTGTGAGTGGTTTCGACAGGTGGTTGCACTGCAGCGCTGGGTGATATCTTTTAACCCTTTACCCAACGCCCGCATCCGCCCGCGTAATATGCAAATACAACTGCTGAAAAAATATTATTTTTCGAAAAATTTCAACAAAACCAAATCATGTGGCCCCTCTTTGGAACGAGCTCGTCGAGCTCGTTCCAAAGAGGGGGCACATGATATGGTTTTATTGAAATTTAAAAAAAGAAATGAAACAAATGATATTTAAAATAATGAATTTTGAAATCGTCTGCGTTGGGTAAAGGGTTATGAACCGTTCTGAAAATTTTCACTAGTCTTGAAACGGAAAAAAGCATCATTTATAATGTACCTGGGTCAGAAAATTTACCGGATTGATGTCAGAGTCGAAATTTTGAGGACACGTCATTTTTAGAGTAGGAAATTTGAAACTCAAGTTTCCAGTTGGAAATAAAAGATGAAAATTTCTCATCATTAGTTGGAATTTTAATATTTTTCAAGAACAATGTTAATTTATTGAATTTCCGGCTATTTGGTTTTTGACCTCGGAATTTCCAACTATTGAAAAAAAATACTCCTAGCTGGGGGTGGAGGAGACACATCCCCACGCCCCCCTGTCGTCACATCCCTGGTCATATCCTATGTTTTTGAGACAAAAAATGAAAAATAATGAAAATTAATTGGCGATTTTTGAGAATAGCGCTGGCCTTTTTTGGTCATTACGTTGGTTAAAGGGTTAACTCGTAAGATCGATTTTTCGGTCCAAGGCATAATTTCGTCCCATTTTTGGTATTATTATAAGAGGTCTATACAACGGGCATTGGTGATAAAATAATAACTGCAGTCTGCAGCCAGACGGCTGCAGACTGCAGTTATTATTTTATCCTCCCTGTATATTGATATTGGACTGACTAATTATGAGATCAATCTTATGAGATTATTAATATTATGTTCATCATTATTTTCACGTTAGGTAAAGGGTTAAATTGGTAAACCGATTTTCGGTCCAAGGCATAATTTCGGCACATTTTTATCTTATTATAAGAGGTCTATACACGGGACATTGATGATAAAATGATAACTACAGTCTGCAGCAAGACGGCTGCAGACTGCTGTATGGTTGTAAACAGTCCCTGCTGCAGAAACTTCAGCTTGTTCAAAACTGCGCAGCGAGAGTCATTTTAAGGAGGAGGAAATCATGTCATATCACACCCCGTCCTTACCACCTTCATTGGCTCCCTATTGAAGAACGCATTACGTTTAAAGTTCTTATCACCCTCTATAAATGTCTTAATGGATTGGCACCATCATACCTCTGCAATCTAATTCAGCGCTATGTTCCCTCAAGATATCTAAGATCCTCATCTGCGAATAAACTCTGCCATAACCCAGGCGACCTGGTAACGGCAGGTGATCGGGCCTTTTCAGTTGCTTGGCCTTTTCTTTGGAACACCCTGCCTGATCACCTGCAGTCAGCAGAAACTTACAAATCATTCAAAACAGGCCTTAAAACTCATCTTTTCAAAAAATTATACCCAGAACCAGTTCATTTTGAATTAATTTAATTTTAACCAAATTACGAGATTTCACAAGCATATGTTTTTTCTTTATTTTACTTGTAAAGCCTGAGAGCACTTACGTGGATCCATTGGCTCTAAACTGTATTTATTATTATTATTATTATTATTATTATTATTATTATTATTATTATTATTATTATTATTATTATTATTATTATTATTTTATCCTCCTCGCACATTGATATTGGACTGACCCATCTAACTGTAAGAGTACACAAAGGCGATACCATTACAGGAACGAGGTTCTAAAGGGTTAATAGTGACCTTACTTCTTTTTCCATATTCTTGTTCCTATTTGTTATGACAACGATCAATAAACTTGTAAACGCAGTATCAGCAAATCATTTCCAAAGACAAGGAGCTCCTGCTCAAGTCAACACAATGATCTGTTAGTTCGTATCCAGTAGTCGATCAAATTATTGACGATGAAACATCAACTTTCGCTCTTTGTATTCTTGATTGTCTCAAAAGGTGAGTAGATAGTGATTTTTGTATTATCCATACGCAGTTTAAACCATTTGCTTTTTTTCGTTGTTTCACCAAACAATATACACGTCATAAACCTTACCAATTTGGTGAACTATCAGTTCGTTTTCGAACCGTTCTCTAAACAAAATAAGGCGAACGATTTTTCGTTCGCCCAAAATATTAGAATCATACAGATAACTAGAATGTATACTCGTCTTATCATGAGTATATATTTGGTCTTGCTTTGAAATGGCGATAAACATTTTGACTTTGGAAACGAAATGATGTGATGTAAAATGCTATTCGAAAGACCGCTAAAGGTCCTTTCCTACGAGGTATAATTCATAGCTGCTCATCAGCAAGCCTGTAAATCCCCATAAATTGCGACGATAAGCGTTGTGCTCATATAGAGTAATTGTGATTATGTCATGCTGCGTTTTACCCTTTTCCCAGTTTTTTTGGTGTTTCGGTTATACAGTTAAAACTAGAAGTCCTGTCACGAAATACGCACAAGTAGCACGTCGATCTGCGCGTTAATCTGTGCGTTATGACTATAGTAAGGCTATCAAATTCTGTACATATGGCCTGTTCACAAGCAATGTTTCTGCCAATGGACCTCCGGGTAACCCGGAGGTCCATTGGAAGAAACATTGCCTGTGTTTGCTATGAGTGACCAGGAGAACCTTCCGTGCACTGGATGCCATTCTATATGGCGATTGCGCGTAATTCCTACGCGCAATTAAGCCTTGATAAGCGCACAGTTCGTGACAGGACTTCTAGTTTTAACTGTATATAGTTTGGTCAAGTTTCACTGATGCATGAAGTGTACGTAAGGACATACTCGTCGAAGCAAACAATGCAAAAGATACACAACTTTCAAAAACCTTACAGTTTTCCGACTGCTTTTCACGATGAACTTTGTATAAGCATGTACTTGAAGCTTGAGAGCTAATATATTCTTGTTTGTGCTTTTCCTATTAGACGCCATGCGTATTTTACATTTAAAAGCGATTTTGGTTTGCCACTGGAAAACACAGAAGCCTTTTTGGACGAACATTAGCTCCAGGAGGAGAATGAATAATAACGGCGATGACATATAACAAGAGGTTGTAAAGTGTGGTTCTCAGGGGAAGACTGAAACTTAAAATTGACGCCGAATATCATTCACTTTTCTCTCTCGCCAGACCACAATCCGGTCGATTTGTATTTGCCGTTTTGCCCCAAATTAGACTAATCCACAGACCCACACCAGCTCAATGAAAACATTTCGTAAGGAAAGTGTGGTATTCTAAATAGCTCATGATTTAGTACAAACACAGATGAACATGTCAGCAATAAGTTGTTACCATAATGTTAAAACAAGATCGAAAATGAGTTGCCTCAAAAAATAAGATACCCATTTTCAGGTTGCCAAAATTTCCATTTCTACAGAATTGCTGTCACCTTTAATCTAATCGTGTGTCACCTAATTCCACAACCCAGATCTGATTTCATCCAGTGTTACTAAAAACTCACACCGATTTATTCAACAAAACTAACACACTTTAATACGACACACCTCACAAATGAACAGAAACAAGACACACAGCACTTATTTTGACTCACAAATATCTCTCAGAGATCTTCATTTCAAGATGTTATTCTCAAAATTTGTTATTCGTAAAGGAAGAGTGGGCTTCTCCAGCTCTGATCATAACATGGCTTCGTCTTTGAAGCGACCAGAGCCTGTAGATTACAACTTGTTCGCGACAAAGAGGGGCTTCTGATTAATAACTAGGCTAAAACAAACCAGTATGTTTTTGCTAGAAGAAATCCATGGAAGGTAGGCAAAAGGTAGGAAATTTATTCGATATAATATATTGGTTATTACCACCATGTGGGTTTTGGAGATGGTGGATTGAAGTCACTTAAGTCACTTAAGGTGCTGTATTTAACACTTACTAAGTGCTGAACTAGCACTTTGTTCAAGTGTAGATATCCCACAACTTGACAGGTGTTACAATAATACCACTTGACAAGTGTAATGTCGCGACACTTAAAAGGAAACAACGCAGATGACGCGGATCAGGCTCGAACTCTCGAGCCTGATCCGCGTCAGCTGTGTTGTGTCCTTTTAATTATGTACCCACCAAGCGCAAATCAAATTATGGACGATTCTGGAAGAACCACCAATGCTAGACACATGGGAAGTGCCATCCATTCAAGTTTCAGATGTCTGACGATTGTAATGTCTAAGTGCTTAAAGAATTGCACTTTGAGTGTTAAAATCAAACCCTAAGAGTTAGAATGGGTTTAACACCTTGAAAGTGTCAGTTTTAACACTTTAGTTTTTAGTGTGCATGTGGGTTTCGGAGATTGTGTATTGAAGTCGAAACCTCGTCTCCGGACATTAATCTAACAATCATAAAGATTTTGGCCTGAAAACCACGAGAAACGGTACGTATCACATAATGTGTTCCGATTCCGTATCATATAGACAACTCATTCTGATTCCGTATCATATAGACGACTCGGTTTCGTTTTCTACTCAGCTGATCTCTCACAAAACAAAACGAAATTCCTTGCAATTAGCGACAGAACTATTAACGACCCCCTCATCCCCCCAATATATAGAAACTGCACAATTCACTATTACATACTCGTAAATTCAAGCGTATCGTCATAGGAAGTGACACTGAGAGTGAATAATTTGACAACACAACTTTGAAAATCGCGGTGACACCGTTACTCATTGGTAGAGTGCACAACAATATAGTTCCATAAAATGTTTTTTTTTAAACTTTTTCTCATCCAACATTATGTCCTAAAACTGTATTAATAATTTAAGATTTAATCTGTTTATGTGACAGAATTGTTAGATAAATGAATTATCATCATAATGTGCAGGTCCTATGATTTGCTTCAGATTCTCGGTGGTGTCCAAAAATGGGATCACAGCTCGTCGGCAAAGCCGGCTCGTTGAGATCCCATTCTGGACACCACCTCGAGCCTGACAAAAATCACTGGACATGCACATCATCATGCACATCATCATGATAATCTGAGTATGACTGTTTACTCATCAAAATCTTGTAACACATTATCAACACTTTGTTTTGGTAAGGTATTAGGAGTTGTGATATCCATTAATTTTGTGAAATCTTTCGTTCAATCTGCTTCGGATGAATACCAAACCCTGTGTTGGAACAGTTGGTGTCTCCCGCTTTGGTTGATTTGAAAATATTTTCAATTCACATTCATTCATCCAATATCCTTTCTCGTGACAATAAAACATGGTCCTCTATTTGCATTAGGCAGGTGTTAATTGTCTTTACAAATAAAACAGTTTAGGTCTTTGGGTTTTTCGTCAATTCTTAAAGTTGATTGATAATACTTTTTGTTTCATACCATGTACAGTACGTGGAGAGCGGATTGTAACTAAATCACCCGCGGAGTGGAGTTATCACCCAAGCTATAGCTTTCAAATTTTGTACATATCGACAAAAACACAAGCAATGTTTCAGTCAATGGACCTCCGGGTTTAACCCGGAGGTCCATTGGCTGAAACTTTGCTTGTGCTTCTTACGCTTTGCAACAAATTTTCAATTATTGTTTGGGTGGAATCTCCACTCTGCGGGTGATTTAGTGATAATACACGCTCCACGTACTGTACTAGGTATCATCTCATAAAGTTCGCCCACAAGTCTTCTTACGTTGACTGTAATGAAGGCTTTATAGTAACTAGTGTTTTGGATTACTTGATTTTTCTAATCTTGAATCTCTCACTTTATACATCTTTGGAGCAGTATGAAATTCAGTCTTAATCTTATGATAGTCTAAAAGCAAGTGTGAGAAAAAGCTGGGAATCGATGATCTTTTGTACTCTCCTATTAAGAAATGTTTCGTGTAATTATTGAAGTAAACCTTGTGTATTCGACACATCACACTGGAAATAAAATGTGATGAATAGCAAATTATTTGCTATTCATTACATTTTATTTCCAGTGTAATGTGACAAATGCACAAGGTTTTATTTCAATAATTACACGGACCATTTCATCCGTACACGAATCTTATGGGTATGAAAGTCTGAGACATTTGAACATTAACAGATGAACAGATAAGTTGTCTTTACCATTTAATCCAGCAGATCTGTATATATCGATGAGTATATTAGGATGAGTCAATATATGACCCAAAGGCGAGCCCAAGACTTCAATACACCATCTCGGAAATCCAAATTGCAGTAATAACCAATTTATCTCACAATATTCTCTCTTTCTGGACTTGTTCCCATACATTCTGACAATCATTCGGCGTCTGTGGATTGCTTTTTTTTATCAATGAAGATGATGACGTCATGTTGTGCGTTCTTTAGCTGTGTATGACGTAATACCCATTAATTGTTCCACTTGTACTTTACCCGCCCAAGTGTATAGTAGTGTTTCAGTTCTGGGTTTCTTCGTATTTTTATTTTCACGTTTAATGCATGGTAGGGCTATATAAATATATCATCGTCATTAGAGGAAATCAGCGACAGTACTTGTCGTTTTCAAATTTCTCGGATTCCAGAGAATTAAGAAAGGACGCTGGTTTTGTTTACATTGGCAGGGCGGGAGTTCGAACCCACGCCGAGAGAGTTTCCTTCATCAGAGTGTCTGATGAATAATTAAATAATTGAGTATTCCGTGTGTTCTATACTGGCCTCGTATTTACTTGGTTAACTAGCATTCCCTTTTTGGGGTCTGTCGGTGGCCGAGTGGTGTGCGTGGTTCAGTATAGTTTCGCTAGGCGGTTGGTGCCGAAGAAAACTCTCTCGGCGTGGGTTCGAACCCCCGCCATGCCAATGTAAACAAAACCAGCGTCCTTTCTTAATTCTATGGCATCCGAGAAATTTGAAAAAGACAAGTACTGTCGCTGATTTCTTCTGAGGTGCAGTTCGTAGAATTAAGTGCTTAGATGCAACTATCTGATGAATAATTAAATAATTGAGTATTCCGTGTGTTCTGTGCTGGCCTCGTATATACTTGGTTAACTAGCATTCCCTTTTTGGGGTCTGTCGGTGGCCGAGTGGTGTGCGTGGTTCAGTATAGTTTCGCTAGGCGGTTGGTGCCGAAGGAAACTCCCTCGGCGTGGGTTCGAACTCCCGCCATGTCAATGTAAACAAAACCAGCGTCCTTTCTTAATTCTATGGCATCCCAGAAATTTGAAAAACACAAGTACTGTCGCTGATTTCTTCTAAGGTGCAGTTCGTAGAACTAAGTGCTTAGATGCAACTATCTGATGAATAATTAAATAATTGAGTGTTCCGTGTGTTCTGTACTGGCCTCGTATATACTTGGTTAACTAGCATTCCCTTTTTGGGGTCTGTCGGTGGCCGAGTGGTGTGCGTGGTTCGGTATAGTTTCACTAGGCGGTTGGTGCCGAAGGAAACTCTCTCGGCGTGGGTTCGAACCCCCGCCATGTATATAAAATGATAATCAGGGAAGTTGGTTTACATTTAATAATAATTGACAGAATTTAGACAATGTTGAATAGTGAATGTTGTAGTTGGAGGTAAATGTTGGAGTTGTTGAACTGGTCGAGTGCATGCAGCCTATCATGGCTGCATGCGATGGACTGGACGAAACCCATTTTGATGGCTTCACTCTGAAAAGGTCAGACTTAACTTCGCTCTTATTAAAATAATTTTGTATACATTGTCATGTTACGATCCAACGAAGAGTGAAAGAACGCTCTTTCCGATGAATCTCAACAAGGGCAGTTGTTTCCGAACAGAATCGTGGTAATCTAAGGCCCCCATGCTCGATAAACGATACCTTGGTAAGAAAACTACATCACAGGAGGAGGGGGGCGGCCGCGTTGCGGTAACCGGTTCTCGTCAGATCACCGAAGTTAAGCCATGGGTGACCGCCTGAACGATCGATTCGGACTCCCGCGCTGTGTTCTTGGGAAGACACTTAACCCCCATTGTCCACATGGGGGCACGAGTAACTGAGGGAGTCTGAGATTCCATTCTGAGTGAACTTTGCAGTCTTGGTTAGTTAGCACTTTATTTTTCAACATTATAAAGTTTCTGATTTGAAATTTAGCCTTCTTTTTATTTACCTCAAGTCTTGATAACTTTTGTTTGAAATGGGCTTCACTTACAAAAAAAATGGTTTTAGTTTGTCCACATTTACTACAGATACAATATGTATACAAAGGGAGATAGATATTGCACGATAACTGCAAGAAAATGTCATGTCTTGTCTCCACAAGTAATTTAGTTTGTACACCTTTTTTACAACCCCCTCCCCCACCAATCTATAACCTGACAACATTTTCTCGAAAGCTCACGAAATGAGTATCCAACAGTCTTAGTCAGAGGCTCAAAGAGAAATCAGGGGGGCGGGGGGTGGGGGTTCTCACAGTAAGCTCCAACTTATTTTGGTTCATAATATTTTCAAAGATTGATTAATGTTTACATTATTTTGTGCTAGTAATATAACTAGACTTCACCAGTTTGTTATCTGATCGGGTCTGTCAATATTTTTTTCTTGATATCTGGTTTCAAAACAAAATAATTTTTTATGTGTCTGCTCCAATATCTTGTCAATCTTAAATTTGGAATTTGGTATTCTGAATTTGCATTTAGTAAGAAGTTTTACAGAGGACTGATAGAATGTGACTAATGATAGGCTTTTGGACATTTTCTTGGGGATGGGGGCTGACCAATCAAACTGCCCTGAACTATTGTTTCAAAATCAAAATGCAGACCCTTTCCTCGAATTTGCCTATGAAAATGCTCTGGCCACCACCCTGATATTTGACAAAATTATAAAAATACCCCCTCCCTCTGAACAATCAGTTCTGAAAATACCAGTCCCTTTCAATGAAAACTGCAAAATTAGCTGCTTATTGGTGAAGGGGGGTGAAAGTGCCGCAACCCTTATCCCATCTCATACACCCATGCAGCTAATTCATATAAGTGACATTCAATTTAAGTTTTGCTGCTGATAATTAAAGCAAAATAATACCTTTGTATAAAACAGAAATACTAACAAATAATTCTTAACTAGTCATTTAAAAATACGCATCAATCTGTGTCTGGAAAATATTGTCATATTGACTGTGTTTTAAATATTCTAATAATTATTTTTGAATTTCATGGAAGTCATCTCATAAAACTGACAATATATTGCATTCATAAGACCACATGTATTTACCACCCCTCCCCTCTTCGTGGTCTCATTCCCACCCAACTCAAGACCTTTCAAAATTTAAGTAGTGGGTAGCTGGTAACTTTTTTTTAATTTCCCCAGTACAAACTCCAGAAAACGTAATATTTTAGCAATACTACTTCCCCTAACCCCCCCCCACCAAAAAAAAAAAAAAAAAAAATAAATAAATAAATAAAATAAACCAGTTGCCCCAACAGGCAACACCCACTAGAACGTAAAAAAAACATTGGTTCCACAAATGTACACTACTGAGTTTTTCTTATAAAACCTGGCTTTTCATTCTTCCTAATTTATTTTCTGTATTGAGCCAGTGTGGGGCGGGGGGCGGGGGGTGGAATTAGTGATAGTTAATCAGTAACTTCATGTACTGGCTGCCAAACATCTCAAGGAGCTTTCAGCGTGTCGTCGTCTGTTTTACCGCTTCATGGTAACCAGTTTTCAAGATTGATTTTGTCTTGCATCCTGAGAACGACTCCAACTTAATATGCTCTTCAAAGAGGTTGGCAACCGTGCTGCTTCATTTCCGAAGTGTGACCGTGCTGCTTCAAGTGTGACTCGAATAGGATTACACAGTAGAACCTCATATCGACTCATCGGCAGCACGGAGCGGTGAGGGCAACATTGTAACAAAATTATATGGGAACTGTACAAGTGGCTGGCTGAAATATCGAACCCAATTGGACTTTTTTGCTCTAAAATTAATCAAGTTTTCCTCGGTTTTCAATAACGGAGAAAAGGTTGAGTTTCACTGTTCAATTTCTTGGCAGAGATCATGTGTCTTTCATGACTTTCAATAGTTTTTAGCACGGTTGTGCATCACACATTTTGGTATGAGAATCGGTAATTCCGACAGATAAATATAGCCGATGGTTCTCATTGGTTATGTTCCACTGAACGCTGCAAACTGAAAGAACCAGTCTAACGAGAGAACTTGTGCGCGCGAATGGTACTTTGTATCGGATCGCACTAGAGCTTTCTGGTTAAAATTACCGCATGCCCCTAAAATCCATGTGATCGTGACAAATACAGTTACGGGTGTGTAATAAACATCTGTCTCTATCTGTCTGCTATCTCACACGGGACACACGTATGTTACACATGCAGTGTGGGGCGTAAAAGAGATATATCGTCCGCAAAAAAACTGGAGACAGTGGTGAGATAAAGAGATGTATCGTCCGCAAAACGTCGAATGTGGTCTTCAACCCGCACGTAATGTCACTTTTGCAGATAAGAAAAAAGCATGTGTCCTAAAATCATGCCATGAGTAACACCCACGCTAATGTTTCCCCAGGTTGAATATTCAGAATTAACTACGAAGCGCCGATGCCTATTGCTCAAGTAGGTTTTAAACCAGGAGAGATGCTGACTTATACAGATCTTTTCAGTTTTATACAAAAGGTCACCACGCCTTACAAAATGAAAGTTCTTGCTGATGTTACAGGGAATGAATCTTATTTCCTTTTCTTCGTTAACTGGAGAACTGTGGAGTCTTTGGAAACAAACTCGACAGGAGTCTTGCGAAAAGGTCTTTCACATTAAGGGATTCTTTAACTGTCGTTGCTCTACAAGTATCGAGCACATTGTCAATACAGCTTAGAAATGAAATCAAGCAGTAATTTATAAATATGTTGCGATAGTTTTGTTTTATTGAATATTAGCAAAACGTTCACATTTTCCGCTGTGGTGGAGATGTGAAGTTTATGAGACACAGGTTAAAAGTGTCAACAAATGGTTTGACGACGGATGAAGAATATTCCTTCAGAGTAAATGGAATGATATTGTCAGCTCCACGGGCTTTGGATGTCGAGGGCGAATTCAAAGCTTCATGCGCGTCTTCGGGTTAGAGAAAAAATAATGTTCGAGGTGGGTCGGTCAGAATCAAAAGTGTGTGTCGGTAGAGAAGTATTAACGCCATTTATGGTGTAAATTGAACAGAAACAGAAGTACCCATTGAAACCCTCGCCCTTTTGTATTAAAAAAGGGTAGAATCCTTGTGGATGAGATTTGGTTTGTCAGTCTGCTTATTTCTCAAAAGCAGTTAAGCGTCATCCACCAAAGGTCAGGGTGAGTCGTGACTTCCTAATGGATGAGATCTTTTCTTGCAATATTTACCCAAGCAAGTTCGGAACCACTGTGTTTGGGCTGACGTATTAAATTTCGGATTTCATTGTGCATCTCCTTGGTTCATTGGGCCATTATGTGATTAATTTGCTCGGAATTTATTGGTGGTTAGCTTCTCAAGGTAAGTGTAAGCTCATCCGCAATCTGACCAGGTTGGATGGAATACCAAATGTTGTTCCAGTTATTTTCTCTTACAGATTTCCTGAGATTTACGGTGTCTGCCTCAGAAAGAACCATGTTCGTAACTTGACACCCATCAAAGGATCTTTTATTAACTTAGTTTTCGCCACTGTAGGTCAATAATAACGAATGAACTCATTTTAGGGACACTATCGGGATGCTTTGGGTTATTAGATATACTGCTATTCACCCAGACGCACTCCTCAAATATATCCCCATCCTATTAGAAGCTTTTGGGATACAAAACAATCACGTGTCACCATAGAAACCAAGATGGCGGCCTCCAGTGTAAAAATGGACGATGGGAACACATGGCAATCCCACATGACTTAACTGCTTTACGTGACTATGGCGGAGTCCGGAGCGAGTTCTGGCAAAAAGAGCTTAAAAACCACATTCTTTTCAAATTCTGATTCAGAAGGAAATCGTTTTGAACCGTCGTACTCAACGTGTATCCTGCCTGACACATTTGACAATTTTCAAGCTCAATTTTCGGGTGCTAGACACTAAATACGGTCCCAGTTTCTTAATTTACAATGGCAATCTGTAACGTTTCCAAACCGGGGTCAACGGGACTCAAATGAATAAAAAAGCGAACATTTTCGCGTCTCGCAAAACATTCCAACCTGATAACCTCTTTACACGTCAAATACAAATTTTAACACAGTTTGTGTTTTGGTAAGAGTGATGGAAATCATTTTTTTCATAACAGTGCACAGTTATGCCTCGGAAACAAGCTGCTGAACGATTTTGGAAGAGAATATGCAAACCTATCGTGGACGTTCTTGTTGATGTGCCGCCATCTTGATATGTCCTGTCCTACACGGGTGTGCAACAGTTTTTATGTTATAGACTCAGGTTCATTTTCAATAAAAGGCGCTTGTATTTATGTCAGGCACGAGAAAATTAGCATCTGTCTCACGTGCAAGTTATGATCAGGCAACTTATTTGCAGGCTTGTTTGAGTATAAGAACAGTTGCTTTTAAATGTTCATATAAACTTACAATGAGTTTCAAGATAAGAAGGTTTAGTGGCCATCGTGTTGGGTGCAAATGCATTGGTGCCAGTCGGATATACAACTTGTGCCTGCCATTCATCATGACAAGCGGTGTATTTGCTGGTTCGTTATGTCGGGTGTGGTAAGTTTTGGTGCATGGTTACAATATTTCACAATGTTTTGGAGCAAAAATGTTAGTTAACAGTGTATATACTTTAACCTTTTACCTAACGAATCGCCCGCATCCGCCCGCGTAATATGCAAATTGAACAGTTGAAAAAATTAAATTTTTCAAAATATTTCAACAAAACCATATCATGTGACCCCTCATTGGAACGAGCTCAATGAGCTCGTTCCAATGAGGGGTCACATGATATGGTTTTGTTGAAATTTTTTGAAAAATTAAAAAAAATGATATTTAAAATAATCAATTTTGATATCGACTGTTTGGGTAAAGGGTTAAAATAAAATGAAGAGACATACAATGCCAGTGAATGTAAATTGTAGGATTACTTTAAGAATATGAACCCCTGTATTTATTTCTTCGTTTCTTAAACCTTTACCCAACGTATCGATCAAAACCGACCAGCGCTATTCTCAAAAATCATCATTCAATTTTCATTATTTTTTCATTTTTTGTCTCAAAATACGGCACACCCCCATTGGAACGCGGTCATAAGTTATGCTATCATTGTGTACGGACTTAACTACAACTATAAATTTTTACACTACTTTGGTTATCTTTCAGTCTCTGTGTTAGTTTACAGTGGCAACATTTATTACTGTTTATTGTAAAACAATTTGTTGAATGACCAACATCTGAAGGCGTGGTACTACCACACACGGACCAATTAGTCAGTGCTTTGGCATCGACACTGGCTGCATATACCGCCCTAGTATAGGTATGTGGGAATACTGGCAGCTCGGTGGATTCACTGCTTGCGCAGTAACTCAACCCCTTGTTCCACTCCGTGGTGTAGTCCATGCACATTAGACATAAAAATGAGAAAGTAAGGAAAAAAATCGGAGAAAGCTGATTTTTTTATATGTTTCCGGGACACACATTGCGGATAAAGTGCGAAAAGTCCCCGCGAATCCGAGTTGAGCTTTTTTAGTTATAGCGTTTTTTTGATGAAAAAAAAAATTAAAAAAAAATTCGACCCAGCTCCATATTTCTCGTTCTTATTCGCCTTAGTAGGGTGAGAATCATAAATATCGTGCTGAATTATATTGAGAATACATATCCCCAACAGAAAATGCCAACTTTGTACCAATCCTCACACTCAATGGTGAAATATTCACGAAAATGTACAAAATTACGAAATTTTTTTTATTGTTTTCATACACACAACGGTACACAACGTCCATTAAATCAAATCTACGACTACTTTGGGAGTTCAATTATATATCAAAAATTGCAGAAAAGCAGTGGCTTTATAATGATATATAACAATAGTCATTTATTCCATAATGAACTGGTGAAACGTGTGAAATATTAACCATACCCCCTAAACTCAAATTCAAACGGCATCGACTTTTCTCATTCAAATACCGTATTATAGCATCATTGTTTCAATTTCCATGTTCGATTAAATCACATAATGTGGTGTTCGCCTACACTCAAGATGCATTGGCATTGTCAAAATTACACGAACTGCTCTAGAATGCGTCCGTAGGACGCACAGGAAAGCTTTGGGTACAATACTACGAGCAAATAGGTCTTCTCCAGTTGTTCTTGAGAGCAGAGCGCACAGGCGACTGGGAACTCCACACATATTGTGTTCGCAATATGATTCCAGTATTTCACGCAGGTGGTCATTTTGCATACGCAAAAAGTTCACATCTCTATTTGCAGCAGATGAATGAGCTAACAGAAATAATGCAACAGGATGATTTGTTGTTCACTGAGAAAGGTTACTTTACCATAAGGCGCTCAGATAAATTCTGGGACGGGATATATTCTGATCAGACCATAGAGCAGTGTTTAATGAGAATGTTCAAGCTCCCTGGTGGTCTCACACATGGCAGGGGAATAACCGATAGCACTGTTGCGAAATGGGTACATGGACTACCTCTTTGCCTTCCGATATGTAATGCTCTCGAAAATTTTGTTCATGTTCACACTGGTCATGGCGAACAACATCGGGATCTCCGTCAAAGTTCACAATTGACTGATGCCAATGATATCACCAAATTATTGAACTGGTTCAGAGTGCATTCCCCCTTTCAGAATAGAGATCCACTACAATTAGTCTCTATAGCGACCGGGCTTGAGGCCGACGAAACTGTGAACTGTGACCAAGTTCGCAAAATTGGTGAATGTTGCGTATCGAATGTTGTAAGCAAAACGTTCAACAGCATCAAACTACGACGTGTTGACACTATGAAGTCTTTCGCATCGATGGCAAATAGCATCAAAGTCCGTGGAAGTAAGGTAGTGATTGACCCCACAGTTCTGTTCAACCGCATCACATGTGTTATTCAGTCACAAGCAGAGATGGAAGAGTATCTCAAATATGAACTCGCCCCGAAAGCACCAGCATTGTTTGATTCTGCTGGAATGAGGAAGACACAGAAAAGCACGCTCGGTAAGATCCTCAAAACATACGGTTCCGAGCAAACGAAAATCCCAGAACATTCTCTGTTTGTTGTAGATGGTGGATTTTTATTGAGGGCAGTTGTATGGCCTAAACAGTCGTCATATAAGGACATATGTACATCATATTCCAATTATCTAGTGAGACATTTTGGGGCGAACGTCGTGGTTGTTTTTTATGGTTATGCTTGTACAATGTCGACAAAGGGCATGGAACAAGCCCGTAGATCTAAAGACAGGTATTCCATTGATATCAATATCTCACCCGAGTTACCAGCCACCACACCCCAATCCGATTTCCTTGCAAATGCCAAGAACAAAACCCAACTGATCGATCTTCTAATGCAGGAGCTATCTGCTATCAATATTCAGTCCAAGCAGGCCGAGGCTGATGCTGATGTACTGATAGCCGAAACTGCACTTGACATCGCTCAAGATGACAACAATGTTGTCGTTGTGAGAACAGACACAGACTTGTTAGTCATTCTTACCTCTCGAGTTCAACCGGGATGTAATATTCACATGATGTATTCCATTACCCCAAACTTACTAGTTTCAGTTAGTGAAATAGCAACCAAAATGGGTGACCATAGAAGCAACCTCCTTGTAGAACATTCTATAAGTGGTTGTGACACTACGTCTGCACTCTTTCGAGTTGGTAAGAAGAAAGTATTCAGTACAATTGTCTCCGATGTTACTAGCGACTCACAACAGTATGTCAACACAATTTTGGCGGATGACAGTACACCAAGTGCAGTAGCCGCTGCCGGGGAACAACTTCTCCTGATCTTATACGGGAGTAAAACTGTTTCCTCTCTCGACCAATATAGATATGTCACTTACAAGCGTTATGTAGCAAAATCTAAACTGAATAAACCCATCGACCTAGCCTCACTCCCACCAAGCAGCGATGCTGCACAACAACATGTCTACAGATGTTATCTCCAGGTCCAACAATGGCTGGGCACTTCGCTTCCTCCGACGGATTGGGGGTGGTCGCTAGACAATGGACTTCTTGTACCGACTGCAGCCACAAAGCCATGTGCCCCCGATAACCTACTGAATCTGATCAGTTGTGGTTGCAAGAGTGCTTGTACAAAAAGGTGTGGGTGTAAGAAGGCAGGACTCTCTTGCTCAGGTTTGTGTAATTGCAGTTCGGATTCTTGTAACAACCACAGAAACACTGTCCTGTCGGAATTTCTGAGTTCGATGAATAATATGTATATAGGTCATGTCATTTCTGTATATAGCGTTGATAATAGTCAATGTAACTTAATCCATGTTGATTGATTTGTACATTCTGTAAATATTATTTATTGATTTTTGTACATTCTGTAAATATTATTTATTGATCTAATGCTGCCAGACACAGACGTGTCTGTTCGGTCCCAAGCCCGAAAATAGTTGAGTTCTCATGCTGACGAATTTTATGCCAAAAGGGGAACTCGGCCAGAAGCAGAGGGGGTCTTCCATAATGTCTATTTTGTAAGCAATGATAAAAGTCTTCAAATGGTGGTGGATTTTTTATCGTCTGTCCAACTAACATCCCGTTCTGTACTACGACCCTTTGGGCAAATCCATTAGGAAAATCGTCATTTTTTGCGTAAATCCGATACTTTTTTGTGAATTTTCAATAATTTTTCGCAGAAATTGTCACAGAATGCACATTTTCCTCTAGGTAAATGTATATTAGACATTATGTAGCTCGAAATACGCGTAAACAAAAAATACAGTTGGATCAATTCGAGGTTACAAAGTTCGTGCGATTTTTTAAAATTTTTTTCAAACGCGTTTTCGAAAAAAGGCTGTAGAAAAAAAAGCTCAACTGGGATTTTAGGGGACGTTTGTCTAATCGTTCAGTGACATGTACTCGACATTCCCTGAAAAAATCAGCTTTCTCCGATTTTTTTCCCTAGTGAAACCTAATGTTCTTGGGCTAGTGGGCGAGAGTGGGGAATCGAACACATTATATTATAAAACGTGCGCACGAACTTGAATTCACGGACTCTGATTCTAACTCGGATTATGGATCCGCAAAAATTTCCACAACATTGGCCAAAGTTCATAAGAATTTAAGGTGTAGAAGAGGGTAAAAGGGCAACAGATATAAACCCGTTTGCCTTAGAAAAAGCCATCTAGGGAATAGCTGGTGATGCGCAAATGTAAAAATGTTAAGATTTTATGCACTATTGATTGAATGCAGAAGGAAAACGCAGGCCCTCGTTTTAATAAAAACTTGTCAATATGGAAGTTCACGCCTTTGCTCGCAAAACACCTAACACTAGAAAGGGCGTTGTTAAAGCTAGGGGGCTGTCAGGCATTACAGAGACTGAAATACAGAGTGAATTACAGTCACAGGGGGTGAGTCTTGTTAAAAGAATAGAACTCAAAAGAGAAGGCAAACCAATACCAACCAGTACTTATATTTTAACTTTTAACCCTTTACCCAACGTAACGGCCAAAACCGGCCAGCGCTATTCTAAAAAATCGCCAATTAATTTTCATTATTTTTTTCATTTTTTGTCTCAAAAACATAGGTTATGACTCCTCGTTGGAACGAGCTCGTCGAGCTCGTTCCAACGAGGGGTCATAAATATGTTTTTGAGACAAAAGATGAAAAAAAATTGTTATTCAATAATTTTGTTTGCAAGTGTCGTCTGCTTTTCATGTTAGGTAAAGGGTTAATACAGTACAACCACCAAAATCTTTAAAAGTCGTTTACATGAACATCAAAGTGGATTTGTACATTCCAAGTCCACTTCGATGCTTCAAATGTCAAAAATATGGTAACAGCCAAAATAATGGTAGTGGGAAAATATATATTTCAAAGGTGGTGACGTACACCAGGCGAATACCATCAAATGTTCTAATCGCCAGGGCAATCACGAAGCTTCGTCAAACGATTGTCCTGTTTCGAAGAAAGAAAAGAAAATTCAAAAGGTCAAGTGCGAAAAACAAATAAGTTTCAAAGAAGCCGGGGACACAGTAGCATCATTTCCAGGAATGAACACATCGTCGCCAAATTATCACAAAAAATACCAACCTAGTCAATGGAATGCCCGCCACACTACACTTGGCTCAATAAAACAACTGTTTCCTTAGTGAAGGCCTTTACAATAGAACAGGCTGAACCAGAGTCAAGCCAAACAAAGTCAATAGCTCAAACAAAAGAGAAAATATAAAAAAAACAGACAACAAAAAGAACAAACAACCCACAACAAAGAAGAAAACCACAAATTAGAAAAAAATGAACCCAACAAACCAAAACCAGATCAAAAACTTCAACAGCAAAATCTGACATAAAGCAAGGGAGCAGCAAGGGAAAGATCAGAAGAAAATAGATAAAGAAAAACAGAAACTAGAACAGACAGAATACCCAAAAGACTTCAAAATGTCGTCACAAGCAACATGTTTGAAGAAATCGAGGACATGTTAGTCGATGAGTGCATCGATGACACGTTCTCGACTAACTTACTCCTGAATTCTTCTCAGGGTAGGTCCCGTCGTAAAACTTCACCAAAAAGAAGCACGGGGGCAATTTCTCCCACACGTCCACCATCTAAATCAGCACCCAAACATGGATAATACAAACCAAACACAATATAATACAACGGGATTGTCGAGCATTTAGAGCGAATTTAAATGAACTGACCCTTCTAAGCCAAACATATATACCTACTGCTTTTTGCTTATGGGGAACACTCTTAAAAAAAAGAACACTCACAATCATTCTTTTTCAAGCATTATACATCGTATAACGCCTGTGCTGATAAATATGATCTTTATGTTCGTGGAACATCTGTCATGGTCAGAAACGACATTATTCACACTTCTGTAGCTTTGCAATCAATTTTTCAGAGTATAGGCGGTACACATAACTTCAGACAATACAGTTACGCTGTGTTCCATTTACGTTTCACCAAGTAAAACCCTACAATTGAATGATATCGAGTCACTGATTCAGCAACTCCCAACTTCATATATTTTGTTGGGTGATTTCAACTCAAATAGCCTTCAAGAAAACCTCAAAGGCGAAACAGTAGAAGAGCTTATTTCAAAATATGACCCGAGTTTGATCAGTGATGGGCCACTTATCTGCATCCCGGATCTGGTTGGTACACATCAACTGATCTTATAATTGCATGCCCTTCTGTCTTCCTCGATATTTCTTGAAACGTTGAAAAGGACGCGTGGGAGTGATCCCTTTCCAATTGTGTTGGAGTGTGTGGTTCCGTCGGACGATGAACGGGTGCCCAAGTGGAATTTTAAAAAGGCAAACTGGATTACTTTCTCATCGCTTTGTTCTCAACGACTCACCCGGGTAAATGGTAAAGAAAGTGCTGACCAACTGGAAAATTATACCACAGAATTGTTTCACATCCCAAAACTAACATTTCTAAAACCTCGGCAAATCCAAAAGGTTTCACAAACCATGGTATGACGAAGATTGCAAGCTGGCTATAGAGGAATGAATGAAAACAAAAGGCAAATTTAATAAATTACCAACAACAAATAACGTATACAAACCAGGGGGAGAGGGCACAGAAAAAAACCGTCCAGTGTTATTCACAAAACTCGCCGTTCAATTTTCATTTTTTGTCTCAAAACCATAGCTTATGACCCCTCATTGGAGCAAGCTCTTTGAGCTCGTTCCAATGAGGGACCATAAGCTATGGTTTTGACGCAAAAAGTCGAAAAATTAATTATTCAAGAATTTTATTTGCATGTGTCGTCTGCTTTTCCTGTTAGGTAAAGGGTTACAGAAATCGGACATTCAAGATTACTCTGATTTCTTCGTATAACGCATGGGAAGATGAAAATGATATTCAATTTCGTGGAAAGTCTGCCTTGGTTAGAAACGACATTATTCACAGTTCTGTATCTTTATATTCAAATGTACAGGCTATAACAGTACGCCTAACATTGGACAAGACCGTCACGTTATGTTCTATTTACGTTTCACCAAGTAAAACCCTACAATTGAATGATCTTGAGCACCTGATTCATCAACTTCCAACTCCATCTATTTTATTGGGTGATTTCAACGCACATAGCCCTCTTTGGAGTGATTCCTGTAGTCAAAAAGACCTCAAAGGCAAAACAGTGGAGGAGTTGTTTCAAAATATGACCTGCGTTTGTTCAATGATTGGGTCTGACACTTATCTGCGCCCCGCAGCTGGTCCGTACACATCAATTGATCTTACAATTGCATACCCTTCTATCTTCCTCGATTTTCTGTGGAAGGTCTAAGAGGACTTGAGCGGGAGTATCCACTTTCCAATTGTGTTGGAAATGGTGGTGCCAGCAGATGGTGAGAGGGTGCCCCAGTGGAAATGTATAAAGGCAAACTGGGACTCACAAGGGTAACTGTTCAAGAAAGTTCTGACCAACTGGATCATTTTACAACAGAATTGCTTGACATCGCACACTAACATTCCTAAAACCTCGGCAAATCCCGAACGTTTCACAAAACCATGGTATGATGAAGATTGCATGATGGCTTTGAAGGAACGAAAGAAAACAGAAAAGAAATTTAATAAATTACCAACAACAAATAACTTGGACAAACCAGGGGTGGGGCACCAAAATTTTGCAAGACGTTATGTGTCAGGTGGGTGGGTCTCATGGGTGCGCTAAAAACGTGCGTGCTCAAATCATGCAATTTTTCATACTTTTCTGCAATATATCATTATTTATGTTCCAAACCGCTGAGATAATGCTGTAAATTAACCCTAATAGGTTAACTGCAACACAAGTAGCCTTTATAAATGTTAATATGAGATGAAATCTGTGCAAATGTCACAAATAATACATGTTGGTGGAGGGGTGGGTGTCTGGTTCTCAGTGAAGAAAGTATGTCGGACAATTGTTTTGGAAAAATGCTTTATAATGCACCAGGTACAACACGAATTAATGTAACAATGTGCTGGTATCATCTAATATTCTATTTACTTCAAGGGTTTCGCTTATTCACTCAGTTGTTAAAAGGATATTTGAGAATATTTTCTGTTGTTTACTCGTTGTCTTTGCTTTTGTATTGACATTATAATTTAGCTTTTGAATACAATAACCAGGAAAATGGATATTCTTGGTAAAAGAGGAAATTTTTCAGTTTGCCAAAAAGTTGACGGAGCAAACTGGTATGGATTCAATATCGAGTATGAGACCCATTGCTGTTAATTACAGCTTTCCAACGCCTTCTCATGCTCCCAATCATGTTCCTGGTGGTCCTTTGTGGGATGTTGTTCCATTCTTTGACCAGCATGGCACCAAGCCCCTGGATATTTCTTGTCTGGACTGGACGGGCTAAAATGGCAAGCTGCAACTCATTCCAGACACGCTCGATTGGATTGACGCCCGGGGATCTTGATGGCCAGTCCATACGCTCAATCCCTCCTTCTGTCGGCACTCCCCAAAAGCATGAGCAACATGAGGACGGGTATTATCAACCATCAGAATGGATCTATCACCCACTACACCTGCACACAATCTGACGTGGACATCCAGGGTCCCATCAATATACCGTTGTGCAGTCAATGTACCACGTTCAAGGACACAGAGCTCTGTACGTCCATCTTTGCTGATGCCGCCCCAGACCATGATTGACCCTCCACCATAGCGGTCATGCTCAGCAATGTTGGTTGCATGGAATCGCTTTCCTGGTCTTCTCCATACCCCAGAACGCCTATCTGTGTTGTCTAGGCAGTACCTTGACTCATCTGTAAAAAGGACATGTCGCCAATCTTCTTTGGTCCATCCAACGTGGTCCATGGCCCATTCACATCGTGCCTGGCGGTGGTTCTGGGACAGTGGAATGCGAATACATGATCTTCTCGATCGGAGACCATATTCATGCAACCTTGCCCAGATAGTCTGCGTCAAAACATTTACCCCGGATGCATTCTGAAAGTCACTGTGGAGCTGGGTTGATGTGGCAAAGCGGTTCATACGGGCCTGAATGATCAAAACCGGTCTTCAGCTGCAGATGTTGCCATGTCTCTAACACCACCATGCCGTCTTACTGGTGCGCCTTACTGCTGAAACCATGACCAGGCTCTGGTGATCACCGTATGGTGCACACCAAAGGCTTTACCAACCTGACGATGGGTAACCCCTTGCTCCACCATCCCTACAGCCCGCCACATTTGTGCTTCAGCCAAATGTCTTCTTACATTTGTATTTGCCATATTCAATCATTAAATCACAAGGGTTTGTGTTGAAATGAAGATTGAATACCCTACACATGCCATGTACATGTAGACAGTACAGGAAAACATCATAAAAGTCAAGGGGTACATGCTTTCCATGAGTGTCACGAAAAGTCTGCCTGTCAAGAGAGCGAATGAAAACACTGGGGACCATCTCAATACATTCCTCAGTAATATCCACCAAAAATATCGCAAATATGTCACAAGCACATTTCACAATGATGTGTCAAATATTTGGTGCTTAGCAAACTTTGAGTAGTATATTTTGACGGAGAAGGAGTGATAGTGCGTTGGTTGTGATAACTGCCCTGTTTTAACTTGGTTAACAGTTCCATTACGCTCTCAGATTTCAAATATTTTTGCATGACCTAGTCACAATATAATATTCAGTATGGTTTAATTTGCCATTATTGTGCATTAAGACTTTACCAGATTTGTCATTGGCAACTTGAGATTTTGGAAAATTGACAAATATCATTTTTATTTGATTTTTGATTGAGAATTAGGACAAAATAAACAAAAAATAAATACGCCATACTAACAAGGTTGGTACTTGGAGTCACTTATGGAATCAATCATTCAGATACCTGCCAGAATCAAGTAAAAAATAAATAAATGGATCAGAATGCATTGAATGTTTTGTAATTTTCAGCTTATTCCTATGGTACAAATCAGGGGAATAATTTAAACGTATCGTCGCCTGAGTGCTAGAATGTTCTATGTCCCACAGGGGAGATAATACATAGTCCCACAGGGGACATAGAACATTCTAGCACTCAGGCGACGATATTTTATTTCCGTCAAATCAGAGGAATGGGGTTGGGCATATCTTAGGCCATCATTCATGGACACTGAGCTGTTCTAGATGAGTTTTTTTTAAAAGTTTTCTGAAGCCTCATTTTGCAAACAGGAAGTGAAACTAACCTTTCTGGGTAATAAGAGGTTGTAGCAAGTACCTGGAATCACTGGTGGAATCAAACTAATCAGCGAACTATACTTCTTTCCATACTTATTACGATGTTTGTCAAAGCAATTGGTAATTTCAATGGGAAAGTGGGGTGGGTGTCTGAAAATGGCAGTACAAAAATTGCACAAGGTGGTAGGTGGATGTAAAAAAAGGGCTAAACCGAAACTTGAGTCATGACGTCTGCAAATTTTCAAGTACCGCACCCAACCCACCCCGGACAACTACGTATTAATTGGGTAAAGACTAGACGACTTATAAGACAAAAAGAAATGGTCTTGAGAAAAGTATGTATCTAAACACACTTCCATCAACAAAATTTGGAAAAGGATTAAAAAAAAAAAATTAAAAATAAAGAAACCAAATTAACTGTTCAATACCTGGAAGGTAACAACTTCGAGTTTTATCCTTCCTCGATGGCACAGGTGCCATATCGATTAACCCATTCACATACGCGTGTCGTTCTGTGTTTATTGCAGGCCTTCATGTCAAAAACAAACATTATTAGAAGGACACTTACCAATTCATTTGACAACAATCAACAAAAAAGAACACATTTTATAGCCAACCAAATTTTTTAGGGGAACCCGTGTTACCATTTCGTGCCCCGAGTTCCAATGTGTTCTATGTGCCCACTGGCGTGCCTACTGGCACATAGGACACATTGGAACTCTGAGGACGATTTTTAGCTCTCTCTAGCGATTCATATTGTAATTGCGGTGCACGATTTGTGGAACATTCCAGTGAAACTTAGCTCCTTTTCATAAATAGTCCGTCAACGATTCTCGTTCCGCACATTCCGCATGGTTTAGTGTTGCTGTAGATGGGGATACCATAGAACAGGCGTGTAATAAAAGAACTCACTATTACATTCAAGAATGAAATTTCAAACAAATTGGCCGCCACATTTACTAAACATTCGTCGCCTGAAAATTGTAATCCAGAATTAATTAAACTTAAAAAACAGGAGGAAAAAAAGATCAAATTTACTTCCAATACTTTAGAGGATTACAACGACTCTTCCTCTATAACAGATTTAACCCTTTACCCAACGTAACGGCCAAAACCGGACAGCGCTATTCTCAACAATCGCCAATTAATTTTCAAAATATTTTCATTTTTTGTCTCAAAAACATAGGTTATGACCCCTCGTTGGAACGAGATCGTCGAGCTCGTTCCAACGAGGGGTCATAACCTATGTTTTTGAGACAAAAAATGAAAAAATTTAGTTATTCAAGAATTTGTTTTGCAAGTGTCGTCTGCTTTTCATGTTAGGTAAAGGGTTAAGTAGCGCTTTGCATAGAGCAAACGATATTGCCACTGGGCCTGAAGAAATACACTAAACAAATTTAAAACATCTGGCACAATCATCATTTGAACTTTTATTATCACTTTTCAACAAAACGTGGGTGACTGGCCCCTTTCCATCTTCTTGGTACCAAACAACAATAATTCCCTTTCCAAAGCCCGATAAAGACCATGCAATCCAAGCAATTATAGACCTATTGCAATGATCGACTTGTCTGGTTCCTGGACTCGAACAATCTACTTGATGTTCAGTGTGGTTTCAGGGGCCAGAGGAGTACTGTGGATAATGTGGTTAGACTTGAAACGTTCAAACGGAATGCCTTTACCAGGAAAGAGCATGTGGCCGCCATCTTTTTTGACTTGAAACAAATAATATGACACAACACAGAAGTGAAGGATTTTAAAATGCTTTTTAACACGGGGTTGAAAGAACGTTCGCATCTTTTCATAGAAACATATTTAAAGGATCGTCAATTTTACGTTCTTGGCGGATCTACGTCGTTATATGATCCTCACGAGCAAGAATTGGGGATTTCGCAGGGTAGTATCTCATATGTTAACCCATGTTCTGTGAAAATTAACAGCATTATCGAAGCAATTGAGAATACATGGTAAATTCTTTAAAAAATGTTGAAGATTTTTTAATCTGCTATAGCAGTAAAATATGAATGTCATTGAGTGCAAACTTCAGCTTTGTTTAAACAGAATCCAGAAATGGGCCACAGAGATCGGTTTCAAGTTTTCGAGGACCAAAAATAATCGTGTACATTTCTGTAAGCTCCGGAAGCACCACCTTGATCCGGATTTGAAAATGGATGGGAGTACCATAGTAGTATGTCATGCACGTTTCAGGGGCCATTGGCCGGATACCGGTGCCGGACCCCGGAAGTGACGTCATGTCACGTGATGTAGTGGCGCTATGCTGTGTTGTCATGGTAACCCGCGTGAGTGGCCATCTTGTGACGTCATCTCCATAGTGATACGTGGTGTGAGTGCGCATGCGCAGCGCATGTTGTTAGGGTGATACGTGTTTCCGTCGTCCATTTTGTATACTGGAGGCCGCCATCTTGGTTTCTATGGTAGCACGTGATTGCTATGTTACCCAATTTTTCTGCAATAAGACGGGGTATGTTCAGCGGGTATGTTCCTTTGTACCTGAGTAAATCTAATTACCACAAACAACCCGACAATCTCTCCAAATCACCAAAATCCACCCAACTTTTACTATTTCGAATTCTTTCAGAATTCTCTGCTTCTATTTATCTATGTAATAGTTTACGTCTATCTGGCCCTATTCCTTTGTTCTTCAGTATACCCCAGTAGCGTAGAAGAGCCTATTAACTGGAACAGTTTTGCTTATTATTACTATATTTAGCAATTTCTGGTCTATTCTTGTCAGTTCTGACCCTATTCCAAGTACTCTTGTTGTTTCATTTATCGATATCCTTTATATAGATTATAACCAACCAATCAGATTTCTTGATTTCCCATAATCTGTATACAGAGTTATCTCCCTTCTGTATAATAAAAGACTATATCCAATAGCAATATCCTCATGCACCCCAATTTCGGCACACCTTTTTGAAAAACATATAGCCTTCGGCACCCCTTTTTTCTGAAATGAGGCTAAGAGTCGTTCGAGGAGTCACTTGAACGAGCAATTGCTCGTTAGCTCATTTGCTCGATGGGATTCGAGTCATTCGAGCAGTATGTCTAGTCACTCGATCGAGCAATTACTCGATAGCTCATCTGGCAAAAAAGGGATTCTCCAGAAGGCACCCCAATTTCGGCACCCCTTTTTGGAAAACATATGGCCTTCGGCACCCCTTTTTCTGAAATGGGGCTAAGAGTCGTTCGAGGAGTCACTCGAACGAGCAATTGCTCGTTAGCTCATTTGCTCGATGGGATTCGAGTCATTCGAGCAATATGTCGAGTCACTCGATCGAACAATTACTCGAAAGCTCATCTGACAAAAAGGGGATTCTCCAGAAGGCACCCGAATTTCGGCACCATCCCTCAGGGATTTTTAATACGACTCTTGTCCTCATTTCAGAAAAAGGGGTGCCGAAGGCCATATGCTTTTCAAAAAAGGGGTGCCTAAATTGGGGTGCCGGGGATATTGCCATTGATATAGGTTTTTATTATACAGAAGGGAGATAACTCTGTACGATTAAGTACAGGTTATGGGAAATCAAGCAATCTATCAACCATGATAACAAACAAATAAATGACCCTCAGGAAATAGCACAAGAATTCAATAATTTCTTTTCTAGTGTTGGTAAAACTGCGAGTGACTAAATACTCCAAAAGTCTAAAACATTCTATGATTACATGGATGGTAATACATTGAGTAATTTGTTTCTTAATCCCACAACAACGCCTGAAATTATAAATGTGGCTTCAGCGATGAAAGCCAAAAAAACTAAAGACAATAACAATATAACATCAATTACCCTGAAGTGCTTAATCGATTTAATTGCTGTACTGCTGACACATATAATTAACTGTTCATTTGTCCAAGAAACAGTTCCTGATAAAATGAAAATAGCTAAGGTAATCCCAATATTCAAGTCCCGAGACAAACATAATTTTTCTAATCACAGGCCAATAAGTATTCTATCCACATTTTCCAAAGTTTCAGAAAAAGTCATGTCAATTCGACTAATTAATTACCTTGACCACTTATACAATCACCAGTATGGATTTAGGAAAAATCATTGTACATTTTATCCAGTCATGCAACTGTTAAAAACTAGAGTGGAAGACAATAAAAATAAAAGTAGTACCCTCGCGATATTCCTTGACCTTTCAAAAGCATTTGACACAATTGACCATGACATCTTATTACGGAAATTAGAAATGTATGGTATACGGGGAATAAGTAATAATTGGTTCAAAAGCTATCTTTCGAGTAGGAAACAATTTGTCTCTTATAATGAACATAAGTCTGACCTGAACGATATCACATGTGGCGTTCCTCAGGGCTCGATTCTTGGGCCGCTTTTATTTTTGCTTTATGTTAATAACATGAACCGTGCTACTTCTTTGAAGATTTTATCATTTGCTGACGATACATCAGCCAATTCCTCAGGCTTCGATGTAAATACCTTAGTAACAAGCGGAAATGTTGAATTAAATAAAATTTTGGAATGGTGTTCAGCTAACAAACTATTTTTGAATACGAAAAAAAACCGAAATTTATTCTTTTCAATCCAAATAAATCAATGCTCCTTTATAACAAAATAATAATCAACGGAAAGGAAATTCAAAGAGTTGGGTCTAAAGAAACAGAAAAGGCGTTTAAATTTTTAGGAATAAATAGAGATGAGAATCTTTCACAAAAATCCCACATTTCTTACGTGTTCTCCACGATAGCGCGTGCAAATTAAACCCTTAATAAAGTTAAAAATATACTACTACACGGGGCTCTGAAATCGCTCTGTTATGCTCTGACACACAGCCACTTGATATATGGAATCAACATCTGGGAGAATTCAAAAGCCATTAATAAAATTCTGGCAATGCAAAAACATTCATTGCGAATAATCAGTTACAAACGTTATCTAACCCACACAGATCCTCTGTTTCTAGGGGACAAAATGTTTAAAATAAATGACCTATTTGAACTATATGCCTGTCTCTTTGTGTTTCATTGGAAGAACAGTAACCTTCCGATGTCCTTCAATGACTTCTTTTACTGGAAAGATAATAATTATGGTATAACAACCAGACAAAGTGATCTTCTGCGAACGGATCGAATGCGAACGAGACACCTGAACAATCTTCCAATCGTCAGAATGTGGAACGAACTGGCTCCGAACAGACGTGCCATAACTGTCAGATCTAGCTTTAAGAAACTGTTAACTACGAAACTACTAAGGTCGTATGCTGAAAATGCTACCTGTACAATCCATATTGCCCAGATTGTATATCATAGTATTAAAATTGTCCATGCTCCCTGTTTTTCATTGACATGTGATCCAATTGGCATTCTCACCTTAGCATGTTAGTTTTTGGTACCGACAGGGATGAAACAATATACTTTAGTTCCAACGATTCATTCAGAAATATAGAACACTTTTGTTCAAACTATATAGATGCCTGGCTTTCTCGTCTCCCCACCGCCTCCAGTTGAGGACTATGTCCAGATAACCAAGTAATTATTACCTTTCAACACTGCTTAGAATAAAATGCCAAGAACTATCTTTGGTAAGAATTTGGTTGTAAATTTGCCAAATTTCGAATCCAGAGCCAATACTTGAGTCCATTCAAATAGTTAAGCTGAATGGTGTTATACCATTGACGATGAAACAAACGTTATTACTTTATATTTCGGCACATCCCAGATTTCCGAAACATAATCCACCTTTTGATGTACAGTATGGAGGCTGATGAAGTAAAAGTTCTAGTCCACCTATTCACCAACCCGTCGAGTGCATACCACATCCTAATCAGGGAACTTCTCAATCAAATCATTCTCAGTAACTGCTCGATAAACTGACGCAGTCTGAAGACAATGTTATATTGATCTATAATGATAATTATATGGGAGATGACAGGAAGACAGCCAATCTGGCTATGTCATCTCCCCGCAGTATACTTCTACTTTCACACTATTGTAATCTAATATGTATACATAAACTGTATAATGAATACTGCAAAATATAGAATCTAATCTAAATTGATCTCAGCAGGTGTTACAATCATAATCTACTCTCAACTTACTGTAAGGAACAAGTACGAACAATTTCAAATCAACTATACAAAGACGGCTGTGGGTGTGCAACGAGATTGTTGCCAAAACCTCAATCTTGGCAGAACTTATGAAAGTGATATAATATAAGCTGTCTGTTTTCAAATCTAGTTTTGCCCACTTTTTCCCAGTCCTACATCACAGATGTATTGAATCGAATTTGCAAACCTTTATTCTGAACGCAATATGAAATGCCGATGCGGGGGGGGGGGGGGGGGGAGGGGGGAGGGAGGGAAAATTGGGATGGTATATCGAAATGAAAGTTCATCATTCAAAATTAATATGAAACTTTCAAATTCAAATTATAAGGATATAACGAGTATTAATGCGCTCTCTTATTTAATAACTGATTCATTCATTACGTTATTATAAATACCACAACAAAGCAACCGTTCAAAAATTCAAAATGAATAAAAAAACTAAATTCAATTGAATAACTCCAGTTGGTTATCATACAACGAAAATAAGACGACCCTTTATATATCGTCATGTATTCCGTTGTTAACAACAACCAAGATGGGCGCCTTCATATACATACGACCATTCTAACAACGATAAAGGGATTGGCTTATACAAACAGCACTGATAATTCTCGACACGTTCAAGCACGTCCAGGGGCGTAGCGAGAAAATAGAAGGAGAACGTGAAAAAAAGGTCATGTCATAAAAAATGTAAAACAAAACTCATTGAAAAGAAAAACCGTTAATTAAAATTTATTTCCTAATTAAAATTTAAGCCCTCATTTGAGTCATTTAAAATGTAGTTCCTAATTAAAATTTAATCCAGATTAACATTTCTATCTCCTTTCTCCTCATTTCTTCCCCGGCAGAATAGAGTTGAATCGTACACATATATCAATGCCTTGGTTGGGACTAACACACGTGTATAGTTGAGAAAAGTGCCATTTAGGGCTCATATTTGACAAAACAATTGTTAACCCTCAGCATCCTGATGTCAAAATATTAGAATTTCAAACCATAAATGTTTCTCAAAATGTAAATAGGAATTCAATCAATTCAATCCTGTTTGAAAAATCTCATTGATCATCTCTGTCAAACAACATTGATTTCGTTCAATTACCGGTGGTATTAAGTAGAAGAGAGAAATCACACGAAGCAGTTATTAGTTACCTCTTAAGAGTGAAGAATCTGTGCATCTCATCCATTCTAATCCCCAATAAGATTGAAATGAGAACCCAAAAGAACAAATTAAGTTTCAGCTGACTGTATTTGAGTTGTGAGGCCCCCATCCTGATTCTCCAGTGGTGGTGGTGGTAGTATTATGATGTAAAAGGTATTGGTTAAGAATATGTTGGCCTCGCCCTCTATTCAACTCGTTCTAGTCAAAGTTGGGGGGACATATGCCCCCCCCCATGAGACACCCTCCTTGGCAGGGCTTAGTTTAAACAATATTTTTATTTGAAGTTTGCCAAATGCGCACATTAAACAATACATAGTCAAAACAAAACCAACACAAGACAAGATACAGCAACATACAATATGACAAGCATAAGGGAATAAACAAAAGATGGATCAGAGGGATTCGACAGAAAGCTTATAGCTTATGTAAGTCGTCTCCCTAGATTGTTTATAAATTAACTCAATTGAATGGTATAGGTCAGCCGATAAACTCGCATGTCGATGCCTGCAAGCAACATACCCGTATGATACACGAGGTTGGGTTTGGTAACAGCAGTCTCCCTTCCCAGCGCTAGGGCCGAATTCCACATCCCAGCACCTGCAGCCAATTTTGAAGAGTTAGTTGTGTTGGAATAGATTCATTAGGAGATGCTCTCATTGGTGATATTGGAGTCACATACTGGTTAACAACATCACTCACACAGTCGATACAAGGGCTGAGGCGTGGCAGCCAGACACCCCGCTGGAACAGAAACACAACTGAGGCCAACCTAATTCGATAACCAAGTAGTGGGTTGGAACTAGGACTGTCAGGCAAGGGCATGTGATATTGTTTAGACTTCGAGTGGAGAGAAGGAAATGAAAGATTACAGGATCAAGAAAAACAGAAAGGGGCGCCAGCTTGAATATGTGATGCATCAGCTAAACACACAAGAAAGTATTTTAAGGACGTATAAGTTCATTAACTTGGAGTGGAGTGGGGTGTGTATAATTGGGTGTGTTAGTTTAGTAGACTAAGGAAAGTAGGATATATTCGTCCATTATGCTTATTTAGTTTAAACATTATTTATTTCCAAGTTGCATTATTATACAATAGAACATAAAATACATATTTCGTCGGCTGAGTGCTAGAATGTTCTATGTCCCATAGGGGACATAGAACATTCTAGCACTCCGGCGACGATTTGTGGATTCAACAGAAAGCTAAAAGCTTATGTTAAACTGTTTCACACTATTAATATATTTCACATTATTGGCAATTGTGACGGCGATTAACAGCCAACTTGGTTACAAATAAAAACAATAACAACAACAACAACAACAACAACAACAACGCACAAACAGAATTAAGAGTGATCAAAAAGAAGAAAATGAAGAGGGTATGAATGAAGTAGGAGCAGGGACGTGGCTTATTTGGGGTCATTACATGCGTTACAGAAGTAGGGCAACTATTGGAAACGCTTGATAGATAAAATAAAGTCATGTACCACTTCAAAAATAAGAGAGTTATCTTCGTTGTCCAAAAAGTCAGAGCCAAAAAGAAGCGTGGTTGTATCCCCTTCGAACGGAAGTAAATTGATCGTATAGTTACGGGTATCTGAGTAAATTGGATAATGAAAGAAGAAATGATCCGTAGTCTCGCGTTCGCCACATTGACAGGTGGGGCTTGGCAATAAGTGATTGTCAAATAGGTGAGAGTTAAGGCTACTTCAATGCCACCAAAGCCTACAATGGTATATTTGTGCTGAGCGAGACTTTGCATTACTGTAGGGCTTTGGCTGTCTTTGCTTGCCACCATTAAGGTAAGTCTGTCTTAAACTTAGTCAAAGCTGAGTTCGCAGGGACCGGTAGGGACAGGTTGTTACATTGGTCAGTGGTGCTTGGGATAAACGAAGACTGATATACTTGTGTCCGACATAATGGTGCTCGGTGGTTATGACTCGATCGGTGAGTGAGCAATGGAAGTGTCGAGGAAACTGGAGGGGGAACTTTGTTGGATAAGTAAGGAGGTGACATATGATGATACATTTTGAAAAACTGAATTAGGATATGATTATGACGTCTTTCGAGCAGAGGGTCCCATTGAGTTTCAATATATAGTAGGGACTTGTTAGCACTGACGGTTGCCCCCGTGATGATCCTAGCTGCTGCGATTTGGATTTTGTCAAGTTCCGCGACTTTGGTTTCAGTAGAATTGTCCCAAACTGTATCGGCGTACTCGAGAAGCGGTCTAAAAAAAGCAAAGTATATTTTTTCCAAGACACTGCGATCAAGGCGAAATTGATGTCTTCTCAGCAGATCCAGCAGATCCAGACGATCCCAGGCTTTGATCGTCAATGTCAGTGGCGGCCGGAGACCCTTGGGGGCCCCTGGTCATAATTATGATGGGGCCCTCGGACAGAGGACGCATCGGTCCGACCATGGTTCGGCCTGGTGTGAGAAAATTTTGAAAAATATGGATGAAAAACGCGAAATCATTCACTCTAGAGAGGAGAATTCAGTTGTCTATTAATGGAAGAATCCCACATTTCACTTGCAATATCGAGCTCTGTACATGAATGTCTGGGTTTTCTGTGGAGATGTAGATTACGCTTGATGTTTTATTAAACAAAAGAACAAAAGTAAACAGAAAACGAATGGAAGAACAATGGAGTGCACTTCACTGAAACGACAAGAAACTAACACCGCAATCGATCATCGCTACTACCGCCCACTGATGCGCATTACTGTACATCACCATTCAGTTACTTTGTTATTGTTATGGCTTTCCGTAGTTTCACATGATATACCTGTTGATATTTCTTCAAGTCCACTTCAGTTGTTAAAGTCAAATGCATTATGAAATGAAAAATTATCATAACACTTTATCGCATGCCTATCTGGTTAATCGGGTGAACTTACCTTTGGGATTATAGATTTGGTTTATAAAAACTTGAAACTTTGGATTCTTCCTTCGGCTTCTTCTTGATTTGTTGGACTCACTGTCATCGTGTATTACTTTCGGTTTACTGTAAGTGGAGACTGCGGAACGGCGTGTTGATGAAAAACTCTATTCCAGCGCGCGGAGAAATTTCATTTATGCACATGAGCCTGTTATTAACTTCTCTGCGGGGGGCCCATTTTTTTAAAGAGGGAGCCCCAAACAAAACCTACAAATTTCTTTTTCCTTTGAGCCCTCCCCCCCCACCCCACTGGAGCCCGGGGCCATTGGCCACCCAGGTCCTATGGACCGGCCGCTACTGGTCAATGTGATCGTTCCATGTACAGGTACTATTTAGTGTAACTCCTAAGTGTTTGTATAAGGGGCCTAGAATCGATACTTGAGGGACTCCGGCATTGATTGGTCTCCATGATAATGTCCCTGAAGTTATCACAACCCGCTGCGACCTACCCGAGAGGTACGATTTCAAAAACAAAATAGTTCTCCCGAAACACAAATACTCTCTAGCTTGTAAATAAGACCTGCATGCCATACTTTGTCGAATACCTTACTCACGTCACAGAAAACAACTCTTACGTCTTTTCTTTGATCAAGCGTTTGACAGAATTCATCATATATGTCAGTCAGTTGGAGAACAGTTGAGTCACCGGATGTGTAACCTGACTGAAATTGACTAAGAACATTGTTATCACTCAAAACTGTCACAGACGCTTGAAGACACATTTTAAAAGTATTTTACCTAAACAGATGATCAAAGATATAGGGCGATAATTAGTAATTGGCAGGGCTTGGGTCTATTACTTTTAAATGTAATATATTGGAATTAAATTAAAATTTGTTTATATAAATGAATTTTAATGCATGGGTTGTGTAATAATAAATACAGAACGCGATGTGTGTTTGAATCGGTGGGTGTTTTACATAACTCGTTGGAATGGCGTAATCATATTTCGATCGAGTCTACTTATTCCCTTTTCAATCTTACTGGCACTATTTGTTCGATATGTTGAGAGGATACCAATAAATGATACCATAGGCTGACGTTATCATCACAGGAAAAATACATACTGAATGATTTCAAGGTTAACTTCGAATATTGTTATATTTTATTGGTCTGTCTGACCTAACCCATTACCTAACACAGAGACCAAAAATGGTCAGAAAATTAAAATTCCCCAATAAAAGCATACATATATGGATATAATTAGAACCGACTTGGTTCTAGTGATATCCATATCTGCATGTTTTCATTAAAAATTGCAATAATATTTTTTTGAAAAATGTGGAATTTAATTTAATTCAAAATACTGTTTGTAAGCTTAGATTGAAACAACCCAAATAAGATGACATCAAAATCCCCATTCCCTCCACTGACTTATGAACATTCTGTCTGAGGGTGTTTTGTCGGAGGGTGTTTTGTCCTAACCAGTGAGGTTGTTTTGTCCTAAGGGTGTTTTCTATAGGGTGTTGTGTTATGTCCTAACGGAGTTTTGTCCAAGGGTGTTTTATCCGGATACCCAAGACGAATCCTAACAAGACGAATGGGTAAAATATCCCAACAAGACGAATCCTAACAAGACGAATGGGTAAAATATCTCAATAAGACGAATCCTAACAAGACGAATGGGTAAAATATCTCAATAAGACGAATCCTAACAAGACGAATGGGTAAAATATCCCAACAAGACGAATCCTAACAAGACGAATGGGTAAAATATCCCAACAAGACGAATCCTAACAAGACGAATGGGTAAAATATCCCAATAAGACGAATCCTAACAAGACGAATGGGTAAAATATCTCAATAAGACGAATCCTAACAAGACGAATGGGTAAAATATCCCAACAAGGCGAATCATAACAAGACGAATGGGTAAAATATCCCAACAAGACGAATCCTAACAAGACGAATGGGTAAAATATCCCAATAAGACGATTCTAACAAGACGAATCCCAACAGGGCGAACACTGTATTTTCTTTAATTACAGGGGAAACTGATTTAAAAAATATAAATAAAAAGTGTATATTTACGCAATTTGGTTAATTTCGGGGTGATTTTTCCTTTTTGAGCAGTTGCTGAACAATTACTTTTATTATATTTTTTCATATCTTGATCCCACAATGTCAATGTTTAGCTCGAGCAAGAATTTATTTCCGTAGTAATTCCAATTTTTTGGTCTTTTCTTTTTTATGTGTTTTTTAACGTTATATTGATATAAAAGGTACAGAAGCTTTCGCAAACAGCATCTCATTTTAATGCGCGGCGCCTTGGCTTTGACTGAAGACAAGTGCACCATCGACGTGTAGTATGCTTTAGTACACAACACTACCGTGCCCCCAAGTGGGCAATGGGGGTAAAGTGTCTTGCCCAAGCATACAACGCGGTTGCCGCAGGTGGCATTTGAACCGATGACCTCTCGGCGTGCAGCCTGCACCTCTACCTTCTGAGCCACCGCGCCCCGGGGGTTATTGAAGACTACTGTCTTGGGGACTACAGTTTTGTAAATCAGTATCGGATACTCTTTATTTAAGCGTATTGTATTTGCCAAAATGTGCAAATATGAACGGAATATAAGTTGTACACTCTATATTGACCCGTCTCCTTACAGTACCAGAGATGGACTTGCACAAACATGCCTGACAATTTTCGTCATTGGAAGAGATTTACAGAAAGTTAGCTGCCTTTAATTTCCTAAAGTCGCACGTAAATTTAATTCTTTGGGTTTGGCGATTTCATATAGATAATACCAATTTCGAAATTCAAGCGAATTTGTATCGTTGATGTGCGGATCATTCACAAACTCAAGGCATTTCCCTGTAGAGTAGAATAAAAATACAGAAGCTGGCTTTTTAGTTTCACATTTTTCCCAATAGTTTGAACGTTTGGCTATTATTTTCTGTTGAGACCCCTTTTAAAAGTAAGAAAACGAAACGTTACCAGCTTTAGATATTTTGTAACCATTTTCCTGTTCATCATATCAACAGTGCGTGCATCTTGACATGTGATGCAGACACTGCCCTTTCTATTTATATAAAAGTGTTTCCCCCACCCCCACCCAAGAAGTATAAAAACTTACAAATTACTTTAAAAGCACAATCGATAAACAAGTAGCCACTTTGTGTTGGGAGGTTTGATGCTGAGAGATATCCTTACTGACGGGTTATCTGTGAAACTAGTTGCTTCCAGTTAGTCTGCCATAAGAAACAAAGTTTCCTTTTATTACTTTTAATAACTGAAAACAACAGACAGCTCTAAGAGCTGTCTGTTGTTTTCGTTTATTAAAAGTAGCAAACTTAAACGTGACTTTATTTTTTACTGATGTCATAGGCGACTTCTCAACAATTACTTCTTTAGTTGGACCTAATTCTCGCACCTAATACTTTCAATGGGGGTAACATCCTGGAAAGTCGATTTGTATGACGATATAAGTCAGGGATCATAATCCGACAACATAAATTTAACCCTTTACCCAACGTAACGGCCAAAACAGGCTAGCGCCATTCACAAGAATCGCCTGTTAATTTTCATTATATTTATCAGTTTTTGTCTCAAAAACATAGGTCATAACCTATGTTTTTGAGACAAAAAATGAAAAAAATTAGTTGTTCAAGAATTTTGTTTGCAAGTGTCGTCTGCTTTTCATGTTAAGTAAAGGGTTAAGCGACAAAATGTCCTATCGGTTCAGTTATGTGAAGTGCAGGATGAAGCTCTCTCAACATGATACAATGAGTTAAGCTATTTTATTATAAGGCTTCAGTGTGTTCTATTTTTCTGTTTGTAGGAACTATCGCCTTGAACTTGGCTTACAGAGGAGGTGCCTTTCAGTCATCAACAGAATATGGAGCCACAGCAGACAGAGTTGTAGATGGAAACACAAATACAAATTGGTACCACGGTTCCTGTAGTCACACAGTCAATGGGGTATATCCGTGGCTAATTGTTGATCTTGGAAACATAAACACTATCCAGACGGTTGTCGTTTTCAACAGAGGAGATTCTTGTGGTAAGTTGTAAAACAAGGGACTGTATTGTTCTTGAAACCGTTTGGATTCGAAAAACGAACCAAACCTGCTTGTGACACATACGCATTGTTCCACATAAATATGCAATATTTTACGGATAGCAGATACAGAATCTTTGCTTATAAAATGGCTAGTTTTCCGTACAGCGGAAACGGGCACAGATAGACGGAGAAGAGGGATTTTGTGGGAGAGCCCCCTACCCCGCACACAAATTCTGGCCTCATTCGTACAATCCTTACTGGTGGGGCTGGGGTGGGTAGTTGATAGTCTCAGTGGGCAGTCGGAAAATTCCACCGAAAGTGGAAAGGTGCAAATGGGCCTAAGAGTGAAAATCAGTGACATCACAAGGGGGAGGGAATGCAGCTGAAATTCCACTTAGGTGAACCCCTCTTTCTTCAGGAAACTCTCGTCCTGACTCTGGGGAAGTTATCGTCATCCATAACCGCAAAATATGCTCAGCACTTCGATTGTGTGGGGTAGCAGAAGGAACGCGTCCACGTATTTTGAACGTAATTACAACTATTATACGTGTATGACATCCTCACATCGTTCCATTTCAGTCAAGAAAAAATACGGAAAATAAACACCTTCCAATTTGGAAGATCGGAACCTGAATTCCCATTGCCATATCCCCCAAACTTGTCTTCCCGCCGAATTTGTCCCTTAAATCTAAAGGAAAATCCAACATTTATTACATAAGTGGTGGACACTGCCGGTATAGGGACAAACATTTAACTGGTTGAGTGCTACAAGCCACTATCAGGCGTTTAAAAAATGAGGGTACTGGACCAAAAGTAAACGTTTTCATTGCTCAGGTTTCATATTCAGTCAAACGCATATAATATTTTGTTGATATAAATTTGTTCTATTACAAAGTATTGGAGAGTGCCCATTGGCACTCTCCAGTAATTTGTAATAAAACAAATTTTGAATGAATAACAAATTCTGACCACCAACAATAATCTAGCCTTCAACCAGTAAACACACGATTCCCCATACCCCAATGTTGTCAGCTCTGACTGGGTGATAATAGGGATAAACTTATAGACCAAAATGGAGAGCAGTCCCGTGGGAAGCCTCCCTATATATAGTAAATATAGCACTCGACTGTGATGTGAATTGTCATATTTTCGTCATCTTATTGACACTTCTGTAGAACCACTCAAGTTATATTTTCTCTCTGTGGTCTTGTTCTGCACAATCACATTTGTGTGTCGACGAAATTTCATATTTATCCCCGCATTTTCAAAAATGCGGGGATATAGTCATGATCTCCGTCCGCTCGTCCGTCCGTACGTCACACTCTGAATGGCTCCTAGGGTATTCAATTCGAAACGTTTAAACTATGCTAAGGTGTTCAGGTAGCAACTCTAGATGTGCATGAAGGTTTCGGAATTTTTAGTTAGCCCCAAGTGTTTCCCATGGAACAACTTTTATCGTTAGAAAATCAGTTTTCATCGAAAGGCTCCTAGGGTATTTAATTCAAAACGTTTAAACTACGCTAATGATTTAAGGTAACACCTCTAGATGTACATGAAGGTTTCGGAAGGGAGCACGGTGGCTCAATGATAGACTATTGGACTTCTATACTACAGGTTCCGAGTTCGATCCCAGTCCGGGACGACCCGCGTTGTGTCCTTGGGCAAGGCACTTTATCCCAGTTGCCTACATGGGGGCACGATGACGCCCTGTACTACGGCGTACTGCACATCGATGGTGCACATGTCTTCAACCTCTATAACCCTGATTGAGCGGGGCTTGAACAGAGTTAAAATGTTGAGGAGCTGACAGTTGCTCTCGTTGCTCAGTGGTTCTCTCTGGGTACTCCGGCTTGTTCCACCCGAAAACTGTCAAGGTCACGATTAGCCATTGTGCATAAGTATGTGACCTTAAACCGCAATAAATAAATAATAAAGAAATAAATAAGGTTTCGGGATTTTGATTTTGAACCCGGTGGTTCCAGTGGAACCAATTTTATCGTTGGAAAATCAGTTTTTATCGAACGGCACCTAGGGTATTAAAGTAGAAACGTTAAAACTATGCTAAGGAGTTCAGGTAACATTTCTAGATGTGCATAAAGGTTTCGGAATTTCGATTTGGTCCCCAGGTGGTTCCGGTGGAAACACTTTTATCGTTGGAAAATTATTGTTCATCGAAAGGCTCCTAGGGGATTTAATTCGAAACATTTAAACTATGCTAAGGTGTTCAGGTAACATCTCTAGATGTACATTGCCTGTTTGTAGACTTGTTTTCATTCTAACTTACGGCAAAACGGAAGACTACACTGTTCCTCTGCAACCAAGATAGCTTCATGCTTTACGTCTAAATTCGACCACACCTTGGATTGTTAAACCCACAGCTGACACGAGTGAACTGGACTAAGGTAGTGCTAGGTTTTATTCATACCAATATCCGACTTGAAAAGATCGATTGTGCCTCCACATCACCCCGATTGATGCTGTGTTGAATATTTCTTTATAATAAATTAAATTGTAAAGCGTCACAATAGAACTAATAAGATAGAAGGTCACCGCTAAGTGAAACATCCCTTACAACCTCACATATTTCAAGTGGTACCCTTGACCGTTGACCGTGAGAATGAATAGGCTTCATGATCAAACAATTTGTCAAGTTTGGTGGGGATTGGTTGAAAGACTTGAAGCGGATTGTGTCTACAATTTGTTGCAGATGGATTTAAAGCTGTTACCTTGAAGACTTGAGGTGTATTGTATCTACAAATGTTACAGATGGATGTCAAGCTGTGACCTTGACCTTTGACATCTGACCCTAAAAATCTATAGGCATCAAGCCCTTCTTATAACCAACCCATATACTGAGAGTTGTGTGGATAGGCTGAAAGACTTGGGGTGTATTGTGTCTACAAGTGTTACAGACAGAATTCAAGCTGTGATCTTGACCTTTGTCCGATGACCCTAAAAATAAACAGACCGCATACTCTCTTCACGAGCAACCCATATACCTGGTGTTGTGGGATAGGTTCACGACTTGAGGTGTAATGTTTCTACAAGTGTTACAGACGGATTTCAAGCTGTGACCTTGGCCTTTGACATCTAAACCTGAAAATAAATATGCATCATGCCCTCGTAATAACCAATCCATATACCGAGTTTGCCGGGGATAGGGTAAAAGACTTGATATGTGTTGTGTCTAAAACTGTGTAACGGACACATAGACGGATGGATGGACGGACTCATGCGAACGGTCAATCCCATTCCTATATCCCCGCCAGAACTTTGTTGCGAGAAGATAATAATGCATAATAAATAATAAATGTTGTGAGATTTTTGTTGCGAGGGGATAATAATGCATAATAAATACTATATTTTTGTGAGGTTTGAAAGAAGACAGTCACATATAAAATCAATGCTATTACATCTGGTGATCCACATTTGCATCACATTAGAGTTTCTGGTGAATGCTCTTGTTCTAGCTACGCCAACACCACCTTTTTATTATGAAAGTTACAGGACATAAAATGATAATAGGCCTGTAAATCATATTCTATTTGGAAAATTAAATATCCTTAGCGATGTTGGTATATGAGCATAGTGTATAAGAAATACAGTGCTATGACAAGTAGGAGACAAGGAGGCATGTAGTTAATGTTAAATCACGGATAGGGGATGACAAAAATCCACTACATGAAGCTGGTCATGAACATATCTGCATAGTCAAAATTTCAGAAATGAACTCCCAGTGACCCTGGATGCAAAACAACTATATAATTTGTATATGACGTATTAAAATGAACTAGAGTATGGGCACTGCCATCGAGGGCCCCTTATTTTTAAGAATTTTGATAATTTTAACTCTAATCATTCGCACCATTGTGTGTAATAAACTTTGTCCCTATATCCCGATAAATTCTGTCTTTTGATTGGTCGGAATGCGTTTGACAAATAGCCATGGCAAAGGGTGCGCCCAACATCCAAGGCATATGAGAACGTGCAACATCCGGGATATAAGCGCACGCGAAACATCGGGGGTATATGGTTTCAATGAAAGCTTTTCGCTTCCTATCGCCTCATTAAAAACTCGAACCAAAAACAGAAAATGGTCACAAATATCATAAGATTTCCGACAACACATTCATAAAAATAAAATAAGAGCAAATAATTCGTCCCCAGTTGGCACACAGACCACATTGGAAGTCCGAGGACGATATATCAACAAAATACTATTTACTGGTTTCCTTAACGACCCAAGGGATGTAACTCTATCTGTTGTCTTCTGCGAGTGTAAAAATAAAAATTATTATCACGAATGTGGTCCAAATAATTGTGGAGCTGAGAAATGCGTCCACAAATATATTTCCACTAAGTTGTATTGTGTTTCAAACTGGACAAACATGTTATTTCCGCCAACATATATGTTATGTGGAGACTTGATACCTGGATGTCTCATTTAAACACTTCGCCCGCGGCTCGGTGTTTAAAAACCGACATCCAGGTATTAAATCTCCATATACCATACATACTGGCGGAGATAACTTATGATGATAATCAGCCAAATCAAACTTCAGTTATCATATGACATGTGAAGATTTACCAAATTTTGATGATTAAACTTCGGAATGACAAATGTGGAAATCGACAAAAGTTAAGAGAGTGCCAGAAAATCATTCTGCCAAAGTGCTATTATTATTAGTGTAATGACTGCCAACACTGTGTATGAAAAGTATCATGATAATTGGTCAAAGCAAACTTCAGTCATCGTACGCGTAGAACATGTGGAAATATGGGAGAGAAAGGCGGATGGACAGACAAATTGATTACCAAAGGGCTTCAAAAAACATAAGATTCAACTAAAAAAATACACGAATTTTGGTAGATGTATACGTAAAAGAAAGTTGAGACTAATAAGGCTATTTATCTATTCACTAAAGTGAATTTTTTGATTTGATTGGTTGATAGATACGTGGTATGAGATCATATATTCATTGAAACCCACGATACGTCCGCCCAGCCACTGACAAATTTCCCATACCCAGTGGAAGCCTCGTTCCGAAATCTACAAATTGTCCATACAAAATAATTTTTTTATACTAGTCATATCGGCATATTTTCACAAAAACTCTTTTGCACAAAAATTCCACAGAAACCTGTATGGCTCAACAATGGAAGATAAAAGATCTCATGCTGTGTGTGTTCACACATGAAATAGATTTTACTTCTAAAACGAAAGTCAATAGATAAATTCGTTACCCCGTGTCTGATCACGTGGTATGGGTTTTTACCTACCCGAAGCCAGCCGTATCCCATTCGGCCTTCGGCCTCATGGGGTACGGCTGGCTTCGGGTAGGTAAAAACCCGTACCACGTGATCAGACACGGGGTAACTAATAATACATATAAGTGCAACAATATATAATAATTATATCTAGTAGTGTATCATATATAGGGTACGGCAGCATGAATGAACCCAATAAAACCAACACGGCACTATGAATATTCCAAATGAAATCAATGCAATCGCATACATGCAGATCTGAGAATCGTTCACTCAACAGAAAGTCCACATATTTTGGATAGGCATGTTCAAGAATGAAAACGTTTGTTAAAATTATTTAGGACGGGCACGTGCAAAAATGAAATGTTTGTTAGTATTGGCACTTTTTGGATTTTTGGGTTGATGTAGTAACATCCTGTGAACTATCAAGGAAATCATATGAGGTATCATCACAAGAACGCTTTCTTGATGCATCTGGTACTGCACTTCCAGACCCACCATAAACTTGAGTGCGTTCAGTGTCGAAGTGACTTTCTTCCTCAACAATGAAGCTGTGAACTTTCAGTGTGAAAGTCTCTGAATATTGAACTGTTCGGGTCTTGGAGGTGCTTCACCTGTTCCTTCAGTAACTGGCATTCATTACGGCATTTTTTCGTCCATACATAATTAGCTATGCACGTGAAAATATGGATGAAAAGTGGGCACCCACTCTCCTTGACACTTCCTCCAGCATGTCCTTTGCTGCAATTACTTAATTATATCCCTGTTGTTTCTGCTGGGGAGTGGGTTGGTTCACCAGAAACAAGCCTGAATTCATTTGCATAAAAGCCTGATCTAAGTCTTTGACAAGCATTGTTTTACACGGTTAACATATTTAGGCACAATTGGCATTTTCGGAGAGCATGACCCGTCATGAGGAATATTCTTGTTCGCTGATTCTTTTCTTATTAGTAATAATCAGCCTGAAATGAGAAGCAGCAACGTTTAAGATATCGCGACAACTCTGTGCATGGTTGTTATTGTGCCCAGGGACTGTGGAAAGGATGAGAATGCCAGAACGAGGTTGCTAGAAATGGTAGGAGTCCTGCCAGCATGGAGTCATTTCGGGCACAAATTGTCCTGAACGTTTCAACAAAGTATTAAATAAACATCATTTCATATCAAACTGGTTATCTTGACGCTCATCAATCAGATATGAATCAATATTAGGAATATTTACCAAGAACAATTTTTTAATGTTCAGCCAAAATTTCTAAATTGTCCTGAAAGTTCTAATTAATTATTACTAAAACATCATTACGTATCAAAAGGATTCTCTTGAGGTTCATCAATAACAAAAATGAATAAGTATTACGAACATCTACCAAGAACGAATTATTATTATTTAGTCATCGTTTGTAAAAAGTAATGTCAGGGGAAGTGCCATGGAGTCGTTGAGGGCACAAATTCTCCTGAAAGTTTTATTAATTTATTGAAAAAATATTTTTATATATAAATAAATCAAGAGGAATGCTGTGTGAATTAGATATGAATCAAGGAGATCTTGACGAGTCAATACATGTTCGAGACATAGCTGAGGTAATTTGTGCTCTGTGGGTCTCGTTTAAGTCCTAGCATTCTGGTAGTATTTCACAACTTTCCTCATTGACCCATATTGCCCATTAAGCACGAAGAAGTTAACAAATTATATCTTGTTTGACAGAGCTCGATAAGCTCTGACATACAAAATATAATTTAATAAATTGTCTGTTGCATTGTGGGAAAAATTTGCTGCTGAAAACTTTGGAATTTTTACATCAGTGTGCAGAGGGTTAAAACAGACAGATAAAATAGCAATAATATCCAGTAAAAGAATTTTGGTTTTCAAAGTCTATTAATGTTTTCCACAACAAACCTCAATGAGGCCTTGAATTATATGGGAAGAAGTCACGACAATGCAGGAAACAACACCACTATTCACATATAAAAAAAGTAGGGGATCCATGCATTTCAGGAGCAGGAACTGCAGAACGAAGTTGCTAGACATGAAAGAAGCCCCGCAAGAACTGGGGTAGCTATCACTAAGGTTACAAAGAGGTTGATGAATACCGGTTTCAGGGACATGTTTTACATAGAGAGTAATCGCGTGACTGGACTGGTTACGTGAAATAATTCATGAGAGGTGAGGGACGTTGTACAAACACGAGTGCGCGAATGCGCACGAGTGTTTTACAATATAGTCCCTCGCCTCTGATGAATTATTCCACGTAACCAGTCCAGTCAATCGATTACTCTGTTTATTACTTTTCATTATTAACGATAATTATATTATTTAACCCTTTACCTAAAGTAACGGTCAAAACCGTCCTGCGCTATTCTCAAAAATCGTCAATCAATTTTCATTATTTTTTTCATTTTTGACTCTAAAACATAGGTTATGACCCCTCATTGGAACGAGCTCGTCGAGTTCGTTCCAATGAGGGGTCATAACCTATGTTTTTGAGACAGAAAATAAAAATAATAGTATCTCAAGAATTTTTTTGCAAGTGTCGTCTGCTTTTCATGTTAGGTAAATGTTAAAAAAAACAAACAGCAATGAAGTCCCCATTACACCTATGGGAAGGCGTCTTCGTTTGCGCGCACGGATACATGACACAATTGTTGATTGCATAATTCACTTGTGAAGTTATCGTTTATAATCAAAACCCGGAAATCCCAGTAAATCACACTTTGTAAAGTAATAAATAAAAAAATTATTCTGTCAGGCCTGTTATAGTGCTGGGAAAGTACAAGTTATTATTGTTTTGTCAAAAAAGCATTGTTAGAAGAAGTGCTGTGGAGTTGTTAATGACACCAAATTCTCCTGAAGGTTCAAATTAATTATTAATAAAATATTGTGACATATTAAATAGGTCATTGTAAAGCCCATCGAAAACACATGTAAATAAATAATTAGAAACATGTACGACGAAGCAGATATGAATCAAGCCGATCTAGACAAGACAACACATTTTCAAGACATGATAGAGGTAATTTGTGCTTTGTGGTTCTCGTTTAAAAACAGACAGAAAAAGTAGCAGTAACGTCCTGTATAAGACTTTTGATTTTCAGTGATGTCAGAACATGTATTGACTCGTCAAGATCAACATGAAAAGTAGACGACATTTGCAAATAAAATTCTTGAATAACTAATTTTTTTCATTCATTTGTCTCAAAAACATAGGTTATGACCCCTCGTAACCCATGTTTTTGAGACAAAAAAAAATGAAAAATAATGAAAATTAATTGGCGATTTTTGTGAATTGCGGTGGCCGGTTTTGGACATTACGTTGGGTAAATGGTTAATGTTTTCCACAACAAACCTCAATGAGTCCTTGAATTGTATGAGAAGGAGCAAAGACTACGTAGGAAACATCACTACCATTCAAACATAAAACGTGAAAAGGGTTCCTACTTTTCAGCAGCGGGCTCCACTCAAAACTGAAAAAAAACCCAAAATTCATTAATGTATAGGTTCTTATCCATGGAAACAAAACTAATAAATTTAGTTACAAACTGGAGATATTAGACATTTCATTTTTTTAAATCATGGGTTGATATTCCAGTTTTATTGTAGAAAACTGAAGCTTAAACTTGAGCGTTCAACAAGAATCAGAAGTAATAATATTGAGTGGCAACTGTTTTTTTAATTTTTTTATTATGTTCGAATGCGTCTGACATAGAATCCAGACTGATTCAATGAATAAATATTTTTTTTATTTTATTATGTTAGCATGTGTCTAACATAGAACCCAAACTGTTGCAATGAATATCAGTTCTGTCCATGTTTCCAGTGCGCCCACGTGGAGGGGAACCTTAAGCAAACTGCCCCATTGATGAAACTCGCACTTGTGAGTTTTGCTTTCTAGACAAAATACTTCAGGACGTTTATCTGTGATACTTTAGCACACTGCGTGATAAATTTAGAACAATCAACACCGCTTTTTTAGCAATGAAAACATGAGATATAAGTGACAAATATTAAAGCGAATATGACATTATGAATTGAGCAGACTATATATTCTCCATATATACATAGCTGATGTTCCATGAAAAAATACATATCCAACAAAAATATGAGTTATGTTGATGTAATTGATTCTTTGCAAATTCCATCCAGCATTCTTCGCAGAATTCAACCAAAAATTGGACTGTATGGTTTTGTTGTATAGAAAAATAGCAAATTACTCTAGTAAATTACTCTGGTCAAAATAGATGTACGCTGCCGGGATTAGAACGCAATCTGTATCTCTCCATGTGAAGGTTGTAGACGAAAGTTTAAATTGATTCCAAAATCAAAACTCAAGTTATCGGTCAGAAAACCATTGTTTTCAGACAGACGGACGGAGAGACAGACATTCAGACAGACCATTAACATAATACAACAGAGTAAAGTTATCGGTCGGAAACAAATTTCCATTACCAATTTCAAATTGAAATTGTTCAAAGTCCCATAACTATGGTAGAAAATGTGCAGGCGAAGCCCGAATTCGAATTCAATCTTTATTTTCGCCTGGTAAGCCTGTACACAAAATTTTGATACGATACCGAAATATAAACTCAACTTATCGGTCGGAAACCAATTGCTTACAGACGGAAGGGCAGACGGACGGACAGCGATCGGACAGACAGGCAGACAGGCCATTTCCATAATACGACCGTTTTTACAAATGGGCATATATGAATGCATTTAAATGTTTAAATGTTGAATTTTCCTGTCGAGGTTTGATTGCAATTGGTTACATATTCTGTGATAGTCATTGGATTGTTTATGAATTTGGATAGTGATGGCAGTTAAGAAATAACTGTTGTTTTCCTTCGGTTTATGCGATATAAACCGAAAATTTTCAGCACAAGCTTCATAACTCGAGTAGCGAGTTATGATCAAGCTTGTGCTGAAAATATTCGGTTCATATCGCATAAACCGAAGGAAAACAACAGTTATTTCTTATAATTTAATCCGGCTGTAATATTAAAATATAAAAACTATGTGCGCGTGGACGAAAAACCTTTAATTTTTGCAAAAGACAACAGTCAAACTCAGGAAAGTGTGCCACAAACAGGTCACGTCAATCATTGTCAATTTGTCAAATTTGACGTTTCATTGGTCCGTCTCAATCAAAATTTTGCACTATGTCATCAAGTTATTTGAAAACAAATCTTGGCGTTTGCTTAAATAAATTGTTAAACTCATGATTTGTCCCTTCTCTCAAATTTATAAATTCTGCCGGATCATCGATATTGAAATTTCCATACCCTTCATTCATTGGCCACCGTAAAAGAAAATCTTGAATTTGCATGATAAAATCTTAAAAATACTTCGGAGTTTTGTTTGTTGTTTTGATTTTCGATCGCAGACGACAGATATTTAGCAAGTCACGTAACAATATCATTAAAAACATTTTTTTAAGTTCCCCCAAAATCATGTTTGGATGTATGATCTTTTATTTGCCTCCCACTTCGGTATATTTTTTATATTATTTATTAAATTCAATTGTTCCCGAGTAATTATCATTACATTCTCGCTGACAGGAGGCGATGAAAAATCGATCATTGATCTCTGTTCACAAGCTTGTGATCCATCTATCGGTCTGCCGTCACGCCCTCACGGTGACAGTTGGATTGGGTGGGCAGGGCTTCCAGAGTCTTCAAACTTGGATCGGATGTGCGAACGTGTAGAAATTCCAAATCATTACGTGATTTGATTTATACGATTTTGACGACTTTCACGCTGTGTGCTTTCAACCAATCAAACGCAGAGGCGAGGCAAATGATTAAATTATTTTTGTTTGTGTGAGACAGATTTGTTTTCAGTGTCAGTGATACATAACTGGCCCCGGCAACAGTATTTACACCCGCACTCCATTGTTTTTTAGGGGTTTGCGGGTTACTTGAAACATCTAAAATCTGTGTCTTTTAAAGAGGCGCAAATTATGAATTCCCCAGTCAACATAGCCCCTAACCCAATTAGGACTACACAACTGACGATAAACATTTGGAAAGAAGGTACAACATATTATTTTCTAGAGACTGGTATTAGTCTGTTTCATGTGATCTGTTCTCATAGACAGACAAGATAAGATAAACCAAGTGGGATTCCGAGATGGTGTATGTAGGTTTAAATTTGCCTCTGGGCCATATATCGACGAAGCCTAAAGATCACGTCGATATATAAGTTACAGTATAATTAGTAAATATGTATTATTCGTGAAATTGTCAGTCATTTTGTATAATTACGGATTCCGCCAGTCATTATGTATAATTACTGAAATTTTCAGGAATTATACATATTTACTGAATTCTTTACTGATTTGTTAGACATGTTTACAGAAATGAGCTTCAAAGGAACTGTTTACAGTTAAAACTAGAAGTCCTGTCACGAATAGTGCGCTTATCTAGGCTTAATTGCGCGTTGGAATTGCGCGCAATTGCCATATCGAATGGCATCCAAACCACGACAGGTTCTCCTAGTTACCCATAGCAAACACATGCAATGTTTCAGCCAATGGACCTCCGGGTTATCCGGAGGTCCATTGGCTGAAACATTGCTTGTGCACAGGCCATATGTACAGAATTTGATAGCTTTACTTGGGCCATGACGCGCATATTAACGCGCATATCAACGAGGTATTTAGGCGCTTTTCATGACAGGACTTCTAGTTTTAACTGTACAGAAACTGTTCACTTAAGACATTGTGAGTGTCAGATCAATTAAACAACGACTACAGTGGTTTCCATGGATATCTTTTCTTTATCTATTGTTGGTTTATGTGTTATTTAATAGAACAGGGAAATCATGAAACCAGATTTGTATTATCTGGCATTTTTATAGTTCCCTTTGATGAGTTTGAACAGTAATCAATTTTGGCATATAAAATTAGATGGTTTTGCAGTTTTCTTTCAACAAAAATAATACAATATAACTAAATTGCGTGGAGTCAGTGAGGATTGCCTCGCTTCTCATTGAGAACTTTAGGATAAAGTCTGTGAGGACTGCCTAGCAACTCTGCTGAAGCGCGATTGAAATGCGTTTAATAAGACCTATATAACAAAATCCTCCACTTACTCCAGGATAGTGAATCAATGGTGAGGCTGAACGAACACCGAACCCTTAACAGAAAATAAAATAAGCCACAGAAAATTAAAATTACTCAATAGAATTAAGCTGCCTGGAGTCAGTGAGGATTACCTCGCTACTCATTATGATCTTTAGGATTGAGTCTGTGAGGACTGCCTCGCAACTCTGCGTATGGGGAGTGGGCTCCGAAGAAAACCTACACCTCACCCCATCCATAGCAACAATCACACAACAGTCACAATATACAATAGCGGATACCTATCTTTCTCTCTACCTTTTACTTTTCTAAATGAACATTCTCAAATTTTCTTGCAACACTCTTATCAAGAAGAGGCATGGAAATGGTAGACAAAGCGTGGGAGGAATTGGTGCAAGCTAACTTTCTGTTAACATACACAGGAAACCACCAAACACCAGGCAAGGATTGAAACAAGCTTGTCTGGCTGGGGACGAGTGTACATTTTATGTAAATAAACATTTGAGTAAAGATTTAAAAACCCTTAAAAGGCTTTCGGGTGTGTGTCTGTGAGAAGGTGTGTGGGTGGATTTTTTTTTGTTTTTTGTTTTTGTTCTTTTTTTTCTCTCTAATCACCCCGTCATCTGTCTCCCCTGAAGGCAGACCAGATGGCCAATACCCAGCATCCACTCTCCCTTATAGGCTGGTGGATGACTCCAAGCTCTGAAAAACATATTGGTGTTTTTTTTTCCTTTTTGTTACCGTTAAGGCTAATATGCAGGGGCTGCTCCCAAACCAGCCACTATTTGGGTTTCTTTTTCTTTTTTTCTAAAATAACCACCAAACTGCGGTTTCAGTATTACCATAAATTGGAGGACTTCTCTTAGCAAACACGGAGCAGAACTCTTGTAATTATGCAAATTCCTCGCCATTTTCCAGTTCCAATTTGAGGTTTTCAGGGATCTCAACCCACTATCCTAGTACCATATTGCCAGTCGCACACTCAAACTTAATAAGATTGTTGGCCCTCGCTCCCGATTGGAGCGTTAATTTATAAGCAAATGAAGCTATAAAGCTATTTTCCGAATGTTTCACCATACGACGCCCCCATATATTGCTAATAATAATAATAATAATAATAATAATAATAACACTTCGGACGGCCGCTGATTTGTCGCGGTTCTCGTATGAGAAGGCCTTGGTTACCCATGTTCTACCAACTGCCTCCCTATTCCCGCGCTTCTTCTCTCCTCCCAAAACTCGGACACGAACTGCTTGATGACATCCCTTGCCCCATTCTTCCCAATCTCTCCGATTAGTATATTAACCCTCTCCTTTGAGTCGCCCCCTAACCACATGTCCTTCATTCTCCCATCCCACTTCTTCATTATACTCCCCGTGAATCTTGTTCTTTTAGACTGGTATTTTGGGCATTCTATAAGAAAGTGTTCCAGGGTCTCCACCACGCCCACGTTACACATCTGGCACTCCTTTTCACTGTTTTTCCCAATTTTTCCCCTCAGCTCCAGGGACCGCGACCTCAGCTTGAACAACAGTGACCCCCAAAGGTGCCATCAAGGTACTCTTCAAAACCAGGCTTCTCTTTATCACGCAGGCTACCTAAAGATCTCTTTGATTTGACCCCCTCTCGCCAATTACGGTTACAATCCTCCATGACCCTTTCTCTGACGATCTTTTTGCCCTGGTTTGCCCCAACGTCAAGGTCCGAGATCTCCATTGAGTAGTTTTCTATTAGCTCCCTCACTGTGGAAAATCCACCCCGTCTTGATATTTGAGTTGAAAGTTCTCAGGAACATTACTTTACACCATCGGCTATCGGGGCGATTTACCAAATAATTAAGATAACCGAGTTTCAATAGGTCTATCCTGCCCTTGATCCTCATCCACCCAAGCTCACCCCTGATTGCTTCTAGTGCTGCGGCATTACTCGAGCCTGTTATCCATCGGCCTGCATCGTTCTGCAGGATTTCCAAGCTCTTATCAGCTGTCTGGTTTAGGGGTACAACTTCCGTACCGTATGTTATACTTGGCAGACCCACCATTTCCCAAATGGTTTTCCCCACGAAAACCTTATTGAAACTGTTTCTCTCTATAAGTTTCATTTGGTTAAGGATTCACTTCCCCTTCAGAATCAATTTATTTGTGTGGTTTCGGTAGATGCCTCTTCCTGTGATGTTTATTTTTACCCCCAGGTATTCATAGTCACTAGTCTCTCCTACGCTAAGAAGTCTACTGCTACCTTCCGGAATGCAGAACTCCCCAACTCTCCACCTTCGAGTGGGGTCCACTTTGCGGCCTACGGGTATAACTTTGCTCCTGCTTTCATTAAGTTCGAGTCTCCATTTGCTCCCATATTTCCCAACAATTCCCAGCATCTTCTCTAACCCCTCTTCGCTTTCTGACACTAGCACCATATCGTCTGCAAAAAAATAGCCCTGGGATCTTCAAGTCACCAACTGCAACCCCGTCGTCGCTATGCAGGAGTTCATCTCCTAAACCTTTGATGTACAATGCAAAAAGAATTGGCGAAAGGATACACTCCTGTTTTAAGCCTATCTCCATAGGCACACGTTTTGTTGTAATGTTACCTAGGCTAAGTTCACTCTGTACATCTTTATATAATGCTTTCATAATCCCAACACACTCGCCCCCCAAGCCCAGAGCCTCCAGCTTGCGCCACATACCCTCCCTCCATACTCTATCGTATGCCTTTTTAACATCCAAAAATGCCATGAACATCTTTTTCCTTTTTGCTTTCGCGGATTATATCATTTGGGATAGCGTGAAAAGATGGTTAGTGACTCTCCTTCCCTTCCTGAAGCCATTCTGGATTTCTCCCCAAAAAACCTTCTCCTCAATCACCTCCTCTAATCTCCCATACAGGACTTTACAAAAGACTTTTCCAATGTTGCTGCTGACAGAGATCCCTCGATAGTTATCCAAGACGTCTTTTTCCCCCTTTTTGTGAATAAATGTCACTTTACTTTCCCTCCACTCCTTTGGGACCTCTTGTTTTTCTATGGCTAAATTGAATAGGGCAGTTAGGCTTTCCAAGAGTTCCTCTCCCCCTTTTTTGATAAACTCGTTAGGAATTTCGTCTACCCCTCCCGCTTTTCCATTCCTCAATTTTGAGATCACCCTTCGCACCTCCTCAGTTTTGATTTCGCTGCACACGAAGTCCGAGAGATTTTCCTCGACCTGGTTCGGACACTCCGGTGGGTTCCCCATGCCCCATCGCTTATCGTTTACCTTTTCCCAGTGCCTGAGTAGTTCTAATGCGATTTGATCTCGCTCTTCTGTAACTCTGCCATCTACTTTAATGTTCTGTTGGTTATTCCCTTTGTTACGTTTGTTCACCCATTTCCAAAATACGCTCGAAATCGACCCCCCCCCCCCTGTCGTTCTTATCGTCCTAATAAGACTGCTATTTCGCACTCTCCGGTTGTCGTCTTTAATCTTGTTTACTTTATGTCGTGCTTGTCGGTATTCTTCCTTTGCTACCATGGCCTCATTGCTTTCCACCCCCTTAAGTTTTCTACTTCTCCTGTATGCAGCACATTTTGATTTTCTAACTTTTATGGCCCTTTTCAGTTCTTCGTTCACTCTGTACCAAGTTCCCGTGTTGGCACCCTAATCTTTCCTACACTTTCCTTCCCTGCCTCCACTAGGCTCGCAACTATGGCGTCGGCCATCTTCTGGACACTACCCCCCTTGTGTACGGCTGCAAGCTTTGGTTTCAGTTTTTCTTCGAACTTCGCCCAGTCGGCATCCTTTTTGAGTTCCCAAATCTCCTTGAAGCTTCCTTTCCTTTTCTCTAGGTTTTTGGCCCTCATCGTCACTGTAATCAAGTTGTGATCACTATCCAACTCCATTTTGCCCTCATCATCCGCTTCTACCCTTATCACCTCCCTCCCTAAATTCATATCTGTGAGAATGTAGTCAATTATTGATTTTCTGTCGTTTCTCTCCCAAGTCCATTTCCCCTTACATCTAGTGTCCCTGTTCAGAATCTTCAGACCGAGCTCATTTGTGAAGTTCAGAAGTTCAACAGCTTCCTTCCATTCCTGTTGACATTTTTGTCCCCACCCTCTATGCCTTCTTCCTTGTCACCTATGTGTCCATTAAAGTCGCCCATCAGAATTATACCGAGCCCCCTGTTTTCTAGTTCAGTGATATTGGACCTTAGTGTTGAGTATATCGAGTCATTCCACTCGGGTTTACTTCCCTCCACCGCACAGTACACAATCCCAAGAGCAATACTTTTGTTTCTCAGACTGATCTTTACCCATCCAATTTCTTTTGACACATCAGCCGAGGTGATGATATCTTCCAGATCTGTAATCAGCGACGGTTTTAAATCCTCTTTAATGTACATGCCTACACCTCCCCCTGTTTCTGGCCTTCCGTTCGCCCTACACCTATCCACACACACCCGCTTACTTGGTCTACCCGTTCCTCGTGTCTTACCTACGTCTCGCTTAAGCCCATGACATCAAACTCCTCTGCCTCGATCAATGTAGCAATTTCACTTACTTTCCAGTGGAGACCCTGGATGTTGCTATAACCCACTTTCAGGGTATCGAGGTTCATTGGCTTCCGCCTACTGGGTCCATTGTTTTCTGGTGCTAGTCTTGGTAAACTTATTCTGTCCCCCTCACTCTTGTTCACCCCACCTATGTCCACTCTAGTTATACTTGCCTCTGACCTCCCACCCGCTCCTCTCCAAAAAGGCTCTGCTACCCGTAGAATTTTATCCCCTAATACCCGTTTCCCCGCCCTGCTAAGATGCAGCCCGTCACGCCCGCACATGCTCCCATTGCCCCCAAAACGTGTCCCAATGGTCGATAAAGGGAATTCCCAGATCAACACAGTAGTCCTCTAACACTACTCTTCATTTAGCGCCAAAATCCTTGAGTTCCGTTCGTCCCCACCTCCAAGGACAGGAAGGACCCCGGATACGACTACCCTTGCATTCCTACTTAGCAGTTTGTCGACTAAGCCTCTATACGACTCCACCAAACTTACTGACCTTCTCTCCCTGATATTGTTGGTCCCCACATGGACCACCACTACCGGTTCCGGTCCTGACCCTGCCACAATGCCATCTACCCGGTCCCTGAGATCCTCCACCTTCGCCCCCGGAAAGCACAAGACTGTTCCATTATCAGGACCACAAACTACATTGTCAATCCCACGTACAATGCTGCTCCCCGCTACAACTAATTTTCTTCTTCTGGCCCCAGTTCCTATATCATCTGCACCTCCTCTCGTTTTGCAAGCTCCGGGCCCCCTCTTTCTCTTGACCGCCCTCCTTACCCCGACTGGCCTATCATCATCAACAATCATCTCACCCCCCACACTTTCCCGCTCACTCTCGTCCCCAGGGGTATCAGAGTCTAAAACACTAAACCTGTTTTCTAAACACCGCCTAGCAACCTTGGCAGCCTTACGCCGACTCTGGCTTCCGGACTCGACGCAGCCCTGAACTGACGCCACCTTCCGAATTTTCCTACTAGAACCCCCCTCCTCAGTTACACCCCCCCCCCCACATCAAGCATTATTCCCCCACGTTTTCTGCTTCCCAGTTTCCTCCTTGAGTCCACAACGACCTTCCACCCACCTTCCACCTCACCATCGTAGGTAACCTTCAACGGGGTAACTCCAGATACACCGGCCCTCGCCAACCTCCCTCTCAGCTGTGCAATCTCCCACTCGAATCCAACACACTTCTCTAACAACTGTAAAATATCCCTGCAATTCGCACATACCCCACTACATTCCATTGACCGACCACCACCATACCTCATATTACACTGTCTGCATGCCTCCGGATCCTCACTCTCCCCCACCTGCACTCCTCGACTCACCTCCCTCAGACCTCCCTTAACACCCATACTTACCTCCGTCTGAACACCCGTCGTACACTTACCATTCATGATTACAAATAATATACAGAATACAATGACCAAAAATGACAAAAACACCAGGGCAACAAACACACACAAAAAAAGGTAACTAAGGTAAACAAACGGCAAAATTGACAAAACCTCTCAACTAAACCTCCTTATTACACCCCACGATCCTCCCCAAACACACTTGCAAAACTAAATATATAAAAACTTCCCTGAAATAAAAACTAATATTAAAAAGATACTTATAAACAGTTCCTAGCAGAAAATTTTCTTCTTCTCTTCGTGAGTAGTATTCACACGTGAGGTCTCTGCCACCAGCTGATGTCTCAATCTCCGAGCAGGTAATGACCTCCGAGTTCCCTTCTGCAACACCCAACAGTACCAGTCTTCATTTACACCGAGAACTACAAGCCTATGGAACGACATACCTCTATAAATCAGCGAAAATTCATCAGTGAGTAATTTCGCAAGTTATCTTAAGAGGGGCAATCTGCGACCCCGTCTTTTTATGGCCACGCAAAATTGCGAATAGGATAAATCTATCACTGCAGATTGCGGTTGTGTTGCAGTAATCTAAGCACCCATTTATTCAATAACCATTTGTCGCCTTCGCCCCTGTGTCAGTGTGGTGTCCTCGAGACAAGCGAACACGTTCTTTTGTTCTATTCTGTCTTCGAAAAGGCACGCAGGTCAACAATAAAATCACTTCCATTTGCACCAGATGTGACAACACTCCTATTTGGCTCAGAATTTCTTACCAGTGAAGAAAATTTGTCTGTATTTGAAATGGTCGAGGACTTTATTCTACTTAGTAACTGTGACCCTACCGCTGCTTACCTTATAGTTTACAATGGGTGGAATCAGGGCCTAGCAGCCCTCTGGGTGATCTCTCAATACAACATCTCTTTCAAGTGATCTCCTATCGTATTATCCAATTATCTCTTCTGTTAATGGACCATCAAACTAACCTGATGATCGGTGGGTTTGCTTGTCTGTCTTACGTAAGTTTTCTTTTTTAGTAAAAACCTACATCAAATGAAATATCTGCGGGTTGAGGGCTTGGTTCACTATTAGCTTCTCACACTGTTGGGGTTTTTCGTTGGTGGGGGGAGGGGGGGGGGCATGGTTCCGGGTTATTGTTGCCGCACTGTGTGCCGCGGGTGGCTAGCGGTGTTTCGTACATTATTGAACAAGACATTGCATGCTAATGAATAATGCGTCTTCCGCTTGCGAGACATTGTTCATTTCCCGGCGATGCATGATGCTGACGTCGGTCCTCCGGAACCGTGTTCTTTACTGAAATGAAAAACGTTACCCCCCCCCCCCCCCCGTCCGTTGTCCATTAGAATACCCTCATCTTATACTAGCGTTAGGCTGCGGTTTCCAAGTGAGTCAGTTCCCTAACTGTTGTCGATCAATGTTGATGCCTTTTGCATTCAAGTTGGCCCTTTTCAAATGTCATCCTTCTCCTTCACTCTTCCTCTTGATCTACTTTCTTCATTTTTTTCCGCGTTTAAACAATATTCAACAGACCCACCCGTTCTATCTGTCTAACTGAAATTGTGTAATCTTGCAGACTTGGATGACGGTTTACAGAAGCATTCAGCTTTCTTCCGAATCCCCAACTACAACAAGTTAGTTTGATATTTTAGGTGTTAAATGTATTCACTGAAATTTATGTACAAAACATTCAATACGTTTACACTTGTTTGCATGTATACAGTTAACTTATCTTTTTTCAATAAATATTGCTTAAACTAAAGCTATAAAGCAAATAAAGTTATTAGGGTCGCAAGGGATTTCAATCCCACATTGTCCCTGTGCGCTTTCGGCGCGCAGAAACTTTTCATTTTCATTTCATTTCATTTCTTCACAACTTGATTTAACCATGGACTAGATGGAAATCAAACCCAGGAGCAGCTCTATAAGAGCTATGAAATCAACAAGCGTTGCTCATAACACAAGAAGAGTATGAGAAGACTATTGGTGATCTCACTGAAGCAAACAAGACAACGAAGAAAACTCCCCATCAGTACTACCTTCTAAAGAGGTATGAGCTCCTTGAATGTGGTGATGTGGAGAAGTTGATGAGACAAAGACTTCCTGGCGAAGGTCCACTCTACTTTGTTCTATCGAAGAAACTTATGATGTGATCAAGCGAGCACATATTGCGACAGGTCATGGTCGAAGAGATAAGATGCTGAAAGAGACAAACAAGAAATATGCCAACATCACCGTCGAGGCCTTGAACATATTCCAGTCATCATATGAACAGTTTCAGAAAAAGAGAAAGAGAGTAACTACCAAGGGTGTTGTTGTAAAACCTATTCTTTCAAAGAACTTCAGATCCCGAGCCCAGAGAGACTTGATTGACATGCAGTCTGTGAGCCACAACCACTTCAAATGGATTATGAACTACCAAGATCACCTGACAAAATTCGTCGTTCTTCGACCTCTTACTTCTAAGAGGGCTCCAGAGATGGCTTTGCAACTGTTGGACATTTTTCTAATGTTTGATGCGCCATCAGTTCTCCAGTCAGATAACGGAACAGAATTCACTGTATAAACCATAAAGGAACTGAAAGAACTTTGACCTGAACTCGTTATTGTGCATGGAAAGCCACGTCATCCCAAATGTCAAATTGTAACGTTAAAGACATTCTTACTGCCTGGTTAGCAGACAGCTCAACAGACTGGAATATTGGACTAAAATTTGTGCAGTTTCAGAAGAATTCAAGTCATCACAATGGAATTCAGAGGGCGCTTTTTGCAGCCTTACACGGGTCCGATGCCAAAGTTGGTCTTACAACCTCCAGTCTTCCCCGGGAAGTAGCAAAACTACAAACTGAAGATGACCTTCTCCAAGTTCTTGCACCCGAGACGCAACCACAGACGGACAGTGAAAATTCCAGTGAAATTCACAGTGGTTCATCTGAACAAAGTGAAACCGACAACGACGATTTAGCTTCTCAACAAGAAAGTATTCAAGTGCAGGGGAAAAAGGCAGCTGTGTCAAAAATAAAACAAGCATAGAGAATTGTTAAGATAAGCAAGATTGTTCTGTCTACGGTCAAAGTTGGCGACAATTCCAATTCCAGCTGTGGATCGACCGAGGTAGGACTGATCCGCGAAACCTCATATGTGTTGTAACTGACATTAGTGACAATGAAATGTACTCTATAGCAGCGAAGACTGGACAGTTGAATGCTAAGTATTCTCGTAATCAGTTTGATGTTCGTGCTACTCCATCGTACTCTTTGGGCGATATGTCTTGTGACAATTTTATTTCTCTCAGGACAGCAGTCCAACAAGAGAGTCAAATTGTAGTGGGCAAGGTTTCACTAAATGTAATTGCTCCGGTGTAACAGGAATGGAAGTCCGTAGGAAAATTAGTCCCTCTGGACTATTATTCCGCGGAATTATAGTCCTAGGTCTAAGATTTCTAGGAATAGTAGTCCGCCGGACTACTATTCCTAGCAATGTTAGACCTAGGACTATAATTCCGCGGAATAATAGTCCAGAGGGACTAACGTTCCTACGGACTTCCATTCCTTTTACACCGGAACCAAAATATGTCAAATTAACAGATGTACAGTACGTGGAGAGTGGATTGTAACTAAATCACCCGCGGAGTGGAGTTATCACCCAAGCTATAACTTTCAAATTTTGTACATATCAACAGACAATACAAGCAATGTTTCAGCCAATGGATCTCCGGGTTTAACCCGGAGGTCCATTGGCTGAAACTTTGCTGGTGCTGGTTGTGCTTTGCAACGAATTTGCAATTATTCATCGGGTGGAATGTCCACTCTGCAAGTGATGTAGTGATAATACACTCTCCATGTACTGTAAGTGTTTCAAGGCAAAACTGATGTGTAACTGTAGATATCATTCATCTTTGGACTGTAAAAGCAAAAACTGATCTGGTATTGTAAAATTTCATTAATATTTTTTATGTTCTGGTTTTTGTAACATTTATTTTACTTGTTTTGTTCAAAATAAACATATGTCAAAGAAATAAGTCTTTCTTGTTTATTACCCTGTTCAAATATTCGGGAGATGACCACCAGCATGAGCTCCTAGCTTTCTGTCGCATCCCCCCATTACATCTAAAATGTTTTTTTTTGTAAATATATGTTATATTCTTGATGTTCACTATACATACTGTTACTTTTCTTAGTATTCAGTCCTGTAACATATAGCATACTTATTGAATAAATATTGTTTAAACTAAATATTCCTTTCATTACATATTTCTAACATATCAGTAAAGAATTCAGTAAATATGTATAATTTCTGAAAATTTCAGTAATTATACATAATTACTGACGGAATCAGTAATTATACATAATGTCTGAAAATTTCAGGAATTATTATTTACTGATTATAATGTACATATTTACTGTAACGGAGACAAGGTCTCGACTTCATTACACAATCTCGGAAATCCACATGCTGAATTCTTTCCCTACAATCACTTTTGACACATATGCATTACCAACTGTAACGGTCTGGTCACAATTGACCGATCAGTCCACCACAGTGTCAGATGACAGAGACACTAATTACAGTGGATCTCTATTACGGAACGGGGAATGAGGAATTTGTTTATGACGCTAATGCTATTTACTTGTGCACTCTTACGAAAGTCCCGATGTTGGTCACTGTGACCAGTGTGGACTTGAACAAAGTTTTCAAGAGCGTTGCATGTCGGTAGACAAAGAGAGTGGGGACGTGAACCCATTCCACAATAGCGCTCTCCGTTATTCCCCTGTCACGTGTGAGATCATCAGCTATCTTTAGCATTTGCATAAGGTACTGTTCTATGGTTTGGTGGAAATAAATCTCACCCCAGAACCTATCAGACCTTCTGATCATAAAGAATGTCTTCTCCGTGAAATCCTTGAAGTTGTCGAGGGACATTGTTTCGGAGAGATTCTCCATATGTTGCAGGTACAAATGCGCATACTTAGCGTAGGCAAAATATCTACCAGTATAGAAAAATTGGGATCATCAGTCTTACACAATGCGTCTAGTGGATCCAGAATCCGGTGCGTTCTGCTCTCAGGAACAATTGTAGGAGACTGATGTGTTTGTAATACTGCGCCCACAACTTTTAGGTCCGTCCATCATCGCCAACGTTTGAAACTGCTCTCCCTAGACAAAAGGCATACGTTCATCAGTTTCAGTGGTACATTTTCTCGTGTACCACAAATCGTACAATATTCTGTCCGACGACTCTATGGACGTCACCGTATTTTACTTTTTCAGTTGGCTTGAAAATGGACTCACAGATTCCTCTTTCTGACCAACTAAAATATTCCAGACGATTGAATATACAGTATAGGCGATGGACTATATAATATACAGTATAGGCGATGGACTATATAATATACAGTATAGGCGATGGACTATATAATATACAGTATAGGCGATGGACTATATAATATACAGTATAGGCGATGGACTATATAATATACAGTATAGGCGATGGACTATATAATATACAGTACAGGCGATGGACTATATAATATACAGTATAGGCGATGGACTATATAATATACAGTATAGGCGATGGACTAAATAATATACAGTATAGGCGATGGACTATATAATATACAGTATAGGCGATGGACTATATAATATACAGTATAGGCGATGGACTATATAATATACAGTATAGGCGATGGACTATATAATATACAGTATAGGCGATGGACTATATAATATACAGTATAGGCGATGGACTATATAATATACAGTATAGGCGATGGACTATATAATATACAGTATAGGCGATGGACTATATAATATACAGTATAGGCGATGGACTATATAATATACAGTATAGGCGATGGACTAAATAATATACAGTATAGGCGATGGACTATATAATATACAGTATAGGCGATGGACTATATAATATACAGTATAGGCGATGGACTATATAATATACAGTATAGGCGATGGACTATATAATATACAGTATAGGCGATGGACTATATAATATACAGTATAGGCGATGGACTATATAATATACAGTATATGCGATGGACTAAATAATATACAGTATAGGCGATGGACTATATAATATACAGTATAGGCGATGGACTATATAATATACAGTATAGGCGATGGACTATATAATATACAGTATAGGCGATGGACTATATAATATACAGTATAGGCGATGGACTATATAATTTACAGTATAGGCGATGGACTATATAATATACAGTATAGGCGATGGACTATATAATATACAGTATAGGCGATGGACTATATAATATACAGTATAGGCGATGGACTATATAATATACAGTATAGGCGATGGACTATATAATTTACAGTATAGGCGATGGACTATATAATATACAGTATATGCGATGGACTAATATAATATACAGTATAGGCGATGGACTATATAATATACAGTATAGGCGATGGACTATATAATATACAGTATAGGCGATGGACTAAATAAGGCTTGGACAAGTTCCAGGACATAGCAGCATAGAATTCCCTGTAGAATTTCACTGGTGACTTGAGAGCTTGGGAGTATCACTGAACATTTCTATACAGCCTGGAATAGGGATATCTAATGCAACCGATGAGCATTGTTTAGGAAATGATTTACGCAACATAAAGCACTCCAGGTTACTATAAACTGTCGTACGGTTCAGGGACTTCACTGGAGGTTACTAGATTTTTGGACTCGCCATTTCGACCTTTTTATGTATAGTACTTTGCCTTTGCTTCTGCGCCCATATTCTTACACAAAACGTTTTATCGAAGTTAAGCATTGCTACCCTATCACAATCACTCCCCAGAATGTCATGCAACAGTTCCGCTTATGTTGAATATGCGGACAACATGTAGTCTCGTCAGTGACAGAGACAAGGTCTCGACTTCATTACACCATCTCGACGTGAATAGAGGTTTCCGACAGGGTGTGTGTGTAGGGTAGTGAATTTCCAACTGTGGAGAGGGCCCCCCGTCCCTCCCACTAGGTGAAAATTCACTACCCTACACACACACGGGTCCCTCTCCATAGTTGGAAATTCACTACCGAGAAACATTTTGAAAATGAAGCCATGAAAGGAGGCATAAAATTGATTCTAGTAACTGAAATGCCAACAAATTTATGACAGAATTATCAGGTTATTATTATTTGGTATTATTCTGGGAACTGAAAATGTGCTAAACAAATGTTCAAGCTGAGAACTTTGAGCAATTAACAAAAACGAAAAGTATACTCGATTGCTGTGCATCCATCTGTATACACGTTCAACGAGTGTAGCAGGGACGAAGCAAAGATGAGTCCAATTTTTCGATTCTGAGGCGAGTTGTCGCTTTAGCGCGCCATCACACCTGCTTTTTGTACTCTTTGTGAATAGACAACAGCGCGTCACGGTTCTTTGAATAACGAATCGACTGCATCCGCCGAGTAATATACACATTGTGCATTAGAAATAAATTCAAAGACATTAAATAAAGCCATATCATGTCTTCCTATGAGTGGAACGAGCTCGTCGGGTGTTGTTGAATTTGTTTTAAGAATTTGGGGAAAATGTCCAATTGGAGGGTGTAAATGTGATTTGTCCCGACTGTGATGGTTCACGTCCCGACCGATAAAATATTCCAATTGCATTAAGACACTCTTTCGGCAAAATACACTTTTTTTATTGCACTCGTAGATTTAATTATTAAATTACTACTCGTAGTGTAACAAACTTTATTTTTCATGAAAAGCAGACGACACTTGCAAAAAAAAAATCATGAATAACTATTATTTTCATTTTTGTCTCAAAAACATAGGTTATGACCCCTCATTGGAACGAGCTCGACGAGCTCGTTCCAATGAGGGGTCATATCCTATGTTTTAGAGACAAAAAATGAGAAATTAATGAAAATTAATTGGCGAGTTTTGCGAAGAGAGCTGGCCGTTTTTGGCCGTTACGTTAGGTAAGGGTTAAATAATATAATTATCATTAAAGAAAAGTAATCGCTTGACTGGACTGGTTACGTGAAATAAGGCGCGGGACTATATTGTAAAACACTCGTGCGCATTCGCGCACTCTTGTTTGTACAACGTCCCTCACCTCTCATGAATTATTTCACGTAACGAGTCCGGTCAAACGATTACTCTCTATAGATTTAATTATTTAAATGCTACTAATAGTATAACAAAATATTTTTTTTGCAAGTGTCGCCTGCTTTTCATGTTAGGTAAAGGGTTAACTACTATCCATAAGATAACAAATTATTTTTTAATATTCTGTATTCTTTAGGAGAAAGGTTACGAAATTTCACAGTTACGGTCGCAAGAGAACGTCCAGTGGGAACAGATTTTAGTGGATTTGTCCTTTGCAATTACCATCCACAACCAGCTACACCGGGAGAAAAAGTAATGTTGCCATGTCAAGTACCTATATCGGGGCGATTTGTGAAAATCCAGGTCCATGATAGTATTTTCTTCTGCCATGTTAATGCACGTTATTTGCATATTTGTGAGGTTGAAGTGTTTTCTTCAGGTAATTATTATCTATGTAAGCCATCGTAGGCGAAAGTACTCGACTATTTAGTTTCAAACGAATGTGAACAGTCTACGAATGTATGACATAATATTATATCATTGGTTATTTGAAATTATATCAGGCCGATAAAGAACAATGATTTGATTTTTCAAGGGTGTTATGCATCGTTATTTTTAGGGATGAGCCATATACCGAAAAACCGATCCGATACCGATATCGTGGTGATACCGAAAAACCCGAAAACCGAACCGGACCAATCATTGAATATTGAACTGTATTTTCAAATGTTTCTACATTAGCTATTTATAAGGCCTTGTTGAGGCTTTATAGCATTTGGAGTGTTCATTTTCATGAAATAAATAGTGACTGATTATCTTGGGTCTGGGCAGTGGTTCTGAATTACCACCAGACTACAACCTGTACATGTCCAGTTGCTTTGCAGTGATTTCCTGCCAAGTCAGAAACTCTTATTAGAACTGTTAAGTTATATCCAACTTATTGTCGTATTGTAGTGAATACTAATACAAATTAAAAGACAACGTTGCAGCCCTATGAGTAGAAGCACTTGTTGGCAGTCGTATTCGATGTGAACTGAACAGATTGAATCGGGTTCGCAAATATACTTTTGCGCTTTGCGGTATGAGAACATCAAGGGGAGCAACTCGTCTGTTTATCTTCCATGTCCTCCGAGCAGAATACAAAATGTCAATCTCTCGCTTTGCTTGTCACTCCGATGGAGACATCGTTCCCAAACGGATTGACCTCACGCCTAAGTCCACCGTCAAATCAAATAATACTGCCGCACGGCTTTTTAGAGAGTATAACACTCTGGAAGGCTGAATTTACACGGATTTAAAACTTTTTCAACGAACTCAAATTCACCAAAGTGAAAAACTTCTCCATGTGTGATCTGGTTTATAAACAACGATTCGGAAATATACTCGGATTTATTTATAGTTTTGCTGTGACGTTTGTTTCGCTGTTTGGTTCAAAACGTGGAGCTCAATGTGGGGTTTAAACTTCGTCGCCTGAGTCTTAATGTGGGATCATATTTTACATCTCGGCATTATTTCTGTGTTAGGAGGCCGGACAAAATCGTTATCTCGGGCAACATCCAGGGTACATGGAGTTTTAATAACTGGATGTCTCCTTTTCAACCAGTCGACTTGCGCTTCATGGTTGAAAACCGACATCCAGGTATTAAATCTCCATCTACCCTGGATGTTGCCCCAGATAACTTATATTGTCCCTGTATCAGTGTGCATTGTGTCTTCTGATTGGTCAACGTGACCGAAACAAATAACCATGGTATCGGCTATCTTCAAACATGCGGGTGATAAGAGCACGCGCCGTTGTTCCCCGTTTGTCACTAGAGAAACATCCAGGTGATAAAAATAACCTTTGACCCCGACTGGGTCACATCGATTGCATAACCTCTTATTAGAATTGTTAAGTTATATCGAACTTATTGTCGTATTGTAGTGAATACTAATACAAGTTGAAAACATCATTGCAGTCCTATAAATAGAAGCACTTGTTAGCTGTCGTATTCGATGAGAACTGAACAGATTGAATCGGGTTCGCAAATATTTTTTGCGCTTTGCGGGATGAGAACATCAAGGGGATCATATCATCTCTTTATCTTCGATATCGCTTGAGCAGAATACAAAATGTTAATCTCTCGCTTCGCTTGTCACTCCGATGGAGACATCGTTCGTAAACGGATTGAACTCACGCCTAAATCCACCGTCAAATTAAATAATACTGCCGCACGATTTTTAGAGAGTATTTGTCAGAGAAAGACTTTGATACTGAATTTGAATCGGTTTTAAAACTTCACCAAAGTGAAAAACTTCTCCATATGTGATCTGGTTTATAAACAACGATTCGGAAATAGACGCGGTCTATTTATATTTTTGCTGTGACGTTTGTTTCACTGTTTGGTTCAAAACCTGAGGCCCAGTGTGGGGTTTCAACTTCGTCGCCTGAGTCTTAATGTGGGGTCATATTTTACATCTCGGCATTATTTCTGTGTTAAGAGGCGGGACAAAATCGTTATCTCGGGCAACATCCAGGGTACATGTACATGAAGATTGAATACCTGAATGTCTCCTTTTGCTTGCGCCTCATGGTTGAAAACCGACATCCAGGTATTAAATCTCCATGTACCCTGGATGTTGCCCCAGATAACTTATATTATCTCCGCTAACATATCTGATTTAATACCTGGATGTCGGTTTGTAAACACCGAGCCGCGGAGATAACGTTTTTGTCCCGTTTGAAACACAATACAAACCAAGTGGAAATAAATTTGTGGAAGCATTCCTCACGCTCCGTAATTACTGGGACCAAATTCGTGAATAGTTCTTGTTTTTATACACGCAGAAGACAACACATAGAGTTACATCCCTTTGGTCGTTAAGGAAATGAGTAAACAGTATTTGTTGACATATCGTCCTCTGGGTTCTAATGTGTTCTATGTGCCTACTGGTACATAGAACACATTGGTACTCAGGGGACGAATTATTTGCTCTTATTTTATTTTTATGATTGTGTTGTCGGAAATCTTATGATATTTGTGGCTATTTTCTCTTTTTTGGTTCGAGTTTTTAATGAGGCGAGAGGAAACCGAAACGCTTTCGTTGAAAGCATATACCCCCGATGTTTCGCGTGCGCTTATATCCTGGATGTTGCACGCTCTCGTATACCTTGGATGTTGGGCGCACCCTTTACAGTGGCTATTTGTCAAAGGCATTCCGACCAATCAAAAGACAGAATTTATCGGGATATAGGGACAAAGTTTTTTACACACAATAGTGCGAATGATTAAGAGTTAAAATTATCAAAATTCTTAAACATAAGGGGCCCTCGATGGCAGTGCCCATATTCTAGTTCATTTTAATACATCATATACAAATTATATGGTTGTTTTGCATCCAGGATCACTGGGAGTTCATTTCTGAAATTTTGCCAATGCAGGTATGTTCATCACCAGGGACATGTAGTGAATTTTTGTCATCCACTATCTGTGATCTAACATTAACTACATGCCTCCTTGTCCCCTGCTTGTCATAGCACTGTATTTCTTATACACTATGCTCATATACCAACATCGCTAAGGATATTTAATTTTCCAAATAGAATATGATTTGCAGGCCTATTATCATTTTATGTCCTGTAACTTTCATAATAAAAAGGTAGTACAGAGAACACATTGGAACTCACAGGACGATTTTGCTCTTACTTTATTTTTCACAAATTGTTTCATTTAATTATTCGACTATTTAATTTATAACGACAAATTATGATCGAATTGTCGGAAATCTGATGAGATTTGTGACTATCTTTAGTTTTTTTTGGTTCGATTTTTATGTCGAGGCGAGCAAACGCGGACCGCTTTCATTTAAACCACATACCCCCGATGTTTCGCGTGCGTTTATACCCTGAATGTTGCACGCTCTCATATACCTTGGATGTTGGGGGCACCCTTTTCCATGGCTATTTGCCAAGGCATTCTGACCAATCAAAATACAGAATTTATCGGGATATAGGGGCAAGGTGTCTTAGTTTAAGGAATATTTTTATTCAATAAGTATGCTGTATGTTACAGGAAGGAACACCAAAACAAAAGTATCAGTATAAATAGTGAACATTAAAAAGTTAAAACATACAGTTAAAACTAGAAGTCCTGTCATGAATAGTGCGCTTATCTAGGCTTAATTGCGCGTTGGAATTGCGCGCAATTGCCATATCAAATGGCATCCAAAGCACGGCAGGTTCTCCTGGTTACTCATAGCAAACACATGCAATGTTTCTGCCAATGGACCTCCGGGTTACCCGGAGGTCCATTGGCTGAAACATTGCCTGTGCACAGGCCATATGTACAGAATATGATAGCTTTAATTGGACCATAACGCGCACATTAACGCACATATCAACGTGCTATTTGTGCGCATTTCATGACAGGACTTCTAGTTTTAACTGTACGCAGACAACAGACAATTGATATGTAACGGAAATCTAGGAGCATATACTGATCATCTCCCGGGTCATTTTTGATAGATACGACGCTTTGGGCTACCCAATAGCCGTAACAACTTCGTTACGTTTACGTTTATATTTTGCCCAAGCGTTCGGAAGACCGGTACGTTTGGCTGTGCGATACAGACGCCTCCTCTGTTTCATTAGCAATCTAATTTCATTGTGCATACATTTCGGCTGACCCGATCGTAAAGTAATAGCACACTACTCCATCCACCTCTATTCTTAGGTGATTCGCGAATATCCGAAGTCAATAATCATAAACATTTAAAAGTTATATTGAATATCACATTTTCATGGCATGGAACGACCACATTGACCACATCTGCTCCTTGACAAAATATAATTTGACTTCGTTAGGCCTCTACTCGAATACGCTGATGCTGTCGGGGATAATTATTCAGCAGCTCAAGTCGCCGAGCTAGAGAAAATACAGATCGCAGCCGCTAGGATCGTTACCGGGGCAACTGTCAGTTGTAGCAGTTGTCAGTTGTAGCAAGTCTCTGCCTTATTCCGAAACACATTGGGATTCTCTTCAAGACATATGTCGCAAACACAAGCTGTTACAGTACTTCAAAATGTATCACCGCAAGTCGCCCTTATATATTGCCAATAAAGTTCCCCCAATCGTCTCTTCGTCAAATCTATCGCTCAACCTCCGGTCATGTCATAACTACAGAGTTCCTTTTTGTTGGACTCAATTGTATCGGTCGTCTTTTATCCCGAGTGTCACTGACCAGTGGAACAAACTGCCTTTATCTATCCGCGAGAACTCATCACTGATCAATTTCAAGACTTTCCAAAATGCTGGAAATTAGCGACCACTTGTGTTTTTCAGTGGCTCGAAATCACGCGCAGTCCAAATATATCACTGCAGGTTGCGATTGCATTGTAGTAGCCTTAATTCTCATTTATAAGGCAATCATCTGTCACCTAACCTATTCTGTAAGTGCGGGTTGTGCGAGACACCAGAGCATTTTTTCCTACATGGCCCATTGTACTCAAATGTCCGCAATAGTACTGTCAACCTTCTGGCATTTACTGTAAACATATCGACACTTCTTTTTGAATCTGAATTTTTGAATAGTCAGGAAAACCATCTTGTTTTTGAAGTGGTGCATGACTTCATTTTGTCAAGTTGGCGTTTCTATGACTGCTGAGGATCAAACTACCACGTACGACTACTACTATATAACGCATTTATCTCCATTCTTATAATCCCGTTTTCCTTTCCTTTTTCTTCGCATGGATCACCATCAAGGCTACTTCCGTCACACTTCTGACTAACGATGCTTCAGTTGCTTACTTGCGAGTGTGTTGAATGCGAAGGCAATGTATTGTGCTATCAAGCTGGCATCCCCTGTTTTCTATTGCTCCCTTTCTCTTCACCTTTTCCTTCATTCACAAGCAAGGTTTAAACAATATCATGTGTCGCCGCTTGGTAGTTTGACTTCCTATGCTTACCTTTCTTCGACTAGAATTACCACTAACTTTCTCAGCGGTTTTGTCCCAGGCTGGGGTGTCGTGTCCTTGCACCCGGGGTTACCTGCTAGAGCCGACAGAGCAATGCTGACAAATCAAATCTTAATGATCTCTCTGGAATTTGCTCCCTGGTCTACATTCTTCGGGCCTATAGGCAGCTATCACTGTGTGCATGGATGCGAAGCCCCGGCTTGGCACATGGCTGATGATCAAGCTGGAGATCGAACACAGGCCATGGGTTCCAGGCGGAGGTATATGAGTCCATCTACTATATTACACCACCTTTTTGTGTAAATTTATGATTGACCCCGGAAGATGACTAACATAAGCTGCTAGCTTTCTGCCAGATCCCCCATTACATACTAATATGGTCTTTTGTTAGAATATGTTATATTCTGGGTGTTCACTATATATACTGTTACGTTTCTTGGTGTTCGATATTGTAACATATAGCATATTTATTGAATAAATATTGTTTAAACTAAACCGAACTTCAAATTCCAAGAATGCCCAACGCTAGTTATTCTATAGCCGTGTATTAGGGTCAAAGCACTTTCGTTTATTAAATTGTATATTCAATTTTGTTATTTCATATCGCTGTCTAATCCCAGTTTTACCACGCACATCCCAATTAATAGGGATACCCGTGAGGATGTACACTTAAAACTAGAAGTCAAGAACTGTGCGCTTATCTAGGCTTAACTGCGCGTAGGAATTGGCATCCAAAGCACGGTAGGTTCTCCTGGTTACTCATAGCAAACACAAGCAATGTTTCTGCCAATGGACACCCGTGTTACCTAGTGGTCCATTGGATGAAACATTGCTTTGCTTGTGCATAGCACATATGTACAGAATTTGATAGCCCTACTATGGTCATACGCGTAGATTAACGCGCAGACCGACGTGCTATCTGTGCGCATTTCACGACTGGCCTTCTAGTTTTAAGTGCACTTGCTTTAGCTCAAATGTATTTGTATATTGTCTATACATGTATGACAGAACTCGACAGAACAAACTTTACTTTTTCCCAGTTCTTATTCGACATTCGTGTTATGAAGCGATTTTATCGCGCCACGTCCCCATGATATAATTATCCCACAAGACCTGTGTCCAACCCGAAGTTTTCTGAAATTTCTGTTTGTTTGTTTGTTTTATTTTGAGCTTATTTGTTTTACAAGGATTGCTAAACAAGTTATGCAACTTTTATTAGCTCCTCTCCTTGGGCCAATGTCGCACGTGTGTGGGATAACCTTTGCGGCGGCAACTTCGTGGTCTCTCTATTCTGGAGTTGCTGGTTGAAATTTCTGAAGGTTTGTTTCAGAGAAGTATAGCGAGGACTGTAGGTTCGCACCGGAAGTGTCATGCCGGCCATTTTCTATTCTTCGTTCACAATGTCTATTGCTATCCTATTGTTCGCTATTGTATGGAGATTTGAAACCATTGTTCCAGGAAATAACACGTGCATCCTCAGGTGTTCCAGAAGGGTGAGTGACGTTCTGACTATTGTTTGGGATTAGTATGGGGCTTTGATACTATTGTTTCAATTAATGACACATCGTGTCCCCACGCTATCATTCGATCTTGTCTTTTGTTCTAAGTAATGACACATAACGTCCCACGGTACCATCTTACAATACATATTGTTCTAAGTAATGACACATAGTGTCCTCACGCTATCACCTGACAATAACTATTGTTTTTAGTAATGACACTCTGACTCCTCTGAATTTTCCATTGTGGTAAATAACGATTATATTCGTGGTAAATAACGATCACGACCTAACAAACGTAAGCAACAACCCAATCCATCAATTAGATATCCTAGACCTGACTATCACAAGTAAATCACTAATCAGTCAAATTCAAGACATATTTGTTGGGGACGATTATCCAGGCAGTGATCACCTGCCAGTTCCCGCCACTTTGAAATGTAAGACGGGTCCCACATGGTATTCTCCCATAAACAGGAGGAACCTATCAAAAATCGACTGGAACCTCTTCATAAACATTCTCGAAGTTAAAATAAGTGGAAACGACTCCTTCAATGTTCATGAATTAGAAAAAGCATGCGCCCACCTCGACGAGGTTATTAACAGTACAGTAGATGAAATCTGTCCCAAGCAAACAGTAAAGCAGCGGATAAACAGAATAACTCAAACAACACTTCAAATAGTTAAACAAAAATGAAAAGCCTTCCGGGCTTACCAATCAGAAAATGACCAATACAGATTATCACCACAGTGTGTGTCTCCAGGAATTCAGACCAAGTCGAGTCGTAGGAACAGACCAATATTTCGGCGAGCCCGTTAGGGCGACTCGAAATGCGATTCTGTGCCTACAACGAGACAACGTTTCCAAAGCGTACAAAAACGTTTCTTAACAGAACAGGGAGGTATGAGATGAGACTATAACAGGTGGGTGAAACTGAGCATTCCTCGTAATTGCTTTAGGGCTTCCAAGAGGATAAAGCTGAATTTAAAAACGCTCTAGTTAGCGACACAAAGATGTATACAGTTAGAGATTCGAATTTAGAAACAAGCAGAACTGGCTATCTAAAAGTATTTATTATATACAGATTATCACCACAGTGTGTGTCTCCGGGAATTCAGATCAAGTCGAGTTGTAGGAACAGAACAGTATTTCGACGAGCCCGATAGGGCGAGTCGAAATGCGATTTGTGCCTACAACGAGACTTGATCAGAATTTCCGGAGACACACACCGTGGTGATGATAAATTTATCTCACAATATTGACCACAAAATGTGTTATAAAACTATTTTAAGAGGAACTTTTTCATTTGCCTTATCGATTGAAAGACGCAAATTGAAAAATAGAATAGCGTTCATTGATCTCCATATTGAGGTCAGTGATGACGTTACACTTCAGAGAAAATTACGTCACTGGGATTCACTTTACTGAACACTGTCTTGCGAAGTGGAGCAACTGTGTGTTTCGTCAACGTGAATTTGGTTGTTACTTTTGCAATAATTACTGGTGAATTAAATATCCCTTTTGGTGTAAAGGTTTATTATATTTTAAAATATGCCGTTCATCGTTTATTGAGGTGGAGTTTTCCACATTTCATAGCGAAAGCTAATCCTTTAACTTCAAGAGAGAAGCCTCGACTCGAGCGTTCAGGAAAATCCCAATAATAGGCTACAAACCAGCCCAAGATGCCGAAAAGTGCGCATAATTAAACTATTCGTTGTGTCAACTTCCGCAGTGACATTTTAGCATGCCGTGCATAATAAATACGTTACAGTGTCATATACGGCTCAGCGAAAACGATATTAGGTTCGGATTCGCCTCACCTAATACTGTTTTCTCTGAAGGGAAAAACGCGAAGCGATCGAAAAATGATATTAATGCCGTTGTTTTGGCAACAGCAGAATCACGCGCTTGTATCAGGGGCCCTTGATACGGATTCGGAACAAGGGCCCAGATACATTAAACTTTAGTTGCGTAACAGTGCAAAAACGCCCCGATTGTGAGATAAAAAACAGAACTTAATCACCTTCACGGAGAAGTAAAAAAAAAAAGGCCATAGCTAACGACAATCGCGTGAGATGGGAAAAGGCGACAGAAAACCTGAAAGGGTTGAGAGAACCTAAGAGGTTCTGGGATACATTTAAAACTCTTACTGGCCAGAAGAGCAAAAATGCCAATAATAATGCACTGAAAACTAGCGACGGATCTATGGCCCTGGACGACAAGGCAAAAGCCAACGCTTTTGCCGAACTTCTAAAGAAAACACATAGTCCACAAGAAAGGAACAGATTTGACAACGATTTCAAAGTAAAAGTAAATAAATTTGTCCAAGACAACAGCTTAATTTTTAACGAACCCAACTCCGACCAAAGGCCTGCAGATGGGAACGATCATGAATTAACCGAACGAATAAGCGTAGAAGAGGTCATGGGTATAATCCGAAAATGTAAGTCATCTTCGCGCCCCCCCCCCCCCCCCCGGAGCAGACGAAGTTTCTTACAAAATTCTGAAACAGTGTCCCAAAATATTCTGCTATAGACTTACCCAACTCCTAAACGTCTGTCTTTCCTGTGGGTACTTCCCAAAATGCTACATCACTGTAGATTAAGGTTTAAATGTAGCAACCTTAGCCACCACTTGTATGCCAACCATATATCGCTGTCACCGAACTGGCACTGCGGTGAAATTGAGTCGACAGGGCATATTCTGCTTTTTTGTCCGCTTCCTCTCAACGTCCGTAACTGCACTATTAGCCTAATGCCATTTGGTGTTAACGTATCCTCTCTACTTTATGGATCCGAACTGCTAAGTAATTTGGAAAATCTTCCCGTCTTTTAGTAGTTCAGGAATATATTCTGGCAACTAAGCGTTTCTAGCAATATATTATAAGGATGTCAGCCATTGTGTGGAAGAATATGACCTTAAACATCAATAAATAGACAAATAAATAAATAAATTATCAGGATGTATATATGTGTATGTATGTGCATGTGTGAGCGTGTGTGTGTGTGTTTATATGTTCATGTGTATGTGTGTGTGCACACACACACATGCTTGCGCGCACGCATGCATGCGCATGCATGCTCACACCTGTATGTATGCATGTTGGTGTGTATATGTATACGCGCTATTGGTCGCAATTTAGATAACCCTCTAAGTAAGAAGTATACCTGCTGTGACACCTATAACATAAGTGTATGGTTTATGTTAGCAGAAGCGACATTGGATTGATTTGTTCCCAGGTTGGCTCCCTCTTTCCTTTATCTCTTTTCTTCTACCTTCCACTCCTCTCTTATTTTCCATCTGTTTAGTAGCTCTTACCTTTCCAAATGTCAACTCGATCCCGTTATTCAGCTTATAACTTTAGGGAAATACGAGAGACGACCTTAATAAGCATTAAACTTACTGTCGAATTAAGTCCCTATAAAATTTTCGCTATAAGACATGCGATTTGTTATTGACATTTACTTACTTTTATGCCTTCATTTTGTTGTATATTATGACGTATGTATGTATGCATGCTAAAGTTATTTTTCTAATAAATATTGTTTAAACTAAAATGCTGGAAAGTGGCCACCTGAGTGATGATACATAAACCCAACAAAGATCTTACCAACACTTCTACAGTTAAAACTAGAAGTCCTGTCATGAACTGTGCACTTATCTAGGCTTAATTACGCGTATGAATTGCGCGCAATTGACATATCGAATGGCATCCAAAGCGCGGCAGGTTCTCCTGGTTACTCATAGCAAACACAGGCAATGTTTCTGCCAATGGACCTCCGGGTTACACAAAAATCACCATACAATATTTATTATTTTTTTCATTTTTTGTCTCGAAAACATAGCTTATGACCCTCATTGGAACGAGCTCATCGAGCTCGTTTCAATGAGGTGTCATAAGGAATGTTTTTGACGCAAAATTTGCAAGTCTCATCTGTCTTTCGTGTTAGGAAACGGTAAAAAGGATGGTACACTGTCATGGGCCATGACATTTATCTAACCTAATAGCCAACAGTTGCGATGTAAGAATTTCTATATAAGAAGTATGTGACAAATGTCTATGAACGTGGGCAATATGCGTAGGGTGTCATATGAACAATAATAAACAAATGTTTTGAGGCATCTGTAAGGTGTGCGGTTTGACAAAAACTCATTTTGTTAAAAAGATGGATGTGGGCGTTGTCAACAGATTCGCCAATAATATTCCTTTCGAAATGCATCTGACAGGACACCGAACCATACCCGTGATGCATAAAGGTTACAAGAGAAGCGTGTACGTCAAGGGATTGAATCACGTGTGGGCAAGCTGGTGGACATTTCCAGAAACAACGAAGGTGTGCTATATTGTTCTGACGGTCAGAGACGTGGGGTCCGAATACAAATGAATAAGACCGTTGAAAAATAAATCGGGTTTGAGCGTGGCAGAAGCTCCCTAGGGCAGGGCATCTTCAACTCTTCTGATCAAAAACCTGAGAAATTATTGGTGGACAAAGGTCGAGAATTTTACAAAATTCACATTCGTCGCTTGATCAACATCCATTCCACTGAAAATGAAGAGGTTGTGAGCAGGGTCCATTAATGGAATATAACCGTTTAGGAAAGAATGTTCATATATTTCACGGCCAATTCGTTTAAGAAATATTTATTTATTTATTTATTGTGTTTAAGGTCACATACTTATTCACAATGGCTAATCATGACCGTGACAGTTTCATGGGTGGAGGAAGCCGGAGTACCCGGAGAGAACCACCGGACAACGAAGGGCAGCTGCCAGCTCCCCAACATCGTAACTCCGCACTGCAGCACATGCAGGGTTAGATTGGTTGAAGACATGTGCACCATCGACGCGCAGTACACCTTAGTACACGAGGTCATTGTGCCCCCATGTGGACAATCGGGTTTAAGTGCCTTGCCCAAGGACACAACGCGGGAGTCCGAATCGATCGCTCAGACGGTCACCCATCCGAGGGCTAACCGGTTTCGACGCTGCTTAACTTCGGTGATCTGACAAGAACCGGTTACCGCAACGCCACTGCGCCCCCTAAGAAATACTTAGATTACTGGACGATCTGATCGATGCTTATAATCACACTCGAAATTGCTATTTGCTCAAGATGACACCCGCGGAAGCCAGCGAAATGAAGCTCGAAAGGAATTTCTATCACGCTCGGGCGACAGAAGGAAAACTGTCTAAATTTACACTTTAGCGATCGAGTGAGAATATGTAGGCTGCACGCCTAAAAGGACCGTAGAAATCTTCGTCTTAGCTGGAGTTTTTTTTACACCGATTCCGTCACTTACAAGATTTAAGTACTGGACGACGAAGAGATGACGGGAAAGTTTTACGAACAACACTTGCAAAAGACCGTTTTTTAAGAAAAAATAAAGATTTTGTTTTTGCTCTTCATAATAAGAAAAAAAACCCAAAACAACAAAAAAAAAAACAAACAATAAAATGAAAAAAAAATTAAAAAATGCACATATTAAACATAACGGAAAGTATAGTATAAGATAAGAGTATCGAAGAATACGAAGTACACAAATACGAATCCGTAACGGAAACCAGTCTCAATAATGCGGGAGAGCTATGAATGAATATCAAGATACAAGATCTCTTCCTTTATCACAGCGAGAGTTATCTCGTGGTGCAAGGACGATTGATGAATGCCGCAGATGTGTGATGATGTCATGACTCTAGCCAACAAGAGTATAATGCATCTACTCAGTGGCATAAAATATATACGGCCAAGAGATAGAATCCCTGTTTCATCTCAGTCAGGCCTCGATTATGTTGTGACTCTTGAAATATACCGACGATTATTCCAAATCTAGAGGACTCAATCAATTATGGGCGAAAGACACCATATCTGAAGCGAGTATCGACAACGTGGGTGCGGGAGACAGACACACAGATCTCGGACCCCAATGAAACGTTTACTTTCAGGATTCCTTTGAAACACATTTTTGAAGATTACTACAAGATCCTATGTGGACTCAAACACATCCTCACCCTAGTACACCAAGGAGACGATGACGCCATAGCGAGAGCAGCCGAATTGAATACTGGAAGAGTGAAACTGAAGAAGATGTTGCGGTTCGTGCCGCACGTGCATCCAGCCGACGTGGCAAACCTCAAACTCTACAAGACCATTGAATCGAAACTCTATTACAGGCGGGATTCAGAATGAGACAGTGTGATACAGCGAGCATTCCCAGTGCGAGAATCTTCGGCTGGAGACTGATGGTGAAATCTTCTTCGGAATGACCGCGTTTCATAATAACAGGCTTTCAAATCGAGAAAGATGGTTTGCAAGAAAAGAATCCATCGCTATTACATTATACAGGGACCGATCCGGACTATTTAAAATACGCTCTAGCCTCGGAGCCTATTTTTTCAATTCATGCGCCAGATTTCAATTTACGGAGTCACACTGCTGTTTGTAACACACACTGCAAGTATGTAATAGCTCTCATCATTTTCATTTAGTACACTATAGCAAACATTAATCTTCACTGTGGTTTCTGATCAAGTCTTGGCTGCCTATTTAGGCAGCCAAGACTTGATTAGAAACCACAGTGAAGATTAATGCTTGGTAATTAAGACTTGAAGTATTAACTTAAGCACTCTACATCAATGATAAATGATAATCATATATATAATACATGTAAGAGTGTCTCTCTCGATTATCCATCGAGAGAATATCAAAATATGATCTGAGAAGTTACTCGCCAACTGAGAAGCCTATTTCTGAGATTTAAGAGTCAGGTCCTGATGTTTCAGAACCAAATACGCACTGGCGCATGCCCAAGTCGGTCCCTGATTATATGTATATGAGAAACTTGCACGTGATGCTCAATTCCATGCCATATCCCGCAACAGATTATAATGCCTCGTTCGGGAATAATGACGTCTGTAGGATGTACAGTGACACAGCAGACTCCAGATAGAAATGTCATCGCATAGACGAAATGATAAATAATCCGAACATCAGTCCCACCAAATACAAGACGCCCTATCCCTTGTAAGTGTAGGACCTCAGCAAACAGAGTGAGAGACTCAAGAATAGTTTCTTAGACATTCCGATCAAAATGCAGTTCGAGAGAAATGCACCCTCTAAAACGGAAGCATTTTCTCTAGTCGTTTCTGACAGTCTGTTATCGTTTCAAGAGGACGGAAATAAAAAAGGTAAATAGAAGAAAAAAAAACAATTGAAACATTTTATTAGACAAATACAAGTGAAAAAATTGAATTGAATAATTAAAAAAAAAGAAAAAGCCAATCAAAGAAAAACTTAAAACTTTTTTTTACAAAATTAAATTCAAATTGTTTTTTGTTTGTTAAATATTGTTCATTAGTTAAAATTGAAATAGGAACCTTGTTAATGTGTCTTCCAAATGCCAGAGATGATGTTTTAATTTTTCTCCACGATTTGATTCGCATTTATGTTCAGACAAGACACATTCTCCCAGAGAAATGACCAGTACTCGATTGATATTTTTTCCTACTTTTCAAACTTCCTTCATCTTCGAATAACGTTAGCAAATGTTTCCATCTGTTTTTGTCCATTGTGAACATTCACACAATCTATAAAAAAAGGAATGTGACAATTTTTTTTTTTTTGGGGGGGGGGGGGGGGGGTTATTTATTAATTGATTTTTTTCTGTTTATTTATTCATTCAAAGGATCACTCAGATTCGATCAACAGAGACACTACAGAAGTGGCAACTTTGGGATTAGACAAAACGGTCTTGAAATTATTTCTATCTTCCAATCGCAAAAACATGGTGAATACATTACAACTATAATATTGATCCCCCGGCTTCTCGACGTTATAGATTTCGATTTGTACACCGTTCGCCAGGATGTTGACTTCAGCCTCGTTCACCATGTCGGTAGAAGTCAAACACATTCGAATAATCTTTCTTCCAATCGTCATGGGATAACTCATCGTATCATATCATACAGACGCCCACTTCCTCGATTTCCCAAGGATCATTCCAATTTGCGAGAATCTAATGCAGCGCTCTCCTTCGCCCACATGGCTATTAATTCATTTTTCCACCACCGTGATCAGAGTGTAGGTATCGGCCATGTGTATGGGCTCCAGTAGATTTTTGTAATTACAGTACAGTCACCGTGGACTGGTCACTTTCCACGCCAGGGCAATATTTATAGGAACGCAATAATATTAGAGTCCAAACACTAATTACAGGAATAATCATCAAAAATTTAATTAATGAAGCACCGGATACAACCCGGTGCTTCATTAATTAAAATTTTGCTGTTGATGATCTTTACTACCTGGTAAAAACATGCGTGGACATACCTGCCCACGCGTCGATTACGACCAATCCACGGCGACTGTACTGTATCTGACCTCCTTTCTAGCGTACCTTCCATCCTTTCAAGGTTGCCCACAATTTACTGTCATCCACGTAGTATCTGCTGACAGCACTCGATCCAAATTCAGAGTTGGGCTCTTGACCAAATAGTCTACTATTAGCAAAATAAATAATCATCATTAGCAAAATTTTAATTAATGAAGCACCGGGTTGTACCCGGTGCTTCATTAATTAAAGTTTTGATGATTATTCCTGTAATTAGTGTTTGGAATCTTATATTACTGCGTCCGTGGAAATAATGCCCACACGTGGAAATATTGCCCACACGTGGAAAGTGACCAGTCCACGACGTCTGTACTGTACCTTCCATCCTGTCATCTTCCACAGTTTAGTGTCATACAAGTAGTCTCGGCTGACAGCACTCGATCCAAATTCAGTGTCGGGCTCTAGACCAAATAGTTTCTGATCATCCATATCGGTTCCGGCCTCCATCATTCCTCCCGATGTTTTGTTCACATATAATTGGTTCACTCGCGTTTCGAGTTAGGTCTGAGATTTTGACAGGGCAGAATCCACGTACCCTTTATTGACGATGGTCGATTCCGAATCTCCGTCCTCGATTTTCGATAGATTCGCGTTTTTTTTCAATTCGGCATAGTCAGTGGTCTTCAACTCGTTTTCAGTCATTGCCTCTATGACCTTTCATTCTCTAGCCTCTACATGAATCTTAGACATCGCATCTCTGGGACCCGTGAGTTTGGGTAGATTCGATATTTTATGCTCATTCACATTCAATTCTGAATTCATGATCGTGTTGACGTAAAGCTCTCCCAGACGGTTCCTCAATCGAGCGTGAGAATTGTCTGTCTAACGTTTCGTGGCCTCTTCACGATCATCTCACGGCTTTTATTCCACATGTTTTCGAGTCCTTGTTGATAGAAACAACATCCAAGGAAAGACGCATAGTAGGAATCATTTTAGGACCCAATACAGCACCCAAAGCAGACCTTGATCTCTTCTTGACAACCTTATACCAGCTAGTCGATAAACTTAATAACGAAAATAAGAAAATATACTTAAAGGGGGATTTCTATATTGATTTACTGAGCTTTTGCAGACATAACAAAACCAATTTATTTATAGATTCTATGTTAAGTACGGGATTTATGCCAGTTATTACGAGACCAACCAGGGTAACTGACCATTCAGCCACAATTATTGATCATAGTTTCTGCAACAACGTAAGCATGCAAACGTCCGGAATAATTATATCAGATGTTAGTTAATACTTCGGCACCTTTTACGTTGAAGAGTCAATTAGAAAAAGTACTCAACCTCCTCAAATCCTGAAAAGATCATTTAAAAGAGAAAACATTGATTACTTTAAAGGTCTGCTGTCAGAAAGCGATGTCTCAGATGTTTTTAATGCAAATTGTCCCAACACGGCATATGAAATCGTAATTGATAAATTTCATACAATATTTGAACTAGCTTTTCCAGAAAAAATTATATCAGTTCCAAAGAAATACGTGAAGCGCGAACCGTGGATGACCTCAGGTCTGTTACAATCTTCTATCAACAAAACAAAACTATATGTGCACAAACTTAAGTCATCTTCCCCCATAACACATTGAAATACAAGACCTATTGTTCTGTCTTCAACAGAGTAAAACGAGCATGCAAAGCACGGCATTTTAACCGTATTTCACTGGAAAATAAATTTAACCCTTTACCCAACGAATCGCCCGCATCCGCCCGCGTAATATGCAAATTCAGCAGTTGAAAAAATATTATTTTTCAAAAAATTTCAACAAAACCATATCATGTCACCCCTCGTTGGAACGAGCTCGTTCCAACGAGGGGTCACATGATATGGTTTTGTTGAAATTTTTTGAAAAAATTAAAAAAATTATATTTAAAATAATAAATTTTGATATCGTCTGCGTTGGGTAAAGGGTTAACATGAAAAAGAGACATGGGAAATACTGAGACACACCATCAACAAAACAAAATCAACTTTTACCCCGCCACAGACGTTTACAGATGGCGACGTGCAGATAACGAGCCCAAAAGAAATAGCGGACAAATTTAATTCATTCTTTGTTAATATTGGACACTCAGTCAGCAGTCAATTACCCCAATCCACACATCACTTTACCGAATATATGAAAAATGAAAGCACCAATTCATTTTTTATATCGCCAACTAACAATCAAGAAGTAACCCAGTGCATTGAAAATTTAACCTCCAAAGTAAAATAACCAACGAAATCGTTGAACCTTTAACCTTTAACCCACATAATTAATCTGCCCTTTGCGTCCGGAATAAAACGAATAGCCACAATCATTCCAATTTTTAATCCGGAGATCAGCAATTATTTAATGATTACATGCCTCTCAGCATTCTGCCCACGTTCTCAACGGTATTAGAAAAGCTAATGCATACAAGACTTGAACAGTTAAAACTAGAAGTCCTGTCACGAATTGTGCGGTTATCTAGGCTTAATTGCCCGTTAGAATTGCGCGCAATTGCCATATCGAATGGTATCCAAAGCACGGCAGGTTCTCCTGGTTACCCATACCAAACACAGGCAATGTTTCTGCCAATGGACCTCCGGGTTACCCGGAGGTCCATTGGCTGAAACTTTGCTTGTGTACTGGCCATATGTACAGAGTTTGATAGCCTTACTATGGTCATAACGCGTAGATTAACGCGCAGATCGACATAATTTATCAATATCAATTTGGCTTCGGAAAATCACATTCTACAACACACCCCATACTACATCTTCTTAACAGCGTCGCTCAAACAAACGATAAAATAACAAGAGATTGTGCATTATCTCTGTTTTTAGACTTCTCAAAAGCCTTCGACACGATAAATGATTCTAAACTACTCAAAGTTTGCAAAGCACAAAGTATATCCAACTACCTGTTTTACGTTTTAGTTGAAATATTGTAATGAAAAGTGTATATATTTTTTATTTAATTATATCTTTATTGATTTAAATACAGAAATTAAGATTATATTTGTGTTTGACATTATTTTTTAGTTTTTAAATACGATAACCATGGAAAATGGATATTATTGGTAAAAGAGGAAACTGGTACGGGTTCAATATCGAGTATGAGACCCATTACTGTACATTACAGCTTGACAACTCCTTCTCAAGCTCCCAATCAGGTTCCTGGTGGTCCTTTGTGGGATGTTGTTCCATTCTTGGACCAGCATGGCACCAAGCTCCTGGACACTTCTTGGCTGGACTAGACGGGCTGAAATTGTAAACTGCAACTCATTCCAGACATTGAGGTCGGGGAATCTTGCTGGCCAGTCCATAGGCTCAATCCCCTCCCTCTGTTGGTACTCCCCGACAGCATGGGCAACATGCGGATGGGCATTATCGTCCATCAGAATGAATCTTATCACCCACTGCACCCGCATACAATCTGACGTGGACATCCAGGATCTCATCAATATACCGATGTGCAGTCAATGTACTACGTTCAAGGACACAGAGCTCTGCATGTCCATCCCTGCTGATGCCGCCCCAGACCATGATTGACCCTTCAGGATAGCGGTCATGCTCAGCAATGTTGTCTGTATGGAATCGCTCTCCTGGTGTTTTCCATACCCTAGAACGCCTATCTGTGTGGTCTAGGTGGTGCCTTGACTCACCTGTAAAGAGGACAGGTCGCCAGTCTTCTCTGGTCCATCCAACGTGGTCCATGGCCCATTCATATCGTGCCTGGCGGTGGTTCTAGGACAGCGGAATGCGAATACATTGTCTTCTCGATCAGAGACCACACTCGTGCAACCTTGCCCGGATAGCCGTCGTCGAAACATTTACCCCGGATGCATTCTGAAGGTCACTGCGAAGATGGATTGCTGTCGCAAAGCGGTTCCTATAGGCCTGAATGATCAAAAACTGGTCTTCAGCTGCAGATGTTACCCTGTCTATGTCACCACCATGCCGTCTTACTGGTGTGCCATACTGCTGAAATCTTGCCCAGGTCACCGTATGGTGCACACCAAGGGCTTCACCAACCTGACGATGGGTAGCACCTTGCTCCACCATCCCTACAGCCCGCCACATTTCCTACGTTAGATAAATGTCTTCTTACAGTTGCATTTGCCATATTCAATCATTAATCACAAGGGTTTGTGTTGAAATGAAGACTGAATACCCCACACGTCATGCATATGAGGGCAAACACGAAAAAATCACGAAGATCAAGGAGGTACATGCTTTCCATGACTGTCACAAAAAGTCTGCCTGTCAAGAGAGCTAATGAAAACACTGGGGACCATCTCAATACATTCTTCAATGATATCCACCAAAAATATCGCAAATATGTTACAAGCAAATTTCACAATGATGTGTCAAATATTTGGTGCTTAACAAACCTTGAGTAGTATATATTGCTAAAAAAATTGGAATTGTATGGAATAAGAGGTCACTCAAACGCCTGGTTCAAAGACTACCTCAGTGGTAGAAGCCAGTTTATGTGGATTAAGGACGTACAATGCGAATTGTTGGAGATAACAGCTGGTGTTCCACAAGGATCTATCCTGGAACCTGTTCTGTTCATACTCTACATAAACGATCAAAAGAATTCTACGAGTCTAAATGTGCTATCTTATGCGAATGACACGACGGCTCACACTTCTGGTGGTGACATAGACTCACTTGTACATGTAGCTAACAGAGAACTGCAAGGAATAAGTAATTGGTGTGTAGCAAATAAACTGACCCTTAACGCCATCAAAACAAAGTCTATTTTTTACACCCACAACACGATACTTATCTAATCGGAAATAGATCCATTACTCTAAAAGATATAAATATCTCTCATGTCGGCAACGAGCATAATGAAAAGTCGATAAAATTCTTAGGTATGAACATTGACGAAAATCTTAAGTTTAAACAACATGTAACTGTTGTCTGTGCTAAAATGTCACGAGCCATTTATGCAATTAACAGGGCCAAGAAAACTCTCCTCAAAGAGTGTTTAAAAACACTATACTTTTCCGTGGTACATAGCCACCTATTATATGGTATTCATTCATGGGGACACTCACCTGACACTAAGTCTTTATTTAATCTGAAAAAGAAAGCTGTCTGAGTTATGGCCAATAAAAAGCATAACGCACATACTGATCCCTTGTTTATAAGTCTACGAATCTTGAAATTCAAAGATTTATACAAAATGATTTATATAAACGTACTACTGTTTATGCATGATTGGCTCAACAAACAACTACCTGTTAGCTTCGATAACACTTTCAAAATTTATACAAATCCTTCGGGAATGAACATTAGACAATCAGGTAATCTACACTTGAAAAAGCCCGGAACACAGTTGAGTGCAAAACTTCCCTCCACTCATTCCCAAGGATCTGGAATGAAATTGAACCACAAATTCGAAATCAGAACTGGCCCTTATTTAAAAAGACGCCAATATGAATTTTTTAAAATCTTACGCGTCAAACATCAACTGTAATAATTCCATATGCCCGGACTGCATAAAATAACTGTGAATTCTCATCAAATGTCTTAACCCTGTGCGACTCTCCCGTGCGTCTCTTAATGTGTCTTGTGTTTACCATCCAGTAACTCTCCTCGTCTATTGTATTTATTATTAAGTTCTTGTCTGCGTAAATTGGCACCTGACATGGGACAAACAAGAGTGTGAACAGGCTTCAAGAAAAATGGACCAAGTCTTCGAAACATTCTACGTCACACCTTCTATTTCTAACATACAGTATCACGACAACCAAATTCTTGCCCTAGTCCCATGCCCTGATAGTACCGAACCATGACGTGACATTTGTGGATCTCTCTCCGAAAGTTCCATGGGAAGTGGTGCCTTGCTCCTGCGCTATCAGGCTTATTAACTACGACAAAATCTTACTTACTATGGTTGTCCCATAAGGTAGGTTAACTTGTATTTAGACTTGGTGTTAACCCCCCCCCCCATATTATTTGTTACTGAAGTCCTAAAAGGTAGAAAATGACTATTAGATAAAACTGCTTAAGTCGGCAAATTATCTTCACGCATTGCGGTATGGACCTTCATACTGAATCATACTGAAAAGGTATTCGTTATCTGAAAAAACCTGATTGTGCACTACTGTCGGGAATGTGTTTACAAAATAACACTGGAGATGTGGCAGGAAGAGAGTCTCATGGCTATGCCATTACCCTGCAGTATCTTGCTTACTGTCTCACTATTTCATGTTGTACCATCATCTATTATACTGCAAAAAAAAAAAAATCCTTCATTCATTCATTCATTCGGTCAGAACTACGGGATCGCCAACGTTCACCAATCGTTTCAACCTCATGTCCACATCGACATTCATGTTTATATTCACGTAATTATCTCTCAAGTGCCTCTCGAAATCCGCGTCTCTCTTATGCGCATAATTTTCAGTGGCAGAATCACAAAGACGTACCAGTTCGGGAAGATTATAACGTGTCTGGACTTTTCGCCGAAAGTACATTTCGCCGGAAGAAAATTCAGGACAGTTCGACGAACTTTTGACATCTTGCCGTACAAAGCTGGACATTTCGCCGGCTTTTTGGGCGTTTCGGTGGAATTGGGGACATTTCACCGAAAAAATGACTAGTCGCTGGAAAATATTAGCCACTTCACCGAAGGTACATTATTCGGCTAAATGTCTATTTTTACGGGGAATTATTATTTTTCTTTTCCAACGACATCCTTGCACTGGGCTCGTAATTTAACCCAAATAATATCAAATGAAAACAAATTAATGTAATTAATGATTAAAAAATACACCAGATGGAAACACATTATGTCTCTGCTACATATGTCCAACTACATCCGAACAAAAAACAAATTGTTTTTCCGTCTAGCAAAATAAATGAATATTACGCGATTCGCGCTGAGAAAATCGAAGAGAGTAGGGTGTATACAAAATTGCTTCCAGCCTCCCACTGATGTCATAGTGGACTCCCCGATTGACTGCCAGACATCAAAACGTTGACTACCATCCTGTGTCTGCAGTACATATTGAATAGGTATAATGTGGATATAATATGTGTAGGGCTACTTGCCTTGATCGAAAGCAATACATGCCATAGCCAACTCCAGATAAAGGGGTGGAACAATGTTTTTACTGAGCATCTCACTAACTGTCCGATCGTAATTGCACAGAAAAACCAATAATTTGACTCAAAATAACTATTTATTCAAATTGTTAAGTTGTAAATCAATTTATATTTGTAAAGGTGTCCAATTGGGTATTAATTGGAATATATAAGAACACTTCAAGTATTAATTATCACAAACACAGTTCAACTATATGTGTTTTTTTAAATAATATTGTACAGCTCATGATATATTTAACCATAGGTTTGAGCATTTCATTTCCTTTGTTGATGAAACAACTGCTAGCCCCAGAAATGTTGTTATGATAAGAAATAAAATACAAGTAATAAATACCTCGTTCAAGGAAAAAAACTTAATTTAAATACAATGAATTGGTGAGAGAAAGTTACATTCTGTAACTTCGGCGAAGCATATTTTTCAAAATTTAATGTTCCGGCGAACTGTCTTTTCCGGCGAAATGTACTTTCGGCAAAAAGTCCAGGATTCGATTTTCAAGCTTAAAAGAATTCATTGTACTTGTCGCAGTTCGTATCTCCTGACAAAATGATCGATCAAATAAGTCTCAGATATTCCACCACTAACACCCTAGTCGCTAGTGTTTCTCTTTTTCTGAGAAATTTCTGCGCTTCTTCCATATTTATCAACTGTCAGTAGTAGGAGATGAGGTAAACGTCCCTCACTGGATGGATCTCATGCTGGATCTCACGTGACGTCATAGTCACATGACCTGATGGCGCTATGTTTGGTTGTCATGGTAACCCGCGTGAACGGCCATCTTGTGAAGTCATCTCCATAGTGATACGTGGTGTGAGTGCGCATGCGCAGCGCGTGTTGTTAGGGTGATACGTGTTTCCGTCGTCCATTTTGTATACTGGAGGCCGCCATCTTGGTTTCTATGGCAGCACGTGGTTGCCATGTGGCCCAAAACCTTCTAACAAGACGGGGGTATGTTCGGAGGATGTGTTCGATTGAATCGGAGTATCACGAATTACCACAAACAACACGACAAGTTGTACTATTTCGAATTCTTTCAGAATTCTCTGCTTCTATCTATATATGCAATAGTTTTCGTCTATTAGACCTTGTTCCTTTTTCCTGGAGTATACTCTAGTAGCATAGAATAGCCTATCAACTGGAAAAGCTTTGCTTATCATTACTATATTTAGTTATTCTAGTCTATTCTTGTTAGTTCTGACCCTATTCCGTGTACTCTTGTTGTTTCATTTATCTAGATCATTTATATAGATTATTGCTAACCAATCAGATTGCTTCATCCCCCGTAATCTCTATGCAGAGTTATCTCCCCTTATTACAACGAAGTTGTATCCGATTTTCATCACCTCTATATCCAATGGCCATGTCTCATGGAATCCCATTTTTGGGAAATACCCATGGCTATGGAATCCCCTTTTTGTCGTATGAGGCCATGAGGGCTATGTAAAGGCCCCCAATGAGGCCTCATTTATTATCCCTCATACCCTCATTGAATTTTGAGGTTATGAGGACCTTGAAAAATCCCTCAGTGAGGTATAATTTACTACGACTCTTAGCCTCATTTCAGTATTTGAGGATACCTATGGCCTGGTATTGTATTATTCGAGGATACCTATCGAGGATACCTTTAGGAGAATCCCTTTTTTGTCGTATGAGGCCATGAGGGCTATGTAAAAGCCCTCAATGAGGCCTCATTTATTATCCCTCATAGCCTCATTGAATTTTGAGGTTATGAGGACCATTAAAAATCCCTCATTGAGGGATTTTTAATACGACTCTTATCCTCATTTCAGAAAATGGGATTCCTGAAAAGGGATTCCACAAATGACGTCACATGAGATCCAGCATGAGATCCATTCAATGAGGGACGTTTACCTCATCTCCTACTACTACTGTTATTTCTGTTTTCTTTTCTATTTGTATTAATTTATTTTTTTTTCTTAAATTTTTAGACAAAAGAATATGATGAATTAAATCATTTATAATGTCTTGAAAATGATGTCCCTAAAACTATCTCTCAACGTTGTACAGACACAACTGTATGCAAAACACTTGACCCGGAGGCTGTACTCGTTCCGTATTGTAATAGATGGGCGATTACAAATACTTCTTCAATTCTTCGGGTAGTGCGATCCCATAACTATCGAAATAACAATTTTTATTTTGCTTCATCTCACACCAAGTCACCCGGTGAGTACATGTGCCTAAGAAATCGTCTAGATTCAAAATTCCGCAATCTTATTCTCATTCGCTGCTGCAACTAGGTAATGCATCTCGAGAAAAGACTCCTCGAAAGTGTTTTTTTCTTTAACCCTTTACCTAACATGAAAAGCAGACGACACTTGCAAAAAAATTTCTTGAATAACTAATTTTTTTCATTTTTTGTCTCAAAAACATAGGTTATGACCCCTCGTTGGAACGAGCTCGTCGAGCTTGTTCCAACGAGGGGTCATAACCTATGTTTTTGAGACAAAAAATGAAAAAATAATGAAAATTAATTGGCGATTTTTGAGAATAGCGCTGGCCGGTTTTGGCCGTTACGTTGGGTAAAGGGTTAATGCCTTGGCCGTTTCTAATAAATCAATATTGGATAAGGGTTGTTTGGTAAAATAATACCTTCTACCAACACGGTCATTTCTGTTTTTTTTTCTATTTTTCCATTAATTTATTTCTTTTTTATACATTCTAGATTTTTTCTGTATCTTTATCAAGTTGCATTGACTCTCTTCTAACCCGTCTTGATTTTGAGGAATCGTGGAATATAGTTCATGTGCTAACATCCTTATTCCATCTGGTTCTATTACTTTCTTGTGGTCATCAGTCGATGAGGCAATTTTAATCACTATCTCCTTCAGGAGAGTGGTGGCTCAGTAGGTGGAGATGCAGACTGCAAGCCGATAGATTCTCGGTTCGACCCCCACCTGCAGCAACCGCGTTTTGCCCTTGGGCAAGACACTTAATCCGAATTGCCCACGTGGGGGCACGGTGGCGTTGTGTACTAAGGCGTACTATACGTCGATGGTGCACTTGTCTTCGACCAATGCTAACCCAGCTTGTGTGGAGTTAGTACGTTGAGGAGTGTACAGTTGCTCGACTTTGCTCGGTGGTTCCCTCAGGGTACCCTGTCTTCCACCACCCGTAAAACTGTCCACACGAGATGACCCTGGCTGTCGAAAGTGTCGTTAAACTCCAATAAATAAATAACCGCTATCTGCGTATAGATTTAATCTTTATCACTTCGAATCGCATTCGCCTTTTTACAGATTGGATTACGAACAGACATTTGTACTCTTCGAAAGTTATGTTGTTTCAAACGGTGCACTTTTTAATCCCTTTCCATTTCTTGACGGTTTCTTCTTTATCCGTCGTTTCTGTAAGCATACAGCGTCACTCACAAACTGATTCATTCCACTATTTCATCATCCGTTGTTTCCAATTTAAATTTACCGGGCTCTTTTTATTCTCTTTTGAAGCGATTCCTGAAGAGTGGTTCAGATCGAGATTTGCTCGTGTTCAACCACTCTTTAACATCTTCCGCGATGTCCCCATAGACTCATTCCAATCGTTCATCGTTATCTCGTCCACCAAAACTCTCCGTGCCGGTAAACAACAGCTGGTATTTATGAATTTCTTTTTGAAGTAATCGTAATGAAAACGATGCATCAAGATCTTACTGAAATCCAGAATCAACATTTCCAAATACACCGGTTTGTCGAACATCAACCAAGTCTCCTTCATTTGCATGGCCACCAGATTATTGTCGAAAATGATTTTGTGTTGGTAGTTTGGTCCCACAGCTTATTTTCTAGCTCGTTCTTCCGTTGTCACAAGTCCAATATCGGGTCGTTTCCTCAATCTTTCCATGGCTGAATACGGAGTTATTCGTCGATTCAATGAAATCTTTTTTCAAAGCTGTATTGCCTTGAGTTCTCAGATATGTGTTCTGAGCTATATTTGTTTTGTCCAATCCTTCTCATCGAATCGGATGATGTGATGTTTATTACTTTCCAAAGTGTGATTTACTGGGATTTCCGGGTTTGATTATAAACAATAACTTAACAAGTGAATTATGCAATCAACAATTGTGTCATGTGTCCGTGCGCGCAAAGGATGACGCTTTGCCGTTGATGTAATGGGGACTTCATTGTATTTTGTTTTTTTAACCCTTTACCTAACATGAAAAGCAGGGACACTTGCAAAAAAAATTCTTGAATAACTATTATTTTCATTTATTGTCTCAAAAATATAGGTTATGACCCCTCATTGGAACGAGCTCGTCCACTGAGGGGTCATGATCTATGTTTTAGAGACAAAAAATGAAAAAAAATGATGGAAATTAATTGGCGATTTTTGAGAATAGAGCTGGCCGGGTTTGGCCGTTACGTTAGGTAAATGGTTAAATAATATAATTATCGTTAATAATGAAAAGTAATAAACAGAGTAATCGCTTGACTGGATTGGTTACGTGAAATAATTCATTCGAGGCGAGGGACTATATTGTAAAACACTCGTGCGCATTCGCGCACTCGTGTTTGTACAACGTCCCTCACCTCTCATGAATTATTTCACGTAACCAGTCCAGACAAGCGATTACTCTCTATATCTTCGTCAATGTCGTATCGTAATCGAGATAGAGTTTTAGATTTATGCGATAGACCACGTAGTTAACTTTGTTTCTTTGATCCGGGACGATATTTTTCACACCATTGCCAATCTCTATATTCTCCAGACCTAATGACTATCTGTTGTGGAGGTCGTGGAGTTCGGAATTGTACTACAAATCCACTTCCAAAACACAGAGATAATATTTTCGTTTATCAATCTCTTCTGGTTTAATCACCCACTTGAAATATCCAGTCGACACATGGTCTAACCGTACAGGTTATACGCGTCTAAATAGGTGATGTATTTGTTTCACTCATCAGACTCGAAATTTCTCAGATAACGGTTGTTGGTATTCACGTATCTGTGAGACACGGTGGATACACAAGGTTACAAAGATAGAAAAACACCACGTTTCAATAAAACAATAAAATATCCAAAATATCTTTGTAGAACAAACAAATTTAATTTTGGCTTTAATCAAATATATGTCCATCCAAATTTGCTCATGAGGATTTAATACATTTTAAGTTACCCCCATCAGTCTTTTCTAACAAATTAATAGGCGATGTACTGGGATAAAAAGTGAAAATTTTAAACAGAAATGGAACCATTGAAAACTTTTTTAAGAAAAAGTATTTGATATCATTTTAAAGAGTATTTTAAAAAATATTTGACTATATGTCCGTCCATTATGTAAAAAAATGAAATTTCTCGCAAATAAAAGTTTTTCATTTTACTTCCATCGACCGCAACAGTAATGTAAATTGTCATCTTCACTACTGTTTACACGCATGCGCATTCAGGGAAGTAGAGATAGTTCAATATGTTAAAACAGAGAAATTTCTCTGCGTGGTGTCCGTTCATCTGGCTCGAAAACAAACCACTCAGATTTTTATCCCGCAACAATGTTGATTTTCTTCGTCGGAAATCATTAGCAAATTCACTTCTTTTCTGCCGTCGTTTCTGTATTCTGATTCTTGGCGGAAACACTTGACTTTCGTGGTGGTATCCAAACACATTTACGACCAATGTCAGATTCCCTCTCTCCGAACAATCGATGTTTCGCAACTCCGTCAGAAACTCGATTCCTGACCAATCTAAATGTTCCGAGTTCTCTCGGTATTTCAAAACTTTATGCTTGTTCTTCCACTGGATGCAATGCGTAAGTCACTGCGCATTTGAAGCACAGATTATCTTGGTGATTTACGACATTTTCTACACGTGAGAAGATGTTTGTAAGTTATTGTGTTTATCCACGTGAATTTCTAAATTCAACAACCCTACGGAACGTTCAATGATAACCGTTCATTAAAAAAGTAGCGATTAATAAAGAGTAATCGCTTGACTGGACTGATTACGTGAAATAAATTATGAGAGGTGAGGGACGTTCTACAGACACGAGTTCGCGAATTCGCACGAGTGTTTTACAATATAGTCCCTCGCCTCGAATGAATTATTTCACGTAACCAGTCCAGTCAAGCGACTACTCTGTTTACTACTTTTCATTATTAACGATAATTATATTATTTAACCCTTTACCTAACATAACGGCCAGCGCTATTCTCAAAAATCGTCAATTAATTTTCATTATTTTTTCATTTTTGGTCTCTAAAACATAGGTTGTGACCCCTCATTGGTACGAGCTCTTCGAGTTCGTTCCAATGAGGGGTCATAGCCTATGTTTTTGAGACAAAAAATGAAAATAATAGCTATTCAAGATTTTTTTGGCAAGTGTCGTCTGCTTTTTATATTAGGTAAAGGGTTAAAAAAAAACCCAAAAAAACCCAAACAACAATGACGTCCCCATTACACCCACGGCAAAGCGTCTTCGTTTGCGCGCACGGATACATGACCCAATTGTTGATTGCATAATTCACTTGTGAAGTTATCGTTCATAATCAAATTCGGAAATCTCAGTAAATCACACTTTGGAAAGTAATAACTTCCAATATCTCATCCTTCATCTTTGCGAAAATCTCTCACTCGTCCAAAGCCTACGCCATCGTCGCGACGTTAGATTGAAAATAATTCTTCCAGACTTCGATCGTTGTCTCATTTTCTTCCTCTACATTAATTTTTCCATGGAACATTTCATGGTCATCTTGATTTTGATGCCGCGACCCATGATCTCTCTAAACAAATTCCCCACGTTCGATTTCACGGTATTCGCGAATGCTTTGGGATCGTACTATTCGCGACTGGAAACGATTCAAGATAATTCTGGATCGCTTTGGATCTCTGTCTTGGAACGAATGGCGGCCTCTGTCGCGCTTTTCATTCGCGATCTATCATTGCCACCAATCTATCTCTCTCTCTTTCTCTCTCTTCTCTCTCTCTCTCTCTCTCTCTCTCTCTCTCTCTCTCTCACTCTCTACCTCTCGACTTCTGTATCCACTACAGATGTAATAAAAACCAATGGACGATTATCGAGTCGGTGACTTTTATTTCCGAACCCTTTCCGGTGATGAATTCACAGCTTTCTTTTTTTGTTTTTCTCTGCTTTGGATTGTTTCGTTTGCACGATAGCTTTTCCGTTTGTTTTCTCTGTTTCTCATTATTTTGTTTGCACGAGAGCTTTCTTTTTCTGTTCCCTCAGAGTATTCGAACCACCACCACCACCACCTCCAATACCATGCGTTCCATCAGTTCTTCTCTTTTCAACCATTTTGCACATTTCACGTCCATGTAAGTATAAATTATTTTGTTCTTTAAATGCAATTCTTCAATTTATTTAATTAATTTAATCTAATTTTTTATTAATTTATTATTATTATGAGGGTTTTTTTTGCGTCATCCAGTTCATTCTCGGAGGGCGTTTCCATTTGTTTTCCCATAGGATCACTGGTTTAAGCCGGTGTTACAGGAATGGAAGTCCGTAGGAAAATTAGTCCCTCTGGACTATTATTCCGCGGAATTGTAGTCCTAGGTCTAACATTTCTAGGAATAGTAGTCCGCCGGACTACTATTCCTAGAAATGTTAGACCTAGGACTATAATTCCGCGGAATAATAGTCCAGAGGGACTAACGTTCCTACGGACTTCCATTCCTTTTACACCGGGGCATTCAGAAAAATAACGGAGATGTCTATGGAAAAGAAACACAGTGGGAATACTCAAATATAATCGGTTGATTTACTTGAATGAAGCAATCCGATTCGTTATAGTACCCGCTTTCTGACTAGTGGATGCGATACAGTCCCGATCCTCACTAAATTTATTAGGTTTATCATGTAATGAAAAGAGAATACAGATTGGGAGATCATTTGAAAGAAGTTACTAAAGAGGGTCGATTACAATGACAATGGCTCGTTTTATCATTCATGTAAGGAAAGAATCCTCTGAGCGGAAAATCGATACCAGTAAATTATTCTGCTTCGATAAACGCGAACGAAAACGCCGTCGAGATATGGAAAGATGAAAGACGAGCTGCAGTCGCCAGTGCGTCCGCTATGATCGCCGTATTCTTCTGAGACGTCGAGCGAAAGATTTAAACCAATAAATATACATTATCATAACCATGTGCATGTTCTGTAATTTGTATCAGATTCGAGGACGTGTTTACAGTACGAAGAGAGTGTATTATCACTAAATTACCCGCAGAGTGGAGATTCCACCCAAGCAATAATTGCAAATATCTTGCAAAGCATAACCAGCACAAGCAAAGTTTCAGCCAGTGGACCTCCGGGTTAAACCCGGAGGTCCATTGGCTGAAACATTGCTTGTGTTTTTTGTCGATGTGTACACAATTTAAAATTTATAGCTTGAGTGATAACTCCACTCTGCGGGTGATTTAGTTACAATCCACTCTCCACTTACTGTACAATCAGATCGCAACGAGCCCGTCAGGGTGAGGAGAATCTGATGCAAATTACATGACTTGCATTTGGTCATAATACATTTATCTAACAATCTCATTACATAAAGCCTGTTTTTCCGTTCTTCAGTTTAAATTGGGTTGGAATTGGTCAAAACTTTGAATTTCATATTTTAGTGCGTAATAACAACGCATAATGATATTATTTGTCATAGCGCGGTGTTTACCGGAAGTTGAATCTATATGATACGGAATCAGAATGAGTCGTCTATATGATACGGAATCGGAACACATTATGTATACGTACCGTTTCTCGTAATTTTCAGGGAAAAATCTATATGATTGTTAGATAAAGTTAACGCTTCAATGAACAAAAGCGAAGAACATCGAAACGACATCCAACCCGCTTTTGATCAAAATTCGATTTACACACAAAAACAAAATTGGAGCACGGATATTCAAAATACAAGGTTTTGTGTTTTTTTCCTTTGAGGAATTCAGTGTTAATCTCTAAGACTGTTCAAAACATTCTTAAACCTGTATTTGGAAGTGGCCCAGAAAATGTCAATGAGATGTTACATAGTAGAGGTGACCACGCAGATTAACACGAGATTTGACATAGGGAAATGCACATTTGAGCAGATTTTGGAGCCGAGCAAAATCCTTCTGAAGTAAAAAGTGAGCACAAATTTTTTATGCGTGGTTTAGAATTAACACTGAAAGTTCTTTCTGAAAAAAAGTTCTAAGTCAAGAAAGAAACCTAAATTGTTTAAGGTAGGAGCAAAAATGTGTAGCCCAGAATGCCCAATATAACCTCCTCACCAATACCAGGAAACACGGTTTTATCCTCGAAAACACCTGAAAATCCACTACAGAGTGTAGTGAATGTCCATGTGTTATCACAGATAATACCGAACCCATCGCATACTGCAAAACCTCCCCCGCGGCCCTCCCGTGCGTCGTAATAAATTTGCTTCTTATTTAATTATTTGTATGAGTCCACACACCTGACTTATGTCGTCATGGAAGTCAACTTTGGATAAAGTTATCTCCCTTGAAATTCTTAGATGAGCGCAGAAGATCCAATTAAAAACCCAGTAATTGTTCAGAGAAATCACCAATGATATAAATACAAAAAAGCCAATTTTCTTTCTAATAAACGAAAATAATAGACAGCTCACGGAGCTGTCTGCTGTTTTTAAATGTTACGGACGGAATGGTTTCACGCGCCGAAGGCGCGCAGGGACGGTTTGGGGTAAGCCCCTTTCGATCCTCAGTGATTGTATATGATCAATTTTGTTTCAGGTCAAGACGTGTTAAAGGAGGAAAAGGTTCTGGTACTCGGCAGGTGTCTCCGGTTGAGGCGTGGCGGGTGGGTGGCTTCGTTGACTGATGTAGGTTGAGCCCTCGGGTGAGGACCAGTGTGGGAGGTTGGGTCCTCTCACAAAGGTACTACCTCTCCCGAGGGTGCAGTAGTCAAAGGTTTTCAGGCAAGTATAGTCTGCCACTTAGGAGATGATTTCAAATGCTGGCCATCACTGGCAAGTATAATCTGCCTCAGGCTGTCTCTGTACGTGGGGTAGGATATCTTAGAAAGAAAAATGTTACAAAAGGAATCTTGTGTTTTATAGCAAGCTCTTTAGAAGCAAATGATTCACGGATAATCTGTCATTAAGAATATCTATCAGTATCACACCTTACAACACTAAGTAATTGTCCTTTTGTTTTGGGAAATTGTTTATGCAGTAATTGTTTATTTATCCCGGGAAACAATTACCAAATCTCACATCCTAATCTTTTATATTAATGGAAAGGTAGTGTCTGTATTGTATGTCACGATGCGCACACTGTTGATATACATCTAATTAACAGAAAAAGGGTTACAGAACATCAAAACATGATGAAAACACCGTTATCTTATTTTTAAAAGGGTTTCAACGAAGAATGCAAAAAAATATTAATTGGTTAATTAATTAATATCCCCAAATAATAAAAATGGATGCTTCCAATTGCTGCCATTATTTATTTATTTATTTATTTATTTATTTATTTATTTATTGGTATTTAAGGTCACATATTTCTGCGCAATAGCTAATCGTGAGCACGACAGTTTTACAGGTGTAGGAAGCCGGAATACCCGAAGAGAACCACCAAGCAACGGCGATCAACTGTCAGCTCCCCAACCTACCAACTCCACACAAGCAGGGTTATCGTGGTTGAAGACAAGTGCACCACCGACGTGTGCAGTACGCCATAGTACCCAACGCCACCGTGCCCCCACGTGGGCAATGGGGTGAAATGTCTTGCCCCGCAGCCGCAGGTGGGATTCAAATCGAGGACCTCTCGGTTTGCAGCCTGCACCTCTGCCAACTGAGCCACCACGCCCCCAATTGCTGCTATTGAACTGACATGCAAAATATTACCAGGGTTTAAATGGTTAAAGTCTTCTACTGTTGCAAACTCAAACAATGACATTGTATATAACATGGATTGTCTTTCATAAAGTTCAGTATTTTTCTATTTCGTGTCCTATCTCACAAAGTGTGAAGTGGAAATGAAGAAATACATTGATCACCCTACACAAATAACCTGACCTTTGACATTCTGGATGGAGGACGAATTTCCGAAAAGGCTTTTATTCATTGTATTTTGTGTACTATTTAAAATTTTTGTTTTATGTCGACAGTAACGAATGCAAATTATCTTAGGTTCTCGTGCATGTAAGAATATTTGCCACTGTACTATATTTTATATTTTCCAGTGGGTACCTCAGTCGGGAGACTGTTCAGGAAGATAGAAAACACAAAAGCAACTGGTACACTCTTATCCCGTGACCAGGTTGGTTCCCCCATCAAATGTATTGTCCGGTGTAGTCAAAATAAAGAATGCACTGCTTGTAATATTGGCCTGGAGAAAAGATATGCAGTGTGCGAGCTTCTAAATGAACTGGACCCTTTGAACATGGATAACAGTGGAACGCCGACAACTGCTCTAGGCTGGAATCATTATTATTAGACAAGAAAGTACCAACCAGAATCGACGGAAAAGATGGAAGCAAAGGAAGAAGGAGAAGCGAAGGGTGATAGAGCCTTAATATTACAACTTGTTTGTTACAACTTTACTTAAATAGTCTTAATAGAACTGAAGACGTCATTTAGCTATTATACACCGACCACCCACAGAAGTAATTTTTTTATCCGTCAACTCTAGCTTACTCACCTTTGAACAGAGTGTAAAATGGTGCATGCGATTGTCAAGCTACTATCTCGACCGGCACTCTCCTTGGTTCTGCCCTCTAACCTTATATCTTTATTATTCGTGTACGTGTAAATGACATCTACTCACTGGGCGAAAACTGGGTAGAAGTCTCCTAATTAGCAGATGATAAATAGAGGTTATTACCATTATGTGGATGTACAAAATTTGTATCCGAGGAGAGCTCCGGGTTCTAAGGGCAGATCACGACGAGTGGAAGACGAGTCGTGATCTACCCTTAGAACCCGGAGCGAGACTCGGATACATATTTTGTACATCCACATAATGGTAATAATCATTTTATCTTACAATATATTGGGGATAAGTGAAGAATGTAGACGGATATATAACGAACTATTTATTCGTACGGATGAACAAAAAGAAAAAAAATGGAACTCACGCGAAAGGAACGTGCTTGTATCCGACCCCCTGATACAAACATCTGTATCAGGGGGTCGGATACACTACAGATGCGGAGTTAATAATACAGACAAAATACATGTTGATTGTAAGATAAAGTGAGGTTATTACTTGGTTAGTTTTATATCTGCAGAGAAATCAGCCCAAGGTAAGTTCATATCAGACTGAGCCCAAAGGATGAAGGCCGATGTGATGTTACCGAGGACTGATATCTCCACCGATATGCAACTAACCAAGTAATAACGTCTTTATGTATAAAAACAAACCAAATAATTACAAAATGTTCTCAGATCTGTTACCGTTTTCTGACAGTGTTATTGTTTCTCATTCCTTTTATAAAGTCTGAAATTTACTCTTCTCCCAGTTCAGGTATCAGAACGTCTCGTCCCAGTGGGAAAGCCCTGATGTTTGTATAGCTGTACAATCTGTTCTCTCACTGCGACGAATCTCTGCTTGCGATTCTGAATTTTGTTTGTGTTGAATTTTGTGTACAACTCTATTCCTTTTTCAATTAATCCACCCTATTCTTATTGCCATCATAAATTCCTCACCATACAAAAAACTTCCCCCGTTTCCATGGTCACACCAAGTTTATTCATTGATTGCTTTCGACAAATAACTGTGAACGATTTTGCTGTTACCAAAATGTCGGTGCCCGCTGACGCATCAAGAGAACACCTCTTTCTTTGTTCATATGAGCCGCGATTGGTATCATATCAGCCGAGTTTGAAGTCGTATCATCCGAGCTCAATAAGGAGCAATTCCAGGACAGAAAATCATTTCTAATCAATACAGGCCTCTACATCACCAGTAGGTCACGTGACGTCATCTTCTGACAACTCGTCCTCTGAGTTCCAATGTGTTCTGTGTGCCAGTAGGCACATAGAACACATTGGAACTCAGGGGACGAACTGCAGGGCGCTCACGAGGAACTAAAAGACAGGTGCGCGAAAGGGCGCATCAAGCTTAACCCGTGTAAAACCCATAACTATTCCCTTTTCTCTTCATCCACCTTATCCTTACTTATTGCCATCATTAATTCCTCACCATACAAAAAACTACTTTCGTTAACCTGGTCACGTCAATTTTACTGATTGATTGCTTTCGACGGATAACTGAACGATTTTGCTGTAAGCAAAATGGCTGTGCCTACTGACGCATCAAGAGGAACACCTCTTTCTTGTTTCATAGCCAAGATTGGTATCATATTATCCGAGTTTGAAGTCATATCATCCGAGCTCGGTGAGGATCAATTTTGGAAAAGAAAAGCATATCAACAAATAAAGGACTCAACGTCGCCAGTAGGTCCTGTGACAGTGACATCATCGACTGACAACTACAGGGCGCTCTTGAGGAACTAGAAGACAGGTGCGTGAAATGGCACATCAAGCTTAACCCAAGTGAAACCCTTAACCATGATCGTAACTAAAAACGTCAAAGATTCCCCATTGACCTAGACCGTTGCAACACCACCAAATTTAAAACCTGAAATGTGGCTAAATTCTTAGGTATAACAATCGAAACTAATCCTAAACGCCCATATCTCTCCAACTGTGACCAGAGCTATCAAACTGATACATCTCCTAAAATGAAAAGACGTAAAGACTTGGGTGCCAACAAAAACGTTCTATTGAATCGTTATAAACCATTCATCAGACTAGCCCTTGAACATGGTATAATTTTCACTTAAAATCTCAGTAAAATAAAGCTAGCCAAATTCTACCGCGTCCAAAACTATGCTCTACGTTCAGACCTCCAAGCCCCAACATAACCTCAACCTCAGCTTTACACGAATGTGCTGGCATCGACGTGACAGAAAGGCAGCTAAAAATATGGCGGATAATTCAAATATAGCAAGCTGATTTTTGAATTGTTTTTGTGTGCATAATTCAGTGAATACAGCAAGCTAACCTAAAGTAATACACGCCGATAAAATCGACCCCAATGCAGTTGCAAACTCTTATTCATAACTCCAGAGTGAATATGGATGAACGAAAACTGCTAAATACTCAAACTCGCCCCCTCCCCCGTCCGAGTAGATGCCAGCATTGCCTGAGAGTTTGCCTTTCGTAGCATGACGTGCCCCGAGCGACGTATAAAAGCACATTCGCTTACATTCAGTCCAGAACAACAACAAAACACACATGCAGTAACACCAGAGTGGATACGGAGAGACCATAGCGGCGTACTGCATAAGCTCCCCCACCCTACGAGCAGATGCCATCATTGGCTGATAGGTGCCACTCGTAACTTTACCCTGTCTCCACGAACTAATAAAAAAAACATACTACAAAATCACTCCACACTCGCGTGCACACCGTCCAAATCAACTCCAGAACAGTTCCAGACACACAAGTAGTATAGAATGTGATCTTCAACCCTTGTTTGGCTGGGGGAAAGGGTGAGGGGAAAGTGACTTCATAGTCACGTGACCCAATGATGTCATACGGGGTTGTCAAGATAGCCCACGCGAGCGGCCACGTTGCGAGGTCATTAACAAAATGTATCCCTCAGTGGGTATCCTCCAATAATACTTTACCATGCCATTGGTATCCTCAAATACTGAGATAAGGATAAGAGTCGTATGTGTTGTGTGCACATTGTGTTTTTTCATAAACGCACATATCGGCACACATAGCATAAGCCCATGTGACGTGTACACACTATTACATATTGTGCACTATCACATAAACACATCTGAAAGACATAACATAGGCAACACATGTCAATACATGGATACAACAAGGACAGGAATAAGCACAAACGGAGGGTTCGAAAAGAATCTGAGACAAATTAAATCCGTTTTGGAGATTTTTGGTTGGTTTACGTCAACATCGGGTTGTTTGTGGCAATTCTAGGAAGTAACCGAGGCTTGTGGCACATACGAACCAGCAAAAGTACTCCCATTCAATCGTACACACGCTCCGAATCCACATCCACTGTATAAGAAGCCTTTCGCGGCCTACAGCACTACATGCTAATTTATTAAAGAGGATTCCGGAGAATTCGAACGAAATATGCAATTATCGGGCCATTTGTGGTAATTAGATACACTCCTATTTATGCAAACACATCATCTGAGCACACCCCCGCCCTGTCACAGGGCTTTGGGCCAAAAAGCAACCACGTGCCACCTCCAAAACCAAGATAGAGGCACCCAGTATACAATGACAACCACACATGACGTCTCTGAGTCACGTGACTATGACATCACGTTCTCCTCACTCAACAGAGGGTTGAATATCACGTGCTGTACTACTCACACACAGGCACCCATCCCAGAGTGGACACGGATCGTTGATAGCTACTAGCTACATAAACTTGTTCATCATCCCTGCCCTACTTCAGAACAGATGGCAGCATTAGCTGATGGGTGCCGCTCGTGGTTTCACCCTGCTCTGACAGACTCACAACAAGGAATGCTAATCATAGCAACAATATAAGGAGCTCCTAATGCACACATTTTCTTTAGGTTGTGGAAAGCATCAAATACGGCATCTAAACCTCTCTGGCGTTTTGGCGGATGATCCTCCACCCGTAAAAAATAGAGTTTTCTCCAACCATTTTTGAAATCATTACAGGTTTGAATCGCTGCTGGGTTCTCGCTGGTCCCACAGCCTCTCCATTTTGACTTGTCTTGTACTGGTAGAATCGAGAATTCCCCACTGATGCTCAGCTGGATACGACTGGAGCTCTGTTGTTGATTTTGAGCTCCGAAAATGGTAGGGGGAGAGCCGGGGCGTCAAACCTTTCGCTACCTTCTGCTGCATTAACCGGAAACATTTGCTTGGTGGATATGTACAATTTGCCGAACAAACCTGAGCAACCACTTGCTGATTGACCACACTTGTCAATGAAGATTGCAATCGGATCAAGACAAAATCACCAAGATGACAGACTATACTAGCCTGAATATCAGCAAAAAAGCATCATCTCCAGAACTACAACTGAACCGACACAGCTGGTGACAGAATATACTTGTCATTGAGGACCACGTCAGAACATTAAAGTAGCAATCAAATCAACCCCCCCCCCAACAGATCACCCCGCGGTCTGCGGACTGAATCTCGGCGGTCTCCTTGTCTCCTTTGCGTCTTCCTCCTTTTCGGAGTCTGAACGTTGCATGAGACTGAATGTAGTACTGTACTGTTGAATGCACCACAAGGGGTTAACAAATTCCACATCGTCTCTACGCGGCACCGATGCGCAAAAAAACTTTCAACATTCTTTACTTGCAAGCCACCATCTGTACTTTGACCATTGCATGTAAATAAGTATTGATAGTCACACATTCCTTTCATTTAATGTGAGCCTAGTTATTGGTAGTTTAGTTCGTATTTGTTTCTAGTGCTTTATAGTTTTATATTGACTAGCTTTATCTTGTTTGTGGCTTAGCATTTTTATTAATTAACCCTTTATCCAACGCAGACGATATAAAAATGTATTATTTTAAATATTATTTGTTCAAATTTTTAAAAATCTTTCACCAAAACCATATCAGGTGACCCTCTCATGGGAACGAGCTCGTTCCAACGAGGGCCACATGATATGGTTTTGTTGATTTTTCCTTTATAAAAATAACGGTTTTCCAACAGCTAATTTTGTAAATAACGCGGACGAATGCGGACGATTTGTTTTGTAAATGTTTAATATTGACTAGCTTCATGTAATTTGCTAAGCATTTTTTCAAAGATAAATAATTGTTGGATAATTAGTATTAAATATTCATTAAATGATGTTAATTTTATTGAGCATTAACTGGTTGAGGACTGAATTATTTCTATAGATGAAATTTATTCTTCAGAAAATGTTAATTTACACCATATTGGAGAGCGTCTATCGACACTTCACCAATAAACGGTAACAACGCAAATTCATGTGGATGGAATATTTTTGGTTTTAATCGAATGTGGTGTCTTAATTGCAATACCGGCATCTTTCAGACAATGCCAAAATTTGGGCTTCTATTACTCAACCATTTAAGAATTATATAAATTATTTATAATTCATGTTTTCGCTAGATAGAGCGTATGTTATAAAGCTTATTCTTGTAAGTGTTGAAAAGTTTGAATCCCAGAATGGCTAGATAACCGATATTTATTTATTTAATTAATTAATTATTTAATTAATTTTATTAATTTATTTATTTATTGATGATTGATTGATTTATTTTTATTTATTTATTTATTTATTTATTTATTTATTGGGTTTAACGAAACTTTGGACCGCAGGGTCACCTGCTGTCGGATAGTTTTACGGGTGGAGGAAGTCAGAACACCCAGAGAGAAAGACCGAGCAACAGCTAGTAGCAGTCAGACTCTCGAACATAGTGACAGGCAGCGTTAGCATTGGTTGAAGACAAGTGCACCATCGACGTGCAGTACGCCTTCATACACAGTACCATCGTGCTCCCACCTGAGCAATCGATATGAATTACCTTACCCAAGGACACAACACACTTACATCTGGAGTTCACCGACTCATGGACCATTCGTTTTAAAGTCCAATCGTAACTAATGAGCCACCTTGCTCCCGAGAAGGCAATACTTATTATATTTTTGAATGCTTCACGACAGTTCACTGGAGCCAATGACCTCGAGGTCACTGGCTAATTCAGGATAATTCTTGTGAACTGATGTGACACATAAGCACAAGCAAACTGCAGTATATTATTTAACAAGGTTACAATATATTCGGCAATTCCTTAACCCTTCACCCAATGCAGACGATATTTATTGTTTTAAATATTATTTTTCAAAATGTTTCCAAAACAATTCAACAAAACCATATCATGTGACCCCCTCATTGGAACGAGCTCGACCAGCTCGCTCCAATGGGGAGTCACATGATATGGTTTTGTTTATATTTTTTAAAAAGTATTATTTAGTTAATTGCACATTCCGCGGGTGGATGCTGCCGATGCGTTGGGTGCAGAGTTAAATCTCTGAGAGCTTGTTTTTGATCATTGAGATGCATTTCATATCAGATATAACTGAGTCGCATGATACTCAAGACTGTGTAGTGTGGTTCTAAGAAAAGTGATATTATAAGAACTCAACGAGCTCGTTTTGGGGATAATGTTATATCAAAGAGCTTCCCTAATTTATTTAGTCCTGTTGCACATGCAAATAATGTGAAAGCAACCTTTTACTCAATTATTGTGATTTGCTTGGAAACAAATTTGAAGTTGTAGATCAAAGAACATGCCTTGTTATGTCTTTGCTCACAGGAAATTGAAGTAGAATGAGCCCTTGGGATCCATTTCTTCCCTTGGAATGGAGACAAATTAGAAATTGTTGCTCAAATAGCTTGTCGTAAATTATTGTATTGTCGTCTTGTTTCACAAGCAAATTAAGTGAATGGAGCCTTTGATCCTGTTTCTCTAATTTTCTTGGAAAGAAACTGAAATTGTAACTCAAAGAGATTGTTTTTGTTAACTACAGTTTAGTCTTGTTTCAGAAGTAAATGAAGTGAAAGAAGTCCTTGGCTTTCTTTCTTTCATTTGATCTGAAACAAACTACATCTTGTAACTCAAAAATTGTAGATTGTAGATAACTGTATTTTTGTCTTGTTTCACAAGTAAATGAAGTTAAAAGAGCAGTTGGCGCCAATTTATTCACTTGCGTTTACACGAACTGGAAATTGTAGCTCAGAGCGTGTCATTAGTGAAATTGCATTTTAGTTTTGTTTCACATGCAAGTGAAAGGAGCCTTTGGTTCTAGGTCCCTCATTTTCTCGGAATGAAACTGAAATTGGAGCTAAACAATCTTGTTATTGTAAATAACTGTATTGTAGTCTTGTTTCACGAGTAAAAGAAGTGAAAGAAGCCTTTTGGATCTGTTCTCTTAATTAGCTTGGAAACAAACTGGAAATTATAACTCAAGGAATGTGTCCCTGCACACTCAATTCAGCTTGGTTAAAAATTGGGTTTATATTCACTCAGCCTAGTTAATTTAGGTTGATTGTAAACCCACCAGATTTTAGAGTGTTTAGATAATTTATTGTGTCTTGTTTCGCAAGCAAATGAAGAAAAAAGGTGCCCATGGCCCCGTTTCCCTCAATTTCTTGGAAATAAACTGGGAAATGCATTTATTTATATTATTAGGTGTTTCATCTTTAGACGTGTTCATGCTTCAAAGCAAACTAAACAGTGTGTTTACATTCAACAAAAAGTTACAATATTTATTTTTACATGCAAAAGGTTTGCACTTGATTTGAGGAATGCGCCGCATTTGTTCACGTGACCATGACCAGTTGGACGAACAAGTGCATTGTCTCTCCCGTGGATTCTGAGATGATGATAGTCCTTCTTTAACCCTTTACCCAACGCAGACGATATCAAAATTTATTATTTTAAATACCATTTTTTGAAATGTTTCAACAATTTCAAAAAAACCATATCATGTGGTCCCTCGTTGGAACGAGCGCGATCGAGCTCGTTGCAACGAGGGGTCACATGATATGGCTTTGTTGAAATGTTTTGAAAAATAATATTTTTTCAACTGCTGAATTTGCATATTACGCGGACGGATGCGGCCGATTCGTTGGGTAAAGGGTTAACATGTGTCAATAATTGGTCTGGTCGTAAGTTGCAAGATGTGCGAGATATTTGGACCACCGTGTGGTAAGGATGCTTTCAACCTTAGTATAAAACACACAGATTCCTTAAGAGTTGTCTTTGTATTTTATGTAGATTGATTATTGCATGTGAATAAATATTAACAGATATACATTCTTTTCGTTTCAAGTTCTCTCATGAATCCAGGGCTGTGACCAATATATTTTTTGGAGGGTGGGGGGAGTGGGGTGGGAGTTGGAGTGAGGGAGTGAAGGAAGGTGAAGAACATTTGTGCCCGAGGCTCGCAGGGAGTTTTGTGGAGCACACTACCACCTCTCACCCCACCCCTCATTCCCTAGTATTTATTAAAAATTTATAATTATGACATAACGGATTTTGTAAAAATTATCAAATGTATGTGAATTTGAAGACTTTTGTCTCAAATGTTACACGTTTCAGACGGGACCGACAAAGCACGCAGATTGCTTGCAATCCGTATCGGTCTGAAGAAAACATTAAATGTAATGATTACTGCTGTATATTTAGTAAAGTTGGTTAAATCTTGCTTGCAAATATACAAATCTTTCTAGAAAATACAGTTTCTTATTACACGCCAATTACTGTTCTCCCAGTCCCTTATTGTCAAATCCGTACGGAACACGTGATCCATACAGATTTCCGTCGATGAACTATTATTTCACCCGACGGCATGGATCTATCGGAAGAACTAAACAACATCCATTTTCGTAATCGGCTAATCGAAACGTAGCATTCCAACCTAGATCAATTTGGAAGCTGCAGATAGCCGATAAATGAAAACTAGACAACGGGAATCGCCTCCTTCGGTCAATAAATAACAGTTTTAAAGTTTGAAATTTTTTCGTTTGATGTTTATATTTTTAAATTAAAGGATTCCAAGTATCAGGGGAGTGTAATAAGTACAGAACGCCATGATGTATAAATACGTTCGGCAATACGGCACTCATGCCATCACAGAAGGATCCTTATGCGCTAGCTAGTTGAGGAACGCATTCACACATTGTGACGTTTTGTGTATTTATCGCACCTACTACTTTTGTTTACTTCTGGCTTTCCGACCACTAATCCCGAAAAGGTGGAAGCTTTATCTTTAAGAGTTTATTAAAAGAAAACTTTTAAGAAACAGCATGAATACAAAGACACGAAAATGTCTAAATTTCTCCACAAGGGCGAGCGCAGAAGGTGTTCGTAACAGCGTGTCTCTTCCCCTACGCGTGTGCTCCAGAGTGGCGTGTATGGTGCATTTGAACCAATCCTGATGAATCTTCCATCGGGTAGATACGTGAGTAGCGTAGGGAGACTATGAGAGTAGTAGAGGTGGAGATTGTCCCTGTTAGGAGTACACCACATGTGATCCCCGAAGTGATCTCTTGTTACGTGACCTAGTTTCGTCATGTTTGGTTGCTGTGGTAGCCGGCATGAGCGGCTCCCTATTAAGGTAATCCCCAAAGTGATAGTGAGCTTAGTGCGCTTGCAGCGCGTGTTGTTGGGCTGACAAGCGTTTCCGTCTTCCATTTTGTATACTGGAGTCCAACATCTTAGTTTTTATGGTAGCACGTGGTTGCTATACAATAGGACGGGGTGTGCACGGCTGGTGCATTCGATCGAATAAGAGTAAATCTAATGACCCAGAATCCTCGAGCACAATGTAGAATTACCCAAATAGCCCAACAATCCAAATCCCCCAAACTCCCAAATTCACCGAAACGGATTTGGTGAAGCCACCATTTAGTGCTTATAATAGTAGTACATTGCGTTATAAGGCGTGTTCCTCTGTATTAGAGTAGTTCAAAATCCTCTTTCTCTGCGTATCTCGATCTATTCTGTGGCTTATTCTTCTATTCCCTGATCTGTTTTGCCCATTACTGACCATGTTCTGAATATACTAGCAATCCGTGTAGTCATAACTTCTCTCCTACCTATCCCAGTTCCTGTCCTGGCCTCTGCCCTGGTGCAAGTCTCAGAATCACCAGTGAGATTGCTTCATATCTCGTAATCCGGACTTATCCATACGAAGTTATCTCCTTGTATAACGAAGTCTTATATGATTCATAATGCCAAGAGGTAATCAACCAGGGACAAGTATGCCTCGAATCTTATCTCGTAAATAAGCCCTAAAGAAATTACTCGAACGAGTGACTCCTCTTATGACTCTTTTCCTCATCTGGGTATTTAACTACAGTTAAAACTAGAAGTCCTGTCATGAAATGCGCACAAATAGCTCGTTGATATGCGCGTTAATGTGTGCGTTATGGCCCAATTAAAGTTATCATATTCTGTACATATGGCCTGTGCACAGGCAATGTTTCAGCCAATGGGTAACCCGGAGGTCCATTGGCAGAAACATTGCATGTGTTTGCTATGAGTAACCAGGAGAACCTGCCGTGCTTTGGATGCCATTCGATATGGCAATTGCGCGCAATTCCAACGCACAATTAAGCCTAGATAAGCGCACTATTCGTGACAGGACTTCTAGTTTTAACTGTACCACTTTCTGTGAAATCCTTTTTGAGAATCCTTTTTTTGGAAAAGGTGGTCAGAGAATCCCCTTCTGGTCGTATGAGGCCTTGAGGTCAATGAGGAAATGCCTCAATGAGGTCTCACCTCAAACCCTTCTTATCCTCATCTGGTTATTCAATCGTCACACTCCGGGGTACCCATTCCAGTGGTTTGTCTATGCCTATAGAATCCCTTTTCTGCCGTGTGAGGTATGAGGACCACGAGGAAATCCTTCAATGCTGTCTTAATCAAAACCCTCTCATCCTCATCTGGGATATTGAGGGACACTGAGACATCGCAATGGATTATTAGAGGATAACTAATGGATGGTTGTTGTCGTAGAAACCACATGTTTCTACATCCGGGTACTTCACGATACATCCAGGTACTTCACGATACATCGGGGTACTTGGGTGTGAAAGGTAGAAAAGGGTTTGAGCTCGGCATTCAACTCATGTGTGTCCTGACTGTCGTCGAGTGAAGACATACGGGATTCTCGGATCTGTAGATATTGTGCCAAGATGTTTTCCCGACCATGTAATAGGAAGAGATACAGGAAGAGGGATGAAGAACTTTATTGTCCAGGAAGAGATACCAAAATAGATCCGGAAGGGAAGTACCATTCACAGAGAGATCTGCTCCCGTTGAGGTGACACGTGTTTCCATCGTTCATTTTGTATAGTGGAAGCCGCCATCTTGGTTACGGTAGCACGAGGTGGTTATGTGACCCAATGGCCTACTTCAGGACAGGTGTATGTCTGGAGGGTGCGTTTGATTAAATTGGACTAAATATAATTACCCCAATAAACCCGACGATACCTCCAAATCACCAAAAAACACACCACAAATCACTTTATTTGGTACCTTCATTTTTTCTAACACCAAGCGCGTTCCTTTGTACATGCGTGAATCTAATTACCACAAACAACCCAGCAAATATTCATTTGGTTCACACTTCCCACTATATACTCGGTTACTTCCTGTTTATTTCAAGTAGGATTCCCCCAGATTTCCCTCATTTTCCCATCATAGGCGCGTCCCTTTGTATAAGAGGAAGTTTATTGGTTCGGATTCCTGCAGAATCCTTGTTTTTTCTGCCTATCCCGATCTATTCTGTGACTCATTCTTCCATTCCCTGACCTACTTTGCCTATTACTGACCCTATTCTGAATATTCTAGCAGTCTGTCTAATCTTAGCTTCTCTATCACCTTTCTCTGGGCCTGTTCGGACCTCTACCCTCTTCCAAGTCTTAATATGAACTTTGGTAAAACCAAAAAGCGCGCTCAACTCAGTGTTTTTCAAATTATAATGACATAAACTTAACAAACTTTAAAACAGTGTTTAAGGGGTCGTCCAACAAAACATTTTGCGTTGTGAACTAATGCATGTACATGCTGTCTTGTAGATTTATTTCCCCCTACAAACATATCAGACCAACAATATAATATGAAATTTAGGCAAACCTAAAAGCGAGCGAAAGTGATGCATTAGGCCTAATGTGATGCAGGCCTACATTTATTGGTAAAGAATAGGGGACCAACCAAATTTCGAGATAACTACTTTTATCTGCGTTTTGATTGGAAGATATTTTCCAATCCTCTGATTGAAAGATAATTTTATCATTGCTTTGATTGGAAGATATATTTATGGCGTCGTTATTTTCCGCAATTTATCCGATGAGTTACGGAAATTGCTGCGTTCATTTTTATTTTTTCACAAATAGCGTGTAGCATTTATTGTTACTATTACCAACGTTTAGTAGCCACTACTAGAAAATTCAGCAGTGCTATGCAAAAAAAGGACGATGATAATATTCCAATGCAGTTTTACTGAAAAGGTCATCTTTAAAAAAATAAGACTGAGTATCACAAATGTAGTTTCATGATTCGGACCAGATTTTTATATAGGACGTTTCGCACCCAGATCTATAGACGATTCTGACCATATTTCTGGCCGATTCGGACCAGACTATTGGATGATTCGGTCCATGTTTGTGGACGATTTGGACCAGGTTTCTGGGCGATTTGCCCAACAGACACACAAACTACACAAGCCAGCACAGACATACACACTTCACAAGACAGCACAGACTTGTTGTTTGAAGTAAATAGGCCTAGAGCTTTATGTGCCAATTTCAATAAGCCGTTTTCATTAATTTCACTGAAAAAAATACCGACGTACCGGTATTGTTTGTAGTTATCACAACAAATAATTCTGAGAGTAATTATGAAACTGCTAATCCTGTGCTTCTGAATTTTTGCAATACATTTTGGGACCGCATACCGAATTTGGTCAAAATCGGCCTAGTAGTTAGCCCGTTGCTAAGGGGGAGCTCTGGTTGCTAATGACGTCACGTGGCGTCAACATTGACCTATCTGTTTTCATTTGCAATGCATTTTGGGTCCATATTCCGAATTTGGTCAAAATAGGCCCATTAGTTAGCCCGTTGCTAAGGGGGTACTCTGGTTGCTAGGGAAATCAAAAGACATAAACTTCGATCTGTCTGTTTTCATTTGCAATGCATTTTGGGTCCGTATACCGAATTTGGTCAAAATCGGCCCAGTATTTAGCCCGTTGCTAAGTGGACGCTCTGGTTGCTAGGGAAGTCACGTGACGTCATCACTGATCTATCTGTTTTCATTTTCAAAGCATTCTGGGACCGTATACCGAATTTGGTCCAAATCGGCCCAGTAGTTAGCCCGTTGCTAAGGGCGCGCTGTGGTTGCGAGGGAAGTCCCGAGACGTCAACATTGATATGTATTTTTATTTGCAATGCATTTTGGGTCCGTATACCGAATTTGGTCAAAATCGGACCAGTAGTTAGCTCGTTGCTAAGGGGGCGCTAGGGTTGCTAGAGAAGTCACGCGACGACACTATTGATCTGTCTGTTTCGTTTTCAATGCATTTTGGGTCCATATACCGAATTTGGTCAATATCGGCCCAGTATTTAGCCCGTTGCTAAGTGGACGCTCTGGTTGCTAGGGAAGTCACGTGACGTCATCACTGATCTATCTGTTTTCATTTTCAAAGCATTCTGGGACCGTATACCGAATTTGGTCCAAATCGGCCCAGTAGTTAGCCCGTTGCTAAGGGCGCGCTGTGGTTGCGAGGGAAGTCCCGAGACGTCAACATTGATATGTATTTTTATTTGCAATGCATTTTGGGTCCGTATACCGAATTTGGTCAAAATCGGACCAGTAGTTAGCTCGTTGCTAAGGGGGCGCTAGGGTTGCTAGAGAAGTCACGCGACGACACTATTGATCTGTCTGTTTCGTTTTCAATGCATTTTGGGTCCATATACCGAATTTGGTCAATATCGGCCCAGTAGTTAGCCCGTTGCTAAGGGGTCGCTCTGGTTGCTAGGGATGTCACGTGACGTCATCATTGATTTATCTGTTTTCATTTGTTGTGCATTCTAGATCCGTATACCGAATTTGGTCCAAATCGGCCCAGTAGTTAGCCGGTTGCTAAGGACGCTCTCTGGGTGCTAGGGAAGTCTCGAGACGTCAACATTGATATGTCTGTTTTTATTTGCAATGCATTTTGGGTTCGTATACTGAATTTTATGTCTGTTTTTATTTGCAATGCATTTTGGGTTCGTATACCGAATTTGGTCAAAATCGGACCAGTAGTTAGCCGATTGCTAAGGGGCGATGTGGTTGCTAGGGAAGTCATGCGACGACACCACTGACTTGTCTGTTTTCGGTTCACTTTGTTCCAATAACACGCAGTGTTGGTTTGAAGTGAACAGCGTTTTGCAAATGCAAAACAGATAAATCACGTGACAGAATACTCCGCAGAATCGAACAACAGCGGGATCCCAACAGCCAGCCAGCAGACGATGAAATCCAATGTGCATATATGTGAACATTTAGCTTTTCGACAATTTCTGTCATTTAGTCAGCAAAGCAAACGACAGTTGTTTGTTTGGAAAAAACTTTAATTTTGAAAAGCATGTTCTATAAATTATTCACAGTCTGCATGGAATGATCTAAGGAGAAATCTCGCATTACACTGTTCGACTTTTAGGGGCGTCATTCGATTTGTTCGCTTCTGAAAACGAGAGCTGGGGTTCCCCATGTTTTTACTTCCGGTTTCCGGTTTAGACTGGATGGCATAGCATTCCTTGGTTTTTCCAATTTCATGTACACGTTGTCTATTAGGCTTGCTTCAAAGCAGCCCTTCGGGCTGCCTTTGCGCTCGCTATAATCACCAGTCAGATTGCTTCACTGCACGTAATCTGTACCTATTTATGCAGAGTTATCGCCCCTGTGTATAACGAAGCCTTTTTCAATTCTTAAACCCGAAAGACAATTGAGCAGGAATAGGTATTCCTCGAACGACTAGAATCTTCTCGATTAAATAAGCCATCGAGTAATTATTCAAACGAGTGGAGGGTACCTATGACGTTGTGATGTAGTTCTGGGAGATAACGTTTAGATTATACTTATCGGAGGATATACAGTTAAAACTAGAAGTCCTGTCACGAATAGTGCGCTTATCTAGGCTTAATTGCGCGTTGGGATTGCGCGCAATTGCCATATCGAATGGCATCCAAAGCACGGCAGTTTCTCTTGATTACTCAAAGCAAACACATGCAATGTTTCTGCCAATGGACCTCCGGGTTACCCGGAGGTTCATTGGCTGAAACATTGCTTGTGCGCAGGCCATATGTACAGAATTTGATAGCTTTACTTGGGCCATAACGCGTATATTAACGCGCATATCAGCGTGCTATTTGTGCGCATTTCATGACAGGACTTCTAGTTTTAACTGTATGTCTGAATATAGTTATGGCTCCGAACGTCCGTTCAGTTCCTTGCATCTAGACTGATCATAGCCTTCGTCATTCTAAGACCAATACTGCTGATTTAGCCATTATTACCATCGTCTGTCCTATGATTACCTTCCACTCTTTTCTGGCACTACTACTGGTCTGTACAGGTACCATTGGTTACCACTGGGTGCTCCATGCTAGAATCTCCCACATCTACCTCTGACTAATATGGCTCTCAGTACCCATATAACTAACGATAATCACTGTCATACTTGACTTCCACTACTACTACCAGTCGAATATAGTATATTATACGATCTGACATGGTATACGGTAAAGAGAACGGAGCTGAATACCGAATACAAGGGCCAGAAAAGTTGTAAGCTACGAGAGGAAACGCCCACTGACTGAGCAACAGACAATGAAGCCAAAGAGTAGAGATCCTTGCACTGAATCTGAATATTACGGAGGTAGAGACCGGAGAATGTAGAGGAATGTTTCCAGAAGAAAAGGAGACTGAATTTACATACGCACAAGATGACGACAAGGTGTGAACCTCATTGGCATAAATATGATTGGCCATACGATCCCACTGGCTAAACTAGAATAAGCAAGCGTCCGTGACAGTGAGAGAAATCCACTTCGAAATCGAGAGCACAGAGAGAATATTTCTTCCCTGCAAAAGAAAACCTCTTGTACGGTCCATCCAAATAGGACAAAGAAATGTACGGCGACCAGCTACCGGAAGAAGAGCCCGTATGCGGAAGAAGAGCCCGTATGCAGATAAGCGGAAGATCGACTTAGGGTAATTGAGAAAAGAACAGTTTCTGTGACGAGCGAAAGAAAGGCAGGCAACTCCATAACCCTGCCCTACCTCTTTTCTGTGACGAACGAAAGAAAGGCAGATAACTCCCTAACCCTGCCCCACCGCGACAAAGGCTAGTAAGAAAGCTATCTCATAAGAGTACAAAGCAATGATCGACATCCGAGAGGGTCGAAAGGCGTTCAGCGCAGGCAATGCAGCATCCACCTCCACTTGAGAGTTACGTGAACTCGAAGGCTTTGCAGAAAAATGCAGAATGAGCTTGGAGGAGAAAGTGTTGGAGCTGATGTGAAGTTTTCCTACAAATGAAAAAGGTGTGTGACAACACTAATCAATAACCCCTGGCTGTAGGCCACTGGGTTTGAACAGATGGATTATGGCGGCTATCTGAACGATAGAAGGTTTGTGAATGTCATCTGAGTGATCAGAACACCATCGACAAAAAACTGGCCACCAGTTTTAAAAATGCTCTCCACGACTCGGTTGGAAAGAATGTCGACGGCGGCAGGCCCTGGTGAGAGATCACAGTGAAAGCATGGGTCCGTCAGAATAACGTGCTGCTATAGATGACGTCCCTAATAGAGGAGATCGGGACGCCCCGGAAGGCGATAAGTTGGAGCAGCCAGAAAAAGACGAAGATAGATGATTGGCCAATACTCTCTGAGAGGAGGGCGGTGCAGTCAGAAGTATACTGCAAATCGAAGACCTGTCTCTGCAGGGGACCCGAAAATGGGAACAGGCTCAAAAAGCGTAGCCGTTGAGTCCGTTATAATCGAGGGATAAAGCGTACACGGCATACATCTGAGGATCCAGGCAGGGGGAAACGACAGTTTCCACCTGAGTTACCTGATGGTGCTACCCAATGGCAGACAATCGACCTGAGGGCGATTCCAGAGATCGTAGAAGGACTGGAACTCTCCATGTGTAGCATCCACTCTGTTGGAGTGAATCTGTTGCAACGGGATATAGAGTCTGGTATGGTGTTTAAACGACCGTGTATGCGGCGAACGAGAATACTGGCGTTCACATCCCGAGATGACGGAATTTGGCTCGTCAGATTGTACATGGGAATGGAGTAATTCCAAATATAAAGCTACCACTATCAAGTTTTCAGACAGAAGTAGAACATGATGACCCAATAAGTGAGGGAGCCACAGTAGTGAACCGAGAAGGAGAGCCTAGATGTTGTTGTGAACACCCATCTGATTAAAATGACAAGCGAATCAAGGTATTACCCCATCCCGGTCGCTCACATCCGCGGTTCGAATGCGATCCTGAGTTGGAACATACGACAGCACACCGTGCGTAATCTATTGAACACAAGCCCAACGAGACAGATGCAGCTGCAGCCACAGTGGAAGATCGATCACAGAGGTCAATGGATCAACATTCGGCGTCCACCGACTCAACACGAAGTGGTGCAGCGGGCTAACGAGCAGACGACCCATTTGAATCAGATCGCATGTGACGTGCCCTTGGTGTATGGAATGACGAACAGACCAGAACGTCTTTATACTGAAGTGAGGGGCTGAATAAAAACGATCAGAACACTCAGTTCGATGACGGGTTGAACCTGACCGTTCGACGTTCGTTCTTCTTCCGCAACAGTTGGGAATAAAATGTCGATGCAAAGACATTCCAAAAGACCCACCCCATTTTTGTGCCAAAAGAACCCGTTGATCCCTTCCTGTGGAACCGATGTTGAAATGTGCACCCCAGACAGAGTCGACTGTGGGAGCATATCTGTAACACGGACAAAACAACATCAAGAACCTAAGAGTCCTATGAGATTTAATATCAACGACAAGCGAACTGGGATCGATCTTTGCTTCGATTCGGGGGAATTGAGGTAAGGAGTTTCAATGATAGGTCCAGCGGACACGCTTACTGCGAAGAGACCCCGAGACTTGCCACGACCCATGCCCCGTTACTTCCTAGAATCTAAAGACGACTGAGGTCGATGTTTCTGCGAGCGAGTGTAAACGCATACGCCGAGGCTCTGACGAGATCTGAAACTACCGTGATTACTGCGCGAAGTCTCGTCCAGCTGTTACAGGACTCAACTTCGTGCAGTAGTAACGGTAGTGATCCACGGAAAGGCTAGTATTCAACAAAGCAGGCAGAACGCAGAACAACAGGATGGGAACCACTAATATCTAACAACACATCCGAGCGCAGCAGTTCCAAATTAGCAGAGTTGCAGTCATGCGTATGAGACAGTTTCATAAAAGAGTTGGAAAGAATACGCAAATGAGCCTGCGTGTCTCCATACTGTTCCGGTAGAAGACAAGCCGCCATGGCAAAGATAATATGATCAGTCAAGGAGAGCAACTCCCAGCATCTCCCTTGATAGGCCAAACATGGACTCGCGGACAATAGAGGTGGTAAGTCACAAAGTAAAACAGCCCTCGACCAACCAAGTTGCACCCTGGAAACTGGAACTGCTTCATAATTGGAAATACGATACCACAGTGGAGTGCAAATAAGACTCAGACCTCGGGAAGAAAGCATTCGTCCTACCTTTGGACTTCAACTTTTAATCCAGGAAGGCAAAACCCACCGGCGAAGAAGCCCAGAGGAAGCCTGTTCAACGTGGTGGCGACGCTCAGAGTGGATATTTGCGGCTGATCCGGAGCTTTAACTCCTTGCATGCTGTGGCGGATATTCCGACCCAAGACAAGGAATATTTGGCAGTGAAATAAATATAGTTTGAGCACCTATATCCAAATTTTCCCTTGTGTATTGGATTACCTGCTTGACCAATGATTTCTTGAGTTAAATTTATACGAATTTTTCATCAAATCTAGTCATGGCTGCTTCACAGCAGCCATGACTAGATGAGATGAAAAATATTTTAGAAATACTCAGCGCGGTAAGCGCTAACCTCCAGAAGTAACTCTAACATGAATTTCCCCCTTTGGATCCCATCTCCGTATCGAATCCCTACCCTCCCTACCTGCTAAAATTGGACATTCTTGTGATGTTATAGATTTATATTCAGTAAAATAGCAGTATTGTACTGGTCTTTATGTCCGACGAGTTACTTGATACCCGTCAAACAGGCTACTCACAGGCCTGTCTGAATATAACTATGTAACAATAACATGATTTCCAAGGGCATTATGGTTTATTAACGGCCCGACAGGAATTATTAACAGCCCGAGGGACTATTAGCGGCCCGAGACGCAGTCGAGGGTCGCTAATAGGCCCGAGGGCTGTTAATAATTCCTGGAGGGTCGTTAATAAGACATAATGCCCTTGAAAATCATGTTATTACTATTATTACCACTATGCAAATGTGAGATTTCTGTGAGACAATAGTTCACCTAAATTTCTTTCGAAATGAATTTGACAGCAATTGAATTAACATTTCAAACATTCTTTTTCTTCAAACTAATAACAATTTAATTAACCCTAGAACGTTTAAATGTAACATGATGAAGTTGTCAGCATTGTCACTTTGGATAATTATATATGTTGCAGTTATTAAATGTGCCACCAGAAATGAAGCTGCATGTACTCTGTGGTTGATTGTCATAGCGATACATTGTTTGGTTATTTGTAACACCATTGGGAAAGTCTACACTATATACTGTTCCAGCTGGTGCATTTGGTGGAATTGTTATTTTCCCATCAGAAGAGGCATTAATGTTCACATGTTCAGGATCAAGAACAGGTTAGTTCTTTACGTTTGTTTTTGCCAGGAACCAGTGCACTTTGGCTGGTTATATGTGCAACAGGTTCAGCCATGAGAATAGGCTGCTTGTTCAGAAAATCAATTCGATCTTGAAGATAGCTTAGATTACTGACAGGTGATGACTGATTGCCGCTCATGTTAATGCTAAATGCACCGTAAGATACGTCATTATTATCTAAAGGTTCATCACTGGACTGCACATTTTCTGGGTTAACACTTAGTGTACCTTCAAGAATGTTCGAACATTCACATTTCTGTGTGGTAGATATGTCACTTAGATAGTGTTTTAAACTTTGTGTGTTTTTGTGCTTGGTCACGCTGATGATACTCTGCGCGTCAACACCTGCTTGATACAAAATAGTAATGGTGGAAGCACGCACACTGTGGCGTGTATACTCTTGCGACAGTCCACTTTTCTTAGACATTCTCTGCATAATTGTGAACAGAGTGTTCTTTCCCATAGGCGTATTTTGGAACCAATTACCGTCTGGACTATATGATTGTTTAGGTGTTTGAAAGAGTCTATTACAATCAGCATGTAATTTTGAAATATAAAATTTAAAGATGTTCACTCCCTGACCATACATTATTTGATCACTGCAGTCACATTCAGATTGCTTATGCCCCGACCACGACCCAAACCAAGGTCACGTCGCATGCGATCTGATTCTTGATAGTTTTTTTGTGGCTTCTGTTTTTGTCATGAAAACATACTCAATATTGTCTGAATCAGTGGAGACTTGAAATGTGTCCTTTTTCATTTTTATCTCACAATTGGGGCGTTTTTGCACTGTTACGCAACTAAAGTTTAATGTATCTGGGCGCTTGTTCTGAATCCGTTTCAAGGGCCCCTGATACAAGCGCGTGATTCTGCTGTTGCCAAAACAACGGCTTTAATATCATTTTTCGATCGCTTCGCGTTTTTCCCTTCAGAGAAAACAATATTAAGTGAGGCGAAGCCGAACTTAATATTTTCTCTGAGCCGTATATGACACTGTAGCTGCCAACTAAATGCCCTGTAACGTATTTATTATGCACGGCATGCTAAAATGTCACTGGGGAAGTAAACTCAACGAATAGTTAAATTATGCCATTCTCTGCTGATGTCTGTATTTATGCAGTCAAAATAACACGTTATTAGAGACAATGTCATATAGTCATTTAAAGCGTAAAGGTGCCAACTGCAACGCACATGCGTTGCAGTTGGCACCTTTATGCTTTCCAATGATAATATATATGTTCTTGGAAAGAATAAAAATCGTGCATGAAACACAGAAATGCGTAGATGTTTGATTGATAGCACTTGCAGATGGACACACACAGTTGTCTAAAATGCCGAGTATAGTTGCCTACCGCGGTTTGGCGTGCTGTCGACTTTAGCTACCTGTCGCGCCAAAAGTGTTAATAAAATTGGAAGCCATTTATTTCAGCTTTTCTAGAGGGTAAGTGATTGACGTGTGATCGATATCTATAATGCGATTGATCACTTGTGCAATAAAACTGGCATGATTTATCGGAAGTGGCATAAAAGAGGAAAAATGAGCGAGGAAGGGGCAGTCTATTTGTCGATAAAAGTACTTCAGTTTCAGTTGCCGCATATGACACTGTAGCTGCCAACTAAATGCCCTGTAACGTATTTATTATGCACGGCATGCTAAAATGTCACTGGGGAAGTAAACGCAACAAATAGTTAAATTATGCGCACTTTTCGGCATCTTGGGCTGGTATATAGCCTATTATTGGGACCTTCCTGAACGCTCGAGTTGAGGCTTCTCTCTTGAAGTTAAGGGATTAGCTTTCGCTATGAAATGTGGAAAACTCCACCTCAATAAACGATGAACGGCATATTTTAAAATATAATAAACCTTTACACCAAGAAGGATATTTAATTCCCCAGTAATTGTTGCAAAAGTTACAACCAAATTCACATTGACGAAACACGCAGTTGCTCCACTTCGCAAGACAGTATTCAGTAGAGTGAATCCCAGTGATGCAATTTTCTCTGAAGTGTAACGTCATCACTGACCTCAATATGGAGATTAATGAACTCTATTCTATTTTTCAATTTGCGTCTTTCCACCGATAAGGCAAATGAAAGAGTTCCTCTTATAATAGTTTTATAACACATTTTGTGGTCAATATTGTGAGTTAAATTTATCATCACCACAGTGTGTGTCTCCGGAAATTCTGATCAAGTCTCGTTGTAGGCACAGAATCACATTTCAACTCGCCCTAACGGGCTCGTCGAAATACTGTTCTGTTCCTACAACTCGACTTGATCTGAATTCCCGGAGACATACACTGTGGTGATAATCTGTATGTATCCACCCTTATCGTCCTCGTCTCCCGAAATGGTAACATAAATAAAACCACATTGTTTCAACAAGGACATCAGCCGATTTCCAGCAATCTTAGAAATATATACCCAACTTTCTCATGTCCGCATGCTCAATACTAGGCATGTGTTTAGGCTTTGGATTGTTGGAACGCACATACAATTTGCATTTGGCAGTAAACATGTTATTTGAGGCGGTGAATTCTTTATCCTTCACTATGTTAAAAGTGCGGCTGATTGGAGCAGTTGTAATATGCCGGTGTAAGGCTGCCCTCAAACATGTGAGGCAGCTTGGTGTTAAAACTGATAGTTGTTTTTTGGGTTTAACTTCTGCATAAAATTTGCGTAACAGTGCATCAAGACGGTCGCTGTTATTGTTGTGAAATCACAAATTTCCCCCCCTCTTCTTCAGCCAATTTGTAAATTTTTTGACTCCCCAATTAGTTGATCTGTTCGTGGAGTTGGGTTTTGAGCTTATTTCTAAGAAATTTAGTGTTACTTCATCGAGTGAGCTTGATTGAGACATTGTTTGTTTGTTTTTTTGCATTCGATTTTCGTGTCGTCTGTTTATATTATAAAGACTATTGGTCAGCTGATCGAAATTATTTACTTACAACGAAAATAGGGCAGCTTGAAATCCACGAGTTATATTCCTTGATATAGTAATTTTCATGCGTCATTCAACACAATGAATGATTTCTACTTACCTCAAATCATACAATCCGACTCAAGACGATCATTGTAATATACAAAACAGTAGAAATCTGATTTAAACCCTCAATTCACATTCGCAAAAGCTACAATCGGCAAATCCATCCAAAATTCGCCAACCGAAAGCGAGCCGCGGGCGTTAATAAAAACTGATTTCGTTAACGGTCCGCTGCTCGCATCCGGTCAACATCATCTTGATAATTATGCAGTTTTACCGTTCGGGTAAAACACAATTAATCTACTAGAGAACGCCCGCTAAAGTGGTAATAATGGTTGTTATGGTTGTTATGAAATATCCAAATAATATTACACTGAGTTTTAAGATCAGAAATTTTAGTGATCATTATGCCGAGTACAAGTGACTTGATAACTGCCAAACATGCATATTGTGCCTTACATTGACTATTACAAGCTGATTATATAGAGCGTGGAGAACCACTAGAACACGCGTGGAGTGGACCATTCACTCTGACATCAACTTATCTCTGAAAAATGCATTACAATGACAAGCAAATTTTCAGATAATGTACCTACAGGTTGAATCCAGAGGCCCATTGGCTTTCCCTTCTTATGTGTTATCACCGGTATGGAAAATTATTTCTAGGTGGAATATTCATTCATCGAGTATCTTAGTGGTAATACATTCTCCATGAGCTGTATGTGTTAAGTAGGAACTTAACCCCGATTGTCCACATGCGGGGACGATGACGCCGTGTACTAAGGCGTACTGCACGTCGATGGTGCGCACGTCTTCAACCAATCTAACCTTGCCTGTGCTGCAGTTCGGAGTTACGATGTTGGGGAGTTGGCAGCTGCTCGTCGTTGCTTGGTGGTTCTCTCCGGGTATTCCGGCTTTCTCCACTCGTAAAACTGTCACTGTCATGGTTGGCCATTGTGCATAAATATCTGACCTTAAACACCAATAAATAAATAAATGTGTTAAGTAGAAAACGAGTACTTTATCAAACTTTAGGTCTGTCTTTTTAACTTTAACATGATTGTCGTGCAGTTATCACAAATAATGTGACATTAACCCTTTACCCAACATAACGGCCAAAACCGGCCAGCGCTATTCCCCAAAATCGCTAATTAATTTTCGTTATTTTTTATCTCAAAAACATAGGTTATGACCCCTCTTTGGAACGAGCTCGGCGAGCTCGTTTCAACGAGGGGTCATAACTATGTTTTTGAGACAAAACATGAAAAAAAATTAGTTATTTAAGAATTTTATTTGCAAGTGTCGTCTGCTTGTCTTGTTAGGTAAAGGGTTAAGAGACATGTTACACAAAACTGCTTCCAAGCCATCGTTACGATGCGGTTCCTTCGATTTCATCTTCAAGCAGATGGGATTCCTCCACGGAAAGGATATTTTGACGGCATTATATCTGTATTATGTCTCTTGGATGCATCAAGGTGCTAAGGCACAGCAGTTGGCATCTTGATGCACACACGGGACAATTTGTCGTTATCAATATTTATTTTTATCATATCAGATGTACTATTTTAATGTAAATTTTGTTCTGTTTTTCGTATTTTTGTATGTTTTTTTTCAAATTGAATTATTGATTAGATGAACAATTTTCATTGTAAACATTGGGTAGCATATGTTCAGTTTGTTTATTACCAGATAATTAAGTGATCCATTTAGTAACCTGACTTACTAAAGTGAAATGAGCTATACACGTGACCTTTGATCAAACCAATAGAGAAATAATATCAATTTTTGGCGTTTCGGAGTATAGCCAAAAATGTATGTCCAGGCGTCACCGGGAAATATTTTCCCGCGTTTTGGTACGGTGTTCGTTTTTGATTGGTCGATGACTTTAGATTACGACAATAAAATTGGTGCATGCTTTCACCGTATTGTTGCGGTGTGTTGAGTTTTCATTTCCAGCCTGAGCTTAGTGCAAGCAGGTTGCATGTCAAATTGTATTCACTTCATATCGGAATATACAAATATACAAAATTTAGCACTATTTTACTTATATTAGGCGAGGTCTGAACGTCTTCCCTGAAGGTAATTTCTGCATTGGCTTTTGGACGCAGGTTTCCAGAGTTTTGACCCGAGTGGTTTTATCTCTGGTTGTTCCTGATCGATGTTATTACCGTTACTGGGGTACGTGCTAAACAAAAAACGTGGTTTTCCACAAGGCTGCAATCTTCATGACATCGTACGGAAACAATGTGTATGTATTTTAATAAAAATCCTGCTGCTAGCTGGCTCTCGGCTATTGGCTAATTATTTAAAAAGAGTGTTTTTTTTAAATATTGAAAGTGAAGTATAGACTTAACAGTTCCAATCATCCCACTGTATTTCCCAACTTAACTTAAGAAACTGGGACAAATGGGATGTCACCGTTTAATTTGAAAGATTTCCATCGTCTTGTACATGTATGGGCAGTTTCCACAATAGAAATCACGATTACGACTGAAAATTGTTTTCTCATATTTTATAATAAGTATATGATATTCAAAGACATCAGGATTGTTTTAATTTGTATCGCAACAACTCCGTATAAGTTACTGTTTGTATTTGTTTTAACTCTTTGACGCGGATTATCCCGAGAAGCAGAAGTCTCAGCGCGTAATACTTATCAGGCAGTTTACTAAAATACAGTTCATTAGAGTTATAATTCGTAAAAGCGTTCCAGAGATCTCATAGAGTGTTTTTTTAGAATTGGATCATGATTTGGTTTATATATATTTTATGTATATATTGCCGTACATTTTAGTAGGATTTTGTGGGTCCATTCTCTGCTGATGTCTGTATTTATGTAGTCAAAATAACACGTTATTAGAGACAATGTCATATAGTCATTTAAAGCGTAAAGGTGCCTACTGCAACGCAGATGCGTTGCAGTTGGCACCTTTATGCTTTCCAATGATAATATATCTGTTCTTGGAAAGAATAAAAATCGTGCATGAAACACAGAAATGCGTAGATGTTTGATTGATAGCACTTGCAGATGGACACACACAGTTGTCTAAAATGCCGAGTAAGTTGCCTACAGCGGTTTGGTGTGCTGTCGACTTTAGCTACCTGTCGCGCCAAAAGTGTTAATAAAATTGGAAGACATTTATTTCAGCTTTTCTAGAGGGTCAGTGATGGACGTGTGATCGATATCTATAATGCGATTGATCACTTGTGCAATAAAACTGGCATGATCTATCGGAAGTGGCATAAAAGAGGAAAATGGGCGAGGAAGGGGCAGTCTATTTGTTGATAAAAGTACTTCAGTTTCAGAAGATGACGTTTTTATTCTCAGGTCTCACCACAGAGTTCTCATGCCTGTGGTCTCATCATCCCTAGTCTGTCGCTACTACTGTAGCACCTTTGTCTGTGACACCACTGGCTAGAAATTTTGACTAATCTTATCTAACTTCATGTGACAATCTTTTAGGTTACTTGTGCCTTTGAAATGGGAGGACAAAGGTTTGCCCTGTTTTAAAGTATATTGAATGCAGGTACTGCTCTCTCCAAACAAATGGTACAAATAAATGTTGATCTGAGGGCAAAACATATTTTTTGGACTTATTTTGTAGACAGTTATAGTCTCATTGTACTTTTAAATAATTTGGAAATCCTAAATTCCTATCACTTGATTATGTGTTGCATGTGCCTAACAGTCTGTTATAGCTTGTAGCTAGAGTTGTAGGAGCATTGTACCCGGCGCTTCTTAACTTACATTTTTAAGGATTATTCCTATAATTAGTGTTTGGAGTCTAATATTATTGCTTCCGTGTAAATATTGCCTACCATTGAGAAAGTGACCAGTCCACGGCGGCTGTGCTGTATATAATAAAAGTAGTGATACAGACACAATCTCAGCTCTGTGGACTTGAGTCCATTTCAGAGTTGTTGTATTCCTTCGCTCACATATTTAATCTTCGAAAGACGATCATTGAACGCATAACAAAGACGCTATGAACTCAGCTGCAATAACGCGCAGCGCGGACGAAGGGAAACAACTCTCCTCCCCATCACTCAATTTTAAATTTACTTCAAGTGCAGATGAGTATTTTACTAGCTGTCACCTGAAAGGGGAATTCACGAGGGCGCATTATTTTTGTAGCTCGTTTAGTCTAGTTTCACGATATAGGGATACACGGGAAATCTCTGGCGTAAAATTGTGTTTCTGGCCCATTTTAAGTGGGTACTCACTCAACTTTTCGTGCGATTTGTACTGAACCAGTGCCTATCGTCATGTGATTTACGAGCACAAAGTGTGCGTAGTGTACCGTTATACATATTTTGTAGCATGTCCGGCCTCTGACCATCAGCAAACCTTAGCGTTGTGAGTGATACGCTAGCTATGACTGCAGTAGTTTGTCCGGGGCCCTAGATGCCTATTTTGGATGACCCCGGTGTGTGGCCTGGGAAGCAACGTCATATCACATGTCCCACTGGCGTAATGTTTTGGGACTGTCATGGTAGCTCTCGATGATTTGACGACATCACAATGGTGAAGTTTGTTGGTTTGTTTGTTGGTGGTTAACGTCACATATTTGTGCACCATGGCTAATCGTGACACAACATGGAGATGAAGTCAAGTTTAGTCAATCGTTGATCTACATGTTGCCCATTTTAGAGGACTTTCACCCCAAGCATTGGTGACTGGGTCCTATTTTACTAGTAAAGCGGAACTGGTTTACCACAGTAAACAAGTGCTGCTTACTTCCCGGGGTTCCCACGGGGATCACAATGGTGATGCGTGTTATCAGAGCGATAGTCCAGCTTGTGTTTGAATGTGACAGATGCAGGACCCTTGGTAACAGGATTGGACTAGATGTACATGTGTGCTAATGCACAATGTGTAGCGATGTCTTCACATCGCAGGCAGCACATGGGCAAATGCAACCTTCACTTCATATAGTCTTCTGCACCCACCAATTTTACTTCTCTCGCTTTCATACTGGTACTGCTAATTTTACCATCACTGCGTCTTGGAGATACCACCACTACTGATGGTTTCTAATGCAACCGCATATATTACTTTTTATACCATGACTACCTGTATATGAAAAGCCTATGACATAAATTTAGCTTCACACACCAACTGTGGTGAATACGCCAGCAATGGGATTTCAGTAGTGAACATTTACACCTACAGTAGAACTACATCCAAGTTGACTTTGTTGATGTCGATCTGAATGCAAACTTGTCTAAATTTATCGCACGTCGCCTCGCGAAGGGTGAAATGAAAGTGGCAATTATTTATTACGTTTCTAGATGGGTTTACCTTATAAGATGCCAAAAATTAACAAACATGCATTGCCTCATGTTATTAAAGCACCCATAACTCGAAACAATATGTTATTATGTTATTAAAATGAAAAGAGCTCCGCTTCTTTTTCTATCTCGCTTTGGTGATAAAACTGACTGCGGAAGTACCGCCCATCGATCCTCATGTAACCAAAAGCAAATTCGCACGTATTTACGGCTCCTGCTCAGTTAAATCGAGAAAAAATAATAGCAACTCTTAACAATCTGACGATCATGGTATAAATAAAATATACCCAAAGTAGCTTGGTGTACCAAATGTTCACCACCTGTAGTGAAATGGTGTTAACCGCGCGCCAAAGGCTCGCGGTTAACACCACTTCACCACTCATGGTGAACATTTGGTACGTCAAGCTATTATGGATGTATTCTATATATACAATGCGCCAAAGGCTCGCGGTTAACACCACTTCACCACTCGTGGCAGACATTTGGTACACCAAGCTACTATGGGTATATTCTATATATACAGTGCGCCAAAGGCTCGCGGTTAATACCACTTCACCACTCGTGGTGAACATTTGGTACACCAAGATACTATGGGTATATTCTATATATACAGTGCGCCAAAGGCTCGCGGTTAACACCACTTCACCACTCGTGGTGAACATTTGGTACACCAAGCTACTACGGGTATATTCTATATATACAGTGCACCAAATGCTCGCGGTTAACACCACTTCACCACCCGTGGTGAACATTTGGTACACCAAGCTACTATGGGTATATTCTATAAATATGTTATACGATCAACTTCCAATGTCTTCCAGTAACTATGACATTGATTTCACCCTCATGAGTCAAGTCCAGTGCTGTCTTAGCGATCAGAACATCAGCATCTGCGTTTGGTTGTTTCGATTGGACACCGATGTGGACAAGTTCCTGCCCTAATAGATGCATTAGTTGCGTTCTCTTCTGACGATTGGCCAAATATCAGTATGGTGTATGGTTACTGGCAGATCAAGCGAGATGTTGAAGACAATTATCAGCATGAGGGTTAACAGAAATAATGTTTGGTTTGATACAATAAGGTCCTGGTATCATCTTAGGAACTTGAAACGACTTTCATTATATTTTTTTCTGTGTTCATAAAACCAGATCCTGGTATCACTTCTTAGAACACCCCCTTTAAGACAACAATGGATGCGCAGGGCTTCAGAAAAAGGCATTTTGATTTGATAAACACTGCAGTATTGTGTCACATCCATTGGGAACTGTACACATTACAGTAAACGACGTGAATTATGCTAACTCTCTTTCGGACGCTAACTTTTGGAAAGATCTCTGAAAAAGGGCATACATATGAACGTAATTGTATTATTTTGTGTGAGTGTATTGTAAGACGTCAAGCGGTCTTCACTGGAGCTATTTTGATTATATTTTTCTGTGTTGATAAAAAAAGACCAGGTATTCTTTCTTGGAACGCTCTCTTAAAGATACATCAGGTCTCTTATAGAGAAGAAATAATACCAGGACCTGGTTTTCTCAAAACAGAAAAATATAATGAAAATGCTTTCGAGCCCTTATTGAAGTCTTACTATATGCAATATCGGTTGTGCACAAAGCAAACAATTTTAATCTCTGTGTAAAAGTTGGCTTAAAATAAATGGAGGAACTGTCAACACTGGGGCTATGCATTTAAACTGTTATAAAAACAAAATAAACCAACACGGAAATAATTTAATCCCAGACAAATTAAACAGCAGAACAATGCCGGGCAAATGTCCGCGTTTCTAAAGCAAATGTCCGCCCACCATGCGATAATGTTCGCCTGGGGAAATGTCCACTAGGGAAATGTCCTCGCACCTTTTTGGTTCAACCTGTTGGTCCATTTGCTCAAACCTTATACACCGTGATATAATAGTTATTCGTTCTGTAACAAAATCACAGCGTGGGGGAGGAGGTGGTTTGTAAACAATTGTCCACTTACTGTATAATATATTATGGCGCGATGGTTTTATCACACATTTTTATGAATGTCAATTATGTCATTGCATTACTTTGTGTGAGTGTATTTAATAATGCATTCACACAGCTTTCTGTTGGTTTACAGATTGCGATGGCTGAAAATGAAAAAGAAAAAAACGAAAAATCATGGTCGCTTGCCGGGATTATTATCTATACGTTTCCAGGACAACTGCAGCTGATTTTACACCAGAATCGAAACAGACAGTGGGACGATTTCAAACTAGAATTTCGGTGGTTAGATGGCTATACGGCTATAACCGCTAACTGTCTTGGCAACGAAAACATTCACAGAATTACTAGCTTATCTCTATCCTACAAAACTGAACTACCATGTCCGTGATCCAGAGAAGAAATTTGGCGATTACATGAATTTCCACATCTGAATTGAAACTGGGAACTACCTGATGAGTTACAATACTTACATTACCGCGCACAACATTGATGAGGTACTAGTGATGGGAAGACCTTTAAGTACATTTTACAGCGAGAACGATGGATGTGCAGAGCTTCACACCACAGCATTTTGGTTTGACAAAATGTGCAGTCGTTTGTCAACTCTATTGCGAAGTACGCTTTGCAGGAAAAGACGTGAGTTACGCTTTGGGGTTGTTTAATAAGAAAATGGGCTGCGGCGTGGATGTTTTCTTTTCCATGTTTCTTTTTGTATTTAAGCTTCGGGCGATAAGTTTAAGGAAGTCACGTCTACCCACAATGCCGTATTGGAATATTCAGTTTTAATAAGAGCATAATAACCACCCCCCTCCTCTTTCTTATTGCTCTTCTTTCACAAGCACTGAGACCAGGTGGCGTGGTATACATCCCTCTAAAACATTGACATGTGTAAGTGGATGCCTGTAATGTGTTACCGCATATAATAAGGTACTCCAAGCATGCAGCTACACCTTCTGCGAAAAACCAACCTAACGACCTCGTCGATCTTTCATTTTCCAACATTTATGGCAGCGCGGTCTTCGGTTTTCCGATTCAGCGAACCGGAAAACCGAACCTAGAGACTCGGCAACTGTTTCATTGTATTTGTACGAAAAACTATCTTACTGAGGGAGGGGGGGGGGGGGGGAGACTGAACTAGTAACCACTATGGACTCTCGTTACTTAGTCTCTCAGGCAAATGGGCGAATACGTCGCTTTCTGATTGTCACCTTTTCTCCTTTATTGACTCGTCCCCCGGACGAGTCAATAAGATAAAATGTGACAATCAGAACTCAATACAGATTAGATGAACTTGATTCATTTGGTACCCTGATTTCTGGAGTTTTTCGACTGGATAGGCTAAGTAACTGATCCCCTAGATCCGCTGAAAATGATTTAGGGTAAGTTCGGCTGAACACAGTGGAAATACTTACATAGAGAGCTTTTGTGATAAGTTATGTTGTACAAACAATAGCGGAGGTTCACAAGTTACGGAGACTGAAGTGTTATTTACCAACTTCTATTAACTCATAGAAAAAAACCCAACCGAAATCGATGTTTTTCGTAAACCCAACTAAAACCGAATCTGAACAATCAAAATATATCAGCTCTTCCAACATATTCCCAGAAAGGCCACGAGATTCCACCGAGAGAGCGTGGGATGCCTCCTCTCAAGCGCGCCGGAATTGCCGCTACGTGCGTCGGGGATGTTTCGCACCATGGCCACTATTCTCTATAGAAATGGTTAACTGGAACGCTCATTTGACCTATTTGTAGAAATGTATCTCAACCGTCGTCATCTTGCGAAGGTGTGGGAAGGGGGAAGCGAACATTGCTGGTGTGCCTCTAGTTCCAATAAAAATTATATTCCGATGCTTAGTGAGAAATCGTTAAAATAATCTTCGTGAGTTGTGACTTGATTATTAAAAATCGATTCCCAGTTGAACTCTGAACTTTAATCTCCTGTTGAGTGCATTTCTCAACAGTTCGCCATCCTCGTACCGGCGAACACTCATATTACAACTCTAAAAATCATCCACTCTTTAAAGTATTCTTGAAAGAACAATCGCAGAGGAGGAATCCTACACCACCCGCTTATTTTACTGAGGAAAAAATGAGCAAATATTATCCAGTGCAAACTGCCAAACGGTAGCAGCGATTTGGATTTCGATAAATTCTCTGACAACTCCTAGAAGACACATTTCTTTTTTTCTTCCAATGTCCAAAGTTCACCGTTCAGAGGACTGTTTTTTTCAATAGTCTCTGTTGCTCTCTATGGAGACACGTCTTTTACCTGGACATAAAATTCGTTAATTTTTAAAAAGGACCAGTCGCGTATTCCCAAATAGTGGTCGCTTGGGTTGAAGCCGAAATATGTGCGAAGAATATGGAAATAATCACATATACCACGGATTCCCGCTGTCTCTGGGTGGATGCCCGAATTGACTTTCGGGTACCTGCGTGAAGGCTCCGGTTTTCTTGGGCGCATGAAAGCCGCGAGTGTGGGCCAACATTTCCTCGCAACACATTGGGAGATGGTTCGTGTGCCTACTCGCAGGTAACGGGTATTCTTCTATTATATGCGTAACGATGTTTTAATTGAAATTGAAATATGTTCCAACTTCAATCGAAACGTCCAATCACAATCAACACACAGTGTGCCCACTGTTATTGTGCGAAACGCGTCAAACGCAGAGATACTTTCTCTCATACATATCATTGAAAATGTACACCCGAAATATTGGTTACACTTTGCATGTAAAATCTCTAACGAAGCCATTCGTTTGATATGTCAGCGTTTATGAACTTGTAATTAAAATTAAATGAAAAAAAACAAGAAGCTGATAGCAAAGAGGAATGACACAATTATACTACTGCGACAATATCAGTAATAAACGAACAATAATTGACTCGCAGAACAGCAGTCTGATGAGTTTTAGTTATGTTCTTGTGCTGTTTTTAATTTGCTTTTCTGTTTACTCTACCACGTCCCCAGATTTTACTCTTGTCATGGCCACATTACATCATCTCGAATCTTTTGTTCTTAAGAATGTGCCTGGCCGAGAGCCAGGGTGAGCAATAAACGTCTGTTTTTATTTCTCGTCTGTCGTCGTTTGACGTGAAGGTGATGTTTTACTCTCATTTAAACACGTTAGCACGGTTTCAATAAACTGTTGTGGGCGCTTTGGCTCGGGTTGGACAATTTGCTACCCTCAAATGGAGGCATTGCGAAAAGGAATTCTTTTCACAAGCCATCGGTCGTAATGATTTTAGAAATCTTTTCGCAAGCCATCAGTTTTAATGTTCCAAGTTGGACAATATAGCGAACGTGAGTTTGTGGGTTATATATAGAATATACCCATAGTAGCTTGGTGTACCAAATGTTCACCACGAGTGGTGAACAGGGATGTGGCTAGAGGGCTTCAGCTGGGAGGGGGGGGGGGGGGGTGGTGTGCCACCGGTGTAAATTCCAACTGTGAGTTGTTTCGATAGGTGGTTGCACTGCAGCGCTGAGTGATATCTTTTAAATAAATATATATACATGCTTATGAACCTTTCTGAAAATGTTCACTAGACCTGAAACGTAAAAAGCATCATTTATAATGTGTCTGGGTCAGAAAATTTACAGGATTGATGTCAGAGTCGAAATTTTGAGGCCCTGTCAATTTTAGAGTTGGAAATTTGAAACTCAAGTTTCCAGTTGGAAATAAAAGATCAAAATTTCTCATCTTTAGTTGGAATTTTAATATTTTTCATGAACAATGTTAATTTATTGAATTCCCAACTATTTGATTTTTGACTTCGGAATTTCCAACTATTGAAAAAAATACTCCTAGCTTGGGAAGGGGGGGAGACACCCCCCACGCCCCCAACCCTGTCGCCACATCCCTGGTGGTGAGCATTTGGTACACCAAGCTACTTTGGGATATTTTATTTATACCATGATCGTAAGATTATTGAGAGTCGGTATTACTTTTTCTTGATTTTCTGAGCACCAGACGTACTTACGAGAGAATCTGTTTTTGTTTACACGAGCATCGGTAGGCGGTACTTCCGCTATCAATTTTATCGCCGAAACGAAATGAAAAAAAAGAAACTGAGCCTTTTTCGTTTTAATAACATATTATTTCGAGTTATGCATGCTTTATTAACATGAGACAATGCATGTTTGTTAAGTTTTGGCATCTTATGAGGTAAACCCATTTAAAAACGTAATAAATAATTGCCACTTCTATTTCACTCTTCGCAAGGCGACGTGCGATAAATTTAGACAAGTTTGCATTGAGATCGACGTCACCAAAGATCAACGGGGATATAGTTCTACTGTAGGTGTAAATTTTTACTATTGGAATCCCATTGCTGGCGTGTTCACCACGGTTGGTGTGTAAAGGTAAAATTTATGTCATAGGCTTTTCATATATAGTAGAATAGGTAATCATGGTATAAAAGCTTGTTCACATCAAGTCACTGGGTTTACATAGCAGGGCACTTGCATTTAATATTCTAAGAACGGGAAAAAATTAAAAAGTATTTCCTGAATTACTGCTACACATCCTACTATGTTTTACATCTAATATCTTTGGCTTGAGAATATACATGTTTGGTCAACAAAGAACATCTTTAGAGGGTCAATTGAGGCCCCAAAAGTTTAACACTGTAGGCAATGGAGAAAATATTTCAAATTATTTATCAATGGATTTCAGGTTTTAAACTTCTGGTTAAGGTTAAAAACAACCAACCAATGTTTAAAAATCATTAACCCTTTACCTAACATGAAAAGCAGACGACACTTGCAAAAAAAATTCTTGAATAACTAAATTTTTTCATTTTTTGTCTCAAAAACATAGGTTATGACCCCTCGTTGGAACGATCTCGACGAGCTCGTTCCAACGAGGGGTCATAACCTATGTTTTTGAGACAAAAAATGAAAATATTTTGAAAATTAATTGGCGATTTTTGAGAATAGCGCTGGCCGGGTTTGGCCGTTACGTTGGGTAAAGGGTTAAACTACACAGTCTGTAAGTCCCCCTGACTAGATGATAATAAGCCCTCCACCTCCTCGAAATGTTTCCCTTGTGTCGTATTTTTCCCATCGGACCAAGCTTGTCAGCGTTGGTGGGCGCTCATCTAGTAGACAACTAATACAAGGACACTGGTGCATCATAAATTATGCATTGTCTTCATATCTCTAACTACTACCTTAATCCTCGTTTTTTTCTCTCTTAACTTTTCCTTTGGACAAAATAAATTTATATTGGACCTCCAAGTCTTGAGGCTGGAAGGCCCCACTGGTCACCAGTGTTCATGCTGACGGGTGCGCTTTTAGGCAATTGCACTAAAAAAATGATTTCACATCAAACAAAGTAGTTGGCTAAAGTTTTGGTATCAAAAAGGTTCACTGCAGCAGTGAAAAACATTTATTATTCTAATACAGAGAAATCATCAGCTGGCAATAAAGGGGGAAACAATCATTTATTTTTGCGAATCACATTCAGTGATTTGGCCAATAATGGAGACGACAGATAGACTGGAAACGATAAGTAGAGAGCCAATCTGGCTACGTCCACTCTCGACAGTATGTTTTGTATGTTGTTTCCTACATTATAGTACCTCGCTCTCTGTAAAATGTTCATACTGCTAAATATATAATCAACCACTCAATAAGGTGTTGGACGTCGTGTTCAAATAAAATTTCGCGATTAATTGTCGGTGTACGGTAATGATGCACTGCGTTTCTTCAATAAAAGATGTACGTTATCATCTTTACAAAGGGAAGCATTTAACTAGATAAACGCTTCATACCGGCGCGAGTGACTCGCGACGATATGACGTATTTATCTATTAATGCCACATTTCATCTCTCGACTGGCTTAGCCCAGTGCATTAACAGTAATTATTTGCTTAATTTGGATTATTTAATTTCAACAACAGGTGTACGTACCGACATCATTCAGTCCGACTACTAATTGAATCAATAGAATATGTACAACTTAGATGAGCGACCCTTTCTCCAAGCGAGGAGTCGTCAGAAATTAAAAAATGATACTTAAAATAATAAGTTTTGATATCGTCTTCGTTGGGTAAAGGGTTAAATAAATAAAATAAACATATAAAGCTTCTTTCATGGTGACTGTTCTTCTCTGAAGGAAAGCATGGGTCGATGTGGTGAGTGACGTGAGTGCATGTACCAATGCATAACAAAACTTCCCGGTTACCAGTTCTATTGTCTAGTTTCAAATATAATTCACATATGGTCACGTGTCTTGTGAACAGATATTGATTGAAAAGTTCCTTCCACTATGTTTTAATATTGACCTAACTTCTTTTTCAATATTATTAATCCTATTTGTTGTGACAACGATAAATAAACTTCTGAACGCAGTATCTACCAATCATTTCTAAAGAGAAGGAGCTGCTGCGCAAGTTGACTCAATGGTCTGTTAGTTCTTATCAGGAAGACGTTCTAATCATTGACGATGACATATCAAGTTTTTCTCTTTGCATTCCTGCTTGTCTCAAAAGGTGAGTAGATTGTAATTTGTTTTTATTGTTGATTCGCGGTTCAAACCAGTTTGTTTTTTCTCTGTTTCACCAAACAATATACACGCCATAAACCTTACCAATTTGGTGAACTATCAGTTCGTTTTCGAACCGTTCTCTAAACAAAATAAGGCGAACGATTTTTCGTTCGCTCAAAGTATTAGAACCATACAGATAACTAGAATGTATACCCGTCTTATCATGAGTATATATTTGGTCTTGCTTTGAAATGGCGATAAACCTTTGACTTTGAAACGAAATGATGTGATGTAAAACACTATTCGAAAGACCGCTAAAGGTCCTTTCCTACGAGATATAATTCATAGCTGCCCATCAGCAGGCCTGTAAATCCCCATAAATTGCGACGGTAAGCGTTGTCCTCATATAGAGTAATTTTGACTATGTCATGCTGCGTTGTAACTTTTTCCCAGTTTTTTTAGTGTTTCGGTTATACAGTAAAAACTAGAAGTCCTGTCACGAAATGCGCACAAATAGCACTTCGATCTGCGCGTTAATCTGTGCGTTATGACTATAGTAAGGCTATCAAATTCTACACATATGGCCTGTTCACAAGCAATGTTTCTGCCAATGGACCTCCGGGTAACCCGGAGGTCCATTGGCAGAAACATTGCCTGTGTTTGCTATGAGTGACCAGGAGAACCTTCCGAGCACTGGATGCCATTCTATATGGCGACTGTGCGCAATTCCTACGCGCAATTAAGCCTTGATAAGCGCACAGTTCGTGACAGGACTTCTAGTTTTAACTGTATATAGTTTGGTCAAGTTTCACTGATGCATGAAGTGTACATAAGGACATACTCGCCGAAGCAAACAATGCAAAAGATACATAAGTTTCAAAAACCTGAGAGTTTTCCGACTGCTTTTTACGATGTACTTTGTATGAGCATGTACTTGAAGCTTGAGAGCTAATATATTCATGTTTGTGCTTTTCCTTTTAGACGCCATGTTTGTTCTTGATTTGAAATGACGATAAACCTATAATTAAATGTTCATGAATTTTCAGGCAAAATGAATGGCTAAAGTATTTCTTTTTTATCTTTTCATATCACAATGAACCGAAAAAAAACGCATTAAGGCGTTATATATATTGAACTCCACATTTACAAACTGTGTTTTCAGTTTCTCAGGAAATGGTCAAAATGAGAATGAAATTTAATTCAGTGTTTCTTTGAATGCCAGCACTGTCTCCTCAAGTGGAAAATGAGATTGAAGTTTTGTGTGGGCGTGGCCTGTGACGTACCTTTTAACTTACACAATAGTCATTGGTCAATAAAAATTTTAATGACACAAGAACACGTTTCAGTGAAATGTATCGTCATTACAAACAGGATTTTAGAAAACTATCCCGTTTTATTCGGTTAACACCTGGAAGCATGATGCCACCTGGTTTTTATTTTAATTCCTCCTCAAAGTAGAGAGTGTTTAAATTTATTGCCCCTCAAATTTAATTATAAGGAATGATCGTTTGTTTCTGTCTATTTCTTTGGTTACGAACCCCCCCCCCCAAAAAAAAAAAAAAACAAAAAAAACAAAAACAAAGGCTAAACATAATGTAAATGGACTACGCTCAACTACACAATGTAGCCTTTGTTTCGGGGGGGGGGGGGGGGGGTTCATAACTCAAGATCTGGACAGAAACAAGCGATCATTCCCTATTTGACTTTGGAAACGAAGTGATGTGGTGTGAAACACTAATCGAAAGATCTCTAAAGGACTTTTCCAACAATAGATTACATTGCAGCTGCTCATTAGCAGGTCTGTATGCCCTCCCAACCACCAAAACGGCGACGGTACACGTGCCCCACTAATGTAGTTGTGACAAGTATGCGACACCTTAAACTTTTCCCGTTGTTTCGTCTATACAGTTTGGCCAAGTTTCCCTGATGCATGAAGTATACCTTAGGACACACCCGTCGAATCAAACAATGTAAACGATAACTAACTTTCAACCACCTTAGAGTTAGCCGGAGAAAAGCAATCTACGTCAACATTGTCGTATAAGACACTGTCGACGTCGACTGCTTTTCACGCTAAAACTCTACATGAGCAGATAAATTTGAAATTGAAATTGAAATTTTATTCTGCAGCATACAGATATACAATGTGAGACAAACAAAACAAATTATAAAGTGAGTGTACACTGCATGGAGATGGCATAACCTGAGAGGCTGTCTTCCTGCCATCCCACACAAGTTTCTTTTTCTTGACATCATTGCCTTTTTATTGTTGTCTTCATGGATTCAAATTGAGTGGAACGTTCCCAATGCACAGACCGGAAACAAATAAATTATTACTTTAATGTACATTCTAGAATCGGCGGGGTCAAGAACTAAACCAAATCACCTGGGTTGGGCAAACGTGAACCCATTTGGGGTTCATATTCGCCCAACCCAGGCGATCCGGGCCAATCACCAGAAAGGAGAACAGAAAGCAAACCCGGTTATCCTTCTTGAGGACCCAACAGACCTCAGAGTGCAGTATTTTTGGTGAGATCTCTTTAAGTTGATATACAGTCGGGACAAAATGGATTGGTACAAATGATTATGGAAGAGTATGAATCTAAAATTGTATCGATTATTTTCTTTTTGAATAAGGGCCTACTATATTGCTGTATTTCAGGGTTTAAATCATTCCATACCTTTGGAAAAGAATGTAACGGTAGGTCCGCCGAGAAACGCGTTCTCGGTTTGTTTGTACGTATATTCCCAGCTTGCCTGGTTTCCATTCCAGAAGGATTTCTGTAAATTTCAAAAGTACCGTCAAAAGACACTGGTAATCTATCTGATACCAATCGAACATGAACAAAAGGACGTGTAACTTATATAAGTCTTCAAATTTTAGTATGCCACATTTTTTAAATAGAGGTTCTGTGTGCGAGGTATATTTTCTGTTCGTTATTATGCGAATAGCCTTTTTTGCAGAGTAAGAATTCTGCTTGATGGTGCGTGACCCCATACAAGTATACCATACAATAGGTGGCTATGTATAAGTGAAAAATACAGTCTTTAGGGCTTTTATAGGAAGAATTTTTTTTGCCCTATTAAGGGCAAAGATTGCCCTAGCCATTTTTAGACAGATTACTGAAGTATGTTGTTTGAATTTTAGATTCTCGTCCATATGGATTCCTAGGAATTTGACTGTTTTTTCTTCGTTCTGGTTTCCAACAAATGGAATATCTGTGTTGTTTAGGGATATTGTTCTACTAGCAGCGTTGTAAGAATCATTTTGAGGGTGCAATAAGATGCATTTTGTTTTATTTGCGTTAAGACATAATCCATTTGCGGAACATCATTCGCTGATTTTTCCTAGTTCGATGTTGGTTTCGTCTATCAAATTGTCTAGATTGTTACTTGACGCAAAGGCTGTAGTATCATCTGCAAAGGACAGCATATTGTGCAGGGTTGAATGGCTGATGTCGTTAATGTATAATAAGAAGAGGATAGTGCCTAGAATGGAACCTTGTGGTACACCAGCCGTGACTGCCAACGAATCAGACGTGCTGTCCTTGAAAGACACAGACTGGCATCTTCTTGTTAAGTAATCTTGGAACCAGGAATTAGCTAAGCCTCTAATACCACAACTTTCACGTTTCTTCAGCAGGATTGCATGATTGATGGTATCAAAGGGTTTCTTCAGCAGGACTGCATGATTGATGGTATCAAAGCAGATATACTTGAAGCTTGACAGCTAATATATTCATGATTGTGGTATTCTGTTTAAACGCCGTGCATAATTTACATTTTGAAACGATTTTGGCTTGCCACTGGAAAACAAAGAAACCTTGGGCGAACCTCAGATCGAGGAGGAAAATGAATAATTATGGCGAAGACGTTGTAAAGTATGATTCTCAAGGGGAAAACCTGAAACCTAAAACAGACACCGTATACCGTTCACTTTTCTCTCTTACCAGGCCACAATGCGGTGGTTTCGTATTTGCCGTTGTGCCCAAAATTAGACGAATCTACAGACCCGTATCAGCTCAATGAAAGCATTTCATGCAGTGAGTGTGATTTTCTAAATAACTCATGAATTAGTACCAACACAGATGAACATGTCAGCAATACGTTTTCACCATAATGCTAAAAAAAATAAATACACAGAACGACACGCGTGTATGAATGGGTTAATCGATATGGCACGAGTTCCAGCGCGAAAGGATAAAACTAGAGGCCACAGGCGTGCCGTTCTGTGTTTATTACACGCCTTCACGTCTGTAAGACCATTACTAGAAGGACACTCAGCAATGCATTTGACAGCTATCAACAAAAAGAACAAAAAGAACACATTTTATCGCCATCCAAATTTGCGAGCAGAACCCGTGTTACTATTTCGGCCCCTGAGTTCCAGTGTGTTCTATGTGCCAACTGGCACACAGAACACATTGGAACTCAGGGAACGATTTTTGGCTATCACTGGTGATTCAAATTGTAATTGCGGTGCACGGTTTGTAGAAAATTCCAGTGAAATCTCGCTTCTTTATAAAAATAATCCGTCAAAGATTTCCGTTCTGCACATATGTGCGGAACAGATTTTCATTTTCCGCATAGTTTAGTGTTATCATAGAACAGGCGTATAATAAAAAAGAGTTGCCTCAAAAATAAGGTAACCCATTTTTATGTTGCCAAATTTTTCAATTTCCACAATTTTGCTGTCAGGGATGTGGCTAGAGGGTTTAAGCTGGAGGGGGGGGGGGGGGAGGGTGCCACCGGTGTAAATTCCAACTGTGAGTGGTTTCGATAGGTGGTTGCACTGCAGCGCTGGGTGATATCTTTTAACCCTTTACCCAACGAATCGTCCGCATCCGCCCACGTAATATGCAAATACAGCTGCTGAAAAAATATTATTTTTCGAAACATTTCAACAAAACCATATCATGTGACCCCTCTTTGGAACGAGCTCAGCGAGCTCGTTCCAAAGGGGGATCACATGATATAGTTTTGTTGAAAGTTTTTAAAACAAATTAAAAAAGAAATATATTTAAATTAATGAATTTTGAAATCGTCTGTTTTGTTTTGGGTAAAGGGTTGGTTATGAACCCCTCTGAAAATTTTCACTAGTCCTGAAACGGAAAAAGCATCCTTTATAATGTGTCTGGGTCAGAAAATTTACCGGATTGATGTTAGAGTCGAAATTTTGAGGCCATGTCAATTTTAGAGTAGGAAATATGAAACTCAAGTTTCCAGTTGGAAATAAAAGATCAAAATTTCTCATTATTAGTTGGAATTTTAATATTTTTCATGAACAATATTAATTTATTGAATTTCCAACTATTTGATTTGTGACCTCGGAATTTCCAACTATTGAAAAAAAATAGCTGCCTGTCGCCACATCCCTGACTGCTGTCATCCTTGATCCATTCGCGTGTCTCCTACTTCCGCGACCTAGATCTGGAGCCAATACCATAAAGCTTTTACATGTGTATTTTCCCAAATTGTATTTTCTACAAGTCAATATAATTGGCGGAAATGAATCATCAGCGTTTTTAAAGATATGGCAATTTGCCAACTGGCGATTTGCCACATCTTTGAAAGTGCTAATGGTTCATTTCAATTAGTTATTTCCAAAAATAGAAAATACAATTTCTAAAAATACAGCTGCAGAGGTTTTATAGTATTGGCGCCTGATGTCATTCTGTGTTACAGGAAACCCCAAGCCACTTTACTCAATAAAACAAACTCACACTTTAATTCGAGACGCGTCACAAATGAACAGAAACGAAGCACGCAGCTACTTATTTTAACTCACAAATATTTCTAAAAAATGTCAGAGCTCGTCATTTTAAGATGTTATTCTCAAAATTTGTTATTTGTGAGAAAGAGTGGTCTTCAGAAGCTGTGATCGTAACATGCCTTCGCGTTTGACGCGACCAACATCTGTGGATTACAAACTTAGTCTTGGTCGTGCCAAAGAGGGGCTTCCGAATAATAGCTAGGCCAAAACAAATGAGTATGTTCTTGCTAGAAAATTCTATGGAAAGTAGGCACTAGGTAGGAAATTTATTTGATATAATATATAGGTTAATACCATCCTGGGAATCTAAAATAGTGTACTGAAGTAGAGACCCAGTCTCTGGGCCCATATCGACGAATTCGTTAGGAGGAGTCGACATATGACCCAGAGCCGAGGCCGAGACTTCAATACAGCATCTCGGAGACCCACATGGTATTAATAACCAATTTATCCTACAATATTCCCTCTTTATTGACTTGTTCCCATATATTTTGACGAGCATTCGGCGTCTATGAATTGATTTCTTATAAAGGAATATGGTGACGTCATGGATTCGTGTTCTTGAGCTTAACATGACGTTATCTCCATTCACTGTTCCACTGTTCCACTTGTACCTTAACCGCCTACGTTTGTAGTAGTTTTCAGTTGCGTGTTTCTTTGGTTTATATTTCAGGTTCAATGCATGGTATGTCTATAAAAATATCATAATGGCAAAAATGATGTAGTCTAATTTATTCCGTTGAGTTGGTGATTTGGTTAGCTTTTAACCCTTTACCTAACATGAAAAGCAGACAACACTTGCAAAAAAAAATTCTTGAATAACTATTTTTTTTTTATTTTTTGTCTCAAAAGCATAGGTTATGACCCCTCGATGGAACGAGCTCGACGAGCTCGCTCCAACGAGGGGTCATAACCTGTGTTTTTGAGACAAAAAATGAAAAAATAATGAAAATTAATTGGCGACTTCTGAGAATAGCGCTGGCCGGTTTTGACCGTTACGTCGGATATATGGTTACATATTGTATCAAAACGGCGGAGTTGCCATATGTAATCAGTTTTCGATGGGTGGCCCCTTGTTCCACCATCCCTACAGCCCACCACATTTCTGCTTCAGACAAATGTCTTCTTACATTTGCATTCGCCTTATCAATCATTAAATCACAAGGGCTTGTGTTTAAATGAAGACTGAATACCCTACACATCTCATGTACATGTAGACAGTACACGAAAACATCATGGAAATCAAGGGGTACATGCTTTCCATGACTGTCGTGAAAAGTCTGCCTGTCAAGAGAGCTAATGTAAACACTGGGGACCATCTCAATACATTCCTCAATCATATCCACTAAAAATATCCAAATGTATCAGAAGAAAATTCCACAATGATGTGTCAAATATGTGGTGCTTAGCAAACTTTGAGTAGTATATTTTGACAATCATTCACCGTCTATGAATTGATTTTTATGGATGAAGATCATGATGTCATAGTATTGCATTATTGTGCTATGCATTATGTAATCCCCATCCATTGTTTCACTTGTACTATAACCGCCAAAGTTTATAGTAGTGTTTTCCAGCTGTATGTTTCTTTGCTTTATTTTTCAAGTTTAATGCATGGTAGGCTTATATAAAAATATCATCATGGCATAAAATGATCTATTCTATCTAATTTATTTCGTTGAGTTGGTGATTTATTTATCTTTTAATTACTGTTATAAAAAAACAGTGTCCTCGACATGTGCAGTGAAATCAGTATTCGATAAGTGCAGGCAAAACAAACGCTCACTTTCTGAATCGAATGATCTCACGTGCGATTGCTATCCTTAAACCAAATTTTTTTTGTCTCTAGACGTTTTTACTTGTTTTGTGGGTAATGCGTTCTTGTTGTAAGATAAAGCTCAAAACAAAATACAAATTTGTATTGAGGGTGGCAACCGAACGTCCAACCATTCGATTTAGAAAGAGAACGTTTTTACCTGTACTCAATTAACAAGGAATTATTACACAAGTCCAGGCATCCTTATTTGAAATTAGTAGTTAAATGATTAATAAAAAATATGGTATTTTTATATAGGCTTACCATGCGTTAAACATAAACAACCCCAAAGAAACAAACATCTGGAACACTACTATACACTTCGGTGGTAAAAGATCACGGAGAATACTAAATGAGGATTACGTCATATACAGCGCAAGAAATAAAAACCATTACGTCATGATTTTCATTCTGAAAAAAATCAATTCATGAATGAATGTCAAAATATATGCGAACAAGTCAAGAAAGGAAGAAATATTGTAAAAGAAAATGGTATTATCTTGGAGCTGTACGTTGAAAATATTAATGGATCCACCCTCAAATAATGAATGTGGAGTCTTCTAATTGCTGCCGTTGAACTAACATGGTAATTACCAACAGGGTTTAAACGGTTAACTGTTTCGTTCATTACGCTATTATAAATGCCACCACAAAGGAAATGTACATATTGGGGTTATATTCAAGAATTCAAAATGAATAAACTATCTAAATTTAATTGAATAACTCCAGTTGGTTTTCATAAAACGAATTTTATTTTTTTTATTGATGTTTAAGGTCACATATTTATGCACAATGGCTAATCAAGACCGTGACAGTTTTACGGGTGGAGGAAGCCGGAGTACCCGGAGAGAACCACCGAGCAACGACGAGCAGCTGCCAGCTCCCCAACAGCGTAACTCCGCACTGCAGCACAGGCAGGGTTAGATTGGTTGAAGACATGCGTACCATCGACGTGCAGTACGCCGCAGTACACGGCGTCATCGTGCCCCCATGCGGGCAATGGAGATGAAGTGTCTTGCCCAAGGACACAACGCGGTTGCCGCAGGTGGGATTCGAACCGAGGACCTCTCGGCTTGCAGCCTGCACCTCTACCAACTGAGCCACCGCGATCCCTCATAAAACGAACAAAAATCTCTCGGTATATACCATCGTGCATTGCTCTCGCATACATATGACTGTGCTAACAACATAGCGTCGATAAAGGGAATGGCTTATACAAGCTTCACTGATAATTATCGACACGTTCAAGCATTAATAAGGGGCGTGGTGAGAAAATTTAAAAAAATGAAAAACATGTCATGTCATAAAAAAAGAAAAACGCGTCATAGTAAAAGTTTCCTAATTAAAATTTATTTCTTAATGAAAATTTAATCCCTCATTTCAATCATTTTAAAATTGAATTCATAATTAAAATTTAATCCGGATTGATTAACATTTCTATCTCCTTTCGCCTCGAGTTGACTCGAAGACATTATAAATTATTGTGATGAATTGACGGTAACATGGTTTGAGGTTTGAGGCTCGGAATTTATGTTCAACCGAGATGCGAAGGGTCGCGGTTGAACGTACGCTCCAAGCCGCAAACTTCAGACTATGTTACTGTCAATTCATCATAATAACGTATATGTTCCAATAAGACACTACCCATATCCCAAAACCTACATCGCGAAACACGAGATGCTTATTTATGAAACTTATGATCGTTAAAAGTTGCCTTGTTGAAGGCAATTTTTGACGATCACAGGTTTAGTGAATGAACCGCTCGTGTACTCCACGACGGCACTGGATACATAATCAATAAACCAGATGCTGTCATTCCATCTTTGTTCAAATCGTAAATTGGTTTGTAAATCAAACAACACCTCACCTGGAAAACCCTCTGCTGCACATGTGAAAAAATCTAGAAAAATAAAGCGGCTTGCTCGTCACTGCGTTGATGCAGCTTTATATTTACCGCCCATATACTTTACTACAGGATAAGGTGAATTAGGTATGGCCATTGTCGTGCCGCCACATACCTTTCCCTCATATTACTGCTTATTCACTCCTTTAAGAAACAGCACAATTATATTAGGATTGGGTTGGGAACCGACCTATGCCTTCTGGACTATGTGGACATGTGTTCATGCCCACCTGGTCCAGAGGACTTAGTTCGATCCTCAGCCGAGCAAATCTAGCAATATCATATACGTAAACTACCTTCCACTACCTACATATATTATTTGTTAACATACATTGTATATATGTACCTCTCATATCATATTAATGATTTAGAGTGAATAAAAATCTTGAATCTTGAGCATTTACGAAACGGGCGACGTAATTTCACATATTTCGCGTGGTGACGTCAGACGGTAACATTTGCATCTGGAGCCGTAAACATAAAAAAATTACGCCAGCTCTCATCCAATCAGAGGGCGAGGATTTTACTCTTATTGGAACATATGTCACTGCCACTGTTAGGACTAACACATGTGTATAGTTGAGAAAAATGCCAATTTTGGCTCCATATTTGACAAAATAATTTTTAACCCTCTGCACTCTAATATAAAAATATTAGTAATTTAAGCCCCAAATGTTTCTCAAAATACAAATAGGAATTCAATCAATACAGTCTAGTTTGACAGAACTTATTGAAAAATCATACGAAGGAATCTTCAGTCATATCTTGAGAGTAAAGAATCTATGCAAGTGATCACCTCTAATCCCCAATAAGATTTCAATGACACGAATCCGAAAGAAAAACACAAGCAACACAAGTTTCAACTGAGTGTATTTGAGTCGTGGGGACCCGTCCTGATCTTCCAGTGATGGTGGTAGTATATAAAGAAAAAATTAAAGAGAAAATGTTGGCCTCTTCCTCTTTTCAACTCCTTGTAGACATGGTTTGGGACATATGTCCCTTTCCCATGGCTAACACGTGCTTGATAAATCAGGCTATTTTTCCGACAGCCATGAAAAGTGGAAATCATCTCCCGAGCAACAACGGAACTTTGGAGAAACTGTTATTATTGTAGTTACTTTGACAAGAAAATGAAATATATTAAACTCATATCAAGGATTAATTAATGTATTCAACATTAAGTAATAATGTACAAAATCTGACAACACTGGAGGGCTTTTTCGAACCGTCAATATAATAAAATCCCCTTATGGTGAAAATAAAAAAAGACAGTTGTGTAACGTTTTTAACCAATTCCCCGTCCAAAACTGGCCAGTGGCATTCAGAAAAATCGCAAATCATGTTTTTTTTTACTTTTTTATTGTTTGTCTCAAAAACATAATTTATCACCCCTCAAAACGCGTTTCTGAGGAAATAAATGTAAAAAATTAACTGAACATTTTTTTTTAAAATGTCGCCTTCTGTTTGTTTTAGGTGGAGGTTTGAAGAAATGCCTGTTCTATTTTCGCAATAAATATGTATTCGAAGTCTGGTCCATACAGTTAAAACTAGAAGTCCTGTCATGAAATGCGCACAAATAGCACGTTGATATGCGCGTTAATGTACGCGTTATGGCCCAAGTAAAGCTATCAAATTCTGTACATATGGCCCATGCACAAGCAATGTTTCAGCCAATGGACCTCCGGGTAACCCGGAGGTCCATTGGCAGAAACATTGCATGTGTTTGCTATGAGTAACCAGGAGAGCCTGTAGTGCTTTGCATCTCATTCGATATGGCAACTGCGCGCAATTCCAACGCGCAATTAAGCCTAGATAAGCGCACTATTCGTGGCAGGACTTCTAGTTTTAACTGTATGTATCTTTCGATATTAGTTTAAATGGGGATAACAGTTTTGTTAAGTGCTTATAAAAACAATTAGGGCTTTTTCCTCAGCCTAAATGTACCACAGGGCAACAACTGTGCAAAAACTTACCATAAATGAAATTGTTGGTTTATAACAATTATGCTAGTTATTACATTTACGGTTGAACAAAGGCTCAACTGAAATTACCCCTTACTAGACTACCCGATCATAGCAACAGATTACCGATCATCGAAATCCAGAGAAAATAAACTGCAGGATGAGGAATTTAGCGCATGCGTTAAATCACATACCCACCATGGCGGGCAAGTTTCGTCATTGGAAAAAATTTACAAGAAAGTTCACCCCCCTTAATATCCTAAATCCGTCAGTAAGATTGCTGTTTTTGACAACATGTTTTTGTGACATGTAATACAGACACTGCACTTTCCATTAATATAAAAGTCTGGGAGATGAGATTTTCTAATTGTTTCCCGAGGAAGTAAAAATACTTACAAATTACTGTAAAAACACAATCGCTAAAGAAAGAACCAAAGGCTTAGTGTTGGGATGTGTGAAACTGAGATATATTCTTAATGGCGGATTACCTGTGAAACTGGTTGCTTCCAATTAGCCTGCCACAGGAAGCCAAATTTCCTTTTGTTACTTTTAATAAACGAAAACAACAGACAGCTCATTGAGCTGTCTGTTGTTTTCGTGTATTAAAAGTTACAAAAGGAAACCTGGCTTTTGATGTCAAGCAATTTACATCCTTCAATCCAGTTCACCAAAAAAGTATAATACTCCGCTTTTCTCGATCTTCTCGTAAAAATTCATAGCACCGAACTCAGTACAGGTATGTATTTCGACACAACGGACACAAGCAACCATCTCAGTTTCATCTCATGCCATCCGAAACAAAAAAAAAAAAAAATAAACATCTCATTCAACCTAGCTTCAAGACTCATAACTATAGTAAGAGACGCGGCCATCCAGGAGAAGCTCATTGCCAAATAATGATAATCTCAGAAAATGGGGCTACCCTATTGCAATTATCCGAAATGGAATTCTGCGAGCTAAAGCAAAATGACCTGTACTATCAAGAGAACAAACAAAACTGGACCCTAAACAGCTAATGTATTATTATGGGTAACACACAATCCATCTAATATGAAGCATGTTTTCAGTATTCATTGCTGGGCGATAAAAAGTCGTCTGAGGGAGCTATACTTAACGAAGAGGGCTGTCTGTTGTTTTCGATTATTAGAAGTAACAAAATGAAACTTGGCTTTATTTACTACTGATGTTATATGCGTTTTATCAACAATTACTTGATAAATTGGTTCTTCTTCGCGCATCTAATAATTTCAAGGGAGATAACTTCAAGGAAAATTGATTTTCATGACGATGACGATTTTCATGACGATATAGGTCAGGGATAATTCAGTAATTCGACTCCATAAAATAATCGACAAAATGTCATATCAGTTCAGAAATATTTGAAGCTCTCTTAACCCTTTGAACACTGGTGGTATCTTCCACGGCAGTTCAGATGCAGCAATTAGAAGAGTCCATATTCACTATTTGTGGGTAGGCCAATAAATATTTTCAACGTGCAGCCTTAGGTCTGCACGTTGAAAATATTGATTGGTGTACCCCACCCTTAACTTAGCAGGCACCCTACTTAATGAAAGTATGACGTACCATGTCCCTGGCCAGTAAAGCGGCCTCTGGCGTTCAAAAGATTAACATGATACATCGAGTTAGGCTATATTGTTGAAGATGTTCTATTTTCCTTTTTGTAGAATCTATGGCCTTGAACTTGGCTTACAGAGGAGACGCCTCCCAGTCGTCAACATATTTATTAAACACAGCAGATAAAGCTGTAGATGGAAACACCAATACAGATTTGAGAGAAGATTCCTGTGGTCACACAAACAATGATTTAAATCCGTGGCTGATTGTCGATCTTGGAAACATAAATACTATCCAGACGGTCGTCATTTTCAACAGAAATGTCTGTGGTAAGTTGTAAAACAATGGAATGTATTCTTCTTGAAACTCTTTGAATTCGAAAAACGGAATCAAACTTGTTTGCAACACATGCCCATTTTTCACATGAATATGCAATATTTTACAACTAGCGGCTACAGAATCTTTGCCGACAAAGTGGCTAATTGTCCGGTCAACGAAGACGGGAAAGGCACGTGGAGATGGGTGGATTATGTGGGAGAATCTCCCCGGCCAACTAAATTCTAGTCTTATTCGTACAATCATTACTGGTGGGGCTGGGGTGGGTAGTTGATAGTCTCAGTTGGCAATCGGAAAATTCCGCCGAAAGTGGACAGGTGCAAATGGGCCTATGGGTGAAAATCAGTGACCTCACAAGGGACAGGGTATGCAGCTGGAATTCCAGTGGTGAAACCCTCTCAATTCAGGACACTCTAGACCTGTCCCTGGGGAAGTTTCTATCATCCGGAATCCCAAAAGATTCTCAGGGATTCGATTGTGTGGGATGGAGAAGGAACGCGACCACGTAGTTTGAATGTAATTATAATTTTTTGCGTGTATGGCATCCGTACATCGTCCATTTTAGTCGCGGAACGTTACGGAAAATACACGCCTTCTAATTTAGAAAATCGGAACCTGAATTCCTAATTGCCATATTCCCCAAATTGTCTTGCCCCCGAATTTGTTCCTGAAATCGAAAAAACACCTTTGTCACATAAGTGGTGGACACTGGTCGTATTGGGACAATCATTTAACACACAATTCTCCATACCCCAATGACGTCATTTCTGGGTGGGGGATGATAAGGACAGGTTTATAGACCAAAACGTATAGGGATGGAGGACAGACATATGGGAATCCCTGTACAGGGATGTGGCGACAGGGTGTGTGTGTGTGTGTGTGTGTGTGTGGGGGGGGGGGGGTCTCACCCCCTCCCCCACCCCCCAGCTAGGAGTATTTTTTTCAATAGTTGGAAATTCCGAGGTCAAAAATCAAATGGTTGGAAATTCAATAAATTAACGTTGTTCATGAAAAATATTAAAATTCCAACTAATGATGAGAAATCTTGATCTTTTATTTCCAACTGGAAACTTGAGTTTCAAATTTCCTACTCTAAAAATTGGCATGGCCTCAAAATTTCGACTCTGAATTCAATCCGGTAAATTTTCTGACCCAGACACATTATAAATGATGCTTTTTCCGTTTCAGGACTAGTGAAAATTTTCAGAAGGTTCATAACCCTTTACCCAACGCAGACGATTTCAAAATTCATTATTTTAAATATCATTTTTTAAATGTTTTAAAAAACATTTCAACAAAACCATATCATGTGACCCCTCTTTGGAACGAGCCAGACTAGCTCGTTCCAAAGAGGGGTCACATGATATGGTTTTGTTGAAATTTTTCGAAAAATAATATTTTTTCAGCAGCTGTATTTGCATATTACGCGGGCGGATGCGGGCGATTCGTTGGGTAAAGAGTTAAAAGATATCACCCAGCACTGCAGTGCAACCACCTATCGAAACCACTCACAGTTGGAATTTACACCGGTGGCACACCCCCCCCCCCCAACACCTGCTGAATCCCTCTAGCCACATCCCTGTCCTTGTAGTAAATATTGCAGTCGACCGTGATGTCATCTGCCATATGTTCGTCATCAACTTGTCACACCTGTAAAACCAGTAAAGTTATATTTGTGCCTCATAACAAACAAGTAACGTGGACTGTTGTTGCGGGCTACACTGTCCATTTAATCAATTAATCTATATATCCACTGGAAAAACAGTGTAGCCAATGATCAATGAATACATAATATGTCTGAACAAATTTTCACCTTATTTACATTATATATACACTAAAACATCCCTCCCTTGACATGTCCTCCTTGGGCGGATAGAAAACGCCCTTGGGCAGATAGAAAACGCCCCCGGGAGGATAGCAAACGCCCACAGCCAGCACCACATGTTGAGGCGGAGGGGCGGTGGTGGTGATGACAAGTTCAACGTGGATCAATAATTATGAATTTCTTGAAGACTGGAGAAAACTGACTCCTCAATAGTATACGTCTGTATATAAAAATGGCCGAATCACTCCATAATTCGGCGCAGTACTGACCAATAGCCATTACAGCTGGTCAAGACAAATGAACTCTAATTGGCAAATTGTCATGAAGCACAAATAGGGATGGCATGAAATGGCATTCCTATATTTGCTCTCTGTGTACTTGTTCTAGAAAATCACATTTGTGTATTCGACGAAATCTCATATTTGCAGTAGTGAATTTATGTAATTTTTAGTTGGTTCATATTCGCAGTCTTTACCCTAATGAATTGACCGTGTACTTTCCTCGTTGAGCTCTTTCCGACAAGGAGTCGCCTGATAGGTTTTGTTGACATTTTTGGAAAAATTTGAATAAAATATTTTTTTTAATAGCAAATTTCGAAGTGATAAAACTGAAAGTACGGGAACCTATTGCTTCCACAACACACACACACACACACTCACACAAAATTAACACATACGCAACTGTTAGTATACTCGATCGATAAGTTTTGAAAGACAGTTTCTAATTTGAAGTTCATTTTGAGATCTCAAGTCTTTCAACACTCTCTCAGTTTCGAACTTAAATCTTTCGAGTTAATTAATAAGTTTTTAATTTAAGAGATTTTATTAATCTCTCAGTTTCCACAGGCAGTTCGTCGTTTTAAAAGTTATTTACAGTTTGGTTGCCCCTCAGCTGTTGCTGTCTATGGGGCTAGTAGTTTTGACGGATTCCCGCAAGGGAGCAAAGCATGTAAACACGTCTCTCTATACTCTAATGCCTCTCGAGCATCAGAATATTTTTCCGTAACTGTTTCTGTGTTGGTAAAATATTAGAATACAAAAAAGCATTTAAACAAAAAATTACTTGTGCAAAGATTACCGTTTCAGAATAAATATTTTGTTTATTGTTTCGGAGAAAATACTTCTGTAGTGTAAAAAACTTGTTTGCGTAACAAATGTTTTGCATTACACAAATTATTTATTTCTGACATAAAATATTTTGTGCTTACACCAATTATTATTATAGTTTGAGACGAAACAATTTGTGCAATGCAAATTTATTTGTGTTACAAATAGGCCTGCATTTCCCAAATTATTTTTTTCGATTACGAAATATTTTCTTTACATTTTGTTCGAGGGTCTCAAAAGGCATTCTCAAACATATAGTAACAAGTCTATTATGTATGAGAAAACCTTGTTCTTTGTTATTTTACCCGCCCGCCTTCCACACCCCATGTACCTCAAATTAATTGTATTATTACCTCTACCCAAACACCCCCCCCCCCGGTTCTCATCCATAACAAACATATCTAGCTTTATAATATAATAGTATCACTTCAATGGATCAATACTATCTATTTGTTTTAAGTGGGGGGAAAGACAATAGAACTGCTGGCTTCTTGCTAACAAACTACCCATAAATCCATAAGGTTACATTTTGTTCGAGAGTTTCGACATGCATTCTCAAACAAATCATAACCAACCAATTATACCGGAAATGTGTAAAAAATAACACCCCATGTGTTTGGCTAACCCAAAATTAGGAGATCAGTGGTTGAAGTTGAAGAGTAACAAGTCTGTTTTGTGGAAATGTATAAAAAACTACTCCCCATCTATTTGGCTGTAATTCTTCATTTGATTAATTGTAATCCATGTGTGTATGCTCAACCGTTCAAACCAATAATGTGAAAACGACATAACTCCACTTGGATGTAGCTAACAGCTGCCAATAGACACCAATTTGGTTGGATAGTGCCAACAGGCTTCATCTTGTTTGGTTACAATTGATTGATAGTCTCAACTAATGATTTCAGAATTCAAAGTGCAAAATTGTCTCAATTAAACTGTAATAAACAATCAATGATGAACAAAAAGGGCAAATGTAGTTTCCAATAATATTCAACCTACCAAATCTGCGAAAAGGTCCTATTAACCGGTTGAGTGTTGCAATATAACAACATGGATGGACGGGAAATCACGTATGAGAATGCTAGTTCTTTGTTACTTAACGTTACCACCCCACCTGCTCCCCATGTACCTCAAATAATCTTGCACATCCACCTGTACCCACCTATCGCCACCCTGTTTTCACCCATAACAAGCCTCCCCTAGCTTTAGTACAAAAGTATCACCCCTTGGATCAAATGGTCTCTTATGGTTGTTTATTACTTTCCAAAGTGTGATTTACTGGGATTTCCGGGTTTGATTATAAACTATAACTTCACAAGTGAATTATGCAATCAACAATTGGGTCATGTATCCGTGCGCCCAAACGAAGACGCTTTGCCGTGGGTGTAATGGGGATTTCATTTTTTGTTTGTTTTTTTTAACCCTTTACCAAACATGAAAAGCAGACGACACTTGCAAAAAAAAAAAAAAATTCTTGAATAACTATTATTTTCATTTTTGTCTCAAAAACATAGGTTATTACCCCTCATTGGAACGAGGTCATAACCTATGTTTTAGAGACAAAAAATGAAAAAATAATGAAAATTAATTGGCGATTGTTGAGAATAGCGCTGGCCGGTTTTGGCCGTTACGTTAGTTAAATGGGTAATATAATTATCGTTAATAATGAAAAGTAATAAACAGAGTAATCGCTTGACTGGACTGGTTTCGTGAAATAATTCATTCGAGGTGAGGGACTATATTGTATATTCGCGTACTCTTGTTTGTACAACGTCTCTCACCTCTCATGAATTATTCCACGTAACTAGTCCAGTCAAGCGATTGCACTCTATTAAATCAGGAGACAAGTGATTAAAGCTCATGTGTTTGGTTTTTATCTATGAGAAATTCTAGTTCCTTGTTACTTATAACTACATACCCCATGTACCTCCAATAAATGTGTTTACCTACCTTTATAAAACCTTCCCGCCCTGTTCCCTCTCATAACAAGCATTTCTAGTTTTATACTGTAATGGTATTACTCCAGTAGATCAATACTATCTAATGGCTTCTAGATGGTGGAAAATATACAGAATTGCTGGCTGCTTGCTAACAAACTAGCATAAAACTACAATGTCACATTCGGTTCGAGAATGTCGACAGACTTTCCCAAACAAATAATAAGTAATCTAATAATGTGAAAAGGAGTAAAATACTCCCCATCTATTTGGCTATAATCCCCACCGCCCCCCTCCCCCACCCCGCAAAAATGTTAGAATGTATTAGCCTCGTTTCGTGTTAGCTTTCCGTTGCCTGTGTGGAACCGTGAATAGGTTAAATGTAAGACCGTACTGAGGCTTAGCCCCACTGAATAGTACGAGAACCACCTAATTCCTTCATTTTAACCCTTTACCCAACGTAACGTCCAAAAAGGTCAGCGCTATTCACAAAAATCGCCAATACATTTTCATTATTTTTAAAATTTTTTTGCCTCAAAAACATAGGTTATGACCCCTCGTTGGAAAGAGCTCATCGAGCTCGTTCCAACGGGGGGTCATAACCTATGTTTTGGGGAAAAAAAATAAAAAAAATAGTTATTCAAGAATTTTTTTTGCAAGTGTCGTCTGCTTTTCATGTTATGTAGGGTTTTAACGCCATCTGAGGCAATGAATACACGCGTTAAGCAATTAAAATGAAGGATGCTCGAGAAATAGTTATTTTTGTATAACCTACAGTTTCCTTACTGTTTGAGCCTTGTGGTAGGGCATGATGGCAGCGCTGGTAAAATCGGGATGTCAATATTATGCCTCCTGATGCTTGACTGAAACGTTGCCAACGCCCATTAGTGCTAGACCCATCTAGGCTCGACCAATTCCACAATTTAAGGTGCTTTCTGAGCAATGGAATTTAGTTTATTTTGAAATTCCCACCTTTTAGATTCTTCAAATTCAAATTAAATATACACAAATTATACATCAAAATGAAGGTTGGGAGGTATAGAATACGACACATATATGGAAACAACTCATAGAGTTGACAGCAGGCGCCACTGGTTCCTGGAAGTCTGTTACCGTATTCGTCCCAGAACTGATAATACAATAATATTTCCCGAGAACATCTTATGGCCAAATGTGCTTCACATATCCTAGAACAAAGGTAGGCATTCAAAACACTTGAGGATGCGCCGATAGGACTGCATCTGGGAAATGGACAACACTGTCTGCATTCTTTTTTATTGAAGATGGTTTCCATGTTCGACGGATATGCGCAAATCACTTGATACCACGAATTGCCATCAAAAAACAAAATCGTAATTCTAAGAAATTTCACAAGGTGTCATGATACCCTGCATAAAATATGGCAACTGTGCGGTCTCTATCTAATAATAGTATGCTGTACTAAGGCGATCTTTCTTATTATTTGATTTTATATGGCGGTGTTTTTCGATGCTTTTTTTCCGTCCGACGACGTTGACTGGAAATCGAAAGTAAGAATATATGTGAACAAAGCCGTCAAGTTTGGCATTTGCCCCATGCAACCCTGTCGCTGTGTTTTGAAGGATTTCGATGCCCTAGCTTTGTTCTTGAATATGCGAAGCACATTTGGCCACAAATTGTTTTCAGGAAATATAATTTCATTATCAGTTCTGGTACGAATACGGTAGCAGACTTCCAGGAACCAGTGATTCCTGCTGTCAACACTATGAGCTGATTTCATGTGCTATACCTCCCAACCTTCATTTGGATGCATAATGTGTGTATATTTAATTTGAATTAAATGAATATCAAAGGTTGGAATTTCAAAATAAACAAAATTTCATTACTTATATAGCACCTCAATTCAAAAAGCACTTACTGAATCGCCACAATGATGACGGAAGTCTCTCTCCTCACTCTGAAGTACACATTAAGACCCTGCGCCAAAGTAATCTTTTTGCCAAATAGATGACGGAGGGCTAGTTAGAAATGGGTGGCGGGTCGTTCTCGGTGACAACGGGGGTTTGTGGGATCTGTTGGTTTATCACATCATCGATGTTTATCCGATTCCTGAACAATCGTGAAACTTAATTTCCTCCTGTATCAAACCAGGACGAAATCATATTGAATCACATATTTGCTGACGATCTTCGTCATATCATTGGCAAAAGTTGTACAATGACGCAACCTCCTATTATTGGTCACCGTTACACGATGAAAAAAAACAACCACCCTGTTCCAGCCGAATGCATCTTACAGCTGTGTGCAGGGTGGTCTCAATGGTTTGCGTGGATTGTTCAACCATGATATCGGTGCGTGACTTTCTGACCGTCATTATCAATAATTAAGGCCAGAATAGAATAGTTCAAATGAATGGAAAAATCTGCCTTTGTTCATTTTAACTAGTGTTCTTTCACTTAAGGCGGCAACCGTCTTGGTAGTTAATTTGGGAAAATGAAAAATGAAAAAGTAGGCCCACATAGATGAAAATGCTTAAATGGGAACTGGCTTTCCTGGAAGTACCCTAATGGGTGCAGTGTATATTTAAGTTTAGAAACAGGACCAGAGATTAATTAACTCCTCCATCTTTCCTGAATGCTAGACATTTCTTGTTCATACCATTCCTTATTACTCTTTTTTATTTTTTTATGCAACATTGTGCCAACTTTTAATTGGCTACAACGGTGTAGTTTAGAAACAGAACCAGAGATTAATTAACTCCATCTTTCCTGAATGCTAGACATTTCTTGTACATACCATTCCTTATGACTTCTTTTTATTCTTTTTTATGCAACATTGTGCCAACTTTTAATTGGCTATACCTTTGCTGTGTTATTATATTCTTCAAAGTCGACTATAAGACATGTTCCACATGATGAGGTTCCTACCGTAGAGACCCCTCTACTCTGCTTCTGTGGTGGTGGTGTTGGTGAGCGGTCTTGTTATCATGGCGGCTAGAATCATGCTGTATGAGATCCAGACCAATCTTGAATATGATTTGAATAATCTACTAAAAGATAAAACAGGGTAAAATTAGAAGACAACGCCTCCCCTTTTATATTTAACAATATCGGAAGAAAAATATCTTCTTCCCAGTGAGATGTGAACTGAGCTCAGCGGTGTGCGTAGATCCTTCTATGCATTTCACATTAACTGTCAAAGTATCAATGTGCACTGGGAACCTTTACACCACTTGCTTTCAGACCAAAATGACGAAGAGAACTTGTTGGATGTCATCGGTCTTACTTTCAAATCCCTTCCAACACGTGTTATATTATTGAAGGTTACCATCCATTATTGAAAAACACGCGATCTAGTGACGACGATGGGCGCGTAGGAGTTGGTCTGTTCATAAAAATGATATTATCTTCAGTGTTCGTCAAGATCTCTCCATCTTCATACCACACGTCTTTGAGTCTATATTTGTTGAATTAAATTTTAAACACTCTTTGAAAATAGTTTGCGTAATCTACAAGCCAAATACTTCACCGAAAGCAGATATAGACCTATTTCTATCAAACGGTAATTACATAACTGATATAATCAATAAGGAAAAGAAAACGGCCGAAATTATGGGCGATCTCCAAATCGACATTTTAAAAGTAGGATCTCATTCCAAAACAAATATTTATTGACTTGATGTTCAGTGATGGGTTCTTACCTGTCATTACCAAATCAACCAGAGTAACGGATCGATCCGCTACCCTCATTGATCACATCTTTTCCAACACTGTCTGTAAGCCTAATTGTTTCAAATCTGGAATACTTCTTACCGACCTGTCTGACCACTTTAGGACTTTTTATCTTGAATTTTCAAATCAACCGCCTGGAAATTCGAAACTGATCCTTACAAGAAAAATAAACTCTTCAAGTATTGAACATTTCGAAGTGGCTCTGTTCCAGTGTGATTTTTCCACAGTTATGGATCTAACAGTCCAATATAGCCTCAGAAATTTTTTTCTATATCTACTTCAGTGCATTTGGAACAGCCTTTCCCCTGAAGATCATCAAGCCAAATAATAAATTTATAAAACGACAGCCATGGATGATAAAAGCACTTTTAATCTCAGCCAACAGTAAGAATGAAATCTTCAACAAGAAGTTAAGATCCCCAAAAGAAGTCAATGTTAGAAATTACTAAACTTAGTGCCGACTATTTAATAGAATTAAAAACGCGCAAAACTATGTATTATGAAAACATCCCCACAGAAAACAAGAATGACATGCGGACAACATGGCAAGTACTAAATAACTCGCTAAATAGGAATAAAAGTAAGAGTACTATACCCCAGTGTTTCAGTCTCGTTGAATTCAATGAAATCTAAATTAAGCCAAGACTGTGAAAACGTTTCTAGCATCTTTAAACATTTAATGAATTTTATTGCAATACCATTTCAAATCAGGTGAGAAAAAGAATTTTACGAATGATAGACCAATCAGTGTTCTACCTGTTTTTTTTTTAAATTCTAGAGAAACTTATGCTTATAAGACTGATAATGTTTCTGAATAAATATGATGTCTTTGTTCACATCAATACGGATTCAGAAAAGTTCATAGTACATTACATCCCGTTATGCAATTGTTAAAATACATAGCCACAGAAAACAATAAACCTACTAAAGACACTACCCTAGCGTTATTCCTGGGCTTATCAAAAGCCTTTGATATCATAAACCATGTGATACTACTTCAAAAACTAGAGTATTATGGTATAAGAGGTAACGCTCACAACTGGTTCAAAAGCTACCTTCAAAACAAAGCTAAATATGTTTCGTTTGGTGAGAGTAAATCGCATTTATCTGAAATAACATGTGGTGTACCACAAGGCTCGATACTGGAACCCATATTGTTCCTTCTTTACATAAATGATATCCAAAATTCTACAACCCTAAACCTCTTATCGTATGCGGATGACACCACGGGATACAAATCCGGGGCGTGATAGAACCGCTGTTCTCAGAATTCAATCAGGAATTGCAAAAAAATATTTGATTGCTGCACTACCAACTACCTAGTCCTGAACCCCAAGAAAACAAAATTATATACATATCAGTCCAACCCATAAAGAACCCAACTACATCCATGAGGATATACGTATAAATAATCAGATCATTGACAAGGTACAAGGTCGGTAATAGACAAAATGAGAAATTTGTGAAATTCCTTGGCATAAATAATGATGAAATTCTATCTTATAATGCAAATATTTCACAAATTTGCTCGAAAGTTGCGCTTAGAGTTAAGAAAATTCTCCCACATAAAGTCATGAAAAGCCTATATTTCACTTTGATACAGAGTCACTTCATATACGGAATTTCAGTATTCGGAGCCTCAAAAGCATGCAGTCGACTTTTTAGACTTCAGAAACGGTCGATTCGAATCATTAATAATAAGAAATATAATGCTCATACCGACCCACTGTTTATCAATGATGGTATTCTGAGATAAAAGATCTATATAACTTGCACGCTTACTTATTCTTGTTTGATTGGCATAATGGGAATGTTCCGGCATCCTTTGCGAATTTCTGTTCCACTGTAAATAATCAAAACTAATATAAGAACACGCCAAGTCGTCTTCTTGCCTATATGTAGAACTAGGACAAAAACCTTGGAAAATCTAACCGTCTTTGCATTCCCTAAACTATGGAATGAACTAGAACTGGGCACCAAATCAATTAGCAATAGAAAAGAGTTCAATAAAAGGTTAATTTCAATCTACTCTCATCGTACTGATATATGATCTACATTGCTCAAATCCTTACTGCCCGGATTGTGCTGTCTAGTATTCTTTCATTTCAAATCATCCCCAGACCGGTAGCCACACTCTTCGGGCCACACAGTCCCGTAAAAGCTAACACCAACATGGTATTGCAAAAGGTTGACAAGGTTTTCTGACAAGCCCCGCATATATAGATTACTAATTTTCATTTACAATGTAACCTTGCCTTGTATTCTCATCCTGGCTGGCGCCATCCTTGCATTTGATAAATGTGCTGTACACGACCAGTCTACTCCTTGCTCTGGCACATTACGGTATTAAATGCAGAGAATGGGCCGAGCCAGAAGGGTCTAGCCCGATAGGTTCCTTCCACCATACACACCATTTGCAATGGCGAACTGTCGATCTATTTAAAGACAACAACTATAATAACACTTCATGATGTTGCATTACAATCTTATTTTATTTTTTCCCTTTTCGATCTAGATATTCCTTCATTTTCTTTCTGTACCTTCTTCTTCTTCTACATACCTGTTCCTATCTTCCCACCTCTTACTCTCTTTCTTCCTTACCTAGGGGAAGGCTGGAAGACAGCCAATCTGACTATGCCCCTCCCTGCTAGTACACTAAAGTAAACTTGTTGGTCTAAAACTTATTGGTTTGATTTCTGTATTGTGATTTGTACATTATATGTAAATTGTGTTTTATTTCTGTATACTGGTGGATACAATATATCAAATATATCAAATAACTGGTGAATCCCACGTTGGTTGAGAAGATAACCTTTTCACTCCACATCCATTAACTCAATGTCCGATCTCACGTCAGCAATAGAATGGCCCCTTACTTGAGCTTTCATTTGCTAGATGTCAAATGTATTTACAAAAACATATTAATTACAAGGTGCTTCAGAAGGAAGGGTTAGCTGGCCTGTACTATCCTTCTTAGTCTGTATTTCCTGAAGTTGAAAGCCAAAGGGAATACGAATCCCCGAAGGGTAGTACAGTCACGTGACGAATTTATTACCCTGCCCCTTCAGTGTGTCGAGTTTTGTTCTGTTATATAATCCCCAAACGGTATTCCAGTGACAAAAACCTTGATAAAAGTAATAAAGGAACCGAAACATATTCAGGGCTTAAATTTCGACGAGAATCCGAGAATCGATTCGCACAAAGATTCGCGCAATAAAACCGGCGAGAATCCATGTAGATTCTTGCTGCACCTCTGCTAGGATTCACATGAAAAAAATGAGTAAATTTAATCCTTTTACTAACACAGCGGCAACAAATTAACCAATAGAAGGCTAACATGACCTGAAATATCCTGACACTTTGTCAATAAAATCTTACAAATATGGCTGTCATTGGAACCGGCTCACTGAGCCGGTTCCAACGACAGCCATATCTGTAAGATTTTATTGGTAAATATTCTTCATTTGTTCTTTTAATTATTTTATCATTTATTTATTATTTATCGTTTAAAAATCAAATTTAGTTTTAAAAATTAAAAAGGTGTGTTGGGTAAAAGGTTAACATGTGTTATTAGTATACAGCAGTGGCCCACACAGGTCGCCGCATGGGATCCTGGGACACTCATAGTAGGTATGAATTCTCGCAACCATTTTCACGAGAATCCAAATGGATTTTCAAAAATTTAGACGAAATATAAGCCCTGATATTTTTCTTTATTACTGAACAAGAACGATGGATCTGTAGTGTAGAAACACAACAGAATCCTTCTTCTCAACAGCAAAATCAGACATTGGGGTATGTATACATGTTTTGTTTCAGTTCTTTGAATGTTCTCATGAAACAATATTGTTTTCATTTAGTTTGTGAGTCTGAATATTTATTGTTACTGAAGAACATGTTTGTAGGGATGGGTGTGAGAGAAATCGACGAAGTGTACCATAGAATGTCTTACACCCCTTTTAGCTGTGACGTGATATTCTCATACACCCCGTTGAACTTCGCACACCCCGTTAAAAGTGCCGTACTGGATGCAATGGTTGCTGACCAATCAGGGCGCTTGTATAATTTTAAAAGGGTAATAAAACATTTTATCTCTTTAGGAGTCATCAACTCCAAACGTACAGAGACAAGTTTTCTTGCATCAGCCCATTATCTTTGTTAATAGTAAATATTTTTAGGATAGTCAGTCCTGCTTGTTTCTAATTTCGAATCTCTAACTGTATACATATTTGTGTCGCTAACTAGAGTGCCTTTAAATTCCGCTTTATCCTCTTGGAAGCCTCAAAGCAATGCTGAGTTTCACCCACCTTTTATAGTCTCTTCTCATACATCCCTGTTCCCTGTTCTGTTAAGAAACGTTTGTGTACACTTTGGAAGCATTGTTTCCACACCAGTTTATATTGGTAAGTTTATGTTCAAAACGTTTACTTGCACAATAGTTGCACAATAGTTTTTTCGATTCAAGTAAACATTTGAACGTTATTAACATTGTGTGCATGTAAACGATGAAGAGATCTTTAGCGTATTACTGTCCTAGAGATAATAGTTAACATTACAAGATACAGAAAGAGAGAGAAATTAGCAGAGAATGAATGGAATACATGTCAATGTTATTGACTTCACAACGAAAACGACTTGTAGTTCATTCATTCTTATTCCAGAAAGTTTTAACTCAAATCAAAAGCATATACAGCTACTTTGACGAATATCTGATGCCACAACCCTTTAAGTTCTTGACAAAGGTGTTTGCCTCTTTGGTAGAGGATCCTAAAGACAGGTGTGGAGTACAATACAACGCTCGGTTGATAATTTTCATCCTTCACTTATGCTTGGACACAACAATATGTATTCCATTCACCATCTGTCACTGGTAAAACTTAATTAGATTAAATTGATAGACGATAATTCACGATGGCAATTTATCTTATGAAGTGATCCACGTCTCCCTGTTCTAAGGGTCTGGACGACATACGTCCATTTCTGAAGATAAAGTGGATGGTGGTAAACGTAGTATTGTAGAAATTAAAAATGGCAATGATTCCATGTGTTTAGAACAGGCAGTTGTGGCAGGAAAGTCGTCCCCTGAGTTCCAATGTGTTCTATGTGCCAGTAGGCACATAGAACACATTGGAACTCAGGGGACGAAGTGTCATATCAATATTTATTTATTTATTTATTTATTTATTTATTTATTTATTTATTTATTTGTGTTTGAGGTCACATATGGCTAATCATGACCGCGACAGTTTTACGGGCGGAGGAAGCCGGAGTACCCGGAGAAAACCACAGAGCAACGGCGAGCAACTGTCAGCTCCCCAACATACTAACTCCACACAAGCAGGGTTAGCATTGGTTGAAGGCAAGTGCACCATCGACGTGCAGTACGCCTTAGTACACAACGCCACCATGCCCCCACGTGGGCAATGGGGGTGAAGTGTCTTGCCCAAGGACACGATGCGGTTGCCGCAGGTGGGATTCAAACCGAGGACCTCTCGGCTTGCAGCCTGCACCTCTACCTACTGAGCGACCGCGCCACCTGTCATATCAATAAATACTGAATCTGAAATATGGAAAAAGAAATGGGGTGGGATTATTATTGTCCCTGGTGGGTGAGAGTGTGAGATGGGGAAATCTCACCAGAAGGCAAGGTATTTGGGCCAGACACGAGGCTTGCCGAGTGTCTAGACCAAATATCTTGTCCCGAGGGTGAGATTTCCCCATCTCATACTCGCCCCTATCAGGGATAATTTTTCTCCCCCACCAAAACAGTCTGACATCATCAAAAGTAATTCAAGGGCACGTGCAGCGGTATCGAACAATTTTGTTGTCGATTTCTAAAACTAAAAAAACTGATTTGCTTATAGGATAGATCGTACGAAAGTTCAATATATATCAGATATATACCGCAAAATTAAACCCCAACGCCGGCAAGGCAGGGGTTAAAGGCTTGTTGCGAAATGGACATTAACACATTCCGATGACGTCATATTATGAATTCTGTAATATATTTGCATAACGTTTTGAAGGGAATTTCATGCAACTCGCTGCACTCATAATGGCGTCCATCCAAAAATTCATATAAAAGAGTCATGTGTCCTTTGGTTTGGCGGTCTCGGTGTTTGGTTCTATTTTCTTCGACAAACGTCCGTCTGCTAATATTTCCGAAACGTGACGCCATGTTGTTAGTTTACAGAAGAATGTGCGATGATTGAGTAGTCCTGCGCTCATTAAATATGCTAATAAGCCAATATAGGTTGGCCACGTGGGTGGGCCGAGATAGCTGTCACGTGGGGGTGACAGATATATCTCACCCAGATGTCTCACACGATTGTATATATGTCTCAATACCTTAGTGGTCGGAGAATAAACAATCTAACAAACCAGCATAAGAAATAAAAGCATTGATGGACAAAACATTACACTAAACCTTGTTGGTATAAGGAATATTGTAAAATTCAAGAACTGCGTAGCCCAGACGATGTCATTACAAAACATCCACAATATGCTTAAAGCATTCCTTATTTGAACCATCTAAAACTACAAAGGATAGTAAAGTTATTCATTTCTCCCCCACTTTCTATGCAAGATATACGTGTCTCATGTGAGAAGGCCATGTGGGATAGATATCTATCTCACATGACCCACGTGACCGGCTTATTAGCATATTTTATGAGCGCACGAACTATCTATCGCACGTTCTTCCGTAAACAAACAACATGGCGTCACGTTTCGGAAAAGCAGACGAAGTTTGTCGAAAAAAAATAGAAATAAAAACACAGACCGCAAAACCAAAGGACACTTGATTCTTTTATATGGATTTTTGGGTAAACGCCATTATGAGTGGAGAGCAGTGGTGGTACCAAGCCCCCCCCCCCCCCCCCGTCGGAGAGGTCCAGCCCCCCCTCCCCCGTCGGAAATTTTTAGTCAGTCCGTCGGAGAGTTTTGTAAACCCATCTTCACGAGAAATTTTCGACAATCGAATGTAGATATCTCGTGCTGTGTCGATCAAGAACGAGGTATATGGTTCTTCTTTGTAAGGCATTATGATATTTGCTATCCAACTGGCGTTCCATTACTTCCATACCTAATCATCGGTTATCGTCAATTTTTCACTCATTTTCCTTCGTTTGGGAGGTCAGATATTATAGCCCCCCCCCCCGCCCCCCTGTCGGAGAGGTCAGCCCCCCTGTCAGGAAATCCCTGGCGCCATCTCTGGTGGAGAGAGTTGCACGAAATTCCCGTCGAAAAGTTATTGGAATGTGTCAATATTCATTTTGTTACAAACCTTTAACCCCTGTCTTGCCGGAGTTGGGATTTAATTTCGTAGTATATGCCTATGATATAGAATTGTGGTGTTCTCTTTCCAATAATCAGTGTTTTTCAGAAATGGACAAAAATATTGTTCGATAGAGCTCTACCTGTAGCTGGATTACTTTTGATGACGTCAGAGAGTTTTGGTGTGGGAGAAAAATTATCCCTGATGGGGGTTGGAGTGAAATTGGGAAACCTTACCCGAGAGACAAACCTTGTATTTGGCCCAAATATCTTGCCCCCGGGTGAGCTTTCCCCGTTTCACACCCTTACCCAACAGGGATAATAATACTCTCCCACAATGTCGGGTATCAGACACCATCACTTTAATTACAGGGTTTGAGATGTGGGTACTATCGTAAAATAAAGAATAGCAGTGATGTCTGAATGATTGTCTTTCCTATATTCCACCACTGTCACTGTGCACTCCAGAATATCCCTAGCCCCTAAAGATTTCACGGGGAATAGAGAGTTTGTAAGTTCAACCTGGTGTAAAAATTAGACAGATAAAAACACAGAATCGAAAAAAACCCAAAATGCCAAATATGTAAAATGGTAATTTATTCAGGAAAAGGTCAACACATTAGTGATGCTTTTTTAAAATGTTAACCCTTTACCCAACGAATCGGCCGCATCCATCCGCGTAATATGCAAATTCAGCAGTTGAAAAAATATTATTTTTCAAAAAGTTTCAATAAAACCATATCATGTGACCCCTCGTTGGAACGAGCTCGTCGAGCTCGTTCCAACGAGGGGTCACATGATATGGTTTCGTTGATATTTTTGGAAAAATTTCAAAAAATTATATTTAAAATAATAAATTATGATGTCGTCTGCGTTGGGTAAAGGGTTAATATTGTTATGAAATATTCAATGCTGAACAATAATGTTACATTCCAAAATACACTTCACGAGGAAGAAAAAATGCCAAAAGTACCATTCATCTTTTAGGATTCTGAATCTTCTCAAGATTCAGGATCACACATTTCAAATAACAGTTGTGCTCACCGTGCTTGTGATGATTGTATTTGTAAACCTTTACATCTAGAATATTTATTATGTGACAATGACAAAAATGGAAAAAAGGAACCTGACAAAAATCTATCACAATAGATTCCCCTTTAACCCTTTTTAATTTTTAATTTTAATTACTAATTTTTAAAATTTAAAAAAAATTCAACATTAGATTTTATGTAAAAAACATCAGGTACAAAAGCAGCTGCTCCAACGAAACGAGGGTTTGATGAACAAGTTGTTGTACAGTTAAAGCTAAAAGTCCTGTCACGAATCGTGCGCTCATTTAGGCTTAATTGCGCGTAGGAATTGCGCGCAATTGCCACATCGAATGGCATCCAAAGCACGGCAGGTTCTCCTGGTTACTCATAGCACACACAGGCAATGTTTCTGCCAATGCACCTCCGGTTACCCGGAGGTCCATTGGCTGAAATATCGCTTTTGCACAGGCCATGTGTACAGAATTTGATAGCCTTACTATGGTCATAGCGCGTAGATTAACGCGCAGATCGTCGTGCTATTTGTGCGCATTTCATGACAGGACTTCTAGTTTTAACAGTAAGACATACTATTAAAACTGTAAAAGCCCGGATGTAATTATGAATGGATATAAATATTTATCTCAGTAAGCTTGTAATGTTGATTTATTGAGTTTTCTTTACATGGAATTGGCACAATTTCCTAAAACATGGGGTTGGACCGGTGCAGCAGGGAAACCGACTGGGCTTTTAAGTGGGGGATGTTTCAGAGCCTATAACTACTCACTGTCCATTTTCATATAGCAGTTATATACTCGCTTCACCCAATCCAGCATTAGGGCCCACAGTCCGGCGCAGCCCCCAGAACGCTTTCCACCAAATCCCACCCAGCCAGCCACCCACGCACCCAAAAATACGCACGCACGCACGCACCCACCCACCCACCCACCCACGCACCCACCCACCCACCCACCCACACTAGTAAGCTCATAATGACTGTCCGGGCATAAAGAAAACAAACTCGTAATACTCGTATTATAGCGCGGACGGGACGGACGGACGTCAGCGCTAGTATTTGGGAGTTATGAGTTTTTTGTGTCCAGAGATACATTTGAAAATTACCGAAATATTACGAGGCAATTTTACATATTATGAGCTTATTGTGCTAGATATGAGAATTATGAGGCAAATTGGAAAATAGGATGGGTTAGGGTTAGGGTAAGGGACAGGGTCTGGGTTAGAGTCCGTCCGTCCGTTCGTCCGTCCGTACGTTGGTCCGTCCGTACGTTCGCTGGTCCGTCCGGGCAGCCGCAGATGGCCTTGCGAGGTAACCGTCCGGGTACAGTCGTTACTTGTGAGATTGCGGGATAACATCGTTAGTACACCAACCACTTGCGAGTTTTTTTTCAACTTGTGAGGTGCGAACATCCGTCCGTCCGTCCGTCTGTCTGTCTGTCTGTCTGTCTGTCTGTCTGTCTGTCTGTCTGTCTGTTTGTCTGTCTGTCTGTCTGACCATCTGACAAAGTGCTTCTTTACTTTTCGTTTGTTTGTTTTTTTCACATTTCAACAATTGATAGTTGATTCCCTGCTGCTCTTCAAAATTATTAAACGTCAATCAACGCCATATTTTCTTTCATATGTCACTCTTCTCGAAGCAAATTTCAAGTTCATCTCCGTGGAAACATATTTTAAAAAATATGATTGTTTTGATCAGAATGGATGTTAGTAAGAGTTAAAACAAAGTTGTCAAAGTTCAAATACGGGCACGTGGAGCTGACGCACAGTAGTGCAGACTTAGTATTGGGTTGTTTAATGCATTTTGACTGTGTTTGGAGATACCACATTTGTAGCACTGGTCATTCTGTCGGAAAAATTCCGTACTTTTCTATTTTGTCAGTGTCATATCCATGAGCTGAAGTGCATTTTGTCGGAACAGTTAGGTTTTTCAACCAAAATTGCAAACTATTCATCAACAACACTGAACAGGTTTGCAAAAAGCTAGAACGTGATTAAAAACTATGACAAATGGGAACTTTAATATTACCAGCAGGTAATGACTCTCCCAGTGAAAACAACGACAATCAACTTTGCATCTCGCGAAATGTCCATAGCTGTAATTGATTCTGGAAACGTCCTTAACGACCTGAAAGGGGGAGCGGTGGCTCAGTTGGTAGAGGTGCAGGCTGCAAGCCGAGAGGTCCTCGGTTCGAATCCCACCTGCGGCAACCGCGTTGTGTCCTTGGGCAAGACACTTCACCCCGTTTGCCTACATGGGGGCACGATGACGCTGTGCACTGAGGCGTACTGCACGTCGATGGTGCGCATGTCTTCAACCAATCTATCCCTGCCTGTGCTGCGGTGCAGAGTTCAGAGTTACGATGTTGGAGAGCTGGCAGCTGCTCGTCGTTGCTCGGTGGTTCTCTCCGGGTACTCCGGCTTCCTCCACCCGTAAAACTGTCCCGGTCACGATTAGCCATTGTGCATAAGTATGTGACCTTAAACACCAATAAATAAATATAAATAAATAACGACCTGAAAAATGTCCGTATACTGCTCTCTCATGTCTGTAATACATGCAGCCAAGAACGACCTAAAAATGTTTTTATACTGCTCTCTCATGTCTGTAATACATGCAGCCAAGAACGACCTGAAAATGTTGTTATACTGCTCTTTCATGTCTGCAATACATGCAGCCAAGAACAACCTGAAAATGTTCTTATACTGCTATCTCATGTCTGTTATACATGCAGCCAAGAACGACCTAAAAATGTTCCTATACTGCTGTCTCATGTCTGTAATACATGCAGCCAAGAACGACCTGAAAATGTTTTTATACTGCTCTATCATGTCTGTAATACATGCAGCCAAGAACGACCTGAAAATGTTTTTATACTGCTCTCTCATGTCTGTAATACATGCAGCCAAGAACGACCTGAAAATGTTGTTATACTGCTCTCTCATGTCTGCAATACATGCAGCCAAGAACAACCTGAAAATGTTCTTATACTGCTATCTCATGTCTGTTATACATGCAGCCAAGAACGACCTAAAAATGTTCCTATACTGCTGTCTCATGTCTGTAATACATGCAGCCAAGAACGACCTGAAAATGTTTTTATACTGCTCTCTCATGTCTGTAATACATGCAGCCAAGAACGACCTGAAAATGTTCTTATACTGCTCTCTCATGTCTGCAATACATGCAGCCAAGAACAACCTGAAAATGTTCTTATACTGCTATCTCATGTCTGTTATACATGCAGCCAAGAACGACCTAAAAATGTTCCTATACTGCTGTCTCATGTCTGTAATACATGCAGCCAAGAACGACCTGAAAATGTTTTTATACTGCTCTCTCATGTCTGTAATACATGCAGCCAAGAACGACCTGAAAATGTTTTTATACTGCTCTCTCATGTCTGTAATACATGCAGCCAAGAACGACCTGAAAATGTTGTTATACTGCTCTCTCATGCCTGCAATACACGCAGCCAAGAACGACCTGAAAATGTTCTTATACTGCTCTCTCGTGTCTGTAATACATGCAGCCAAGAACGATCTAAAAATGTTCTTATACTGCTCTCTCATGTCTGTAATACATGCAGCCAAGAACGACCTGAAAATGTTCTTATACTGCTCTCTCATGTCTGTAATACATGCAGCCAAGAACGACCTGAAAATGTTCTTATACTGCTCTCTCATGTCTGTAATACATGCAGCCAAGAACGACCTGAAAATGTTCTTATACTGCTCTCGCATGTCTGTAATACATGCAGCCAAGAACGATCTAAAAATGTTCTTATACTGCTCTCTCATGTCTGTAATACATGCAGCCAAGAACGACCTTGACAATGTTCTTATACTGCTCTCTCATGTCTGTAATACATGCAGCCAAGAACGACCTTGAAAATGTTCTTATACTGCTCTCTCATGTCTGTAATACATGCAGCCAAGAACGACCTGAAAATGTTCTTATACTGCTCTCTCATGTCTGTAATACATGCAGCCAAGAACGACCTGAAAATGTTCTTATACTGCTCTCTCATGTCTGTAATACATGCAGTCAAGAACGACCTGAAAATGTTCTTATACTGCTCTCTCATGTCTGTAATACATGCAGCCAAGAACGATCTAAAAATGTTCTTATACTGCTCTCTCATGTCTGTAATACATGCAGCCAAGAACGACCTGAAAATGTTCTTATACTGCTCTCTCATGTCTGTAATACATGCAGCCAAGAACGACCTGAAAATGTTGTTTTACTGCTCTCTCATGTCTGTAATACATGCAACCAAGAACGACCTTGAAAATGTTCTTATACTGCTCTCTCATGTCTGTAATACATGCAGCCAAGAACGACCTTGAAAATGTTCTTATACTGCTCTCTCATGTCTGTAATACATGCAGCCAAGAACGACCTTGAACTGCTCTCTCATGTCTGTAATACATGCAGCCAAGAACGATCTGAAAATGTTCTTATACTGCTCTCTCATGTCTGTAATACATGCAGCCAAGAACGACCTTGAAAATGTTCTTATACTGCTCTCTCATGTCTGTAATACATGCAACCAAGAACGACCTTGAAAATGTTCTTATACTGCTCTCTCATGTCTGTAATACATGCAGCCAAGAACGATCTGAAAATGTTCTTATACTGCTCTCTCAGGTCTGTAATACATGCAGCCAAGAACGACCTTGAAAATGTTCTTATACTGCTCTCTCATGTCTGTAATACATGCAACCAAGAACGACCTTGAAAATGTTCTTATACTGCTCTCTCATGTCTGTAATACATGCAGCCAAGAACGATCTGAAAATGTTCTTATACTGCTCTCTCATGTCTGTAATACATGCAGCCAAGAACGACCTTGAAAATGTTCTTATACTGCTCTCTCATGTCTGTAATACATGCAGCCAAGAACGATCTGAAAATGTTCTTATACTGCTCTCTCATGTCTGTAATACATGCAGCCAAGAACGACCTTGAAAATGTTCTTATACTGCTCTCTCATGTCTGTAATACATGCAACCAAGAACGACCTTGAAAATGTTCTTATACTGCTCTCTCATGTCTGTAATACATGCAGCCAAGAACGACCTGAAAATGTTCTTATACTGCTCTCTCATGTCTGTAATACATGCAACCAAGAACGACCTGAAAATGTTCTTATACTGCTCTCTCATGTCTGTAATACATGCAGCCAAGAACGACCTGAAAATGTTCTTATACTGCTCTCTCATGTCTGTAATACATGCAACCAAGAACGACCTGAAAATGTTCTTATACTGCTCTCTCATGTCTGTAATACATGCAACCAAGAACGATCTGAAAATTGTTGTTTTACTACTCTCGCGTGTCTGTAATACATGCAGCCAAGAACGACCTGAAAATGTTGTTATACTGCTCTCTCATATCTGCAATACATGCAGCCAAGAACGTCCTGAAAATGTTTTTATACTGCTCTCGCATGTCTGTAATACATGCAGCCAAGAACGACCTGAAAATTTTGTTATACTGCTCACTCATGCCTGTAATACATGCAGCCAAGAACGACCTGAAAATGTTCTTAACCACGGTTTAAAAACAAGAATACACAATAGCAGGCTATGTGGCTAAAAAAGTACACGTTTTTAAAAATGTATTCATACCTTCTGCTCGGTTATGTTAGAACAAAAATAAAAATTCAGGAAATTTAGCATTTATGTATAATAAAATATTACAGATATGGATGTCATTGGAACTGGCTCGTTGAGATAGTTCCAATGACATCCATATTTGTCTGGTTTTATGAAGAAACTTAGAAAGTACAAATTTTCGCCCCATAGTTTAGGTTAAAGTATTAAGTACACCAAAATGCTTGGAAATAAATCCGTTAACCTTGTGATTTCCAGGGTGTATGGGAATTTACACCGGTGTAACAGGAATGGAAGTCCGTAGGAAAATTAGTCCCTCTGGACTATTATTCCACGGAATTATAGTCCTAGGTCAAACATTTCTAGGAATAGTAGTCCGCCGGACTACTATTCCTAGAAATGTTAGACCAAGGACTATAATTCCGCGGAATAATAGTCCAGAGGGACAAACGCTCCTACGGACTTCCATTCCTTTTACACCGGTTTGGGAACTTCGCCTCAGGGTGTATGAGTACCCAAACCGGTGTAAGTTCCCATACACCCTGGAAAACACAAGGATAACTAACAGTATCTTTAGAAATAAGCAGTACTCAAATATTCTGTAACATTTTCCCTCTAATCATGGATCAGTTAACTAACTTTATTCAGGCTTTCTACTCAAGATTTTCAGAGCAAAACATAAACAACTTGTATTTTTTTCTGCACTGTAGTTATGTATTCACTGTAATCATATATCCAATGTGAATGGCAAAGCTGATGTAACTTGTGAAGTAAATTGCTCCAAACAATGTAGCAAGTGAGGAGTTTTACTTTTTATTGGCAGGACAAAGGGTGGAACATGGAGGGGAAAGGATTTAGACGTATAAGACCGTTTTTTTCTTAGTCTCCTCTCCGAAAACTTCCAAGAAACAGGTGATAATCAATGTCCTCGTTTGAGTGTAGTGATATTACAATTTTTCGTTCAATCAAATTAATATATGCGAAGTAAATTATAAATTAACCCCTCAGTTAAGCAATCAGACAAATCTAACACTATTTTTCGCTCGATCAGATAAATCTCTTTTCAGGTACATGCATTGTCCACCTATTAGGTCACCTAATAGTCCAGGCACATTAGGTCACCTGATAGTCCAGGCACATAAGGATTTACTGGGGATGAAATGGGGAAAAAGCTTTGTTTTTCTTTTTGCAGGTATTAATAAGAACATGTTTATGAACAGTATACGAAATAACCCTAAACATCTGAGTTGGGTTATTTGAGATATTGTGATTTTTCGGAATGTTTCAAATTCTGACGCAATTCCTTCACGCCATGTGCGAATGCAGTCATATGAAGACTAATTTAGGGGCTAATTAATTCTTCACAAATACCCGTGCATGGTTGAGAAGATATGTGCAATTGATGCTTGAGCTCGCCATCTGTCAATATTCCGTAATTGTTATGACATCGTTGCCGAAGAGTGCATACATATTGCATGACGATTCAGAATTTTTTTCCATAAAAAAAAGTGCGAGAGAGTAAAGATTTTCAGATGACAATGAGTTAAAATATGCAATCTTGTACTAGAAAAGGGGTTAATTCAGATAATCAAATTTATTTATTTATTGGCGTTTAACGACACTTTTGACAGCCACCTCGTGCGGGACAGTTTTACGGGTGGAGGAAGCCGGAATACCCGGGGAGAACCGCCGAGCAACGGAGAGCAACTGACACCCCAACGAACTCCACAGTACTAGGGTTAGCATTGGCTGAAGACAAGTGCACCATCGGCGTGTAGTAGCCTTAGTACATAGCGCCGCCGTGCCTCACGCGTAGCAATCGGGTTGAGTGCTTTGCCCAAGGACACAGCGCAGTTACCCCTTGTGGGGATCGAACACTTGACATTGTTTTCGGAATTCGTGGAACAATGACCAGTTAGAGGGTGAAAATGTGATTTGTCTCGACTGTGATGTTTCAAGACCCGACCGATAAAATATTCCAATTACATTATCAAAACATGTCTTCTGGAAAATACACTTTTCTCTCGCACTCGTAGATTCTATTATTTAACCCTTTACCCAACGTAACGGCAAAAACCGGCCAGCGTTATTCTAAAAAATCTCCAATTAATTTTCATAATTTTTTCATTCTTTGTCTCGTCGAGCTCGTTCCAATGAAGGGTCACAACCTATGTTTTTGAGGGAAAAAAATGAACAAAAATAGTTATTCAAGAATTTTTTTTGCAAGTGTAGTCTGCTTTTCATGTTAGGTAAAGGGTTAACTACTATCTATAAGATAACAAATTATTTTTTAATATTCTGTATTCTTTAGGAGACAGGTTACGGAATTTCACAGTTGAGGTCGCAAGAAAACGTCCAGTGGGAACAGATTTTAGTGGATTTGTCCTTTGCAGTTACCACCCAGAACCAGCTACATCGGGAGAAAAATTGATATTGCCATGTAATATACCGACACCAGGACGATTTGTGAAAATACAGATGCATGATATTATTGATGTCATTTCCTGCGGTATTACTGCTCATTTGTTGCAGATCTGTGAGGCTGAAGTATTTTCTACAGGTAATTAGTATTCATGTAAGCCATCGTTGGCTAAAGTACTCGAATATTTGGTTTCAAACGAATGGGAACAATCAACTGATATATGACATAATATTTATATTTTATATGACAATGTAATTGAACCACTAACTACCACTACTGTTTAACGATCTGTTCTTGGTCATCGGAAAATTCACAGTGTGGAATCCGATTCCGATACGCATAATAAGCTGTTCCGGTCGCAGAGAGTACTTTACCGGTCGCAAAGAGTACTTTACTCCGATCTGGAATGGGTGCGTTCGAATGTTTTTATTTATCGTATTCATAATATTTTTTTATCGTATTCATTCGCATCGGGGGATTACCGGGAAGTGTGAAGCTGTTACATAAATAAGTGTAAACAAAATAGTTCGTTTTAACTTCAATCCAATTTAACAAAAAGGGCTTGGTATTTTTAATGCTAGCGTTGGCATGCGATATTGAACTATGTCATATAATAAACCTTTTATGGCAACAGTGAAGTGATCTGGTTGTCGCATCACGTCTCGTTGAGAAGCGCAGATCGCCGGATCAAACTCGTTGCCTGCGGTAGGTCGTTTGATCCGGCAATCTGACCTACTCATCTTGTCGTGATACTACGATCCAGATCACTTTACTGTAGCGATAATATGTATTTATCATTAGTTCGTAATAGTTACGTGAAATTATATCAGTCCGATAATAAAACAATGATTTCATTTTTCAAGGGCGTCATACTTCGTTATTGTTATAGATGGGCAATGTACCAAAAAAACCGAACTGATACCGATATATGTCCATAAGATTACGATCTATTTCAGTTAACCCATTTATTAACAGACTGTTAACGTCTGGTAAAACATACAGGTGAGGCTTGTTTATCAGCTTTGGTCGTTACGACCAAAGCTGATAAATAGACCTAACCTGTATGCTTTACCGACGTTTTTTAACGGCTTTCAAAGTGTGAAATCTTTCAAATACATCTGCTGAAAAATCTCAAAATAGCCACTCAGATGCATGGAAATGGGGGGTTTGGGACCCTGGAATTTTCATACCGACGACCATCCATCGCCCGATCCAGCCCCCCCCCCCCACACACACACACTTTGAAAATCGTGCCGCCGCCCATGGATACAATTGCTTGATGTGATACAGATTATGCTGACAATGACTGAATACAGAACACAGATCAGTTATTGTAATAATAATCTTTTCATTATATATCTTCAGGAACGGGTAAAACACACGAAACATAATATGGACGTGACAACCATTACAACAGTTACTTATTCCCAGTTCCTTATTCGACATTCGTTATCAACTGATTTTAACTGTAAATAAGTAACGATTGCCACATCCTGGAAATCATCAAAATAGACCTCCACTTTCAAGTTAACGAGTTTCTGAACATGTTGCGTGAACACTATTACGTCACTATCTGCACGTCATTCATTCATCAACTAAATTAAGTAGTAAATACAAAACGTCATCACAAAACGTCTTCCTCGATGAAGGTACCGTAATGCTGAAGTTGTTTCTTGTCGGCCAACCTTTCACAAATAATAAAAATAATGTTCGTATTTTCGGAAATTTTAATTTAGGCTGTTGAATTGAATGTTGACATTTACGCCTGATTTTCAAGCGTAAATGATAGTTTTTCACCCGTTAAAACATTTACCAATTTGCAACAACTGGCAGTTTAAAGAACATAAACTATATAAATTCTCAAAATTGAGCAGGAGAGTCTAGCTTGAGAAGTTACTATAAGAATAATATTAAGGTAAATACCTGACCGGTTTCGTTCTAATTTGAACTTGTCAACATCCGCATTAAAGAGCACTTCACCGATATCAGACATAAAAGGGAAACATCCGTAGAATACATTTCAATAATAATAATAAAAAAAACACACCGTCAGCATATAAAATTTCCATATCATCCAAATCCTAGAGGTGCACAATTCAACCTTGAAGAGACGCAGTGGTGAAATACGCTGGATCTTTACACTGAAAACGCTAATACAGTACAATCGTCGTGGATTGGTCGTAATCCATACGCGGGCAGTTATGTCCACACATGTTTTACCAGGTAGTAAAAATCATCATCGGAGCTTCATTAATTAAATTGTTGTTGAGTATTCCTGTAATTAGTGCTTGGAATCTAATATTATTGCGTCCGTGGAAATATTGCCCACGCGTGGAAAGTGACCAGTTCACGGCGACTGTACTGTACCATTCGGCCAAAACAGAAAGTATTTTAACCATGTTTTAAAGAACATAATTCTTACTGCCCTCATCCCAGCTGAAGTGGAGCTTAATCCAAGCGTAAACATAACAGTTAAACAGCTCATCGGAGAGAGTGGGATATAGACTTGGAAAACCATACTTCCGTTTTCCGCCAGATCAGATTGAGGTGGTTCAAAATAATTGTATCGGATAGATTTTCGTCTTAGGTATATACTCAATACATATTATCACTACAATGAAGTGATCTGGGTCATTGTATCGCGTCGAGTTGAGGAGGTCAGATCGCCAGGTCAAAATCGCTGCCTGTGGTAGCTCGTTTGATCCGGCGATCTGACCTCCTCAACGAGACGCGATGCGATGACCCAGCTCACTTCATTGTAGCGATAAAAGGTTTATTATATGACTTATATTTCAACATCGCATGCCAACGCTAGCATTATCAGTTCCCCCAACCTTTTGTTGGTAAACGTGGAGTGAAGTAAAAAAGAATTATTTTTGTTTACAATTATTTTTATAACAGGTCCACATTTCTGGGGAATCCCACGATGCGCATGAATACGATAAAGCAGTATCATGAATACGGTAAAAATCCCGGACTGCCGTTCGAGTGCACCCATTCCAGCTCGAAGTAAAGTACTCTCTGCGACCGGAACAGTTAATTATGAGAATTCGAACCCACCCATAAATAGTCCGTCATACTATAGTGATACGAAATCGGTTTCCTCACTGTGGATTTTCCGGGCACAACGAAAAGATTAGGGCTGAAACGGTTGGCGCATTTTTGTAACCGATTAACCGAGAGCTATAAACGGATAATATCCGATTATCTGTGGCCATTATTTCACCGAATATGAGATCAAAACTATAAGAATTGGAAAGCAGTATTCTCAAACTATTCCGTAGTGTGTATACAAACGAACGTTGTCGAGTACTCGACAACGTTCGTTTGTATACATACTACGGAATAGTTTCTGCGATTTCTCGGTACTCACGGAAACTGCCGATCATTAACGAAGTCTTGAACGCCAAAGTCGACTATTTCTCAATATATACAATGCGGCTTCGAGGTGTAATCTATCACAAAGGAGAAGCGGCAGATTTATTACGTTTCAAGCGTAGAATGACGATCACTATCGATATTTCGGATAACCAGTTGACGATTTTTCTAATCGGTTAGGTAGCTAACTGGTTTCAAATCGATTATATTATCCGGTAAACCATTTCAGTACTAGAAAAGATAGTCAAACAGCAGTGAGATTCTGCTGTTAAATTACATAGTCATATAATAAAATTGTATATCGCCATTGTCAAATATGAATCCATCACTACAAGGTATTGTACTTGGTCCGAGACTGAACTGAAAACAATGAAGTTTTTTTAAGTCGGCCCAGGCAGGAATCGATCCTGGGGCCATGAAAACCGCATCGCCTAGCCTGAATGTTCTGCCACCATGCCAACTGGCTAAAGAAAATTGTGTATACACGTTAGTTCAATTGAGTTGGTCTGTTATATCTATTTTTTTATTTATTTGTTTATTGGTGTTTAAGGTCACATACTTATGCACACTGGCTAAAAGTGACCGTGACAGTTTTACGGGTGAAGGAAGACGGAGTACCAGGAGAGAACCACCGAGCATCGACGAGCAACTGTCAGCTCCTCAACATTCTAACTCTGTTGTTCAAGTTTCGCTCAAGCAGGGTTACAGCGGTTGAAGACATGTTCACCATCGACGTACAGTACGCCTCAGTACACGGCGTCATCGTGCCTTCATGTAGGCAACCGGGATAAAGTGCCTTGTCCAAGGACACAACGCGGGTCGTCCCGGACGGGAGTCGAACTCGGGACCTCTAGCATAGAAGTCCAACAGTCGACCACTGAGTCACAGCGCTCCCGTGTTGGTCTGTGGTCCCAGCTTTAACAACATCAAAATTAATGGACGATATGTAAACACGACTGTGCTGGAACTTAACAGTATATTGTATATATCAAACACACATCCCACCAGGTGGGTGCTATTACGAAACTGGCTTGAAAATTCGAAAGTTTTCTCAAGCCAGTATCGACGGGGCTCGCAGACGTGTCGATGGTATCCATTTCATTTTTCGGAATGATCAGCAACCATGCCAACTGATGTAAAGCACAAGACCCATGAAAGGTTGAAAGTAATTCAGCTGTGAGTTTGGTTCACATTCAGCGTCCCCCCAACCCACCCCAGTCGGATATTTGGAAATTGACACTTATCAAATGCAATGATTGTTGTTGACTACAGTAGCGCCTGCTTTATGTTGAGGTTTACTGAGGTTCGATTTAGTTAAATTGTGTATGCGTACTAGTGTATCAAAGTCTACACGCCCTACATTGCATTGTTGAACTTGTTGCCCATATAACGGGCCATATTGTGACGTCTGTGGCATGGTGATCGGTGGTATCAATACTAATGCATAGCACAGGTTGTAAGGGTAATATATACTTCGGTCTTCCATTTTAGTATATACAGGCCAGAACCTGAATTTCTTAGATGGCACGTGATTTCTATGGGTCGAGTAACATCCTATTGTTTGAGGTGGTGTTCTGGAATTCATTCCAACGTCCCGTGAGTTCCAATGTGTTCTATGTGCCTACTGACACATAGAACACATTAGAACTCACGGGACGCCATTGCACGGGAGGTGTCTGGTATGTGTGATAGGTGATAAATGGGATTATTAGAGGCTATAATTCCGCGTTTTGGGGCTCCTTCGTCGTGATACGTGTCCCAATCTGGTTTGATAATTGGGGAATGTAGTTCTACAGACCCGGTCTCGTGATCTGGGAGTCTTTTTTATTACATTGGAAAATCTTTCGGGCACAAATTGTGCCATCCGGTGTCCAATCATCTTTCCGTCTGCTCCTGGCACATGTTGGCTATTAGAACTTCCGTGTTGGGTTCTCTGGCATTACATAATTATTTTGGTCCAAGTTTATTGTTTTTCGTCAAAGTAAAATGTTAACACCACAACTGAAATGTTCTTCAGTGGACACTGTACAGTTAGTGGATTCTCAGGAGATGTTATTTTCCAATGAATGCTAGTTGATCATGTGATTTATCTTCTGAATCCGAACATTTGAATATCGCGCATTGATATTACACACCACATTCGATTTTCCAGTGTCTGTACTAACATTCTGTTTACGTTCTATAAATAGACGGGTTCCCCAACTCGAGTGAGAATTGTATTTTAGGCACTATATTGACAGTTTACGGGAACTATTTTGTATTAGAAACTAGGTTGTTTTTGTTTCGTTTTAAGGAATAGAACTTGACCGAATTATGGTTAGTGAAGCCGGTGCCATGTAGATAAGCCACCTCGATATCCTGTCAGGACATAGAATATTTATGTTTTACGAAGAAAATAGACATAAGAATTGAATATTCGGAATCCATGATGTGATGAAACAAATTTTCGGTTCATAGAATTTTACGTTATCAGTTTGTTGCATCACCTCCTGGATTTCGGACAGTCACGATTCAATTCCTGAACCCCACTTTGACCTGTCAATCAAAATTTGAGGTTTATCCAAATACGGAATACCACAAGAATACCCAATTGAGGTCTACCATCACACCCCCTTCTCCTATTATTCTCATCAAAGTTTTTGTTGAATTACCACTTGAGGGCTGATGGGGCGAATGTTTTGGACCACAAGAGCCTGGTTCTTCATTGTGTCGTACGATGATAATAGACTATGAGAACACTCTTCTCTGAGGTCTCTCCCCGCGCCCCTTTTATTCTCATCTTGAACTTGGTTGATTGATCCTTTAAGGTGGTGACATGCTATAAACGCAAAACGTCCTCCCCATGGCCATCACTCTCTGCACTGATGGTTATGCAGAGCATGTGCGGTGTACACTTTTTTCCGTAAGAAGATTAGAGAGCCCTCACGAAATTCTACTAATATGACATTTGTCCTTATATGGGTGTTGGAGTATCAGCACCCATGGGGTTAACTGGTTGGTTCCCGAGAATTCTGCTGTATGAGGATGGAGTTCTTTTGGAAAGAGTAGTAGGAGATATGGAGATCGGCCCAATTCAGGGGGATTTCATGGGTGACCCCGCAGGAGACCGAGGAAGGGAGTAGTAGGAGAGCGATGAAAAGTGCCAATTAAGGGGGATTTCATGAAAGGCTTCCTGTAGATTTAAACATGGAGCTCAGCTCCCCCCCCCCCCCCCTTGCGCTTTATATTCGCATCTGGATATTGTACGTCTGCGTTCTTTGCACCATAGTTTAAGCCTATAAACCGAAGAATATTATGAGACAGAAGTCGGTAATCATCTCTTGTAGAACTAATTGAGCTAACCATAGAGACGGTCTGTGATGTTAAAAGGAGTGAAGTGAAGCATATGACTTAAAATGGGAGTCAGTCATACAACATATAAGACAATCGTGTAATTGGATTGGAAACGTTAACCCTTTGCCAAGGTAAGGAGAAAAACCGGCCAGCGCTATTCACCAAAATTGCTATTCCATTTTCATTATTTTTTTTCATTCTTAGCCTCAAAAACATAGCTTATGCCCCTATTGGAACGAGCGCGTTCAGCTCGTTCTATTGAGGGCTCATAAGCTATGTTTTTGACGCAAAAAATGAAAAAAAATATTTATTCAGTAATTTTGTTTGCAACTGTCGTCTTCTTTCCATGTTAGGTAAAGGGTTAACAGTGATGAAAGGGGGTAGTAAGTAACAGAACGTGATGGAAGTAGCCACAAATAGTAGAAGCTATTAAAGGCCGGGATAGATCGCCTTAGTGATAGCTAGCAGTAGTATAAGTGTTCCTGCCACAATGTGCAGCACTTTCAGCACCATTTAATGTTTAAATCACAGTAAGTATGTGAAGTGATTTAAATGTCCAATAGCCACAGTTTGTACAAGACCATCCCTACCATTGTAAGGATATGAGTTAATACAGAGTGTACAGCTTGTACTTCGTTCCTATTTGCACAGTTTGGTAAATACAATACGCTTAAACTAAATAGTATCCGATACTAATTCACAGAACAGTAATCCTCACGCCAGTAGTCTCCACTAGTCCCCAATGACCCTCAGTAGTCCTGAAACAGCTGTTTCCACCATTCCTGGTCCTCGGTGGCTCCAAATACACGTATGGATTAAGTGCTAGCATAATAGGGCCTGTATTACTCTAGAATATCCAAAATAGTATCGGGATCACAGTGTGGGGAATGGACTGAACGCTTTTTATGTAGACAGCAGAAGGTCGAGGACATCGCGAAACAGACGATTCTGACTCTGGATAAAGACGGTATACGGAACAGGATTAGGAGTACGTAAACCACTTAGAAAAATATAAAATATTGTCCCTATATCCCGATACATTCTGTCTATTGATTGGTCAGAATGCCTTGGACAAATAGCCATGGGCAAAAGGTGCATCCGAGGTATATGAGAGCGTGCAACATCCACCGTATAAGCGCACGCGAAACATCGGGGGTATATGGTTTAAACGAAAGCTTTCTGCTTTTACTCGCCTCGAAATAAAATCGAACCAAAAAACCCGAAAATAGTCACAAATATCATCAGATTTGCGACAATTCAATCATAAAAATAAAATAAGAGCAAATAATTCGTCCCCTAAGTACCAATGTGTTCTATTTGCCAGTAGGCACATCTTACACATTGGAACTCAGGGGACGATGTCAACAAAATACTGTTTACTCGTTTCCTCGACCCAAGGGATGTAACTCTGTCTGTTGTCTTCTGCGATTTTCAAAACAAAATAATTATCACGAATTTGGTCCAAGTGATTGTGGAGCTGAGAAATATGTCCACAAATTCATTTCCACCATGTTTATATTGTGTTTCAAACGGTACAAAAATGTTATCTCTGCCAACATGTATGGTATTAGGAGATTTAATACCTGGATGTCTCATTTAAACACCTCGCGGATCGGTGTTTAAAAACCGACATCCAGGTATTAAATCTCCATATACCATACATGTTGGCGGAGATAACTTATAATGCAGACAATACTCGTTCCAATATGAGGCCTTAAACCATTCCCACTTTATTTTCTCATATTTTGCCTCCTAACATAGATAGCGCTCATTCCCTTGAGATGCTTTTAACCATTCCAGCTTTATTATTTATTACATGTTGCCACCGAGCATAGATATATCTCCTTCCAATTGAGGTGATAAGATATTCTAACATCATTTCTTCTCACATTTCGCCTCCAAAGATGGACAGATCTCGTTCTAATAAGAAGTCATAAGTCTTTTTAACTTTTCGGTTTCTTATATTTTGCCTTCAAACGTAGACAGAGCATTTTTTGATGAGAGTATATAAACCATCACTTTTATATTTTTCTCATATTTTGCCTCCAAACATAGATAGAGCTCGTTCCAATGAGGGGTCATTAGCCATTTCAACTTTTCGTTTTTCATATTGTGCCTGCAAAGATAACCATAGCGCGTTCCAATGGGAGAGCATAAACTATTTTAAGTATGTGGTTTCTCGTATTTTGCTTCCAAGCATAGACAGAACTGATTACAATGAGAGCTCATAAGCTATGTTTTTTTTTTGTAACAGATGAAATATTTGTTTTCTGAGAGAATTGTTTCGCATATGTTCATAACTTTGTCACAGCTTATTTTAATTTTAATTGTATATTTTAATGCATACAGAAATTGATTTTAACAAACAAATTTTATTTATTTTTTAAAATAAATGTTACAAATATTCCTTATTTTATGTGGTCACTGATCAAATAATATATATATATATGTATATATAACCTCCATCTGTCAAAGAAGAATATGGAAAGGCCTTTCGGAAAGTTCTCTGGCGAATTATCCAGAGGATGATTGCAGAAAATGCCCGCAACCTACAAGCGATTACATCCATTGATTGTATAATTGTTTTTGTTTAACATACTTGAAAAGTCCCAATTTTGTTGCATTTTTTTTCAATACAAATTCTATTCCATCCTCTCTCTCCTCTTCCTATTTATATTTTGTAGACACCGTAAGCCGATGTACAGTTAAAACTAGAAGTCCTGTCATGAAATGCTCACAAATAGCACGTTGATATGCGCGTTAATATGCGCGGTATGGCCCAAGTAAAGCTATCAAATTCTGTACATATGGCCTGTGCACAAGCAATGTTTCAGCCAATGGACCTCCGGGTAACCCGGAGGTCCATTGGCAGAAACATTGCATGTGTTTGCTATAGGTAGCCAGGAGAACCTGCTGTGGTTTGAATGCCATTCGATATGGCAATTGCGCGCGATTCCAACGCGCAATTAAGCCTAGATAAGCGCACTATTCGTGACAGGACTTCTAGTTTTAACTGTATCTGTGTTTTCAGAACTCGATTATGTCGACACCACAAACGAAATGTAACATGCCAAGTGCTGCATTTACGTTTTGTAAACGAGTCCTTGCCATTTGCTAAAAAAAGCTTGTCAGTTATCGCAAGAACCCGAACAATATAAGTTACTGTGATGAATTGACGGTAATATGGTCTGAAGTTTGCGGCTTGGTGTTTATGTTCAACCGAGACGCTTCACGTCTCGGTTAAACATAGGCTCAAATCCTCAAATCTCAAACCACTTTACCGCCCGTTCATCACAATAACGTGTATGTCCCAACAAAACCCTTAACCACGGCCAAAAACTCACATCGCGGAATGGATGAGGCAACTTTTTACGATAACAAGTTTAGAAAATAAACCTCTCGCGTACCCTATGACGTCACTGGACAAGTAATCAATTAATAAAATATTGAAAACCGAGAATAATTCGCTGACTGATGTACCAGTGACGGTATGCTACTGGAGCCGTCAACACAGAAAAATATGTGCAAGCTGAAGTCCAATCAAAGGGCGGGAATTCTATTTTAGTCTTTTTGGAACATACAGTGTTACTCGTGCACTTACTTCGATATTCGTTGAACGTCACTGTGGCAGGAGACAATATATGCACAGTTTAAAAATATCGATCCAAGACGCTGCCGTGTTAATACGGGTAAAAGCTTCTTTTGTTACCTGCGAAGAGTTAGTCTTTTCATTTGGTCATTTCATTACTTTTGTACGAAGGTGCTTCAGAATGCTGCTTTACTCTACTCTATCGAGTAAGCCTCTTCATTTCGTCGTTTCATTATTTTTTTGACGTACGTGCTTCAATTCATTACAAGATTCAATGCTGCTCTGTACTACTCTAGCGAACGCAACTTTTGTTTCCTTTTAGTCGGATGAAAACAAAAGGTACTTTCAGAAGTGTTTTTTTCTTTGTCCTGTCGCGTGTATATATAAATAATAAACGATCACAAGCTCAAACATTTATTATTACTCGTCTTGATCGTTCTTAAATATTGTTCGTATTTGTAAAGATGAAGGCCAAAAATATCTTGGCATCAGATTTTTCCTCAATTTCATTCTCCATCCCCATTCTTTTAGGAAACGATAATTTGTGGGAACACTTAACACTTTCAAAGGCAAACACACTTAATCATTATTTAGTGCCATCATTAACCCTTTACCCAACATGAAAAGCAGACGACACTTGCAAAAGAAATTCTTGAATAACTAAGTTTTTTCATTTTTTGTCTCAAAAACATAGGTTATGACCCCTCGTTGGAACGAGCTCGACGAGCTCGTTCCAACGAGGGGTCATAACCTATGTTTTTGAGACAAAAAATGAAAATATTTTGAAAATTAATTGGCGATTTTTGAGAATAGCGCTGGCCGGTTTTGGCCGTTACGTTGGGTAAAGGGTTAATTCTTCAACATCCAAAACTTTACTTCAAACCACTCCACCATGCCCGGTAACGCCAATGTTCCTGATTGCGTTCGACGAATGACTTTGGACGTCTCGAGGTAAACAAACTGGTTGTCCCTGATAACGCATCGGGGGGGGGGGGGGGGGTTGGCGCGGATGGGGGGGGTGGGGGGGGGGGGCAACTATAAGTTGGTTCACATCTGCCAATATCGCCGTTGTATCAACGAAGTTTGAAGCCATAGTTTGATAACCAGAAAACACTGCGATCGTTGAGCAAATGACACAAAAAACAACACCTCGGTTGTGGGGATTCGAATTCTTTTAATACTACAGCTATTATTTCCGAACCTCTCTTTAAATGGACTCATGTATTTCTTGTTTGTAGGAAGTATCACATGAAAGGGTCATATTTAGGAAGACTGTAGAGAAAGGTCAAGCGCACTGTTTGATTTGCATCACTCGTTCGCTTTTAAGATGTCAAGAATACCCGCGTGAACCCCGGGAAGTGAAGCAGTGCCTGTTCACTGCTGCAAACAGGCTCTGTTTTGCTAGTAAAATAGGACCTAGTCACCAATACTTGGGAGGTGCAAACCCTCTCTAAAATGGGCAACATGGTTTATTAACACTCACCCCTGGTCTTGAGGTGATACTCATGGTGTGGTTATTATTATCCATTGTGTAAAAATATGTGACCTTAAACACCAATAAATAAATAAATATAAATAAGATATCAAGAAAACAACAGCCAATATTAATGCTCTGAACGATCGTTTCATGGAATCGTATCGCCTTTGCGTACACTTACAGTGAGATGGGTCAGTCCAATATCAATATACAGGGGGAATAAAATAATAACTTCAGTCTGCAGCCGTCTGGCTGCAGACTGCAGTTATTATTTTATCATCAAAGCCCCGTGTATAGACCTCTTTTAATAAGATAAAAATGGTACGAAATTATGCCCTGGACCGTAAAAGCAGTCTTAAGTTCCAAGAGTTAATGCCAGATTAGTAGAAACGTGCACGCGAAGCGTTGCTTGTCCTACTAGCACTTAATTGTGAGTCATAAACCTCTTCCCTCCACAATTCCCAATCCTTTATCTTACACACTTCTTTGTTTTTAATAAACCCAATAGGACAGTTGTGTGATCCTCTTCCTGAAATAGCAGTAAGAGGAGCTTTTTACATATGGTCTCACAGAACTAAATATGTTCCCATAGGCGACCATTATAACACTTATGTGGAAACAAATATGATTGCATCACTTTAAATTAAATATTTAAATACCTACATAAAGTACAGACCTTCACACAACTTTCTCTGGCCAGAATACATGGGGTCATGCAACAAATAAGAGAGAAAATGCATCAGGAAGTGAAGTACCGTCCTTGAACTCAGTTTTTTCTGGGAATTCCAAACAAAAATACACAAATAGTTAACTGAATTTTATAGACCCAGAAAAACCTTAGAAAATCTCTTTTTTCTTGGGAAATATTCAGTATTGTTGTAAAAACCTAATAAAATGCTTTAACAGTTTTCTCAATCAATAAGTTTTTTTCTAGGAGTCTTATTTTAGACTATGATGCAATATCCGAGTGCAACATTTCAAGGCAGATGACTCTAAACTAAATATTTGGCTCCGCGATACCTATAATACTCCTCACCCATGCTCTAATTTTATTGTTCCTATTTTATGTGATAAAACAATCATTTCTGCACTAAAATACAAGATTTGGCTTCTATTCATCCAATAAGATTAAAAATATAGCTTTTTTAAAAAAGTTGTTAAAGTGTGAAAAAAGGCCAAAAAATTTGGAAATTTCAGTATACCTCTTTCGTTACTTATCTTGATTCTGCTGCCAATCTATTTGACAGAGCAGTTCACCAATTGATGTTTTTTACTGGAATTAAGTCAGTTTACCTGATAAAAGTCCAAAATCTGCATAGAAGAACTCAATTCAAGAAAAAATTGGTGATTTATGTGTCAAATAGCTGTAAATTTATGTACGAGAGAGAACATTTACACAGGTATCATTCATAAAAAGCTGTTCAAAAGTACAATTTTCATCTAAAAACCTTCCAAATATCATAATTCATGTATACTTTATCTATTTACTAAAATAGAAAGGTATACCACCCGATGGGTTGGTGATTAATGTCCCAACAGATGTGAGGATGTTTCACAGAAAATTGCATGCTGAGTTCAAGTTACCAAATCACACTTGAAACACAACTATCATGTGTAACAGTTCTTGAGTGATACAATTCCTGAGAAGTCTACCCGATTTTCAGAATTTATTAAGCATATTTTTTCAATTCTTTCTCGAAATGAGTGCAAGAAAATTAAAATTTAATTGCAGGACACATCTGAGAAAATTTGCATTTCAGAAAAATCATCCGCCTTGCAAGATTTCCAAGTGTGTGGCTGCTACAAGTGCAGAACCTGAAAATGTAGTAAAATATGTAAGACTCACACAATAAAAACATGATATGGTTACTTCAAGTCCACTTCCAGTGACAGCAGCAATAGAAGAGCCTGGGAAGAGCTTCAAACTCTCACGCCCATTGTCAAAATTAAAATCTGAGCTCGACATCTGCAATGAGAAAACAGATGAAAAATGGTAAATAATCATATGGATAGTTATCAAGGCACACAAAAATACATGCCTGCCTGCTTGCCTTCCTGCAGGCATGCAGACAGGCAGGCAGGCAGGTAGGTGGGTGGGTGTGTGGGCAGATGGACGGACGGACGGATGGACAGACGGGTGGACAGACGGACGGACGGACAAACAGACGGACGAACAGACGGACGGACGGACAGACGGACGGACAGAGATGGGCAGGCACCCTGCCTGCCAGCCAGCCAGCCAGCCAGCCAGCCAGCCAGCCAGCCAGCCAGCCAGCCTACCTACCTGCCACCCTCCCCCCTCACACACTCTTCCTATCCTGTCCACTTGGAACATAGTGTGACACTTTAAAACAAAATGAAATAGTTTAACAAGTATTAACTGAACTAAATGAGTTGCCTGGATTAATTTTGCCAGTCTGAATACTTTTTTTTCAAATGGATAGTCAATCGGCCATGAAATTTGCCATAGAATTCACCCTTTTTCTGGAGATATAGCCCTAGCTGCTGAAAGTGGCCATATATTATTATTTATAAATGTATGTAATAACCTATAATATACATGCAGGGGTATGTTCATTCTAACAAGTACCTTTTTGGAGACACAATTTCCTGTATTCATTGGTAGAATGGCTCTCCAAAACTAGGTGCCAGCTAGGCTCAACACAAAGCTTCTGATGACACAAGTGGCTAACATCTAGCTGCTGTCCATTTGCACCAAAATGTGGCATTTCATCCTTCATCAGTGCATTGACAGCCATGTAATGGTTCTGTGTACATATTTCAGTGAATTATTAGAATCTCCCCATGTTACTCTAATTAAGCCATATCCTCGGCTGTTTTTTGCCCCCCCCCCCTCCACAACAAACAAGCATGTCCACCCCCTCCCTTGATGATCTAAACATAATTCTTTCTTTGCGCTTGTCAAAAAATGATGCCATTCTTGAAAATAGACAATAATGCACGTGCATCTTCATTCTGTTAGCAACAATCACCAAGGAAATGCAGAAAAACAGCATTTCTATAGGTCTCACAGAACTAAATATTTTCCCATAGGCGACCATTATAAAAAAAATATGATCGCATCACTTTAAATTAAATATTTAAATACCTACATAAAGTACAGACCTTCACACAACTTTCTCTGGCCAGAAAACATGGGGTCATACAACAAATAAGAGAGAAAATGCACCAGGAAGTGAAGTACCGTCCTTGAACTCAGTTTTTTTCTGGGAATTCCCAACAAAAATACATAAATAGTTAACTGAATTTTAAAGACCCAGAAAAACCTTAGAAAATCTCTTTTTTCTTGGGAAATATTCAGTATTGTTGTAAAAACGTAATAAAATTCTTTAACAGTTTTCTCAAGCAATAATTTTTTTTCTAGGAGTCTTATTTTAGACTATGATGCAATATCCGAGTGTAACATTTCAAGGCAGATGACTCTAAACAAAATATTTAGTTCCGCGATACCATATGTGTATATTTGTAATTGTAAACTACAGTCTTCACTTTACCATTTGTTACTCTTTGTCTTCACACTCAATTTTGATGTTGTCATTCTCATTTATTAACGATCGTAGTTGGAGTATAATAATACATAAATAAAGTCACTAATTTCCATGGATTGTTTTCCATATTACTTCCATTCAAAGCAATGTCATCTCTGTTGTGACAGCATTAAGATTCTCTCGTCAGGTATCATCCAGTAGTATCGGCGATGAAAGGACCCAGCGTCTAACCCATCTGCTCCTTTTCACGACAGATAATGAATGGTTCTCTACGCGGACTCCTCTTGTTGTGTTTTTTTTCTTTTAAATGAACAGGAACATTGGATTGAAGATAAGCTTTGAAGTGATATCAATATAAAACATATCGGTGGAGTCAAAAAAGAAAGTATAATAAACTTTGAGGAGCAAGTTTTTAGTATTATCGACTTTAATCCCAAACAAATTATTGTAAATTCATATTTCGAGTCTAGCTGTATGAATTTGCATAATTTCATGTTCTTTCACGTCAGGACTTCGTAATTCAGACATGGGGTGAAATGAAAAGTTCACACATGCAGTCAATAGCGTGTATGTCCACCGTTTGCCTCTTGGGTGGCAAGACATCGACGGCGCTTGGACCTTACAAGTCTCTGGATGTCACCTTCTTATATTGTGTTCCACTCCTGCCTTAGAACATTACGTAAATCACCTAACGTCTGAAGATCATGAAGTCGTACCCGGCGGTCCAGTTGATCCCAAAGATGCTCGATTGGCGACAAATCTGGCGAAAGTGGGGGCCAGGGAAGAGGTTCGATTCTCTTCCCCTCATGAAAGTCACGACAGATACGCGCCACGTGACATCTGGCATTGTCTTGCTGGAATAACTGCAATCCGACGTTAGCGTTGATCAACGGGACAATAACAGCGTTAAGAAATTCGTCCCTATATCGCTGTCCATTCAGATTACCATCGACGAAGAACGACTGCGCTCGATGGTGCAAGAAAATTACTGCCCAAACCATTACACTATCCCCGCCGAAACGGTCGCATTCCCGCACACAAGCATCAGAAAACCGTTCTCGTCGGCGAGACACTCTTGCCCTACCATCAGCGCGCCGTAGACAAAAAATGATTCATCACTAAAAAGAACTGTGCTGCAACGCTGCTGAGTCCAGCGAACACGCTGACGTACTTACTCCATTCTGACGGTACGATGACGTTGGGTGAGGATTGGTCCGTGGTATGGACGCCTACTGCGGATGCCGTGTTCAGCCAGTCTGTTGCAGACAGTTTGTGCACTGATTCTATTGTTAGTTCTACCAGGAGTAATTGCTGCTGTCCTCGTCGTCGGAAGGAAGCGATCCCGCAAGTGAGACGTCCAGATGTGTCAGTCTTGTGCAGGGGTCGTAACTCTTGGTAGACCTGAACGCGGTCGGTCGGCAGTAGATCCAGTGGTTCTATACCTCCAATGAGACGGTAAATAGTGGCCACAGTGACTCCGAATTGAGCAGCGTGCTCATCTGGAGGTATCCTAGCCTCATGCATACCAATGGCACGCAACCTCTGATTTTCGGTTAATTTTGGCATTTTTTATAATGTCGGAAGACAAAAACTAGCGTGTTTTCTCAATAATTCAGGCTCTCTAGCACAACATAATAACACAAAGAAAATCGTCGGCCACCCATTCAATTTGACATTCTCGGGTAGCACGTGCTATGTTGGAATCCGTAGCAAAATTGTGTACGGTTGGGTGGACAACAACATGTCATTAAACTCTTTGCTCGACCTCTTGTCCACAAACATGCAACATTAGAACTATTATATTTCATCCTTTATGCTATGTTTTCACATTTATTTCTATTATACTCTCTTTTTTGACCCAGTGTATAATAGAAACAAATGTCTACTCCCAAATAATGAATATAGACTGTTCTAATTTCTTCCGTTGAACTCACATGGAAGATACCACCAGGGTTCAAAAGATTAAAAGAGTTTCTTACATGTATTTATCAGATATGATTTTTTTCCCCTGAATGGCCTATTATCAAACTCGACTGATATTATTTCAAACTCGTCTGATATGATGCCTATGTCGGTCGATATGAACCAAGCTATAGTTGATTTAATGCATTACCTGTTCAACCGACACATTCATTCACCCAGTACCACCTCATACCGTCCAATATTACCCCCTACCACCAATCCTCCTCCAATCTACCCAATTCTACCCCATACTAACAAATACTTACCAAGTACTATCCAATACCATACAAAACTAACCAACTTAATGTTACTCCATATTGCCCAATATTATTCATTATATCCCCGATACTTTCGCCATACTGTATTTTAATGTTCCATAGAACAATTTTTGTTTTCTTTTAATCCTTTACCCAACGTAACAGCCAGCGCTATTCATAAAAGTCGCCAATTAATTTTCATTATTTTTTTCATTTTTATTCTCAAAAAACATAGGTTATGACCCCTCTTTGGAACGAGCTCGTCGAGCTCGTTCCAATGAGGAGTCATAACCTATGTTTATGAGACAAAAATATGAAAAAATAGTTATTCAAGAATTTTATTTGCAAGTATCGTCTGCTTTTCATGTTAGCTAAAGGGTTAATGCTATCGTACATCTTTTTCAAGAATAATCTTTTTCATACAATCTTCTCTTCAAAATTAAATTCCAAGTGTAGAGAAACGATTTAATGAAATTAATATTTACTTCACTTCCTTTTATAATTAAAAATACAAGATAAATCCTCCCCAAACAAATCTTCAACTCTTCTGCTCAAAAACCTGAAAAAATTACTGGTGGACAAAGGTAGATAATTTTACCACATTCACATTCATCGATTGATCAACATCTATCCGACGAAAAATACAGAGAAGGTGAGCAGGGTAGAACAATGGACCGTTAAGGAAAGAATGTTCAAATATTTCACGGCCAATTCGATTAAGAAATACTTAGTTTCCACGACGATCTGATCGATGCTTATAACCAAACTCGTCATTGCTGTTTGATCTAGATAACACCCGTGGAAGCTAGCGAAATGAAGCTCAAAATGAGAAGCATGTCGAAAGGAATCACTATCAAACTCGGGCGACAGAACGAAAACTGTCTAAATTTGCCTTGGGCGATCGAGTGAGGATATATAGGCCACGCGCCTAGATGGATCGAAGAAATCTTCGTCTTAGCTGGAATTGTTTGCACCGATTCTGTCACTTACGAGATAGAAGCATTAGACGACGAAGAGATCGTGGGCAAGTTTTACAAACAACAATTGTAAAATACCGTTTTTTAAGAATAACAAATCAAGATTTTTGCTGCACTCATATAATATAATAAGAAAGACAAAAAATTAAAAATACAAACAATAAAATAAAAAAAAAAATTGATATATTAAACATAACGGAAAGTATAGTAAAAGACAAGAGTATCGGGGAATACGAAGTGTACAAATACGAAACCATGACGGAAACCAGTCTCAATAATACGGGAGAGATATGAATGAATATCAAAATGTTAGATATCTTCTTTCATCCCAGAGAGAGTTAACTTGTGGAACAAGGACGATTGGTGAATGCGGCAGATGGAGCGAATACACCGACGATGATGCCATGACTCTAGCCAACAACGGTATAATGCATATATTCAGTAACATAAACTATCTACTGACCGGTCAAGATATAGAATCCCTGTTTCATCCCAGTCCGGCCACGACCATAATGGGACTCCTGAAATATAAGGAAGACTATTCCAGATCTAGAGGACCTAATCAGCTATGGGTGGAATACTCCATACCTGAAGCGAGTGGTGTCGACAACATTGGTGCAGGAGACAGAAACACAGATATCGGACCCCGAAGAAACGCTTTCTTTTAGGATTCGTCTGAAACACATCATTGAAGATTACGACAAGATCCTATTCAGATTCAAACGCAGCCTCACCCTGGTGTCTAAGGGAGAGGAGGACGCCACAGTGAGAGCAGCCGATGTGAATGTTGGAAGAGTGAAACTGAACAAGATATTGCGATTCGTGCCGCACATGCATCCAGTCGACGTGGCAAAATTAAAACTCTATAAGACCGTTACATCGAACATTTTATTACCGATGGGATTCAGGATGAGACAGTGTGATATGGTGAGCATTCCCATAACGAGAAAATTCGGTTGGAGACTGACTGTGAAATCTTCGGAATGACCGCCTTTCATAATAATAGGCTTTCAAATCGACAAGGATGGTTTTCAAGAAAAGAATCCATAACTATTCCATTACTTGAATATGAGAAACATGCACGTGATGCTCAGTGCCACGCTATATCACGCAACGGATTATAATGCCTCGTTTGAGAAGAATGACTTGTCTTGGATGCAAGGTGACACAGCCGACTTCAGATCGAACTGTCATTGCATTAAATAAACCGAACATCAGTTCCACTAAATACAAGACGCCATATTTCCTGTACGTGTACGACATCAGAAAACAGAGCGAGAGACTCAGGAATATCGTATTAGAGACCAAGATTCAGTACGAGAGAAATGCACCATCCAAAACGGAAGCATTTGCTCCAATTATTTCTGATAGACCGTTCTCGTTTCAATGGGATGGAAATAAAATGTCTGTCATAAGGTAAATAGAAAAAACACAAAAACAATTACAAGTTTTTATTACTTTCCAAAGTGTGATTTATTTGGATTTCCCGGGTTGATTATAAATGATAACTTCACAAATGAATTATGCAATCAACAAGTGTGTCATGTATCCGTGCGCGCAAACGAAGACGCTTTGCCGTGGGAGTAATGGGGACTTCATTGTGTTTTTTGCTTTTTTTTTAACCATTTACCTAACATTAAAAGCAGACGGCACTTGCAAAAAAAAAAAAAAAAAAAAAATTCTTGAATAACTATTATTTTCATTTTTTGTCTCAAAAACATAAGTTTTGTCTCAAAAACAGAGCTTGACGAGCTCGTTCCAATGAGAGGTCATAACCTATGTTTTAGAGACAAAAAATGAAAAAAATAATGAAAATTAATTGGCGATTTTTGAGAATAGCATTGGCCAGTTTTGGCCGATACGTAAGGGAAAGGGTTAAATAATATAATTATCGTTAATAATGAAAAGTAATAAACAGAGTAATCGTTTGACTGGACTGGCTATGTGAAATAATTCATTCGAGGCGAGGGACTATATTGTAAAACACTCGTACGCATTCGTGCACTCGTGTTTGTACAACGTTCCTCACCTCTCATGAATTATTTCACGTAACCAGTCCAGTCAAGCGATTACTCTCTATTTATTTGATAAATAGTAGATAAATACAAGTGAAGAAATCAGAATAAATAAATAAAAAAACAAACAAAAAGCCAAACATAGAAAATCTTATTTTTTTACAAAATTAAATTCGAGTTATTTTCTTCTTATGTTTGTTAAATATTGTTCATTAGTTAAAAATGTAAATAGGAACTTCGTTAATGTATCTTCCAAATGCCAGAGATGACGTTTTAATTTTTCGCCACGATTTGATCCGCAATTATGTTCAGGCAAGACAAATTCTTCAAGAGAACTGACCAATATTCGATTGTTATTTTTCCTACATATCAAACTTCCTTGATCTTCGAATAACGTTAGCAAATGTTTGCATCTGTGTTTGTCCATTGTGAACATCGTCGTTCATACAATCTACAAAAGATAGAATCTGACACATTCTTTTTTTGACATTTTTTTTATTTATTGATTTTTGCCTGTTTATTTATTCATCCAAAAGATCACTTTCGACCAACAGAGACTACAGAGAAGTCGCAAGTTGGGGATTAGACAAAATGGTTGTGAAATTATTTCTATCTCCCAATTCGACTCGGAAAGGCGTGCTGAAAACATTAGAACGAGAATATTGATTCTCGGCTTCTCGACGTTGTAGATTTCATTTTGTACACCCTCCACGACGTTGACTTCAGCCTCGTTCATCATTTCGGTAGGAATAAAACACATTCGTATGATCTTTCCTCCAGTCGTCATGGGATAGCCTATCGCACTATACAGAGGCCCAGTTCCTCGATTTCCGAAGGACCATTCCAATTTGCGAGAATCTAATACAACGCTCTCCTTTTTCATATTTCAACCACCGTGATCAGAGTGCAGGCATCGGTCATGTTTGCAGGATCCAGTAGATTTTCTTCATTCTATGGCCTCCTGTGTCTAGCGAACCTTTCATCCTGTCACCATCCTTCCACAATTTAGTGCCATCCATGTAGTAACACTCGATCAGAATTCTGAGTCGGGCTTAGACCAAAGAGTTATGACCACCCATGTCGATTCCGGCCTCGATCATTCCTCCCGATTTTTTTTATTCAGATATATTTGCTTTAGGCGCGTTTCGAGATAGGTCTGAGCTTTTGACATGGCAGAATCCACGTACTCTTTATTGACGATGGTCGATTCCGAATCTAAACTCTCGATTTTCGATAGATACACGATCTTTTTCAATTCAGCATAACCATTGGTCTTCAGATCGTTTTCACCCATTGACGCTATGACCTTTCATTCTCTAGCCTCTACATAAATCTTAGACGCCGCATCACTAGGACACGTGTGTTTGGCTAGATTTTATGTTTTTTGCTCATTCACATTCAATTCTAGATTCATGATCCTGATGACGTAATGCTTGCTAAGATTGTTACTGAATCAAACGTGAGAATCGTATGCTTAACGTTTCGTGACCCCATGGGTCAGATGTACACGATCGCCGATGTTCACCAATCGTTTCAATCTCAAGTCTAGATCGACTTTCTTGTTTCTATTCAGGTAGGTATCTCTCAAGTATCTCTCGAAATCCGCGTCCCTCTTATCAGCATAATTTGTAGTGGCAGCATCGTTGAGATCTATTAGTTCAGGAGGATTGTAAGATGTCGGGACTCTTCGCCGAAATTACATTTCGCCGGAAGAAAATTCAGGACAGTTCAACGAACTTTTGGACATTTCGTAAAAAGCTGGACATTTGGCCGATCTTTTGGACGTTTCGGCGGGAACACTTCGCCAAAGAATGACTAGCCGCCGGAAAATATTAGCCACTTCACCGAAGGTAAACTTTTTGGCGAAATGTCTAATTTTACGGGGAATTATTATTTTTTGACGTTGTGATGTTTTAGGACATGACAAACAATAACACTACGCACAAGTCCATTTTTTTAATTATTTTTATATCGAACTTTTCCGACAAGATCCTTTCAGTGGGCTCGTAGATTTACCCAAATGATACCAAAAGAAAACAAACGAAAGTAGTTACTGATTCAAAAATACACCTGATGGAAACACATCATGGCTCTGCTACATATATCCAGCTACAGACAAAAAACAAAAACAACTTGGTTTTCCGTCTAGCAAAATAAATAAAGTTTATTACACGACTCGCACTGATAAAACCGAAGACTGTAGGGTATATACAAGATTGCTTCCAACCTCCCACTGAATGTTATACCGGACTCCTTGATTAACTACCAGACTATAAAACGTTGACCACCATCCCATGTCATAATGTGAATATAAAATATGTGGCTACTTGCCTTGATCGAAGGCAATACATGCCACATCCAACTCCAGATAAAGTGGTGGAACAACGTTTTTACTGACCATCTCACTAATTGTCCGATCGTAATTACACAGGAAAACCAATAATTTGACTCAAAATAACTAATTATTCAAACTGTTAAGTTGTAAATTAATTTATATTTGTAAAGGCGTCCAACTGGGTATTAATTGGAAGATAATAAGAACACTTTCAAGTATTAATTATCACGAACACAGTTTAACTACATGTGTTTTTTTAAAATAATATTTCACAGCTCATAATATGTTTAACCATAGGTTTAGGCATTTCATTTCCTTTGTAGATGATAAGACTACTGGCCTCAGAAAGTTTGTTATGGCAAAAAATAAAATACAAGTAATAAACACTTCGTTCAAGGAAAAAAACTAATTTAAATACATGAATTGGTGAGATAAAGTTACAATTTGTTACTTAAAAAAAAATTCGTCGAAGTGTCCTTCTTCAAAATTCTATGTTCCGGCGAACTGTCGTTTCCGGGGAAATGTAGTTTCGGCGAAAAGCCCAGGATTCGATTATAAAGCTTAGGTCAATTCAAGATATTTGTCGAGGTTCGTATCTCCTGACAAACTGATCGTTCAAGTAAGACTCAGAAATTTCTTCGCTTCGTCCAATTTATCGACTGTCATTTCAGCTTTCCTCTCTATTTGTAATTTTTTATTTTTTTGAAAATGATATCCCGAAGACTATCCCTTTAGAACATATAGACACAAGTGTTTGCCAAACACTTGACCCAGAGGCTGTACTCGGTCCGTGTTGTAATAGATGGGCGATTTCAAATATTTCCTCAATTCTTCAGGGGTGCGATCCCATAACTATCGAAATAATAATTTTTATTTTTCTTCTCTCACCAAGTCACCCGGTGAGTACCTGTGCTCAGAAATTTTCTAGATTCAAAATTCCGCATTCTTATTCTCACTCGCTGCTCCATCTCGAGAAAAGACGCGTCGAACATGTTTTTCTTTAGTGCTTTGACCGCTTCTAATAAATCTATATTGGATAAGGGTTCGTTTGATAAAATAACACCTTTTACCAATACGTTCATTTCCGTTTTTTTTTTCTTCTTCTATTTTGTCCATTAATTTATTTCTTCCTTTACATTCTAGATTTTTTCTATATCTTTATCAATTTGCATTGACTCTTCTAGCCCATCTTGATTTTGAGGAATCGTGGAACAATGTCCATGTGCTGACATCCTTATTCCACCTGGTTCTATTCCATCACGACCAGATCAAATGTCACGCCTCCAAGCACCGAATTACATTTATATTTTCTTGTGGTCATCAGTCGATAAGGCAATTTTAATCACTATCTACTTCAGGAGAGCGGTGGCTCAGTAGGTAGAGATGCAGGCTGCAAGGAGATAGGTCCTCGGTTCGACCCCCACCTGTGGCAGTCGGATTGTGTCCCGGGCAAGACACTTAATCCCAATTGCCCACGTGGGGACAGATGGCGTTGTGTACTAAGGCGAACTATTCGTCGATGGTGCACTTCTCGTCAACCAATGGTAATCCTGCTTGTGTGGAGTTAGTACGTTGGGGAGTCTACAGTTGCTCGCCGTTGCTCGGTGGTTCTCTCCGGGTACCCCGGCTTCCTCCACCCGAAAAACTGTCCGACACGATATGACCCTTGCTGTCGAAAGCGTCGTGAAACCCCAATAGATAAATAACCACTATCTGCGTGTACAGTACGTGGAGAGTGTATTATCACTAAATCAACCGCAGAGTGGAGATTCCACTCAAGCAATAATTGCAAATCCGTTGCAAAGCATAACCAGCACAAGGACAGTTTCAGCCAATGGACCTCCGAGTTAAACCCGGAGGTCCATTGGCTGAAACATTGTTTGTGTTTTTGTCGATATGTACAAAATTTGAAAGTTATAGCTTGGGTGATAACTCCACTCCTCGGGTGATTTAATTACAATCCACTCTCCACGTACTGTAGATGTAGTCTTCATCGCTTCAATCGCATTCACCTTTCTACATATTGGATTACGTTCGAACAAACATTTGTACTCTTCGAAAGTTACATTGTTTCGAACGGTGCATTTTTACATCTCTTTCCATTTCTTGATGGTTTCTTCTTTTTCCATTGATTCTGTAGGCATACAGCGTCACACGCGAAGTTATTCATTCCGCGATTTCATCATCCACTGTTTCCATTTTGGATTTACCGGACACTTTTTAAGCAATGCCTGTAGAGTGGTTCAGATCGAGATTTTGTCGTGTCCAACCACTCTTTAATATCTTCCGTGATGTCCTCATACAAATCGTTCACCTCTATATCGTAAGCCAAAACTCTCCGTGTCGGTAAACAACAGCTGAATTTTATGAATTTCTTCTTGAAGTAATCGTAATGAAAACGATACATCAATATTTTACTGAAATCCAGAACTAACATTTCCAAATACACCAGTTTGTCGAACATTAACCAAGTCGCCGTCATGTGCATGCCACCAGAATCTTGTCGAAAATCGTTTGGTGTTGGTAGTTTGGTCCCATAGCTTATTTTCGAGGTCGCTCTTCCGATGTCACAAGTCAAATCTTGGTTTGTTTCTTCAAGTTTTCCAAGGCAGAAGACGGAATTATTCATCAATTTGAAGATATCTTTTTCAAATTCCGTATTGTCTTGAGTCCTCAGATGTGTGTTGTGATCTATATATTTTTTTCATCCATTCCCCCTGGTTGAAGTGGATGATGTGATGTATCTTCGTCAATGCCATAACGTAATCAAGATAGAGTTTTAGATTTTTGCGACAGACCACGTAGTTGCGTTTATCTTGCAGATTCGGGATGAGATTTTTCACACCATCGCCGATCTCTATATTCTCCTGAGCTAATAAGTATCCGTTGTGTACGTCGTAGAGTTTGGAATTGTACCCCAAATCCACTTCCAAAACACAGAGATAATGCCTCCAGTTATCGATCTCTTCTGGTTTAATCACCCACTTGAAATTTTCAGTCGACACACAGCCTAACCATACAGGTTATACGCGTCCAAATAGGTGATGTATTTGCTTGACTCATCAGACTCCAAATTTCTCAGATAACGATTATTGGCTCTCACGAATCTGTGAGACACGGTGGATACACCTCCCCTGACACCCTTTTCGAACATACGAAGCATATTAATGTGGGTAACATTTCTAATTCCACTTCCATAAATTTCATCAGAGTATTCCAAACCTGTCCTGGAGTGGTGAAGTACTAAGCGGGATGCAGATCGTTATACGTAGAACACACATCTATACAATTTTCGAACATGTCCGCCAAGAGAAGGATGTCCATTTTCAAGTACAGATCGTGATAATCTCTCTTCGATTCTATGTTAAATAACGTCCACACATTCCAGCGTTCTCGTAATCCCCGTTCGAAATGTTTGTGTCGTAGCGTATTGAATAAAATTGTTGTTTGGGAGATACCGACGACTTTTAACTGTCCATATAATCGTTCGAATAGACACCTTTTCTTAACCCTTTGAACCCTGGTGGTATCTTCCATATTAATTCAATGACAGCAACTGGAAGAGTCCATGTTCATTATTTAGGGGTAGACCATTAATATATTCAACGTGCAGCCTTGGGGCTGCACGTTGAAAATATTGATTGGTCTACCACACACATGCACTTAGCATCCATCCTATTTCATGAAATTATGACGTATCGTTCGGATAGATATCTTTTCGCAAGAGACTGTTCTATTTATCAGAGTCTGGAAAATTTTGAGTCACAATGCAGAATCTATCCATTTCCAAATGTTCAACCACACCTTCCAAGCTGGAAGGCATAAATTTGTAACTGTCCGTGAAACATATCTCTCGAATGGTTGGCCCTTCCGCCGTTTGTCCTTTACACACCACCATCATTTATTGGCGAATGAAATGTATTTCTCTTCATTGTTGGCATTGCAGAAAATTTCACCTTAGCTAAAGTCTAGTTTTTTAACGAACAGATGAGAGTCGTATCCCAACAAATTATGAAAAAGACCAGATCAGATGTGACGTCTCCAAGCATCAAATTACATTTATTGTGAGACCAGTGTAATGGTACTGATCCTTGACTCTTTCATACCTGGATGATGGTTTGTCATCGAATGGTCCTCAACAAATGTGACATTCCACTGCATTTCTATATTCTTTCTTTTCTTTCAACTATGACTTCATTGGGGTGGGTTTTCAAATAGCTCGTACAACTTTCTGATTTCCGACTCCAAGTAGCGCACCGACATTTGCGCCACATTTTTCCCTTCCGATCGTTTAGTGTCTGCAATGGGACCCATTGGGAGACTATCATTGAAAGAACACTTGATGTAAAAACAATATCCCGAAGGCTTGTGTTTTTGATATATGTCCATGTAACTGTCGCAATTAGGGTTGGGCGGACGCACACTCATCTTTTCCGTGAACTATTCGAAATCCACTGTCAGATTCCCTCTCTCGGAACGACCGATGTTTCACAACTCCGTCGGCAACTTGATTCCTGACCAATCAAAACATTCCGAGTTCTCTTGGTATTTCGAAACTCTACGCGTGTTCTTCTACAATTCGAAAGTCACTGCCCATTTGAAGCATTGATTATCCTCTTGATTTTCGACGTTCACTATAGCATGTTTCCCTCTAAACTATCTGGTAATTTCATGTAAGAAGACGTCCGTAAGAGACTGTATTTTTCCACGTGAATGTCTAAATTCAAACGAACCTTTCAATTACAACCATGCATGTGAAGTGGTCAGTTTTGAAAGAGCCCAGAGCTGGGTCCAAAGCACTCAGTACTCGTACTCGAGTACCACTTTTTAACAAAGTACTCAGCACTCGTACTTTACTCATATAATTTCAAATACTTGTACTCATACTCATTACTTTGAAAAAAATAGTCAGTACTCCAGAGTTTTTTATGAGTACTTTATGAGTACTTTACATAGAGGATCTCAAATGAGTGATGTTTGGATATAAGATTTTTTGAAACGGGTTTGATCAATTTGATTCACAGTGAGCCTTTAGGCGAGTTGTGAATCGAATTATCAAACGAGTTTCAAAAACTCTTATATCCAAACATCACGAGTTAAAGATTCTGTATATCACATGAATTTTCGAATGTTTTTTACACTTTTTATTTAATTCATTGTCGCTAAATTCTCCCAAAACAACCGACAACCAGTTCGATGGCTCAGACGCTTTACACCATGACGTCATGAATGCGCTTTACTTGCTCCTGTTGTCGTAATTGACGTCATGTGAACTACGCGCAAGAATACAGTTCTGCTGCTATGGGACCACGCACCGATTTGACACTAGTTGATAATCAGGAAATAAGACATTGGTTGTTACGTCGAAATTAACGACGTTTCATGTGATATATAGAGGCTATGGAATGAGTGTTTCTCTCATATAATATTTATGAAACGGAAAATTCGGACGAGTTTCGAAAATATTATATGAGAAAATCACTCATTTCATATTCTATTTATCATATGACAAACACACGCACATATTAGCCACTTAGTATGACCTTTTAACCCATCACCAAACTTGAGTTGCAGACGGCACTTGGAAGAAACATCCTCTTATAACTAAACATTTTCATTTTTTGCTTCCAAAACATAGGTTAGGACCCCTCATTGGAACGAGCTCGGGATTTTTGTTTCACCGCTTTCCTTTTTCTGTTTTTCTCTGCTTTGGATTGTTTCCTTTTCAAAGGACATTTTCCGTTTGTTTTCTCTCTTTCGTTTTATATTGTTTGCACGGGAGCTTTCTTTTTTGTGTTGTCGAGTCTTAAGTTTTTCTTTTTCCCTCACAGTATTCGAACCACCACCACCACCCACCACCACCACCACCACCTCCGATACCATGAGTCCGATCAATTCTTCTCTTTTGAACCATTTTGTTCCTTCCAAACCCGTGTATGTATAAATTATTTTTTCTTTAATTACAATTCTTTAATTTATTTAAGTAATTTGATCTAATTTTTTTTAGTATTATGTGGGTTTTTTTGTGTCAAACAGTTCATTCTTGGCGGGAGTTTCCATTTGTTTCCCATAGGATCACTGGTTAAAGGCGAAAATTAAAAAAAAAATAACGGATAAGTCTTTGGAAAAGAAACACAGTGGGAACACGCAAATATAATCGGTTGATTTACTTGAATGAAGTAATCCGATTCGTTATAGTACCCGCTTTCTGAATAGTGGATGCGATACAGTCCCAATCCTCACTAAATTTATTAGGTTTATCATCTAATGAAAATCAGATTGGGGGATCATTTGAAAGAAGTTACTAAACAGGGTCGATTACAATGACAATGGCTCGTTTTATCATTCATGGAAGGAAAGAATCCTCTGAGCGGAAAATCCAAACCATTATATTATTCTGCTTCGACAAACGCGAACGAAAACGCCGTCGAGATATGGAAAGATGAAAAACAAGCTGCAGTCGCCAGTGCGTCCGCTATGATCGCCGTATTCGTCTGAGACGTCGAGCGAAAGATTTGAACCAATAAATATACATTATCATGACCATGTGCATGTCGTGTAATTTGCATCAGATTCGAGGTCGTGTTTACAGTACGTGGAGAGTGTATTATCACTAAATCACCCGCAGAGTGGAGATTCCACCCAAGCAATAATTGCAAATATCTTGCAAAGCATAACCAACACAAGCAAAGTTTTAGCCAGTGGACCTCCGGGTTAAACCCGGAGGTCCATTGGCTGAAACATTGCTTGTGTTTTTTGTCGATGTGTACACAATTTGAAATCTATAGCTTGAGTGATAACTCCACTCAGCGGGTGATTTAGTTACAATCCACTCTCCACGTACTGTACAAGCAGATCGCAACGAGCCCGTCAGGGTGAGGAGAATCTGATACAAATTACATGACATGCACTTGGTCATGATAATACATTTATCTAACAATCTCATTACATAAAGCCTGTTTTTCCGTTCTTCAGTTTAAATTGGGCTGGAATTGGTCAAAACTTTGAATTTCATATTTTAGTGCGTAATAACAACGTATAATGACTCGTGGATGCAGTCCTGATCCTGATCCTCATTAAATTTATTAGGTTTATTATTTTAAAAAAAAAACATACAGTTTTGGGGGATCATTTAAAAAACGTTACCGATTACAATACCAACGAGTCGTTTTATCATTCACGGAAGAAAAGAATTGGTGGCTTGGAAAATGGAAACCATTACATTTTCCCGCTTCGATAAACGCAAATGTTTGAAAGATAACACCGAAAACGCCGTCGAGCCACGGGAAGATGAAGGACGAGATGCCGTCGCAACCAGTGCGTCCGCTAATCGCCACATTCTTCGAGCAGATGTCGAACGTAAAATCTAAACTATAAAGTTTAAGCTTCAATAAACACAAGCAAACAACATCAAAACGACATGCATTTTTCTAACCAACTTTTGACAAAAATTCGATTTACTCACAAAAACAAGATTGTATTTTTAAGTGGCCCAGAAAATGTCAATGAGATATTCCATAGTAAAAGGTGACCACGCATAGTAACACGATATTTTAAATTGGGAATTGCACATTTGAGAAGATTCTGGAGCCGAGCAAAATACTGCTGAAATGAAAAATGAGCACAAATTGTTAATGTGTGGTTCAGAATTAACATTGTAAGCTCCATAGACAAGAAAAAAAAGTCTAAATTGTTTATGGTCGGGGCAAAAATGTGTGGCCCAGAATGTCCAATATACACCTCCTCACCAATATCAGAAAACACGATTTTATCCTCAAAAACACGTGAAAATCTACCACAGAATGTAGTGAACGTCCATGTGTTATCACAGATAATAACGAACCCAACGCATGCCGCAAAACCTCCCGCTGCCCTTCTGTGTGTCACAGATAATACTGAACCCAACGCATACCGCAAAAACTCCCGCGCGGTCCTCCCGTGTGTCACAGATAATACCGAACCTAATGTACACCGCAAAACCTCCCGCGCTGTCCTTCTGTGTGTCACAGATAATACAGAACCCAACGCATAACGCAAAACCTCCCGCTCTGTCCTCACGTGTGTCACAGATAATACCGAACCCGAAGCACACCGCAAAACCATCCGCGAACCCAACGCATACCACAAGACCTCCCGCGCTGTCCTCCCGTGTGTCACAGATAATACCGAACCCAACGCATATCGCAAAACCTTCCGCGCTGTCCTCCCGTGTGTCACAAATAATAACGAACCCATCGCATACCGCAAAACCTCCCGCTGTCCTCCCTTGTGTCAGAGATAATACCGAGCCCAACGCATACCACAAAACCTCCCGCGAGGTCCTTCCGTGTGTCACAGATAATACCGAACCCAAAGCACACCACAAAACCTTCCGCGAACCCAACGCATACCGCAAGACCTCCCGCGCTGTCCTCCCGTGTGTCACAAATAATAACGAACACATCGCATACCGCAATACCTCCCGCTGTCTTCCCGTGTGTCAGAGATAATACCGAGCCCATCGCATACCGCAAATCCTCCCGCTGTCCTCCCGTGTGTCAGAAATAATACCGAACCCAACGCATACCGCACCCGCGCGGTCCTCCCGTATGTCACAGATAATACCGAACCCAACGCATACCACAAAACCTCCCGCTCTGTCCTCACGTGTGTCACAGATGAAACCGGGCCCCACGCATACCGTAAAAACCCCACGCGGTCATCCCGTGTGTCCTCATAAATTTGCTTCTTTTTCAAAATTGAATGAGTCTACATCCCTGAATTATGTGGTCGTGAAAATCAACTTTTGATAACGTTATCTCTCTTGAAATTCTTAGAATCCTTAAAACACTACATACGTCACTCATCTGACCTTTTTCTCCACGTATTAACACTTTGAACCCCAGAGGCTGCTTTTCCGGCCCAGTAACATGATACTTCATCATTTCATGAAGTAAGTTGACTTTTGAGTGAAGGTGTGGTGTAGGCCAATCAATATTTTCAACGTGCAGACCCGAGGCTGCACGTTGAAAATATTAATTGGTCTACCCCCTAAAAAAAGAATATGGACTCTTCCCGTTACTGCCATTAAACTGATATGGAGGATACCACTAGGCTTCGAATGGTTAGATTTACACATTGGAAAAACATAACCTGTATAACTTTGCGGGAATTATTTCAGATGTATGTAGCTGTATATTATATTTTTCGTGAAGAGAAAAATGTTTTACGGAATGAAGTGACAATCATAAAAAAAACACGTATAGGCACTTCTAATCATTTGAACCTTAGGTTCCAGGTTAATCTATGTTTAGAAATGCTTACAAGCTGTCCATAACTCTGCTGTCGTTCACCTTCTTTTTCTACCGCGGCGGAAGAATAGGTAAATTCAACCCGAAAAAGACCGTACTACCAATGCCTCCTTTTTTCCGGAAAGTGGCAAACCCCTCTTTCGTAAAAACGGCTTAAGTGCAGCAATGTTCAATATTTTAACAGTTTGAACCCGAGGGGTCCTTTTTGCGAACCAGGAACATGATACGTCATAATTTCATTAATTAGAATGGCTGCTAAGTGAATGTGTGGAGTAGACCAATCAATACACGTTAAAAATATTAATTGGTCTATTCCCAAATAATAAATATGGACTCTTCCAATTGAACTGACAAAATACCACCAGGGTTTAAATGGTTAAAGTCTTCTACTGTTGCCAACTCTAACAATGACATTGTATATAACAGGGGTTATCTTTCATAAAGTTTAGTATTTTTTTCTATTTCGTGTCCTACAGTTAAAACTGGAAGTCCTGTCACGAATAGTGCGCTTATCTAGGCTTAATTGCGCGTTGGAATTGCGCGCAATTGCCATATCGAATGGTATCCAAAGCACGGCAGGCTCTCTTGGTTACTCATAGGTTACCCGGAGGTCCATTGGCTGAAACATTGCTTGTGCACAGGCCACATGTACAGAATTTAATAGCTTTACTTGGGCCGTAACGCGTACATTAACGCGCATATCAACGTGCTATTTGTGCGCATTTCATGACAGGACTTCTAGTTTTAACTGTATCTCTCAAAGCGTGAAGTAAAAATGGAGAAATGCATTGAACATCACACACAAATAACCTGACCTTTGACATTCAAGATGGAGGGCGAATTTCCGAAAAGGTTTTATTCAGTGTATTTTGTGTACTATTTAAAAAATTGTTCTTTTATGTCGACAGTAACGAATGCAAATTATCTTGGGTGCTCGTGCATGTGAGTACGAATATTTGTCACTGTACTATATTATATATTTTCCAGTGGGTAACTCAGTCGGGAGACTGTTCAGGAAGAAAGAAAATACAAAAGCAACTGGCACTCTCTTATCTCGTGACCAGGTTGGTTACGCCAACGAGTGTATTGTCCGCTGTGGTCAAAATCAAGAATGCACTGCTTGTAACCTTGGCCTGGAGACAGGATATGCAGTGTGCGAACTTCTAAATGAACTGGACCCCTTGAACATGAACAACAGTGGAACGCCTACAAGAGCTCTCGGCTGGAATCATTATTATTAGACAAGAAACTATCAAACAGAATCGACGGAAAAGATGGAAGCAAAGGAAGAAGCGGAAGAGATGGATGATAGAGCCTTAATGTTACATCTTTAGTGTTACAACTATACTTAAATTGTCTTAATAGAACTGAAGACGTCCTTTAGCTATTATGCACTATGAAAACATCGACCACCCACAGAAGTCATTTATTTACCTGACACCTCTAGCTTACTCACCTTTGAACATAGTATATAAGGCTGCATGCGATAGAGCCTTGATGTTACAACTTTATTGTTACAACTTTTCTTAAATAGTCTTAATAGAACTGAAAACGCCCTTTAGCTATTATACACTATGAAAACACCGATCACCCACAGAAGTCATTTGTTTACCTGACACCTCTAGCTTACTCACCTTTGCAGGGACCGATCAGGACTATTTAAAATACGCTCTAGCCTCGGAGCCTATTTTTTCAATTCATGTGCCAGATTTCAATTTACTGAGTCACACTGCTGTTTGTAACACACACTGCAAGTATGTAATAGCTCTCATCATTTTTATTTAGTACACTGTAGCAAACATTAATCTTCACTGTGGTTTCTGATCAAGTCTTGTCTGCCTATTTAGGCAGCCAAGACTTGATCAGAAAGCACAGTGAAGATTAATGCTTGGTAATTAAGACTTGAAGTATTAACTTAAGCACTCTACAACAATGATAAATGATAATCATATATATAATACATGTAAGAGTGTCTCTCTCGATTATCCATCGAAAGAATATCAAAATATGATTTGAGAAGTTACGCGCCAACTGAGAAGCCTATTTCTGAGATTTAAGAGCCAGGTCCTGATGTTTCAGAACCAAATACGCACTGGCACATGCCCAGGTCGGTCCCTGCCTTTGAACAGAGTAAATGACATCCACAAAATGGGTGAAAAATGGGTCGAAATCTTCCAGTCCGTAGATGATGATCTGAGGTTATTACTTGGTTAATTGTATATCGACCGACAGGTAGCTTCATATCAGTTTGCGCCCGAAAGTTGAAGGCCGATGTGATGTTACCGCGGACTGATATTTCCGCCGATATACAACTAACCAAGTAATAACGTCTTTATTTATTAAAACAAACTAAATAATTACAAAATGTTCTCAGATCTGTTACCGTTTTCTGACAGTGTTATTGTTTCTCATTCATTTTATAAAGTCCGAAGATTATTCTTCTCCTAGTTCAGCTTTCCGAACGTCTCGTCCCAGTGGGAAAGCCGTGACGTTTGCATAGTTGAACTATCTCTTCTCTCACTTCGATGAATCTATGCTTTCGACTCTGAATCTTGTTTGTGTTGAATTTTGTGTACAGCTCTATTACGTTTTCTCGTAATTCACCTTATCCTTACTTATTGCCAACATAAATTCCTCGCCATACAAAAAAAAACTACCCTCTTTTGCACGGTAACGCCAATTTTACTGATTGATTGCTTCCGACAGATAACTCTGAATGATTTTGCTGTAACCAAAATAGCTGTGCCTACTGACGCATGAAGAGAAACACCTCTTTCTTGGTTCATATCAGTCGAGATTGGCATAATTTCGGCCGAGTTTGATGTCATATCAGCCGAGATCGGTAAGGAACAATTCTGGGAAAGAAAATCATATCTAACAAATAAAGGACTCTACATCGCCAGTAAGTCCTGTTGCGCCATCGACTGACAACTGCAGGGCGCGCTCCGGGAACTAAAAGACAGGTCCGCGAAAGGGCACATCAAGCTTAAACCAAGTAAAACCCATAACCATGATCATAACCAAAAACGCCAAAGACATCCCATCGGCCTATACCGTTGCAACACCAAATTTAAAACCTACAATGTTCCTAAACTCTTAGGTATAACGATCGAAACTTACCCTAAACACCCATATCTCTCCAACTGTGACCAGAGCTATCAAAGATTTGGGTGCCAACAAAAACGTTCTATTGAATCTTTATAAAACATTCATCGGACCGCTTTCCGAGCCCCAACAGAACCTCAATCTCAGCTTTACATGAATGTGCTGACATCGATGTGATAGAAACGCAGCTAAAAATATGGCTGATAAAATCTCAACCAATTTAAATATAGTAAACCAATTTTTTTATTTTTTGTGTGCATAGTTCCCTGAATACAACTAACCTAATGTAATACACGCCGACAAAATCGACTCCAATACAGCAGCAAACACTTATACATAACGCCAGGATAGTTAATGATTACCGAAAGCTGGGAGATGCATAAACTCGCCCCCCCCCCCCCCCCACCTTCCCAGTTCGAACAGATGCCTGCACTGGCTGACGGTTTTCCTTTCGTAGCATGACGTGGCCCGACCTACTCATAACAGCACATTCAGTCCAGAACTGCAACAAAACACACATGCAGAGTCACTAGAGTGAATACGGATAGACGATAGCGGCGTACTGCATACCCCCCCCCCCCCCCCCCGTCCCACGAGCAGATGTCATCATTGGCTGCTAGGTAACTTTACCCTGCCCCTACGAACTAATAAAAAAACATACTGCAACCGTCAAAATCGACCCCAGAACAGTTACGAACACTCAAGGTGACAGACTTTACTTGCCTGAATATCAGCAGAAAAGCATCATCTCCAGAACTACAACTGAACCGACACAGCTGATGACAGAATGTATTTGCCATTGAGGACCACATCAGAACGTTAAAGTGGCAGTCAAAACAAGCCTAAAAATAACAAACCCCCAACAGATCACCCGGCGGACTGTGGACTGGATCGCGGCGATCTCCCTGTCTCCCCTGCTTCTTCTTCCTTTTCGGAGTCTGAACGTTATATGACGTAGCACTGTGTTGTTAAATGCGTCGCAATGGATTAACAAATTCCACATCGTCCCTACGCTGCACCGATGCGCCAAAACATTCTACATTCTTTACTTGAACGCCACTATTTGACGTGTGACCATTTATATTTATTTATTTATTTATTTATTGGTGTTTAAGGTCACATATTTCTGCACCACAGCTAATCAAGACCTCGAGAGTTTTACGGGTGGAGAAAGCCGGAGTACCTGGAGAGAGCCACCGAGCAACGGCGAGCAACTGTCAGCTCCCCAACATACTAACTCCACACAATCAGGGTTAGCATAGGTTGAAGACAGTGCACCATCGACGTGCAGTACGCCTTAGTACACAACGTCACCGTGCCCCACGTGGGCAATGGGGGTGAAGTGTCTTGACCAAGGACACAACGTGGTTGCCGCAGGGGGATTCGAACCGAGGACATCTCGGCTTGCAGCCTGCACCTCTTCCTACTGAGCCACCGCGCCCCCGACGTTTAACAATTCGTCCCCTGAGTTCCAATGTGTTCTGTGTGCCAGTAGGCACATAGAACACATTGGAACTCAGGGGACGAATTGCATGTAAATAAGTATTAATAGTTGTACATTCTTTTCATTTAATGTGAACCTAGTTATTGGTAGTTTAGTTCGTATTTGTTTCTAGTGCCTTATAGTTTTATATTGACTAGCCTTATCTTGTTTGTGGCTTAGCATTTTTTTATTAATTAACCCTTTATCCAACGCAGACGATATAAAAATGGATTATTTTAAATATTATTTGTTCAAATTTTTTAAAATCTTCCACCAAAACCATATCAGGTGACCCTCTCATGGGAACGAGCTCGATGAACTCGTTCCAATGAGGGCCTCATTATATGTTTTCTAAAAAAAATTTTTTATAAAAAGAAAGGTTTTCCAACGGCTCATTTTGTAATAACGCGGGCGGATGCGGCCGATTCGCTAGATAGAGGGTTAATATAGACTAGCTTCATGTTGTGACTGGCTAGGCATTTTTTCATTGACAAATAACTGTTGGATTATCACTATTAAATAATTATGAAATGATGTTAATTTTATTGAGCTTTAACTGGTTGAGCACTGAATTATTTCTATAGATAAAATTTATTCATAAAAAAGGCTACGAAACAGTATATTGGAGAGCGTCTTTGGATACTTCCCCAATATACGCTGACGATGCAAATTCATGTGGATGGAATATGTTTGGTTTTAGTCGAATGTGGTGTCTTAATTGTAAGACCGGCATCTTTCAGTGAAAACTCAAATGTGGGCTTCTATTACTCAACCATTTAAGAGTTATATAAACTATTTATAACTCTTGTTTAAGTTAGATAGAGCCTATATTATAAAGCTTATTTTTTGTAAGTGTTGAAAAGTTTGAATTCCAGAATGGCTAGATGCCCGATATTTATTTATTTAATTTATTGAATTATTTTTATTTATTTATTTATTTATTTATTTATTGGGTTTAACGACACTTTTGACCGCCAGGTGTCACTTGGTGTTGGACAGTTTTACGGGTGGAGGGAGTCAGAGTACCCGGAGAGAACCACCGAGCAACAGCGAGTAGCTGTCAGACTCTCCAACGTACTGACTGGCAGGGTTAGCATTTGTTGGAGACAAGTGCACTATCGACATGCAGTACGCTTTCATACACAGTGTCAACGTTCTCCGTCCTGAGCAATCGATATGAATTGCCTTACCCAAGGTCACAACACACTTACATCTGGAGTTCACCGAATCATGGACCTTTTGTTTTAACCTTTTACCCAACGCAGACGATATCAAAATTTATTATTTTAAATAACATTTTTTTTTAATTTTTTAAAAATTTCAACAAAACCATATCATGTGACCCCTCGTTGGAATGAGCTCGACGAGCTCGTTCCAACGAGGGGTCACATGATATGGTTTTGTTGAAATATTTTGAAAAATAATATTTTTTCAACTGCTGAATTTGAATATTACCTTGGCGGATGCGGCCGATTTGATGGGTAAAGGGTTAAAGTCCAGTCGTAATTAATGAGCCACCGTGGGATTTATTTCCTTCTTTGGAATAGAGACAAATTAGAAAGTGCTGCTGAAAGAGCTTGTCGTAAATTATTGTATTGTCGTCTTGTTTAACAAGCAAATGAAATGAAAGGAGCCTTTGATCATGTTTCCCTCATTTTCTTGGAAAGAAACTGAAATTGTAGCTCAAAGAGCTCGTTATTGTAAATAACTTCAGTTCAGTCTTGTTTCAGAAGTAAATGAAGTGAAAGGAGAACTTGGCTTTATTTTTTTTATTAAATCTGAAACAAACTACATTTGTAACTCAAAAATTGTAGATTGTAGATAACTGTATTTCTGTCATGTTGTACAAGTCAATGAAGTTAAAAGAGCCGTTGGTGCCCATTTCATTCACTGTGCTGAAACGAACTGGAAATTGTAGCTCAAAGAGCTCGTCATTGTAGATAATTGTATTTTTGTCTTATTTCACGTGCAAGTGAAAGGAGCCTTTGGTTCTATGTCCATCATTTTCTTGGAAAGAAACTAAAATTGAAGCTTGAAAAGCTTGTTATTGTAAATAACTGTATTGTGGTCTTGTTTCACGAGTACATGAAGTGAAAGAAGCCTTTTAGCTCTGTTCTGTTAATTAGTCTGGAAACAAACTGGAAATTATAGATCAAAGAGCTTGTCCCTTCACACTAAAAACAGTTGGGTTAACAACTGGGTTCATATTCACTCAACCCAGTTAATTTGGGTTGATTGTTAACCCAACATATTTTGGAGTGTTTAGATAACTTATTTGTCTTGATTCGCAAGCAAATGAAGTAAAAAGGCGCGCTTGGCCCCGTTTCCCTCATTTTCTTGGAAATAAACTGGGAAATTCATTTATTTATATTACTAGGTGTTTTATCTTTTGATATATTTTGTCTCAACTGAAACCAAACCGAACTGTGTGTTCAGATTCAAGAAAAAGTTACATACAGTTAAAACTAGAAGTCCTGTCATGAACTGTGCGCTTATCTAGGCTTAATTGCGCGTAGGAATTGCGCACAATTGCCATATCGAATGGCATCAAATGCACGTCAGGTTCTCCTGGTTGCTCATAGTAAACACAGGCAATGTTTCTGCCAATGGACCTCCGGGTTACCCGGAGGTCCATTGGCTGAAACATTGCTTGTGCACAGGCCATAATTATGTACAGGATGTGATAGCCTTACTATGGTCACAATGCGTAGATTAACGCACATATCGACGTGCTATTTGTGCGCATTCCGTGACATTACTTCTAGTTTTAACTGTATTTATTTTTACACGCAAAAAGTTTGTACTTTTTGAGTTGAAGAATACGCCGAGGATTCTGGGATGATGACAGTCTTTCTTTAACGTGTGTCATGAAGTTGGTGTGGTCGTAAGTTGCAAGATATTTGGTTCACCGTGTGGTAAGGATGCTTTCAATCTTAGTATACAACACACAGATACCTTAAGAGTTGTCTTTGTACTTTCTCTAGATTGATCGTTGCATGTGAATAAATATTACCAGTTATATATTCATTTAGTTTCAAGTTCTCTCATAGATCTAACTTTCTTAATTCTAATTTTAATATTTTTTTTTCGGGGCGTGGGGGTGGGGGTTGTGGGGTAGGGGTGGGAGTGGAGTGAGGGTGGTGAAGGTGAAGAACATCGGTTCCCGAGGCTCGCCGGGAGATTTAGTGGGGCACACCGCCACCTCTCACCCCACCCACATCCCCTAGAATTTACCCAATTTATTCAAAAGTTAAAAAGTCATCACATAACGGATTTTGTAAAAAATTCTCAAAAGTGTATTTGAAGACTTTTGTCTCAAATGTTACACGTTTCAGGCGGGACTGACAAACACACGCAGGTCTTGAACAAAACATTAAATGTATTGATTAGTGTTTATTTTGCAAATTTTTCTAGTAAATACTATTAGTTATCCTTTGGTTTCCCAGGGTGTATGGATATTTACACCGGTCTGAATACTCATACACCCTGAGGCCGCAGGTGTATGAGCTTTCAGGCCGGTGGAAATGCCCATACACCCTGGGAAACCAAAGGGTAACGAATTTATTTCCAAAACCAATAAATATTGGGTTACTATTACTATTGCAACATTGCACCCGAAAATTCATTGCATACCCCCCCCCCCCCCCCCCCACACACACCCGATCATGGACCAACAAAAGGCTACATGCAGAATCTTGCAGTGAGTTTATTACCAAAGTGACAGTTCAGTACCGTATCATAAATGTAGAATTAATTAAACTTTTAACAGGGAACATGAAAAGTTGCTAATATTAGTTCATTCTTGCTTGTACCAGTACCAAGGTCATTTGCGAAACACACTTTCAACTTTACCAATTGAGCAATTATTGAACATTGAACATCTACGTTGTCCCTCCGAAGCTGCTCTATCTGTTAGTGATTCTACCCGTCTACTTTCCGTCACACGCTCTTGAGGTTCTAAATCAAAATCATCGGAGAATAACCCATCGAGTGCAGCAATATCAAGAAAGTCCCAACTGGGCGCCCGAAGGGTTGACGTTTCACTTGTAACAACAGGCATGACCTCATTTGAATGTGAAGGTTCCGTGTGAGACACGGCAGAGCCACTGTCAGTACATGTTGGTTGTTTTGAGTTACAGTTGACGTCTGTAGTTTCATTTTTTGTTGTGCCCATCGCGAGTTTCTCTTTCGTTGATACTCTGTAATATACAGCCAAAGAATTTATGCCCGGTTACTGCCATTGTCTGTGACGGAGAGAAGTTGTTTCTGGCTAACATGGTGGTGCCTGTTGCGCGCACTGAGTGATTCGTATAAATCTGGGACAAATTACATTTTCTCAAGCGAGTCATGAATGAACTCAGTGAATCTTTTCCAACGCATTGTTTGGTGTACCATATTTCATCGTCGTCTTTGAAAGAGTCATTTGGGCGTTGCCAGAGTTTTTCATTCTGGGGATGCAGTTTGGAAATATATTTTTCAAAGGATGCCACAGCCACAGGACAGAATGGTGAGTTTGGAACTTGAGTCATTACACCACCGTAATTTTCCTTGTCGCATTCACGTCTATTTTTAGACAGTTCATCCTTGGCCTTGCTTACAAATTTCAGTCCAGTTGCGAAATCTGTTTCAATTTTAAATGTATATTTTGTCATGTCTTTGAAATTTTCCATACCTATTCGACAGAAATACAACCTAATATCTAACTGAACTTTGTTTTGCAAACCAACAGGTGTATTTGCAGACAAACGAAAATTTCCGTACAATTGCCTAATATCGGCGTCTGTTATGACCGGGTAATGCACACACTCACCCTTCCCGGCGGATTTCAGTTCACACAACGCAGTTTTGAAACATTCGTTCGACAAATAAAATTCATCGCTTTTTATAATGTCAAATTCCGTTACATGTGGGGGTGCCTTCAAATACCTATTGAGTCCATATCTGAAATTTTCGAGTGATGATGTTTTGTACATTTCGCGCCCCCTTTTCCTTGCATCCAGGTAAAATGCTGTAAAGTCTAATTTAGTTTTACAGGTGTATACACCTCAAAGTTTCGATTTTCACCCTTTTCCAATAAATATGCTCGCAGCAGATTAGCACATTTTCTGTTGGCTTTCACTGTATTGTTAGGAATAACCTTTGTTCTTTTTTCCAGTATTTCTGAATCCGTGTGACTTGCAAAGCGCTTGTTATTTATTTCTGCCATTTTCTTTTTACATTGGGCAGACAACAAACCCTTTTCGCTTTTACTTTCAAGAAAACAAAAACACAAAAAAAAATTCCACAAAGTTTTTATTTTTATTTTTGTTTTTATCTCATTTTCTACATAACTACCAATCTCAAAACATTAAATATACCTTATATTTTATTTAAAAAATAATAGTACACCAATAAACATTCTTTTTTACTGAAAAAAATCAATTGGCAAAATAGGAACTTTTTAAGACATCTCCTTCTGAGATTGTGTATTCTTCTTTTTATATCGGGTTTAAACACGGTGTAAAAAATATAAGCACCTGTGGGGCAGGAGTTAAACCATGCCTCTCAGCCAATCAAAGTAAGGCAATCTATTCCATTTGGAAATAAAGTTTCTTTTTACACGCCTATCACAGTTCCTCCAGTCCCATATTTACAAATCCGTACGGGACATATGTTCCATGCAGATTTCCGTTGATGGACTATTATTTCACCTGACGTCATGTATCCATCAAAAGAACTAAACTCCACCCTTTATTGTAATCGGCTAATCGAAACGTAGCATTCCGACCAAGATCAACTCGGAAGCTGCAAGGAGCCGATAAATCAAAACTAGGCAACGGGAATCACCTCATGTTTGCTTCGATCAATAAATAATAGAGTTATAAAGTTTTAAATTTTCTGTGTGTGATGTTTGAATTTTTAAATTAATGGATGCGAAGTAACAGAATATTGTAATAAATGCAGAACGCCACGATGTGTGAATACGTTCGGCAATGCGGCACTCATACCACCACGGAATGATCCTTGCGCGCTAGCTAATTGACGAACGCATTCACACATCGTGACGTTCTGTGTATTTATCGCTCCTATCACAACTGTTTACTTCTGGCTTTCCGATCACTAATCCCGAAAGGTGGATGCTCTATTTTTTAAGAGTTTATTAAAAGTCACGAAAATGTCTACAAGGGCGAGCGCACCAGGTGCACACAATAACGAGTCTCTTACCGTACTCGTGTGTTCCAGAGTCGCGCGTATCGTACATTCCTACCAATCCTGATGAATCCGCCATCGAGAAGATATGTGAGTACCGGGAGATTTACACTAAGAATGAAAGTAGCAATTAAAGGATCCAGTTCGGTTGGTGGAATTTGATGTATTTCATGCTTTTCCCCATTTATCTGAGGAAATTGCTTGAATAATTTTATGTCATTCATTGATTTTCTCGCTGTATTTTTATTGTCTTGTTTTGATATAAAATCATTTACACTTCCATTGTAAAATTTTAAGAATCCGGATATTCCATCACTTGTATCAGGCTCAACTACATGTACAGTGTCATTTGTCTCTTCAGACTTACGAGGTGTTAATGTGGGGGCATTTACAGTTTCTGCATTAACAAAAAAGGCTGCGTCATTAAATTATTTTAAACTTCAATTGTTTCAGTATTCTGCTCTGTATTTTCATTTTCTACCTCGCATTCAAAGTCAGACAAAAAATCGGAAAAGATGTAGAATAGGGGACTTTGCGTTTTTTTTAAAAATAACGCTTTTCTCGCTATTTTTTCCTGTTTTCTTAAAGTAAACTATATTTTGAACAAAATGACACAAAATTACTTATCTCTATCATGTTTTAACGTGCAAGAGAAAAGATTTTAAAACCCGCTGAATTTCGACTTTCTCAATCACCATTTATTTCATCCACTGGAAATTTCGAAGCGTCTGTTGTTTTCATTTGTTGTTACGAGTGACGTCACAGGGGAGAAATCATTCTATATAATAGCAGGTGCGCTTCGCTTGTGTGAGTTTTCCTCGATTCAAGGTCAGTTTAGTTAGGACCAGGATGAGCTCATCGGTTGGCTAACCCTGGCCCTCGCTAGACTGACCCTAAAATTTGATCTAGGGTCAGTTTAGTGAGAGGGGGCAGGTTTAGTCAGCCGACAAGCTGACCTTAACAACACTGCCCCTATTTTTGTGACTTGTAGGTCTACTTCGGTGTGATAGTGGCTGTGTGTGTGTGTGTGTGGGGGGGGGGGGGGGGGGGGGGCATTGTTCTTGTTACTTAAAGTTCCGCCGTTGACTTTTCAACGCACCACACATCTTTGTGCGTTGAGTCCGTTGAGAATTGTGAAAAAGTAATGATAATTTGATAATGAGAGAATGAGATGATGATGATAATGTATTGTTTGCTTTAGTTATGAGTAAAATGTTATTTTAATGCACTGGATTTTCTTTTTTCTTTGGAGAGTAATGACAGCCGCTTGTAGTGGAGTGTGTGGATGAATTCCCTAGTTTTTAATTCATGATCAGATGTGTTGAATATAGAATTATCTTCTACCTGTATGTCTTCAAGTATTTCAGTTGCTTTTGTGTTGAGGAAGAAGTAGTCTATTTCTGATGTATCTCTATCATTAACATGGAAGAATGTAGGCTGTCCTGTCTGAAGTGTTTTAAGATTATTGATTTCATAGAATGCTTGTAGCCTTAGATCTGCTTTATTTGGAGTTCTTGTTTGAAGGGAAGCATTGCAGTCGCCACAGAGAATTAGTCTGTGAGATTCCCCATACTTTTCTGTAATTTCTTGAAGCTCTGATAAAGTGTCTGCATCGCTGGCTGCATTTTTTAAGTTTCTCGATGGCATATACACGTTGCATATTATGATTGAGGGATCTGTGTTTATAGCTACCCTGCTGCTGCCATCTGGACATTTTTTTACTCTGTGTGCCAAATCGTTTCTGTATAGTATGGCAACTCCACCATAGCCACGTAGTTTCTGTGTAGGAGGTAAAGGATCACCATCATCATCTGCTTTTCCAAAACTGTTGAAATTATTGTCTATGTTGTTCAGGTATTTCAGCTGGTAATTGAATAGCCAAGTCTCTTGCAGGCATATTATATCACAGTTTTTCATCAGATTATTTATATAGCACAGATTAGTTAGGATGTTTTTTTACATTGAGAGTGATGATCCTTAGAACGTTCTCTTTATCAACCTTTACAAATTGTTGTTGGTGGGAGCCGGCTTCCATGTTGCCTCTGAGGTCCGGCCCTGGTACAAAAAAGAATGAATGTGCTCAAATTGTCTGGGTTTTGCAGAAGTATAATCTTTAGTATTGCTTTCGTCTTGCCTATTAAAGAGAGGTTTCAGTCTGTTTCTGGCTGCGTGTACATAATCTTTCCTCGCATCTCTATTGATATGATCATAAGGTAGGTTTCTCTCTTTGTTGGTAAATGTCTTGGAAGTATTTGCATATGTTGATCTCACAGTGTGTGCTTTTCCATGTTGTGTAGTTCCTGATTTCATTTTTTCATCTTGACCATGGTCCATATAAATTTTTTGTTTTTCAAGTCCATCTGCTGATGTTTGTGAGGGAGATATAACATATCCTTTCAAGTTCAGATTGTCTCTAGTAGGTTTAACAACTTTATCAGATGCTTGCTTACTGTAATTAGCATTTGTTTTACATTGGTTGGCATAAACATCTTTATTTCCACTAGTACGCATAACTTCTTGATAGCATGTGTTTGACATATTTTTTGGTTGGTTGAGCAAATTTTTATTTGAAACCTGATTTGCGTAGTTGATATTCTGAGTGACTGGGTTTTGATAATTATAATTTGGACCCTGGTAGCCAGATCCATATCCTGTAGTGTAATAGTAATAAATAGGTGTTTTTGCTGGTTGTGCACATATGTCTGTGCATAGCAGGGCTGCTGTATCCAAGCATACCTGGTGTCTGGTATTTAACCAGTGTGGTAGACTGGGTGCTGTTGAAGATATTGCTGATTTTGTCCTTGGTGGGCCTGTAAATTAGTATGGTATAAAGGTACACTTGCTTTCCCATTTGTACATGTAGGTTGATTTTGACTTATCAGATGTTGATTGGCTGCTCGATTTTGCATATTATTTCTCGGTGGCGGTATATGTACATTGATATTTTCATATGTCTCTTGATGGTCATTCTCTTTGACTGTATTCATACGAGTTTGTAATTCTGAAGTTGTGGGTGATGAGGTAGCTTTTAATTTTACCTCCAAGTCTGTTACTCTTGTTTTTAAAGCTTCCATTTCTATTTTGTTTAGTCTATCTTTCAACTGAGTTATCTCACTCGTTACATGCAAATTAAAGTTTGAATTACTTTTATTCAGTTCACTGAAGCATTTCGGGTTATATTCACACTCTGGTTTCACAGTTGAATCTCGTTGTGCCTCTACTGACTCCAATCTGGATAACAAGATTTTGTTAGAATTCTCCAGATCATTTAATTTCCGTTCTAGTTTCTGTATATATGTTTTTGCTAGGTTCAGTTGTTCAGCCGTTTCATTTGCAGTGGGACCTGTATGTTGGCCCAAATTTTTCTTCGGCTTTTTAATCTTCTTCTTTTCTATTGAGCTCTCTGTGCCGGTCAAATTATCTGCAACAGTGCTTATTTTTTCCCCGGGTCCTTCATCACTTACCAAATGAATATTGCTGATGGTATTTATATTCAATTTATCATCTTCAGTGGGGTGGGATTTTTTGTCTGATTCCTTAATAGAATTTGAATGAGATTGATTTGATAGCAGCGAGTCCTTAACTGTTGCTTTTTCCTTGTTGGTTTTTGTTTGTGAGTTTGTTGCATTTGTTTCCTGTGACTCATCATCGTTTTCTGGACTTTGTGGTCTAGTGTGGTTTGTAGCAGAGTCTGTATGTACATGCAGCTCTTTACATGAATTGCAGTAGTATTCATCTTGTACTGATATACCTTTTACTTCATCAGAGTTCATATTTGCACAATGATAGTGGAACCAGGATAAGCATTTGTCGCATAGTATTCCTTCTTCAACTTTTTCCATGCATATAGGACAGGAATCTAACATAGCTGAAGTGCTTGAAGAGTTGTTATGTAAGTCCACATCTTTAGTTTCAGTTACCTTGATATTTGCTATACATCTAGGTGGAGCATTACTCGTGCGCTTATTGTTTTTGATGATGTGTTCCTTACGCTTTTCAGGTGTATTTTCACTCTTCTGGGCTGTCGTGGATGTCATATTCTTAAGAATGTTGATGAGAGTCTCGTGCAATTTTTTGTCTAACTGGTATATTTCCCCCGACGACAAAATGCTTTCATTTATTTCTTCATGATGTTCCTTATAAAGAATTATGTCTCTGCCATTTACCATGATTTTGCTTTTGGTGTGATACATGTTAATAGTGTAACTATATCCTCTTGTCTTTCTTTGTTTCTTGGAGGAGATCTTGACTTGGGTTTCAACGTTTGCTCCTTCTTTTTCATGAAGATGAATAATTTCAATATTAAGTGGCGATTGATCATCAGTTTGAAGTTTTTCATAGAAATGTAGTGCTCTTAATTTGTATAGTTCATATAGGAGCCGTTGACATGGTATATATGCAGTTATTTGCCTTGATTTCCAGATCAATTTTTAATTTCTTCAGGCACGATATGGCTTTTTTCTAGCGATTTAATTTTATTTAAAGTATATGCTTTCCCACGTGTTGTTAGCACTGATTTGTTGTGGCTCTGTCTGCCAGCACTCAGGTTAAGATCCATATTTGTGTTATTTCAAGCGTATTCTCGTTAAAGGTATTTTAAACAGCAGATATATACACAACACTGTTTACCTTGAAAAATAGTTAGAAGGATTAGTGTAAGTCCAGATTTTGATAGATTCGAGAGAGTAGAATGCAGTAGTAGAGGAATCTTGACTGTAGGATGAGTTAGAATGTTAGTACGTTATGAGATTCAAGGAATTGCAGCTTGAAAATACGAAATGAGTATAGCACGAAGATAGGCGATAGTTCAAACACTTAAAGCCAATTCGAGTGGGTAAATACTTCACCATACATCGAATTTGTGCATTTTCTCTTCCTTTATATGTTGTTGACCTTCAGTTCAGGATGTGAGATGAGATGGACGATAATAATGAATGAGTGAAAACTACTTAAAAACAGTTAAACTGCCCTAATGGTAAAACACAACATATTTACAAATTTCCGTTACATTTGTAGGACCATACTGCTATTGACTTACCTCAATATTGATTTTTTTCTTCTTTTTTGAGATTTTTGCAGCAGCAGGAAAAAAAGTTATCGACTTAAGTAGAACGTTGTTAAAAAGAACTTCAACATGAACATGAACGGTGGAAAAATTAACTGGGGCTGTGAAACGATAAATAACAATAACGATGAATATTTGGAATAAAAACCTCCTAAAACTCATTCACTTTATACTGTTTGCTGATAGTTTTTATTAGACACTGAAAGAATCGGTACCCAGCTTGGGCACTTTCCATTTTCCGCATGATGAACTCGTCGAGATGTACTGCCAAGTTACCAATACTGGTACCTCTCAGAATTTTCAATTGCGCTTTCAATTCGCCATGTAAGTGTTCATCATAATTAATATGCGTTCCACTTTCAGTCACAAATTCAACAGAATGGTTCACTACTTCGTGGTGATACCCATGTTTATTGAGGCACTGTGCGCCCTCCACATATCCGAGACAAAAGTCGTTCCCAGGGCGATATTCGATTTTATGATGGGAAGAAGATTTTTTTTTGTTCGTTTGGTCACAATTCTACAGTTGAACAGTTTTCTCCGTCTCTCGTACATGGTGAAAACCCAAGCGTCCATGCCCGCGTACTCTCTCCACCTTGAATATTTTCTCTTCCCCGCAATTTTTGTTTCGTCTATTTCAACAATGTCTCCCACCCCTCCCAAAACTGTAAAATTTTCAAGAATGTATGTTATGCATAAATCTCTAAAAAAAGGTATACCAATCAATAAGTGTCTTCTTTGAAATGCCAGTCATCTCAACACACTGGTTTATTAAACTTTTAAATGAAAAAAAAGTACAAACAGACGAGAATTTGTTTCATTGAAAGTTTTGACTTGGAGAAAAAACTGTTTTTCCTACAGTAATATTTTTTTTGCAGGCATTGCAGCGAAAAACTTCTCGATCAATTTTTGAAGCATCTGTTATTAGATTACACTTGGCAATATGATCCTCTGTTGAACAATTTTCACATTTTATATTTTTTGCTATCATTTCATCAAATCTCAACATTTTTTTTCAATTCTTTTTCATCATTCAAAACTTCAAAAATTTCAAAGACATCCATTTTTGATTCTAGCAGACGATATTTTTTTTTAGTGAAATTTAACATTTCAGTTACTAAACTCTCCACTTATAATAGCTTTAGAGCATACTAAAAACCTCTTTTCGTAAGCGCACAAACAAACACACACAAACAAAATGGAGCGATTGCAGTGAGATGGACGGCGCTGTCGCAATAAAATCGTTGATATTTCTTGAGAAAAAATGATAAAAATATGTGATTTTGTATCATTTTGTTCAAAATATAGTTTACTTTAAGAAAACAGAAAAAAATAGTGAGAAAAGAGAAAAGAGTTACTTTTAAAAAAAACGAAAAGTCCCCTATTCTACACCTTTACCAAAAATCATCTGGGTTGATGGACAACAAAAGAAGGTCAATAGGGTTGCCACTGTCACTTTTGTCATTGTTACAGGTGATATTGTCATGACTGGTGCCGGTACTGGTGGCGGGCGTGCTAACATTGTCTAAATTATTGCCATATCTAGTACTGCAATCCAATTCGTTTTGTGTTATAACTTCGGAATTAGAGTCCATTTCCTCCTCAAAAAAGGCACTAGTCACTGTGAAATCTCCATACATTTTTATCTTCCTTATTTTTCTTGTTTATTTTTGTTTTTTCGTGGCCATTTCAACTTCACTTTCATAACCAGAGCAGACGACACGTGCATTTGTTTATTTACAGTTTCCTAATTTGGCAGTTCCTTATTTGGGGAAATGAAACATCAATCATCATGTTCCCCGCCTTTCACAATCGAACTTGTATCCTTTTCAACACAGGGTTTCGATTGATATAATTTGAGTTGATTGTTGTTCGTTTTATTGTTAGGCAGTGTTGAAATGTGTCCTATATAAAGGATATGAAATGAGTGTTTTTCTCATATGATATTTATGAAACGAGTCTAAGAATTTTCCGTTTGGTCGAGGCCCAAACGGAAAATTCGGACGAGTTTCATTAATATCATATGCGAAAAGCACTTATTTCATATTCTATTTATCATATGACACGCATATGCACAAATTAACGACTTGGTATGACTTTTTAACCCTTTACCTAACGTGTGTTGCAGACGACACTTGGAAAAAACATCATCATATAACTAAAAAGTTTCATTTTTTGCTTCCAAAACATAGGTTTTGACTCCTCATTGGAACGAGTGCGATGCGCTCGTTCCAATGAGGGGTCATAACCTATGTTTTGGAAGGAAAAAATGAAAATTTTTCGTATATAGCACTGGCCGGTTGTGTTCGTTATGTTAGGTAAAGGGTTAATGCAAGTTAACCCAACCTAAATAGGACAGATAACGTAAATTCTCTCTACTCAAATTATGCAAATGTGACGCCAGTTGTATTTTGTTCAGCCAATCAAACTGTCCATATTTGAAATTGACCAATGAAATCTTTCAACCCCAATTATGCAAATTATGAAAATACGGCTCAGTTGTATTTTGTTCAGCCAAACAAATTGTCTAATTTTGAAAATGACCAATGGAATCGACGGAAGGCTTAAAATATCAAATGTTTTAAAGTGAACAAAACGGACGTGTCATATGATAAATTCTAAAAATAAACATTTAAGCTACGGTCAGCGTTTGATAAACATCGGTTCATTACGAATTTACGTGCGTTTGTTCATTTACATTTTTGTCGTGTAGTTGTAGGAGGTCATGTGTTGTTATCAGGAGTTGGGATTCACAGGGGTGTCCTCTACGGAATGCGTGTTGGGCGTTTGTTAGGATCTTGTGGAATTCCAGATGGTTTAGTACATAACGGCAAATGATGTTTTCCAGGAGTTTGCAGCAGACACAGGTCAGGAAAACAGGTCTGTAGTTTTCACTTGCATGTCGGTCCCCTTTTTGAAGACTGGGGTGATGTATGGTATGCTTTTGTCCAATGCTCAGGTAGCTGCCCTGTGTCCAGCGATTGCAGGAATATATTTTCCAGAATTGGGGCTGACTCCTGGGCCGTCTCTTTGAGTATATGGTTTGAGATGGAATCTGGTCCACATGCCTTGTTTGGGTTTAATTTCCTAAGAAGTGTTCTCACCCCATTGACATCTATGCTAAGTCCATTTATTGGTGGTTTTGGGACGCCGGATGGTACTGGTATATTGTAACTGTTTTCTTGAGCGAAAACGGATCTAAAGTGTCCGTTCAGGAGCTGTGCTTTTGTCTTTGATTCGGCGTGGAGTTGACCGTTTTGTCGAATGGGGGATGCCAGTATTATCAGCTTTCCTTGATTTGATGTACCGCTAGAAAGTTTTGGGGTTGTTTTCCTCCAGGCTAGATGTAAGGATCTGGTTGAGATAATGACCGCGTGATTTGTTTATGATTTTGCGGACAAGTTTTTTCTGCCCTCTGTACTTGGTCCTGGTGTTGTCACAGTTATTTTTTTTCATTTTATAGAAAAGCCGTTGTTTTTTAATCACTTTTTTGACGTATCCATTCACCCACGAAAGCTTGTTTGCTCCTCTGGTGTCTTTGTGTGGGATTCATTTATGTGTTATATCCAACAGGCCGTCCATGAAGGTGGTCCAGTTTTCGTTGACCGATCTTTTGTATAACAAGTCTGGTTTCAGCATCTTATTCTGTAATGTTGTAACTTCTTTGATTTTTGGCCAGTCAGCCTTTTTAAATTGCGACACTGATCGTCTTTGGTAGTGACTTGTGTTGGCTTTAAGTCACAGTCATGTGATGATCTCCGACCCATGGTGCGGTTTGTAACTTTTTTTTCTAAAGTTGGATTGTTTGTAAAAAAAGAGGTCAAGGTTGCTGTTTTTTCTTGTTGGTTCGAATTGCATATGTGTTGATTTTGGATGTCTAAGAGTTTTTGGCATACCCCAGCTTTGCGAACTCCTGGTTTTACTGTGTTGGCGTTCCAGTTTATGTCACTAGCATTGAAGTCACCACCCAGATGTATCGTTTTGTCCAGGCATCTGTCAGGGAGTTTGTTCATGGACTGGTTCAGAATCTCGAGTTTCTCTGCATTTTCATCTGGGGGTCAAAAGAAGCTGCCAAGTACAAGTGATTTGGCTCCCTGGAGGTTTACCTTTGCCCAGATGACTTTAGCCTCGGTGTTTGCTTCCGCAAGTTCGCTGAAGTAGCATGATTTTATCCGGTTGTACTAAATATAGCAAGTCCCTAATAAGTCCCCATGTCCCGAAGACCCTAAGTCCCCTCAGATACAAAATACAACAAGTTCCTCAAAACACACCGCTAATAGCGTCAAAAATTAAAAATTAGAGACTTTATCATAGAACTGCATGTTGACTATTTATTTTTGTTTTTATTCGTTTGTTTTTTCAAAATTAAAAGCAGTAAATGCTTGACAATCTTTTGTTATTTTGTGCAGCAGTTCCGGCGATCTCAGTCGCGTGTGTGAAAAATAAAAGTTCAACTTTTAAAAGAGATGCTTTTGAAATGCTATCTGAAAATGTTTTTTTGATACTTGTTTTATTTTTTATTTTATTTTTTTTTTATTTCATTTTTGTTTGTTTGTTTATTTTATCATGTTTAAAGAAGGTCCACCGGCTTGAGCACTCTAATATTTTACCTGTTCAAAACAAGCTAGTGCTTAAGTTCTGTCCGGCTTTCATCCACAATTAAATCTCTCTGTTCCGATCCTGGCTGCTAAAAGTGCAGAGAAATGAATAAATAAATAAATAAATAAATAAATAAATAAATAAATAAATAAATAAATAAATAAATAAATAAATAGTTTAAGCAAAACTAGTCGACGCAAGTTGTAACGGGTGAAACAAACGCAAACACCGAATAGCAAGCGCTTGCTTTAATTTCATCATGTTTTGTGAATTAAATCTGGAAAATAATTTACAAAAATCATCATTGAGAATCATGCTTTGAAAAGTACAATTTCAGTAAATAACGTCATAAATAATTATAAACAACGAAACTGCCAATCCGAATTTCCGAAGTGTTTGTTTATAAACAGTCAAAAAAAGTTCCGAATTTATCTTTATCGATGAAAATGCTCCATATATACTTAATAATTGCACATAATAAACACATTTGACAGTCCTTTGCAAATTCATGTCTTAGATTAAATTTTGTGAGTGCTTTACATGATAAATGATGTGTTTTGAAGGGACTTACTGTAATTAGTACATGATGGGACTTAGCGACTTATTAGGGACTTGCTGTATTTAGTACGAGCCATTGTATTGCTATGAATACGCCTCCACCATGTAGGGTTCTGTCTTTCCTATATACTTTATATTCTGGTGCGATTTTCTCTGTAGTATGAATGGTGTTGTCTAGTTTGGATTCACACCCTAGTATGGCATCTGGTTTAATATAGTCAACTGCAGCTGCGAACTGGGCTTTTTTTACTCTTTATGCCTTCGCAGTTTACAATCATGGTTCTCCAGTTGTTGCTTGCCTTAACGGTCATGCATTGAATGTAGGGGTCTTTAGATGAGTCGACTGATGTGTTATCCGACGCAGTTTCGTGTCGGGCGCTCTGATGTTGTTGCATTGACCGGGGTGAGCTGGATGTCGCCGGGTGGAAGCTTCAGACAATCGAAGCAATGGAACTGTTCGCTTTTGTGGCAGAGCCAAGAATGCTGTATTTATTTTCTAGAATGACTTCATATGTGTGGAACGTGAATGACGCAAGATTTGGTGCATCGCATTTGGCGCATATCCACGATATTTCTAGGCGGATTAGCAATTCTCAATGGATGGTAAAGAAAAGCCTTTGCAGAGAGTGTCCTATCATAGGAAAACTTTCTCTACTTCAATCATCTTCCAACCTGAAAGCTTCTACTATGGTGACAGTCGACCTTCTGAGCATTTTACATAGGAGGGCGACAGTCGTCTCCTCTTACAGTTTTAGGAATGACAGACCTAAAACATATTCCTCTTTGATACTTACAGAACACAAAAATAATTCAACAAAACATTTTTTATATGCATGCAATATTTATTTCATATCAAACAAAATACAGAAAACACGAAGGTTGTATTATTAACTACAAGGCAAAAGTATAAACATTAATTTATAGTACATTGAATTACACAAACATAATAAAAAAAGTTTTATGCCCACTACTGTGAATACGATTTCTTGATAACGACACCCTTAAACTAGGTCATAAGTTCATAAATAACTGATGGGGTAATTTGAACCAATTTTGGCATGTAGTATAATTGGGTCAAAAGTAATTCGTTTATGCGCAAAAAATTTATTTGCAGCACGGAGGGAACCCAGGAACAAAAATAGAAACAAATGCAAACACCCATATTTCAAAAGCTGCATGGACCAAAATATTGTATTTTTGTTTGAAACTTCTTTAGGACCAGCGGAATCAGGTGGCCCAAAAGTATTGCCAACGGTTTTGTCATGGGGTGCCGTATAGAGATACCCATTTTAACGCTTAGCAATGGCAAAATTTTTAATCTTTCTTGTGCCGCATCAACTTAGTATTCTTCTTCAGAAACTTTGGGTCAAATCTAAACTAATTTGGTACACAGCATCTTGGGGGAGTATACTCTGAGTTTTGTTCCCAAAAATGTCTCTACTCTCCTTGGCTTGGCGGTAATTCCCCCAAACTCTTAGCTTTCTGGTATGGAACTTCATTTAGTGATAAAGATTTAAGTTCGTTCAAAGAAACTCGATAGGCCAATATATCCATTTTGGGCTCAACCTAAAATTTCTGTTTCCAGAATCGATTGTCAGATTGGAACCAGAATGTTTCATGTAGTATAATTGGGTTATAAATACATATAACTATGCCCGAAGTTTTTTTTTTGCTGCCACATGTGAACCACATGAGTTAAAAAAAGAAGAATTTACTGCAGGGATCGGAATATTGTTATTTGATATGAAGGTTCCTCAGAATTGGTGGAATTAAATGGATCCAAAAATTGTTATTGCTTATGTCGTGGGATGCCGTACTGGGGATGCCCACTTTACCACTGTTGGTAATGGGAAAATGCCGAATCACCATCTTTCTTGTTCTTTATAACTTTTGGGCCAAATCTAGACTAAAATGCTTACAGCCATATCTAAAAAACTGCATGCACCACAATATTGGTATTTGGTATGAAGCTTTCTTAGGACCAATGGAATCAGATGGATGGAGCTGAAACGGTTAAGGTTTTTTTTGATCGATTAATCACATGGATTAACCTTGGTTAACCGATTAATCACTTGACCAAATAGATATCTGAATAATAGATAGCTGCCATACCTTTGACGATTTACAGCATGAACCCTTCACTGACGTAACAAACAAAACAGACTAGGCCTGTACACAAAAATCTCCATTCAAATTCATTATGTTTTTAATTTTTGTCTCAAAAACATAGCTTATGACCCCTCACTGGAACGAGCTCGTTGAGCTCGTTCCAATGAGGGGGTCATAAGATATGTTTGTGAGACAAAAATTGAAAATTTTTAGTAATTCATTAATAAATTCAGCAAGCATCGTCTGCTACCCCCACTGGTTAAAGGGTTAAGAATGACCATTTCCAGCTGTTGATAGGGTATGATGATCATGCAAGTAAACAAGCATGTCAGCAAGTGACTTGCATGCTTTACTCTGTCTCATATAACTGAAGTGAGTCTGTGTGACGATACCTGTCTGTTTTGGAGCAAGTTTGTTCCTTTGTTGACCCATATAAGTAGTTCAAAAGTAACAGTTAAACGATCAATAACTTTTTGGATCGATCAAGATGTTGATCATTGATTAATCGGTTAATTGGTTAACCGTTTCAGCCCTACATATGGACTCCCAAAACTGGCAGTTTTTTTATCATGGGTATGCCCATTTTAACACTGTTGGTAATGGGAAAAAGCATCTTTCTTATTCAACTTGATCTTTTTCTTCAGAACCTTTACACCAAATCTAAACTAACTTGGCACAAAGCATCTTGATGGAGTGTACTCTTTCGAATTCCCATCCAAAACAACTGCTATTTCCCTTAATGACCCAAAAGCCAAACAGCTTTAAAAGTAATCTTCCCATGAACCACTGCCACGAATGCTTAGATTCATGGTGGCAATCTTCTTTTAGAGATTCTGATTAACGTTTGTTCAAAAGAAATTAAGTCAATATTTAGGCTCCCTGAGTGTGTGCTTGTGTGGGGGAGGGGGGAGGGGCACCGATTTTGGGCACCTACCAACATTTCTATTTCCAGAACCGTACTGATTTGTCATGTAGTACAATTGGATCAGGAATCCTTCATTTTTGTTTTAACATTTTTTTCTGCAGCCCTGTGTGAAATAAATTGGTGCTATTTGAAACGAAGCTTCCTTGGGGCAGGTACAGTCAGATGAATAAAAAAAGTTCTGTCAGATTTGTCATGAGGGTACCACATGAGTACGCCCATTTTGGTAATGGAAAAATGCCAGTTACAGTACAGTCACCATGAACTGGTCGTAATCCATGCGTGGGCAGTAATGTCCACGCATGCGTTTACCAGGTCATAAAAATCATCATCAGCAAAATTTTAATTAATGAAGCCCCATTTTTTTAGGATTATTCCTATAATTATTTTTTGGAATCTAAAATTATTGCGTCTGTGGAAATATTGCCCACTTGTGGAAAGTGACCAGTCCATGATGGCCGTACTGTATCATATTTCTTGTGCTCCATCAACTAAGTCATCTTCATTTTGTTCAGTCAAACTAAAGTTATCGTCCGAAAACCATATTCGGGACGGACATACAGACGTTCCACCGCAGATGCACTTGTGAGGTGTTTTTAGTGTTAGGTATGGGGAAAATCGCGCACCTTACAAATGAGTCTTTTGCCCCTCACAAGTTGAAAAATATCTCACAAATGGGTGGTGTACTAACGGTTTAATCCCCCGTTCGCACAAGTAACAATTGTACAAGGACGCTCACCTCGCAGGGTCATCTGCGGTGGCCCGTATATACGTATGTACGGACGGATGGTCAAGGGTAACACTTGAGGCCCCAGCCAAAATTGGTGGGAGCATAAAAATTTCTGTTGGATTTGCCACGAGGGTACCATATGAGTATGTCCATTTTGGTAATGGAAAAATGCCAATTTATCATCTTTCGAGCTCACCATCAACTAAGTCCTCTCTTCAGGACCTGCCAAATATAAATTAGCATGCCACCCATCATCTTGGTGGAGTACACACTATCAATATTTTTTTCCAAAAGAATTGCTGTTCCCCTTGGGGGTTGTGATTATGCCATACAGTTAAAACTAGAAGTCCTGTCACGAATAGTGCGCTTATCTAGGCTTAATTGCGCGTTGGAATTGCGCGCAATTGCCATATCAAATGACATCCAAAGCACGGCAGGTTCTCCTGGTTATTCATAGCAAACACATGCAATGTTTCTGCCAATGGACCTCCGGGTTACCCGGAGGTCCATTGGCTGACACATTGCTTGTGCACAGGCCATATGTACAGAATTTGATAGCTTTACTATGGCCATAATGCGTACATTAACGCGAAGATCAACGTGCTATTTGTGCGCATTTCACGACAGGACTTCTAGTTTTAACTGTAAGTTTAAATATAGAATATACCCATAGTAGCTTGGTGTACCAAATGTTCACGAGTGGTGGAGGAGTGTTAACAGCGCGCCGTTCAGGAGTGGTTAACAACACTTCACCACGAGTGGTGAACATTTGGTACTCCATGCTACTTTGGTTATATTTTGTTTATAACATGATCGTCAGATTATTAAGAGTTCAAATGTATATCAGACGTACACACACAGGCAAATCCGTTTTTGTTTTTGTGGGCAGTACTGCCGCTGTCACTTTTATCGCCGAAAGCAACTGGAAAAACTCAGGCCATTTTGTCATTTTAATAACACACTATTTAATGTTATGGATGCTTTATTAACGCGAGGCGACGTGCAATGAAGTTAGACAAGTTTGCATTCAGATCGACGTCACCAAAGGTCAACTTGGATGTAGTTCCACTGTAGGTTTAAATTTTAACTACTGAAATCCCATTGCTGTCGTGTTCACCACAGTTGGTGTATAAAGCTAAAATTTATGTCATAGGCTTTTCATATATAGTATTATTGGTAATCATGGCATAAATTAACATGCCACCCATCATCTTGGTGGAGTATACGCTTTCAGGCATTTTTCCAAATGAGGTACAATTCCCATTGGGATGGGATTAGACCGAATGTTTAAAATGCTTTAAAAATCTACTGCTCACGAACCTCCAGAAAGAATGCTTTGATATTCGGTTAGGAACTTTCTTTGGCGATGGCGATTGATACACGTTCAAGGAAAATTTATAGGTCAATATTTGGGCTCAGGTTGGGAGGATGCCCATTGTAGGCTTCATCTAGAATGTCTATGTTCAGGAACAAAGGGATGGTATTGATACAGTGGAGTCCACTTAATTGGATATCTCTTAACTGAATAATCCCGTTAATTGAATATAATTTCCCAACATAAGACCATTTACCATACCCCTAGTACAAATTTGACCTGTTAATTGAATATAGGTTATAGAGTAAACTCCTGATAATTGAATAAAAACTCTTGTGACCTGTCGAGAGATTACCCTGGCTCTACCCAGTTTTCCTTTGTTAATAGCGCTATTTGGCCTCAGTACATCCTATACAGGTATTTAATCTATTATATCTTGTTTGACATAGCTCATGGAGCTCTGTCAAACAAGATATAATAGAATAAATGCTAAGTTTATCTCTAGAATACAGGAAAGTGACACAATCCCTGTTAATTGAATACTCCTTTTAATTGAATAATTTTCATTGGCAAAGTGGTTATTCAATTAACAGGGTTCCACTGTATTAAGTATTAATTACGTCACAAGTACTCGATTCATGCCTGAAAACTTTTTTGCCACCTCGTCGAGTGAATACCAAAAGTTACTGAAAGTGTCAATGACACTGTGTCTTATCTTGACTGTGTGCAGTGTTTGATGAAAAGGTTTCCATAACAATAATTTGAGGTATAGACTGTACTAATGAATTGAGGCCTAGGTTAATGTGACCCTCACAGTTAACGTTACCAAGTTACAGTAAAATCATTCCAAAACTAGACATCGTGTAACGGATTTGGTAACAGCAGTTGAAATATAATATACAATAGAAGTTCTAAATTACTCTGTTATAATTCGTCTGCTCATAACAGAGGTGTAATTCTATTTTTGTTGGCTTCAAGTCATTTCCATGTTTAAAATGAATCGATGTATCTTATTGGTTCGCATCGTAGTGCATTTGCTGCTCTTTCATTTGTCAAGGTGAAAGCGAGGGATCAATCAGATTCCAGTATTTGAAATCTTTCCCCGCGAAATTATCCTATATAAGAGCGGTCTCGCTCATAATTCGTCGTCCACTTCATGTTTGGGAAAAGCTTTAACTAGCTGGCCAAACTTAAACCATATACTAGCTTAGTATGGGGAAACTTTGTAACCTGTAAAAAGGTTAACCGTAATAGATACCATCATTTTCGGACCCATTCTACTCGGCCCTGGTGAGAATCACCGTTTCTGACACCGATTCCTCTCCAGTTCCGAGTTCTGTGAGAACCATTCAAGTCAATAGACTTGCTGGGTGGAATTTTAACCCTCGTTTTGGTAAAAGTGTAGCGGACCCGTGGTTTTTGATCCGTCATTCATATTCATGTCCATTTCATATCATACTATTTTTGGCTTCTTAATAAACCACATTTTAACTGTAGTTCCAGTTTTATTGTGAATTCATCTAGACCACAACATATACAGTTAAAACTAGAAGTCCTGTCATGAACTGTGCGCTTATCCAGGCTTAATTGCGCGTAGAAATTGCGCGCAATTGCCATATCGAATGGCATCCAAAGCATGGCAGGTTCTCCTGGTTACTCATAGCAAACACGTGCAATGTTTCTGCCAATGGACCTCTGGGTTATCCGGAGGTCCATTGGCTGTAACATTGCTTGTGCACAGGCCATATGTACAGAATTTGATAGCCTCACTATGGTCATAACGCGTAGATTAACACGCAGTTTGGCGTGCTGTTTGCGCGCATTTCATGACAGGACTTCTAGTTTTAACCGTAACTTAATGTTTATTCTACCTCCAGAGTTGAGTTATATTTTATCCATGGCTTGGTAGTTGATCCAGATCCTCACGAATCTGAAGAACAACAGGGAGATTTCGGCCAGGGTTCAAGCCCCTGGAGAGTCGTTAGCCCCACCCCTGTTACACATCGTACATGTACCAATCAAATAATTGCTCTTGCTCCCCACCAATTACGGACACACTCCTCTCTTTTGACAGCTTGTGCCAGGTGAGCGTTTTAGGCTCACTGGAACCTCTAATTTTAGAAAAATACAAGAAAGGACGCAAAATACATATTAGCCTAAAATTTCCAAGTTTTACAGTTCGTGCTGTAAACAACTAGACCAAAGAATTGTTTGCACTGTCCCACACAACCTCAGTTTCATCTACACTAGTATTGTTGAGAATTGTGTTTTCTACAAGTGAATCATTAGCATTTCAATAGATGTGGCAGCTACCAATAATTATGTTTCGCAGTTTTTGGAAGATAACATAATCCTATTATTAAATCACAGAAAAAAATATGGTAATACAATTGGCTAAAACACTCGGTAGATGTGTTGGTTTTCTACTGATTTCTTATATTTTTTCAACAATCGATTGATATGTCGTCGCTCTGTCATTGTTGTCATAAAATAGCGCAAGTAGATTGATGTAATGATTCCAAATACCCAATTGCGATAAAAATAGAAATAGTATTTCCAACGTGCTCCTTTCTTCTATTTTCCTGTTCAATTATAACACTCCAATACATGAACAAATAAGGTAATGCACATTGTTTAAAACTAGAAGTCCTGTCATGAACTGTGCGCTTATCTGGGCTTAATTGCGCGTAGAAATTGCGCGTAGAAATTGCGTGTAGAAATTGCGCGCAATTGCCATATCGAATGACATCCAAAGCACGGCAGGTTCTCCTAGTTACTCATAGCAAACACAGGCAATGTTTCTGCCAATGGACCTCCGGATTACCCGGAGGTCCAATGGCTGACACATTGCTTATGCACAGGCCATTGCTGGTGCATAGCGGTTGATTGTCTATCACCTTTCATTACAAACATTATTCAATCATCACTCCAGGAAGGTTGTGTACCAACAGAGCTGAAAATAGCCCTGGTTTCACCATTAATCAAGAAACCGTATCTTGATCCTGATATCCTGAAAAATTATCGTCCTGTTTCCAATCTACCCTTTATATCCAAAATTTTAGAAACAAACAACTTATGCAACACCTCTCAACAAATTGCCTATTGGAACCATTTCAATCGGCCTATCAGGCGAAACATAGTACGGAAACTGCTCTGTTAAGGGCCTGTAATGATATAATATGTTCATTAGGTGAACGTAGATCAGTTCTTCTGGTCTTATTGGATCTTTCCGCTACCTTCGATACCGTTGATCATTTCCGTCTCTTATCCACAATGCAACAGCTTGGAATCAAGCTTCTCTAGGTCCACTTTTGTGAATAAAAAAAATTAAAATCACATCTTTTCAGAGAGGCTTTTGACAGTATGTAACCTGCTGGCCTTCAGATCGACATGCTATTTTTGCGCATTTCATGACAGGACTTCTAGTTTTAACTGTATATAAGTTGAAATTAAATTCATTTTGTTGCATGTGAATATACTGTTTTTGTTAAAAAAATATGTAATAAACGAGGAATTTGCAATCGATTTTTTTCTATCATAATAATAAAACAATAACTGACTTTCCTTAAGGTTGATACAAGGAATTATCAACCCTTGAAAAGTAATATTCACCAAGGCCATAGGCCTTGGTGAATATTACTTTTCGAGGGTTCCATAATTCCTTGTATCACCCTGAAGAAAAGTCAATAAGTGAACACTAATACAGGCATAGGTTTACTAGGAAAATATAGGTAAAAGTTTTTTGGATAATAATAAAACAACAGTTGGCGTACCTAGAGTTTGATACAGTAGAACCTGTCTTGAGAGACCGCCCTTTGGGCCACACAAAAACAGGTCTCAGGTTTTCTCAAGTCAGTGAATAACCAACCACAAAATTCAGAAATGGAGAAGAATGGATATTTGTAATTACTTTGTAGCTGTTCTTTTTTATGAAGTTTTTGTAACAAATTGAAATGGACTGTTATAAAAATTATAAAAATAAATTAGTGTTGAAAATCTTCATTGAAGATTTTCAACACTAATTCATTTTTATAATTTGTATAACAGTCCATTTCAATTTGTTACAAAAAGATTTTCAACACAAATTTATTTTTATTCCTATCTGTCACATTTCAGGAATGTATGAAATTGTTTTTTTAGCAATAATTCTAATCTTTTCACAGGGGTCTTATAGGAATATCTCAAACTTTAATGAGTTAACAATTGAAACCCATTTAAGAGCTTTTAATACTTTTAATTATGTTAGTATACCACAATGGATTTTCCAATTCCAGAACAGGTAAAAAGCTTTTGTCATGGTTGCAGCCTTCAAAGGTGCGGTCTCCCAAGACAGGTCCATTATGGCATACAAATACAAGTTGGTACCAGGTCACAGTGGTCTCTCAAGACATGTGGTCTCTCAAAACATGTGGTCTCCTAATAGCAGGTTCATTATAGAGTAAAACCAATCGGTGCCTGGCAGATCAATATTAGGCGAAGCTGAAGGCCTCGCCTAATATTGATCTCACTTCCCCTCATATCACACCATATTCGCTCACTGAAAGCCCCATAATGTATTTATTATGCCAGTCCTTTGAAAGAGACACAACCATGAGTGTACCCAGAATCCTAGCTCAAATGTTCTGTTATCACTATCAGGGAATTTCCCGGTTTTACGTCATGTGAAGGTCACGCTAGTAGCAGGCGCTAACACAACGGAGTTTTCTTCTCAATAAACAGGAATTTATATTAACATTTCACAACTTTAATTCAGTGTTAAGTAAGGGAAAAATAAAACGACTGGAGCAAATGGATTAACAAATCTTTCAAGAAGGTAAGTGGGAACAGTTTCATTCATTATTTGTTGTTAATGGTGATATTAATGTTTCCGACTCTGCAGTTCTATACATGTCGTTTTAGTGATTTATTTATTGTATTTATTTACATTTGTTTATTAAATTTCTTCTAAACAACAGACACACACACGAAATTATTTGTTGTTCGTTGAACACGCAAAATTAGCAAAGACATCGAAGCGAACGTCGGATGTCAAAAACAAAATATTGGAACTGACCGTATATAAGTTCTATATACGGCCAGCTCGAAGATACACAGTCTCATATACGGTCACTAGATAATGAAGCTGATTGGTCAATAACAATTACTGGCATAATAATATTCTATCAAGGATCACTTCAAACTATAATGGAAAAAAGACTGACAAGACACATCTGCAAACTACATTTTAAAGATCCCCAGGGATCGTGAGACTTAAATAATAATCTGTATTTGGCGTAATGGTAAGGCTGGGTGTAATAATTGCATCTTAGAAGTTGCAAAGTAATACAGTAGAATCCTCTTAATTGAATATTCATTTTGCCAGTGAAAATTATTCAATTAGCAGGAGTATACAATTAACAGGGATTTGGTCAGTTTCCTGTGTTCTGGAGATAAACTGAGCATTTATTCTATTATATCTTGTTTGACAGAGCTCTGTCAAACAAGATATAATAGAATAAATGCCTGTATTGGATGTATTGAGGCCATAAAGTTTGATAAATAAGGGGAATTTGGTGCGTGTCACACTAATGTTTTCGACATATTACAAAAATTTATAAACAATTAACAGAAGTTTACTCTACAACCCATATGCAATTAACAGATCAAATTTGTACTGAAGATATGGTAAATGGTTTTGTGTTTGAAAATTATATTCAATTAACAGGGATATACAATTAAGAGATATCCAATTAAGTGGGCTCCACTGTATTTTATTTCCAAGCAGATAAAATTATATGATTTTATTGTCTTGGAAAAGTGTACATTAAAGCCACTCAACTTTTATCAGGTTGTTTTGTTTTTTCTCACTAATCTGGTAATCATACTTTGTTCTACATGTAGCCTGTGTAAAACATGAATATGCCAAGACTGGAATCAATAGCATAGCTACTGAAAAAATACAGGGTTAACAGAATTATGTGAAAAAATTAAAAAGTGTAATTCAGGAAAATATATTGATATTTCATCTACACTGAATTATTTAAGGAAAAATAATGTGTTACTTGCAGTCATTATTATCAATCATTGTTTCAAAACCGTATTCATCATATTCCGAGGACCTTGAGGTTTTTGAGTGGGTGAATTTGATCACGTGTATTTATATTTCGACAGATTACAGTACAGTCGCCGTGGATTGGTCATAATCCATGTGTGGGCAGTGGTGTCCATGCATGCATTTACCAGGTAATAAAACACATTATCAGCAAAATTATAATTAATGAAGCACAGGGTTGTACACGGTGCTTCATTACTCAAATGCTTGATGATTATTCCTATAATTAGTGTTTAGAATTTAATATTATTGCGTCCATGGAAAGTGACCAGTGCATTCCTGTTAACCCTTTACCCAATGCAGTCGATATCAACCTATAATATATCATTTTTAAAATTTTTTCAAAAATTTTCAACAAAGACATATCATGTGACCCCTCTTTGGAACGAGCTCGACGAGCTCGTTCCAAAGAGGGGTCACATGATATGGTTTTGTTGAAATGTCTCGAAAAATAATATATTTTCCGCTGCTGAATTTGCATATTACGCGGGTGGATGCGGGCGATTCGTTGCGTAAAGGGTTAACTTATAATATACATGAGTTCGATACAAAATCTGATCAAAGAAATTTTGTTTTAAAAAAACGATATTTTCTGTAAACATAATTTGATAACAGTGTGACTCTTTTAGTGCATTCATCATTACATGGAATGTTTTCGAGCTAAAACAATCAGCGATTGGTGATATAAGGCAGCGACCAATTGAAATTCAGCACAATTCAAAGAAATTTCTAATTGCAAAGATTGCATTCCATTGTTAAGAGCCTCAATTACAATTTTTTGGTTTTTGAGACAGTCCTCTAGATGAGTGGATACAAAATATACTTGTAAAAAAATGTGCCATCATGACCTGGGTGTTTTTTGACATGCGAAGATCGAATATATATATTAAACGTTGACGCAATGCAATGATGAAACTTATTGGGAAATGACGCAAAAAAGTATTTTTTTACACTTAATTTGTATAATATAAAGCCATTAACCCTTTACCCAACGCAGACGGTATCAAAATTTATTATTTTAAATTTCATTTTTTCAAATCTTTCAAAAAATTTCAACAAAACCATATCATGTGACACCTCTGTGTAACGAGCTCATCGAGCTCGTTCCAACGAGGGGTCACATGATATGGTTTTGTTGAAATTTTTTGAAAAATAATATTTTTTTCAACTGCTTAATTTGCATATTACGCGGGCGGGTGCGGGCGATTCGTTAGGTAAAGGGTTAACAACACACTATAGCAACACAAATAGAACATAAGCTTTAACTGGTAGAGTGCCAAATTATTTCTGGTCATCACAATTTGTTATTTGTTAACATGTCCTTGCATTGTTAAAATTTAGGGGAGAGTGCACACAAATTGTAACCCGGCAAATCCTTAAACACCAAATAATTTCACTTCAAAGATAATATGAAGTACATCCACTGAATATGAAGTCTTTAACAACACACTATAGCAACACAAATAGAACATAAGCTTTAACTGGTAGAGTGCCAAATTATTTCTGGTCATCACAATTTGTTATTTGTTAACATGTCCTTGCATTGTTAAAATTTATGGGAGAGTGCACACAAATTGTAACACGGCAAATCCTTAAACACCAAATAATTTCACTTCAAAGATAGTATGAAGTACATCAACTGAATATGAAGTCTTTAACCCTTTATCCAACGCAGACGATATCAAAATTTATTATTTTAAATAAAAAAATTCAAATTTTTCAAAAAATTTCAACAAAACCATATCTTGTGACCCCTCGTTGGAACGAGCTCGACGAGCTCGTTCCAATGAGGGGGTCACATGATATGGTTTTGTTGAAATTTTTTGAAAAATAATCGTTTTTCAAGTGCAGAATTTGCATATTACGCGGGCGGATGCGGCCGATTCGTTAGGTAAAGGGTTAAGTTGAGTTACCTGTACTTCCGATTAAAGCCCATATATGGGCGTCCAGCACTCTACCAGTTAAGATATACATGTACAATAAAGTAAGGAATTCCTGGAGTGACAGATCTCTACATTTTGATACAAAAACACAGTTATTAATAATAATCTGGCTTTGGTATGTGTAAACTTTTGCTCTGACTCATGGAAGACTGCAAGAAAAAGATATAATCTGTTAATATTAACCCTTTTACAGCCACGCCCACTTCAGCCATATAATGGAGGACCCCTACGCCTGTATAAGAGGAAGTTTAATAAAATTTATGACATACTTGGAAATTCTAGCATCTGATTAACTGTTGGATAGCGCTCTCGAAGCCCTTTCCAACAATTAATCAGATGGTACAGTTAAAACTAGAAGTCCTGTCACAAAATGCGCGCTTATCTAGGCTTAATTGCGCGTAGGAATTGCGCGTGATTGCCATATGAAATGACATCCAAAGCATGGCATGTTCTCCTGGTTACTCATAGCAAACACAGGCAATGTTACCCGGAGGTCCATTGGCTGAAACATTACTTGTGCACAGGCGATATGTACATAATTTGATAGCCTTACTATGGTCATAACGCGTAGATTAACGCGCAGATCAACGTGCTATTTGTGCGCATTTCATGACAGGACTTCTAGTTTTAACTGTAGGTTTGATAAAATAAATTACAATAGTCGCTTTCTGAAGCATAAGTGTTAAACACTCTAAATCCAATGAATAACCAACAAAATGCAAAATAAAAACAAGAGGCCATAGGGAGCACGAGATTCTCCAATAAGGGGCAAATCCTCAACATAAAACAAAAACAACGAAAACTCCAAAGTAACTAGAAACCCACATTACATGTAACTCCCTGCATGCTCCAGGCAGATATTCCTGCCCAGGACAGGAAATATCTTGCCACAAAAAAGGATAAAATATGAGCATTTTCAACAAAAGTTTACCTTGCAAATTGTACCGACCTTTTTAGCAATGATTTCTTGAGTCAAATGTTCATGAATTTTCCATCAAGTCTAGTTATGGCTGCTGTGAAGCAGCCTTGACAAAATTTAATGAAAAACATTTCAAAAACACTCAGCGGATTAAGAGTTAAAGAGCCATGTACAGTTAAAACTAGAAGTCGTGTCACGAATAGCGCGCTTATCTAGGCTTAATTGCGCGTTGGAATTGCGCGCAATTGCCATATTGAATGGCATCCAAAGCACGGCAGGTTCTCTTGGTTACTCATAGCAAACACATGCAATGTTTCTGCCAATGGACCTCCGGGTTACCCGGAGGTCCATTGGCTGAAACATTGCTTGTGTACAGGCCATATGTAGAGAATGTGATAACTTTACTTGGGCCATAACACGTACATTAACACGCATATCAACATGCTATTTGTGCGCATTTCATGACATGACTTCTAGTTTTAACTGTAAGTAGAGACAAACCAAATTACTGTAAAAGTCCCAAATTCTTTAGAATTCAAATAAATATACACAAAATGCCTTTGACTCACACAGTTGATGGCAGATGGGAAAAGTGCCCGAAAGTCTGCTACCTCATTTGTTACTGAAGTTTACAATTGATAATAAAATATTATTTCATGAGAATAACTTGTGGCCACATTTGCTTCAGATATCCAAGAGCAGAACCTGCAATTCAAAACAATTCCAAGACTAGGCAACAGGGCCGCGTACAGACGAATGCCAGCACTGTCTGCTTTTCCCGTGAAAGTCTCCATGCTGAAATGTTGATTTTTGTCATGTGATAACCCCCCATCCCACCCAACATACTCATACATGCACAAATTGATTAGAACATGATTTTGGAGTTCTTGGAAATTCAAAGAAGAACCACGATACTTTTGATAAAGTCTGTAGTGTGAGGGCGATCTCTCTCATAATGCCATTTCAAAAGGCATTCAGTATATCAGTGAATTTTGTCTTCGCCACCCTTGATCTAAACATAAAGAAAAAGCATGACATTCTTCTAAAAAAATAGTCATACGTGTTGGCTTTTTCCTTCATGCAGCCCTATCTATGCATCTTTAACTGGTAGAGTGCTGGAAGCCCATATTTGGGCTTTATTCTGAAGTGCAGGTACTGCAACTTAAAGGCTTCAAATTCAGTGGCTGTGCATAATGTTATCTTTGAAGTGATATTATTTAGTCTGTTAAGAGTTGCCTTGTTACAATTTATAGGAGAGTGCCTGTGGGCACTCTCCTATAAATTGTAACAAGGCAAAGACATGTGAAAAAATTTTGGTGGCCAAATAAAATTTAGCACTCTACCAGTTAAGTGTTTCAAATTCCAAGCTTTGTTTTTAGATATTTGAAGCTATATAGCTATGTGTTTTTCTCATGAGCTATGTTTTATCAGTTCTAGTTGGAATGCTGAAAATTAAAATTCCCACTCACTGATTGGATGAGACATTGCTAAGTTTTTTCTCTGTTTATGGTTCCTGTACCATATGTTAACGTTTGATGTCACCACGCAAAATATTAGAAATTTTTTAATAAAAATTGTATTTCTGTAAACAAAAATGGATTTGGCAAACAGGCTATGCCTATAAATAACTTAACCTTAGCAAAATATTAGAAACGATATTGCCCGTTTTGTAATTATTCATCAACAGAGTGACTTGCAAGGCGCTTCATTTTTTGTAGGTTTGTGTTCCGAATGAAGTGTTGATTAAATTAAGATGGTGTGCCTGATTTACAATTTGTCCAGTCACTTCAGGGGTACACCAGTGATAAATTTACTGAACTTCATCATGCGGTACATAAGTTTATTTACTGAACTTGTGATCTTTAAAAGCTGTCTTGTTCATTTTGTAATGTGGTTTGGGGCAGGGATGTGGCTAGATGTTTCTGATTGGGTGTGTGGAGTAAAGCATTTTCAACTGGAGAGAGGGGACGGGAGGGGGAACCCCCTCCCAGTCTCTCCCCCAGTTGTAAATTCACTACCGAGAAACATTTTGAAATTGAAGCCATGCATGGGGGCATAAAACTGATTTTAGTAACTGAAATGCCAACACATTTATGATAGAATTATCAGGTTATTATTTGGTATTATTACCACTCAATCTAAAAGTTACTAGTCGATTAACATGATTTTGGAGTGCCGTTAAAATTCAATAATTTCGGTGACGTCATTCGACGGAGCCGGGCCGCGGGCGACAATGGTATAAATAGCCATTAGCCATTTAGTTTCCATGGTCTAATGAATTACTCCCATTCGGATGACGTCCCTTTGTATTTCTGAACTGAAGTCCAACGCACGATCAAAACAGAAATATCGAACCGACTTCAGTGATTATTTCTTCCAGCAATTCCCTCGTGCGTCGTGCGGTTGGCTGTAACAGGGAGTGGTAATAAGAGTAATAACATGATTGTTGTCAGGCATCATGATTCATTAGCGGCCCTGCAGCAATGATGAACAGCCCTTCGGCTTATTAACGGCCCTCGACTTCGTCGAGGGCCGTTAATAAGCCGAAGGGCTGTTCATCATTGCTGTAGGGCTGCTAATTAATCATAATGCCTTCCAAAATCATGTTATTGTTATATTATTCTGGGAATTGAATATGTGCTAAACAGATGCTGAAGTTGAGAACTTTGAGCAATTCACTATGTCCTAACATTTAGTCAGATCTTATACAGTAATGATCAGTTTTAGATGTTTCATCATTTTGTAACTGAGAATGACGGAATAAACTCACGACAACGATTTCACATGATGTGATTTCTAAAGTGCATTTCAAGGTTGGACGTTTTGTTTTTTAACAGTTGGAAGTTTTGCCGATCAGGAAGTAAAGGAGACATCAGCGTCATCAAGTACAGTTAAAACTAGAAGTCCTGTCATGAAATGCGCACAAATAGCACGTTGATATGCACGTTAATGTACGCGTTACGGCCCAAGTAAAGCTATCAAATTATGTACATATGGCCTGTGCACAAGCAATGTTTCAGCCTATGGACCTCCGGGTAACCCGGAGGTCCACTGGCAGAAACATTGCATGTGTTTGCTATGAGTAACCAAGAGAGCCTGCCGTGCTTTGGATGCCATTCGATATGGCAATTGCGCGCAATTCCAATGCGCAATTAAGCCTAGATAAGCGCACTATTCGTGACAGGACTTCTAGTTTTGACTGTAAGCTATAAAATCCAGATAGATGGAATTTCCAACTACTCACGACTTGCCCTCCGAATTTCCAACTATAGGATATTTTGGCCAGGGTTGGCGGGGACCCCACAACCCCCTGTTTCCATTCCCTGGTTTGAGGCTATGAGCAGGATCTTATTGAAACGTATACATTGTGGTGATGAATTGACAGTAACAAGGTCTGAAATTTGCAGCTCAAGGTGTATTTTCAACTTCATTGATTCGTATTTCGGTTAACTGGAAGAGTGCAACATTACTTTTAAAGGTGATTTGAGTATACATGAGTATTTTTTTCAGATACCATGCAAGTAGCAATGTGAGCCTTAATTTTGCAAGATATTCTTCATAAATAATTGTTTTATTACCATTTACCACTCAGACCAAGTCATCACAAAAACTTTTGTTAAAATCTGAAGCCTCATTGACACCCCTCAGGGCCACCATACAGGCTTGATGCTAAAACATCATACTTACTAAGATGCTGTCTGCTAAACATTCAAGCATTGGGAACAGTGACCCCACAAGTTTAATTCGAATGGAACCTCATCAGCTTGTTCAATGTGAAACGATTCTGGAGTAGTGCTTTGGAAATAGAAGATTTTGAATGGGTTTTTCCCCATTACCCATAATATTAAACTGTTAAAACCATTGCACCTCTTCTAATGCCATCAGCAGGGTTTGGTGAACATACAGTACGTGGAAAGTGGATTGTAACTAAATCACCCGCGGAGTGGAGTTATCACCCAAGCTATAACTTTCAAATTTTGTACATATCGACAAAAAACACAAGCAACGTTTCAGCCAATGGACCTCCGGGTTGAACCCGGAGGTCCATTGGCTGGAACTTTGCTTGTGCTGGTTATGCTTTGCAACAAATTTGCAATTATTGCTTGGGTGGAATCTCCACTCTGCGGGTGATTTAGTGATAATACACTCTCCACGTACTGTATTGGAACATTAGCACTACAATAATCCTTTAGGCCCCATAAAGCAGATCTTCTGTTTCTCCGACCATCTTTTTGTAAAATTGCATGTGGGCATGATTTTGTTTTTATTTTATTTTTTATTTTTGTAATTGTTTCCTTGCCATCAAAAGTTCATGTTTTTGATTTGTTTTATGCTTTAGGCATCATAATCTACAGACTAGCATGGGTGGTGTATTTCGTCCCTCGAGTGCAAGAAGGCCTGCAATTCTAAAGCAATTCAAAGCCTTGCTGCACTCAAGGGACAAATTTATCAATTTTATTAACCTGGGTAAAATACCAGACAAAAGCTATTTAATGTTTATTTTTTTAAGTTCGCATTGGTTATAGAAAAGAGAACACGCGGCAGCAAAAAGGGCCATGCGTGAGGGTCTGAGAAACAGATTTTTTAATGAAAATGGTTGAACCAGCTGTGTCCAAATATTTCTCTGTGAGTTACTGTGAGAGCGTAGTGGCTCAGTGGTAGACTGGGGGACTTCTTTGCTAGAGGTCCTGAGTTCGATCCTCATCTGGGACGACTCGCATTGTGTCCTTGGGCAAAGCACTTTATCCCGGTTGCCTACATTGGGCACGATGACGCCGTGTACTAAGGCATGCTGCACATCGATGGTGCATATGTCTTCAACTGTTGCAACCCTGCTTGAACGGAGCCCGATCAGAGTTAGAATGTTGAGGAGCTGACGTTAGTTCTCTCCGGGTACTCTGGTTTCCTCCACCCGTAAAACTGCCAGGGTCACGATTAGCCATTGTGCATGAGTATGTGTCCTTAAACACCAATAAATAAATAAATACATAAATAAATAAATAAATATTGTCCTTGTTTGAATTCGGTGGTGGTCGTCTCATGAAACTGCACTTGTTGAAATTGATACAAGAGGTTTTTGAGAAGTCAGAAAACAATATCCATGAAAAATGCCAGCTGGATGAAGAGTGATAACTATACAGTACAGGTCAAAATTAGTTGTAGCATAACCGCAATAAACTAAGTATACTGCTGCTCCTGCACTGATACGATCAGAATCTGACATCATTTTCTGGAAAGCTCTCAGTGAGAGCTTTGCAGAAAGTGATGTCAGCTTCGGGTCTTATCAGTGTAGGAAGAGAAAGATACATAGTTTATAGTGGTTATCCTACAACTTATTTTGGATTGTACTGTAGATCGCCCAGAGTTTCACTCTGGATAATTTTATATATTACCTTGGAAACTGAAATTCTTCTGCATATCCCAATATTTTCATCACATTGAAGATCATTTTCAGTACAAACCCTGTTTACTGAGCTGGAAAACAATCCTTCACTAAACTCCACGTCTGCAGTGCTTTAAAACATAGAAAACAGCATGATATATAAAACACACTTAACTGCAGGTGCACAGCAGGGAATCTACATTGGGGAGAGTAAATGGATCTTTTCTGGGGGGGGGGGGGGGACGGGGAGAATGCATTTCTATGCCATAGACATATTACGAATATAGCAGTCTTAAGTTGGAGGAAGGTATCAAGGCACTGTCCTAATTGCATTTGTTGCTTGGGGGAGGGGGTATTCAGTATATTGTTCAAAAGAAAATGTCCATGCCCTGGCCTGGGTATCCCTTGAGGATAAATTTTGAAAAAAATTTGTGCCAAATGTTGCTATTTTGAGGTTCCAAAGAATGCCAAGCATGGTACAGTAAGTGGAGAGTGGATTATCACTAAATCACTCGCAGAGTGGAGATTCCACCCAAGCAATAGTTGCAAATTTGTTGCAAAGCATTACCAGCACAAGCAAAGTTTCCGCCAATGGGCTTCCGGGTTGAACCCGGAGGTCCATTGGCTGAAACATTGTTTGTGTTTTTTGTCGATATGTACAAAATTTGAAAGTTATAGCTTGGGTGATAACTCCACTCCGCGGGTGATTTAATTACAATCCACTCTCCATGTACTGTATGTCATCTATAATTTCATTATTCAATGCCCCTTGTAGATAGTAGAATTCAGAATTTTAGAGGAGTGGGAAATGGAGATTTTAGGGGGCCTGGTTCCCCAGCTTCCTTCCCAGCTATGCTAAGGGACATGATTTTTTCTGACTGTGTCTTGTGACACTTATGACTCTGTCTAAAGCTGCCACTGTAGAGTGTGTATCCAAGTATTTATATTAGGGTGGGAGAATTTTCTAAAGTCTAAGCATTTTTATGCATATTGTCCCTCTTACGTAGCTAAATTTCCGTGGGGATGCCCCTCTGAGGGAGAAATTTAAAAACAATATGCCCCAAATGAGACCCAAATTGGGCCTCAGAAGAAGTTCAGTTTTCACCAAGCGTAGCATGTCATCTATCATTTCATCAGTTAACGCCCCATGACGACTGTAGAATTAGGACTTATAGAGGGCACCATTTGGATTCGTGGGAGGGAGGGGGTGGGGGCGAGGTTCTCATGCTTCCCTCTCTCGATAGGTACACTACTGGATGATATGAATAAAGAACACCCTAGTTTCATTCTTGAGATTCTGATGGTATAATAGACTCAGAGAACACTTTGCAACAGTGTGTTACATCGCTCTGTATCATTCCTGCATTTCATCGGCAGATTCAAATAAAGTTAAGAATCACAATCACAAAAAGGAATATCTGGAGATCACCAATTGGGGAGGAACTAGGGGTAGGTCCACAGTAGAGAGTCAGCACTGGTCAGGTGAATCCAATACTTTTTCATTTCTGGCCACTACTTTGGTTGAAAAATGCTGTTTTGACCACCACTAATTCTTAACATTGCCAATCACAGAGGAGGCATCCTGGTCTGTTGATGTTGAACAATCGAAAAAATTAATGAAATATATTTTTATTTGCCATTTAACAGTGCAAGTTGGAATTGGAGGACAAGTGCTTACCCCTTAGAAGACCCTCTGCTCCTGTAAATTGATTGATAGTGTAAAGTTTACAATATGACAGAACAAATAATATCACTAATACAATTAAACCAAATTAAGCATAATCTGAACATAGAATAAAATAATGAAAACTGAACAGAAAATTATAAAATACAACAGTGGTTCCAGTGATGACCTCAAAACACCGCATGCCATAGAATTTCAGTCTTAATGTGACTAAATTCCTAAAAGTTAATGTCTACAGATCCACCAATTTCCAGAATCCCAGTTCCCGAAACCCCGCAGCAGCCCATCGTCGTATCTGTTGTAATTCAAAAGTCAAAAGTGGATCGGGGTGGATGGGAGCAAAGTGGAATGTGGACACTCTCACAACAGTCTAGGTCTGTATGTCCTGCTGTGAAAGAGCAGCCATGTCGGAAGTTGACTCGTTAGTATGTTAGCACATAACTTAGTTATGGGCGCAACTAGCTGCGAGACTCGAACTTGAGTTGCGAATAAATTTCTGATCAGTTAAAAAAAGAGATCTGTTATTGCTCTCGGGTAATGTAGGGCTACCATACAATGTTAACTCCACTGAATTCCAGTTGGGCTTAAATTTTGACAAGGCACCCATTAAAGTATTGCCAATATCAAGAAAGAAAAACCATACAAAGATGTAATATTCTGCATCCTTGACACTCTTGTTACATAGACAAAGTGGGGAATCAGACACATAATTACGGGGTTTGTCCCAATTAAGAACTCTTCAACCAGTTCGTAGCTTAGCTTGAAAGATGTTGTACTTTCCTGTGCCAATTGCGAAGTATGATGGAGGTTTATAAGAAGGTGGTGTAATGGACTTCCTGAACTCCACAAGCGACAAGCTGTTTCATACAGTATCAGAGAGGGTGTTCCAAATTTCAGTACAGGAAGGGAAGAAGGGCCATTTGAAGAGCTCTGTTCGACAAGAATGAGCAAAATTCGATGAGCTACGTAAATTATATTAGGATGTACAGTAAAACCTGTCTTGAGAGACCACCTGTCTTGAGAGACCACATCTGCCAGGCACCGATTGGGTTTACTCTATAATGGACCCGCTATGGGAGATCACCTATCTTGAGAGACCACCTGTCTTGAGAGTCCACTGTGACCTGGTACCAACTTGTATTTGTATGCCATAATGGACCTGTCTTGAGAGGCCACCCATTTGAAGACTGAAACCATGACAAAAACTTTTTACCTGTTCTGGAATTGGAAAATCCATTGTGGTTATACTAACATAATTAAAAGTATTAAAAGCACTTAATTGGGTTTCAATTGCTATTCAGTTACATAACTCATTAAATATTGAGATGTTTTTAAAAGACCCCTGTGAAAAGATTAGGATTATTGCTGAATAAACAATTTCATACATACCTGAAATGTGACAGATAGGATTATAAAAATAAATTTGTGTTGAAAATCTTCAATAAAGATTTTCAACACTAATTTATTTTTATTATTTTTATAACAGTCCATTTCAATTTGTTACAAAAACTTCATAAAAAAGAACTACAAAGTAATTACAAAAATCCATTCTTCTCCATTTCTGAATTTTGTGGTTGGTTATTAACTGACTTTAGAAAACCTGAAACCTGTTATGAGAGGCCACCTGTCTTGAGAGACCACTTCTGTGTGGCCCAAAGGGCGGTCTCTCAAGACAGGTTCTACTGTATTAGAAATGCTGGTCTGTCCGCTGACTATTCGTACAGCATCACAGTGAACATCTTCCACATGTTAAGTAGGTTATGTGGAGCACCATCCCACACAGAACTTCTGTTATCTAAAATCGGTAGTATGAATGCTCGATATAGTTTTAGTATTTTTCTATGAAAAATATACTTCGCCTTTCTCCTTTGAGACAATCTTGAACACGCCTTTTTACACGTTATCAATGTGTTCTGTCCAAGACAAATCTGATAGCAAAGGTAAATCCAGACATTTGTGGGAATTAAAATGAAAGTATCAATAAAACTGTAGCTCAACTGGACAAACTTGAACTTGGTAAGTTATAAGTGAAATGGCAAAATTGAAGATAATTGGTTCCAATGTTATTTGGTGAAACTTCAATGGTGAAACTTTAACATAACAGCATTGTGTGTGTAAGGCTGGCTAATTATTATTATTATTTATTGGTGTTTAAGGTCACACATTTTTGCACAATGGCTAATCACGACCACAACATGAGTATCAACTCAAGATCAGGCGTGAGCGTCAATAAGCCATGTTGCCCATTTTAGAGAGGGTTTGCACCTCCCAAGCATTGGTGACCGGGTCCTATTTTACCAGTAAAACAGAGTCTGTTTACCGCAGTGAACAGGCGGCACCGCTTCAATCCCTGGGGTTCCCACGTCGGGCTGGCTAAAGGAAGAATGTTGATACACTAATAAAGAAGTTTTGAGGTCATTGTAAATGGCAACTTTTTTCACAGAAATGAATGTTGATCGATAGCTCTCATCTACAGGTTTCGCCGTATGAGCACCAAGTTCTAAAACAGTCTTGTGATAAATGCGCCCTGTGGGCCATGTCAAAGAAGAATATTGATGCACAGATGCACTAAATTCCAAGAGCGTTGCAAGCAACAAAAGTTTTGGACAGAAATGAAAAGAAAATCGATAGCTTCTACCTTGGTCACCCTAAATAAGTATTCCAAGTCTCAAAACAACCCGATAATGAATGCGCCCTCCAGGGCATGCCAAAGGAAAATGTTAATGCTTAAATGCACTAAATTTGAAGGTCATTGCTAGTGGAAATGTTTTTTTAGGCTTTTCCCAAACTGTGGGAAAGACTATTGTTATTCTTAAATTTCAAAAGAAATTTCCTTATTATTTTTTTTCTTCCCCCTTAATTTTGACTGTGGCATAGCTCGAAAACTAGCTGAACGATTTCAACCAAATTTGGCACACTCATGTAGCACCATGGGAACTCGCACAATCACATTTGCCATGTCTGTGAAAATGCGTATTTTCAAAATATTCTGCCAACACTTTAAAAATTTTAACATTTTTCGAAAGTCTCAAAAGTGTTTACAGTTATTTAGCTCAAATTTTCCACACATTTAGAGCATAATATGATACACCACAATCAACACTCAAATCTTCCAATATTAACCCCCATTGGCCAAAAATGACATGAATACAGCTTTTTTCTTCAAAATTGACCAACTTCATGGGCAAATTTCTCTAATTACAAGGTAGTTGTAACAATTATTTTGGCATGGCTCGATGCAAAAATGATTGTGGAAGAAAGTTACTGTTTACTTTTTAATCTCAGATTTAACCCTCAAGCACAATGAGGGCGAGAATAAGAGAACCGTTTGAAAATGCCAAAATTAGCCATCTTTGGTTTCTTTTTCTATCATTTTGGAAAGGGTTAATTTCAAACACTTTACTGACTAGAAATTAAAAAAAACATTAGTGTGTACACACAAAGTAAATCCTGACGATTCAGCATTCATCATTAATGTACAGGAAAATCGGGTTAAATAATTAATATGGCTGATAGTTTCATGTGTACACAAAACCGCCTTCTTTTTCACATTAATAAGTTAAGAAAGCCCGCAATTTGGTCAACAAATTACAATTTTTTCTAGTTTTTTTATAGAAATCCATAAATATATCCTGTGGGAGTGCAAAAGGGAATAAGGTGCTGCACAGATGCGGTAAGTTCAAAGGTTGGTGTTAACGTGTTTTGATGGAAATGACAAAGTCAATAGCTCCCATCTGGAGGTCACCGAAAACCTATATACCAGGTTTCAAAGCAATCTATTTATAAATGTTCCCCATAAAGTGTGTCAAATGAATATGTTTATAGATAGATAGTTTATTTCTACAGTATTATTGTTACATAGGCGATACATGAATTAAGCATATAATAAATGATTGTACATAAAAGACACCATGTAATAAGTAGATGAAGATAACTGCAAAGACGTGATATAGCATGTGTAATACAGCGATAAGAGGGTCCTTTGTGGTAAAATATGTTTTACTTTATTAAATGAGTAAATGGCCCTGCCCACCTTAGAACATATTGTCGATATGTGTGGGTGCATCTTGGTTTTTCGTCAATATATATTCCAAGGAATTCTATTGGATTAGCTAGCTGTATTGGATTATTTTGGGATTAGGGTTTGATTTATGAGGAGGGTTTATAATAATATAATTTGTCTTCCTAGTGTTCAGTAGGAGGATGTTGGCTGAGCACCATGTTTCCAAATTACTGAACTCATTATTAGCTGTGTCACACAGGGCGTCAGTGTTATTATCTGAAGTATATGCAGTAGTGTCATCGGCAAATGTGATAACAGATTTAGAAGGGTTGAATTTGAAATGTTATCCATATATCCATATATATTAGAAATAATATCGGGCCAAGAATAGATCCATGTGGCACCCTGCATCAAATATTCGAATAAGACAAATTTTCGTTTTGGTAATTAACATACTGCGTTCTTCCCGAGAGATAATTCTGGAACCAGACGTTCGCAATGCCGTGAATACCATAAAACTCTAATTTCTTAGCTAAAATATCTTGCTTTATGGTATCAAAAGCCTTTGATAGATCTAGGAAAACCGCTAGTGTACCTTCGATCCTTTGTTATTGTTTTCACTTATATGTTGAAGAAACTGTAGGATTGTATGTATAGTACAATGTCCCTTTTGAAAACCATATTGGTGAGGATAAAGAATTTCGTTTTTATAAAGAAAACTATTTAGTCTTTTAGAAAATGCCGGTAACACACTTATTGGTCTGCAGTTGTTAAGGATCTCAGCGTCACCTGCTTTACGTATTTGAATTATTTTTGCGATTTTCATTCTGCCGGGAACTTTTCCACACTCATTGGATAGATTAATTATATGGGACAGTGAAATGGCTACCTCAAAAATAGTTTGTTTTACAAAACAGGTAGAAATTTCATCACAGTCTTTGCTCATCTTGCTTTTTAATTTTCTAGTTGCATCTACGATCTCCATCAGAGTGGTTGGGGAGATAAACAAAAGCTGTTCGGATGGTTTCCAATTAAATACCATGAGTAATGTGTGTCAGGCCTTTTAATTTGTGAACTCGTTACCTCACCGATATTTGTAAAAAATCTTAATTAAATTCGTCTGCATTTATACTTGGATTTGTGATATTTTCGTTATTCTCGGTGAAGTTCGTTTGTATCTTTGTATTTGAGTTTGCATTGCCAATTACATCATTTATTATTTGCCAAGTTTTTTCAATATTATGTTTGTTATCAGTAAGAATTCTGTCATAGTGAAGAGTTCTACTTTTCCTTTTGATTTTATTAAAGATTTGGCAATAAACTTTGTATTTACTTTTGTTTGCGGGAGTTTGGTTTTTAATTTGTTTTTTTTATAACTTTAATTTGCTTCTCGAAGATATCAATATGCCCTTGGTAATCCAAGGCAGGTTTTGTATATATTTTGTAACTTTTTTTATTTCTATTAGTGGACAACTTTCATTGAATAACTGCAGATATGACGTTATACAATTATTAATGCTTTATTGGGGCACGATGAGTTTAATACAACTAAATCACATACTTGCTGGTGTCCCTCAGGGTTCAGTTCTTGGCCCACTTTTATTCAATATCTATATAAATGATATAGTGGACAATATCCAGTCGAACATTAGGTTATACGCAGATGACACTTCAATATATTTAATTGTAGAAGATGCAACTCAGGCCGCAAATCTTTTAAATACAGATCTCGAGTGTATAGGTCTCTGGGCGAAAACGTGGAAGGTCAATTTTAACCCAGAGAAAACAGTGGCGCTTAGTTTTACGAGGAAATGCAATCCCCTCCCAAAGCCAGCTCTCTATTTTAGAGACACTCCCGTGGGCGATGCTGATACTCACAAACACCTTGGTCTGAATTTTCACTATTCAGGATCATGGAATGCTCATGTCGATTCCATAATCACTAAAGTCAGTCCCATGATAAATTGTTTTCGTAGCTTGAAATACAGACTCTCAAGGTCAGCTTTGGAAACAATGTATGTTAGTTTTATACTTCCACTTTTTGACTATGCTGATATCATCTGGGATAACTGCCCCAAGAACAAGTTAATTGTATTAGAAAATCTACAACTTGATGCTCTGCGTACAATATGTGGAATTCCAAGAGGCACAAGCCATGATCGTATATACTCAGAAAGTGGATTCATAACTCTAAAAGAACGCAGAAGACGGCACAAAATCACAACAATGCACAGAATTATTACTGGAAATGCGCCCCTGTACCTAAGGTCTATGATTCCCCGCCAAGTGTCTGATATAACGACTTACCCTCTGCGCTCTTCGTGTAATCTACGTGAAGTACAATGTCGCACTTCGCTTTTTGGAGACTCATTCCTGCCATCAGCGGTAAAGCTTTGGAATACTTTGGACCCAACTGCGAGATCCTGTGAATCAACAGAACTTCTGAAGCAATATTTAAAAAGGAACGACAAAGTGGTTCCGAAGCATTACTATGTCGGTGGGAGGAATGGTCAAATTCTACTCTGCAAACTTAGACAAAGGTGCAGTGACCTGAAAGGTCATATGTTTGAACGATTTATAGATAGCGATCCAAGATGCTCATGTGGATTCAACTATGAAGACTCCGAGCATTTCCTGTTAACTTGTCCTAAATATGTCACACAGCGGCAAGTATTATTTGAAAGCATAGATTCTACGATATGTGACACAGAAATGCTTTTATATGGCAGTACTATGCTGTCAGATATAGAAAACAGGAATATTGCCATTGCTACACAGAACTTCATTCTTAAAACGGGAAGGTTTCGCTAAAAGCGCAATTCTCAATAGATCTTCGAAGACTGTTGAGTATAATTTCCCACCTTGGTCATTATAATAATAAATATTATTATCACTATTCATGTTCCTCTATATTGTTATCGCTTTCCAAAAATAGCTCGTGGTCCTTTTGGGAGTGACATCGTAGAAGTCACACCCAGAGGTGACCATGAGCTCAGATTGAGATCGTGAAAAAGTAAAACTCCGGACATCATAAACTGGACAAGGTGTGAAAGTACCAAACTCTGGTCTGTTTGTTTTGCTGTATTATATTGTATTTGTCTTGTTTCGTCGAGACAAGATCGAAATAACCTATACACCTGCTGAGATAGTGAATCAGTTATCATACGTAAAACGTTTGAAGTAATGTTCAAGACGTTCAGATTCAATACCAAACCTTGCTGATGCCAGCGATTGACTCTACTCAATTTTCACACTTGTTCATGCACCATCGTTTGTAAATCAAAGAAGTATTTTTATGTAACGGTAAGGTATTTATATAGGCTTATAGCCTGTTTACCGAACCATTTCAAGAGAATAAAATATTGTTTATAAAAAAAATACATCGTTGAAATTATATTGTGACAGTTTTGTTTTAAATGTGTTAATGTTTTCTACATTCGTATTTCTATAGAACACCTTTTCTGTTTCCACTTTTTGCTTGAAGTTGGAATATTCACAATAGAAAGTTTCTAAGTGGTCATCTAGGTCTGTAAAAATAATTCCAGTTTTTATTGTTTCTATGATATTACAGTAAATATGGTCGATAAGTGTGACTGACTGTTCGGTGATCCGAGTCGGTTTAGTAATAAAGGGGAGAAAACCACTACTAAACATATTATTGATGAAGTCGTCAGTTGGTTTGTGGTGAGAGATTTTCAGTAGATCTATATTAAAGTCCCCAAGCAGGAGGCACCGTTTGTGTTCTGCATTAATATTTTACCACAGATGGTGTTAATGCTTGTCGTAAATAGCTTTAGGTCTGCTTTGGGTTGTGTATTTGGGCGGTAGATTATTCCTACCATTGTCAAGTCGTTATGTTTGCCACTTATTTCTACATACATGGGGGATAAAAACTGATAAATCTAGAAGTATTTTGTAATTAATATCATCTTTTATGCAAAGGCCCACCCCACCCCTTCCGACATCTTGTCTTACGTTAGTCAGTATGTTGTGGTATCCCTTAAGTTTCAAACAAGTCTTTGACTGGACCTTAAAAATTTCAGGCAGTCCTTTCATGTCAAACGGATTGTTACTCGATTGCATTTCGGATAGAAGTTCGACCAGGACTTCCGAATGAGCATTAAGGTTAGGGCAGTTTAAGTTAAAGAGAGTGAGGGATCTATTAAGACCACATATATGTTGCGAATATTCTTGTGGCATGTAGTATCTACAATTATTATTAAGGTTTGAGCATGGTGAATCAAATACGTCTCTATTGTTGGGAGTATTTAGAGTTTGGTCCAGGTACTTATTAACAAAGTTGTAATCGTCATTGTCCTGAATCTCCTCAGGCGTGACGCTACTCGTCGCCGTGGTTGCAAATGTATGGCTTTGAGAGCAGCATTGTAAGACAGCTTTTGTAACCTATAATTTGAATGACAATGGTATGCATGTGAATGGCAATCGTTTTTTGAACTAGGATTACTAATAACAAAGTGAAGCAACAATTTACCAGAAAAGATATGAGTTTGATGAGACATTTCTTTATGCAGTAGTGGAATATTAGGGTTGTTGAAATTTCAAAAACTATAACTTTTACATATATACACAATAGTATAAAAGGAAAATATGTATTCATCTAATTATGGTATTCTGTTCTTTTGGGGGAAATATCCCCGGTCACTATTGGAGTATAAATTTTAATTGCTGTAAGAATATTTTTGTGTTTTTGTGAAGGAATACATATATATGTGTTCGTGTGTGTGTGTGAGAGAGTATTGGACATTGCAACGCCAAAGGCGCATAGCATGTCTAGCTTTCATCTCTATCACGTGAGCTAGGTTTCATGATTGTCGATTGTTCAAGAAGACCAAAGATCTCAGCACAATTGCACCAAGTTCAAAGGACATTGCTTTTTTGAGGAACTTGAACCAAGTTTCAAAGCAATTCATTCATAAATGTGCCATGTAGGGCATGCCAAAGGAATATCTTGATGCACAAATGCATTAATTTTAAAGGTCATTGCTGACGACAAGGTTTTTTGATGGAAATGGAACAAAATTGATAGCTGAGATCTAGAGGTTACCCACAATCTTACATACCACGTTTCAAACTGATCCATTCATAAATTCGCCCTGCAGGATTTGCCAAAGGGAAATGTTGAAGAGCTATGCAATGTGTTCAAAGGTCATTGCTAATGTCAACATTCGACAACAATATTTCGAGAGAAATAAAAGAAAATCAAAAGTTCCCACCCAGAGGGTGCACCAAACACGCACACTATCTTTCAAAGTGACCAAATCGTAAATGTGAGCTATGCAGTGTTCAAAAGGGAATTATCAAGAGACAAAACAGCAAAGTTGAATATCGTTGGTTACGGTAACATTTTTTTTTTGGAAAATGGAAGAAAATCTTTAACTCTCATCTTGAAGTCACCCAAAACGAGCATACCAAGTTTCAAACAGATTCAGTCATAAATGCACCCAAATGCGTTCCAAAGAAAAATGTTGATGCCAAAATGGAAAATTCAAAGAGCATTGCTAACAGTAACGTTTTCCGATGGAAATGAAAGGAAATCAATAGCTCGCATCTAAAGTTGCGCCAAAACAGCACGCTACTAAGTTTCCAAGCAACCAGATGATAAATATGACCTGTGCAGTGTGCCAAAGGAAATTGTCGACGCACAAAGGGTAAAATTGAAGGTCGTTGCTAACAGCAATCTTTTTGACTGGAATGAAAGAATCTCCCATCTGGAGCTCAACCCAAAAGGCAAAAATACATACCAAGTTTCAAAGCAATCCTTTCACGAATGTCCCTTGTAGGGCGTTCCAAAGGAAAATGTTGATGCACAAATGGACTAAGTGTGAAAGTCATTGCTAACAGGAACTTTGTTGATGAAATGGAAGAAAATCAATAGCTCCCATCTAGAGGTCACCCCAATAAACATACCAAGTTTCAAAGCGATTTGATGGTAAATGCCACCTGCACAGTGTGCCAAAGTAAAATGTCGATGTTGAAACAGGTAAGTTGAATGTTGTTGCTAACGGCAATGTTTTCTAATGGAAATGGAATAAAATCCAAAGTTCCCATCTAGAGGCAAGCCCAAACAAGCATAGTTTCAAAGCGATCCATTCCTGAATTCACCCTGCAGGGCATGGCAAAGTAAATATTGATGCACAAATCCACAAAGTTCAAAGATCAAGGTAACTGCAAAATTTTTCGACGGCAATGGCAGAAAATTAATCACTCCTATGTAGAGGTCACCCCAAACATGTATACCAAGTTTCAAAACGATCTGATTATAAATGGAACCTGTGCAGTGTGCCAAAGGAAATTATCGACGTACAAAATGGATAAGTTAAGCATTTCTCAATGGAAATGACAGAAAATCAATCGCTTCAAGCTAGAGGTCACCCCAAAGAAGTATACTAAGTTTCAAAGCAATCCATTCATGAATGACCCAGCAGGACATGCAAAAGAAAAAAAAAACATGATGCACAAATCTGCAAAGTTACATTTCTGTTGGAAATGAAAGAAACCAATAGCTGAAACTGTGAGGTCACCCCAAAACACACATACTAAGTTTCAAAGTGATCTGATGATAAATGCGACCTATGCAGTGTGCCAAAGGAAATTGTTGATGTATTAAGCTGAGCGTCGTTGCTAACGGTAATGTATCTAGATGGAAATGACAGAAAATCGATAGTTCCCATATAGAGGTCACCCCAAACAAGCGTCCCAAGTTTCAAAGCAGTCCATTCATAAATGTTTCCTGCAGGGCGTGTCAAAGGAATACACTGACTCACAAATGCACTAAGTTCAAAGGTCATTGCTAACAGCAATGTTTTCTACCGGAAATGGAAGAAAATCGATAGATCCCATACCGAGGTCACCCCAAATACGCACACCAGATTACAAAGCAATCCAATTATGAATGTGTCCTGAAGGGCATGCCAATGGAATATACTGATGCATAACTAAGCTAAGTTCAAAGGTTGTTGCCAAAGGCCAACGTTTTTGATGGAAATGGAAGAAAGTCGATAGTTCCCATCCAGAGATTCAGATGTCAAATCACAGAATGCATGGAGGTGGATAAGAATCCAACTTGCAGAATCCCTTTTAGGATATGTCTGTGGTAGCAGAATTCCTTTGTTTTGAAATGAGTAGTAGAGCAGTATTTTTATTACACGCCTGTTCTATGAAATCCCTATCTACAGCAACACTAAACCGTGCAGAAAATACAAAAATCTGATCCGCACATGTGTGGAACGGAAATCGTTGACGGACTATTTTTATAAAGAAGCAAAATTTCACTAGAATTTTCTACAAATCGTATACCGCAATTACAATTTCAATTCCTAGAAATAGCTGAAAGTCGTCCCCTGAGTTCCAATGTGTTCTATGTGCCAGTAGGCACATAGAACACATTGGAACTCAGAGGACGAAAGAGTAGCACAGGTTCCCCTCACAAGTTTGGTTGGCGACAAAATGTGTTCTTTTGTCGATTTTTGTCGATAATTATCAAATGAATTGTTGAGTGTCCTAATAACTGTTTTATAGGCGCGAAGGCATGTAATAAACACAGAACAGCAGCCTCTCGTTCTATCCTTCCGCGCCATATCGATTAACCCATTCACACATGCGTGTCGTTCTGTGTATGAGTATGAGTCACTCTTTCGGGCAATTGGTCTGTAGCTCATTTACTTGATGGGATTCGAGTTACAGGAGTATTTACTCATGGAGCAACTGCTCTATTGCATATTTGCTTGATGTGATTTGAGTTGCTTGAGCAATGATTTTTCATTAACTACTCGATTGTTTTGGCGGATTGAGAATCATAGAGGCCTTCGCTGTACACAAGAGAGAGAACTCTGTGTGGTTAGGTACATATTATGGGAAATCAAGCAATCTGAGTGGTAAGTTAGCTGCAGTAAAGTGAACTGATGATCTGGATAAATGAAATGAAACAAGAGCAGGAGTACTCAGAATAGTGTTAGAACCAGCCAGAACAGACCAGAAACTCTAATTATAGTAACAATAAGTCAAACTGTTCTGATAAGCTCTTGTTATTTATTGGGTTTCAATGACACAATTGAACTTACAGCGTAGCCCCTGGTTGGACAGTTTTACAGGTGGGCGGGGGAGGCAGAGTACTCTGAGAGAATGTCCAATCTTCGATAAGCAATTGTCAGACTCCCCAACATGCTGACTACACTCAAGCAAAGTTAGCATAAGTTGAAGGCAAGCGAACCATAACATGCAACATGCTTTAGTACAAGGTGCCACCATTTCCCATGCACGTGGGGAATCAAGATTAAGAGCCTCGCCCAAGCTGGTCAGGCCCAAATGGTACTATGTGGGAGAATTTTGAAATTTTGAGGTTTCAATTTCCATCCACACAGATTATAGAATTTTGAAATGAGGAATACACCACTATGTAATTTGACAATACAAAAAAAATAAATGGGCATGTGGCATAGCCCCTACCCCCCACTAATATAAATCTTAAAAAAAATAAAATGAAAGAATTTCATATTCACGTGACCAGTGACACCACTGGTGAGGTCATGTAATACATTATAAGTCACATGACCAATGACATCACTGATCATGTGACTCATGCAATTTCTAATCACATGATCAGTCCATAGTAATGCCTTTAAACTATGGCTAAGCACTGTGTAGGAGGAGCCTGGATTCTTGGAATCCCATTTATAGAAGCTCACTTTTGGAATTCCTTTTATGGAATCCTATTTCTTTTCTTAACCCTTTACCCAACAAATCGATCGCATCCGCCCGCGTAAAATGCAAATTCAGTAGTTGAAAAAATATTATTTTTCAAAAAATTTCAACAAAACCATATCATGTGACTCCTCGTTGGAACGAGCTCGTCGAGCTCGTTCCAACGAGGGGTCACATGATATGGTTTTGTTGAAATTTTTTGAAAAATTGATACTTAAAATAAATAAAATATTTAAAATAATAATAAATTTTGATATCGTCTGCGTTGGGTAAAGGGTTAATAACCATCTGTGGTTATAGAATTCCTTTTTCCTTTCCTTTTTCCGAGACGAGTATAAGAGTTGAATGTGGATCACCCATTTGGACAATTACGGGATAGCTTATTTGCTCAATGATATTTTAGTCATCCGAGCATTGACTTATCTGGTCACTGCACGATAAAACTTATTAGAGGAATTTGGAATAGGTTTGAAGTCGGCGTTAGAGCAAGCACACTGAATTTGACTGCAAGTTATAGAAACTGAGTAAGATTGTGGTATGAACTGGGACCTGTAGTGGTGGTAGTGAAATGATGGGAACACAGAGTCATAGGGCCACTAGTCAACAGCAATGGTAAAAGGCTGCATGGGTGGTAAAATGTTAGTTCTCGAAAAAATTGCGGAAAGACCGCAATGGCATGCCCCACTATGAAGATATAGAAATTTTAACTTTTGCGGTGTCAATCAAAATTGCAGCTTTCAAAGCATCGCTTCAAGGTGAATACGAGTAATCATTGGAAATGATCAACTTTTTCTAAAAACGTATAATGAAAAGAAAATCTAGTGTTTTGGAGTGGATACCGATCATTACCAGCTAAAATTCAACACATATTCACCTTGAATTGATGCATGGAACCTGCCATCGCAGCGCGAATAGGCAACGATCAGCTGTTTACTTTCACATGCATCCAGGCCCGTCGGAACCGGGGGGGGGGGGAGGCGCTGGGGGGGGGGGGGGTGGGGCTGCAGGCCCCCCAATAATTTGCTCATATTTCGTCGTTAGTTTATCCATGATGGGAGCAACCGATGTAATCTGAATAAAACTGGACATTACATTATTGAACTCAGATTAAAACAGTGGCGTAGGAACCCGTTGGGGGGGGGGGGGGGTGGGGGTGGTAAGGGAGATATTTCCCCCACCCCCACAAATTTGTCAAAAAGTAGGTTTTACTGGGCTGGGGTGGTGGTTTCTCCCCACGGGATGCCCACTGGTTACCATATTCCGACATTACTGTTAATGATTACTGGATTGAGTGGGTTCCATGTGGGCTTTCTTCCGCCAATAAAACTGACAGTCGTGTTTTCGCCTAATTGTGGAAAGTGATGTTAAACCCCAACCAACCACAGGGTAATTCATTGCATGTTCACTATTCCTGTCATTCTGCTCGGAAATCACGCTGAATTGATCAGAGAGCTGACGTATTTCCTTATTGACGATGTATTTGCTCAGAATCACTCAGAATGCATATTTGTACATCTTAAATTAAAAAAATTTCCCGGGGGAGGTCCCCCGGACACCCACCAACGAGACGGGGAGGTACCCTCTCTCGTGCTCACCCCCACTCATAGGAATATATGATTTATTTGCTCAGAATCAACCAGAATGCATGTTTTTACATCTCAAATTCGAAAATTTTTCGGATCTCCCCACCAACAAGACGGAGGATATCCCCTCTCGTGTTCACCCCCACTCGCTGCTCGGATGACGTGTCGCGTCATGGGAATATAGGTCCTACCCCTCCCCCCAATAAAATTAGCTTACTACGCCCCTGGATTAGAATTATGAACGTATCACTGAATGTATAACATGCATCTGCATATGTTAATGTGCAAACGTTTTGAGCAATTCCTTTGGCAGCTCAGAAGACCACGACAACCGTTGGCGTAATGATAAAACTAATGAATCCACCATAAGACCTGACTGTTTTTTAGCATGACGGAATACGGCCACGGCCTGCAGGTGAGCCCAGTGTGAGAACCGTCCCCAAATGTTATGGGGTTCTATTGGGATTTTTGAAACATTTTGTTAAAAAAACAACTTTTGCCGTTTAAAAAAATCAAGAGGTTTTTGCTTCAAAAGCTACCAGAATGCTTCCTTTGATTGCCCTTTTCAAAAAAATTTCTGGGGCAGTAACCCCCCCCCCCCCTCATCCCTACCCCCCCCCCCCAGCACTCGCGCCAGATGCCTTCGCCATCTGGATACCCCATACCCATTTAGTATCAACCAGTTCACCCAAATTAGCAATATCAGCCCCCCCAATATAAATTTCATTCCGACGGGCGTGAATGCTTCAATTCAAGGTTGAAACCAGTGGAATTATCGATAGGAATGATCATATTCTAATAAAAAGCGTATAATAAAAATAAAATCTAGTGTTTTTGAGTTGATACCAAAAAACTATCTCAAACGAGACCGAGACGAGAATTTCGTTCGTGAAAGCGCTCGCGAAAAATAAACATTTGTCTCGGTCACTCATGAGATAATTTTCAGTATCCACTCACAAACACGAGATGTCCTCTATATATTAATGCTAAATACAATGGAGGCCAATCATAGGATTTTTGTTGGGTTTAACTCTTAACTCGCTGAGTATTCTCAGAATATGTTTCAGCAAATGTAGTCATGGCTGAATATATCAGTGAAAATTTTATTTTAATATGAAAACAAATCGAAAATCTCACAAATTAACGAACATATTTTTTCAATTCCTACTTTAAACCGCAGTACAGAGATCTGGAAATGAAAGATATGGCATTTGTATCTGAATATTTTATTAAATGTAGGTTTTAGAAATTTTCTGACTGAACAACATAATTGCTAATCAGGGACAGTCTCTGAAAGATTTTTCTCACGAAACATTAATTGGTTGTGTAATCCTTCTCACGTGACCGCACTAAAACAGCTTTTCATACCCAGTCGTTTCAACACAACGGGGTATTAACAAGTGCGGTTTTGTATGCAGTGTACACGTAATGTCACTGAGAAATTTGGCCTCAAACTCTCTAGTACTCTGATGTGGGTTTGAGGGATTTGAGGTCACATTGCTGAAAACTATCTTCATGGCATTCATGTACACACACAAACACAAATAAGAAAGAATGGGATTTCAAAATTGCTATCGCATTGTGTGCTACTGTTCTTTGGGGATTCTGAAGGAATCCAAGCCACAAAAAGTCTATTCTGGCTATTATCGGTTGTTTTGGTTGATTTTAGGTAATTGTTGGGTTGGTTGCGGTAATTAGTCATACGCTTGTACAAACGAACATCACCCCGCCAGTCCTGTAGCACTATGTGATACTAATATATAAAGAGGAATTTGGAAAAATTCAAGTCAAATAAGGGTTGGTTTCAGTGATTTGTTTGTAGTTTTGTTTGTGATTTTGGGTAGTTATTGGGTGATTACAGATAAGATATATTACCATTCAATTGATCATACCCTACAAGCACACTCCGTCTAGTCCATCTTATTAGAAGCTTATAACAATAGGTGCCACCATAGAGACCAAGATGGCAGTCTCCAGTGTAGAAAATGGTCAACCCAACTACTGACGCAGGCTATCATGACAACTCATGCCAACATAGCATCAAAGGGTTACGGTACTATGACGCCACATCCAGAGTGATGTCTGGTAAATAGGGGGCATCCAACACTAGACATATTATTGATATCAACACACCAGTATCATCATGTAACAGGGGTGGGATGAACAACTCCCCCCAGGGGCTAGAACCCTGGCCGAAATCTTCCTGTTGTTCTTCAGGTTCGTGAGGATCTGGCTCAACTAGCAAACCATGGATAAAATATAACTCAACTCTAGAGGTCCAATAACCATTAAGTCATGTGTTGTGGTCTGGATGAATTCACAATAAAATAAAAAAACAGTTTATACGTGGTTTATTAAGAAGCCAAAAATAATATGATATGAAATGGACATAGATATGAATGACGGATCAAAAACCCTGGGCCCACTACACTTTCACCCAAAAGAGGTTCAAATTCCACCCAACATATGTTCAGTAAACCACTGAACTCTGATCTGGATAGAATCACTGTCAGAAACATTGATTCTCACCAGGGCCAAGTTGAACGGGTCCAAAAATTACGGCACCCTTTATGGTTAACCTTTTTACAGCTTACAAAGCGTCCCCATAACTAATCTGAACAGGCAGTTGTACTGGCACAGCTGAATTAGAGCTTTAATACCAAGACGTGGGTGGCGAATTATGAGCGAGACTGCTCTTATATAGGATAATTTCGCGGGGAACGATTTCGAATACTGGAATCTGATCGATCCCTCGCTTTCACCTCGACAAATGAAACAACAGCACAATGCACTACGGCGTGAACCAATACGACACTCTTGATGTCAGTAACCTATAGATCCCAACAGTTTGCTAATCCCGAATATTGGGAATTGTTAAATGCTTCAATTGAGAATGCCCTAAATGTCCAACAGGCTATAGTAATAGTAGGAGACTTAAACGCTGACCTAAGAAATCCGCTCTCCAAACTAAATGAAATAATAAATCGCTACAACCTCCGTAATGTTATCGATAAGCCAACAAGAGTTACGCCAACCTCCCAGACACTTCTTGATCCAGTAATCATTAGTGAAACAGTGAACCTTGTTGAGGTTGATACGCTTGACTTGGGCATGTCCGATCATTATGCAGTTTATATCTATGTCTCATTCGAACTTTACAATAGGCAGGCTTTCTATCGTACCGTTCGAAATTATAAAAAGGCAAATTTTAAACGAGCAAACGAACTGATCTGTCAGAAAGACTGGAAATCAATAATAGATGACCACGCAGATGTTAATGTGTCCCAAAACAAATTCTGTGAACATTTTATGGAGATAATGAACACCACAGTCCCAAAATCAACAGTCCAAATACGCCCTAATGACAAACCGTGGTTTACTTCGGAACTCCGACTCGAGATTAGGCGTAGAGACCGTTTCAGACGAAGAGCTCTAAAAACAAAGGAGCCACACCATTGGAACTTGTACAAACATTCACGAAATACTGTAAATAACATGAAAAAACACGCAAAACAAATTTACGAAGATAACATCCAAGACAGATTATCGAACGCCCCCAGCCCCAGAGATTTTTGGCATATTATTCGAAATTTGTTAAACAAAACTGACGAAAAAATAATCCCGCCCCTTTATCGTGGTGATAGCCCCGATCCATCCGTTTTAACAACGGACGACCTAGAAAAAGCTGTAATTCTGAACGAAACTTTTATAAAAAACAGTACAATTGATGATGAAAACACCCAACTTCCAAACTTTCCTACAAAAAGTTACGTTATCCTTTCGAGCATTCTCTTTGATATAAAAGATATTACAGATGTTATTAAGTCGCTAAATATGGCTATGACGAGATCAGCATTAAAATGCTGAAGGGGACTGTCGATACCATCGCAGCACCATTGAGTATGCTCTTTCAAAAAAGTTTCGATACCGGAACATATCCAGACGAATGGAAGAAAGCCAATGTAATCCCCATCTTTGAAAAATTAGATCCCGCGGACAAAAACAACTATCGGCCGATCTCCCTTTTACCAATCTTAGGGAAAATCTGTGAAAAAGTGCTCCTGAAATCGGTTTTTACTCATTTTCATCAGAATAATCTTCTATATAAATATCAGTCCGGCTTCATCCCTGGCCACTGCACTACTTTTCAACTTCTTGAACTATATCATTCGTTATGTCAGTCACTAGATGAACGACTGATGACTTGTGCTATCATTTGTGATATCTCAAAGGCCTTCGAGAGGGTATGGCATAAAGGTGTTCTCTATAAATTAGAGCAATATGGAATCTCAGGTCCTCTGTTAAAATGGTTCGACAGTTACTTGAAAAATCGTAAACAACGAGTATTGGTGAATAACACATACTCTCCATACAAGCTAATACAAGCTGGTGTTCCTCAAGGATCTGTCCTGGGACCTTTCCTCTTTTTAGTCTATATCAACGATATTGCAGACAATTTAGAATCCCTTACGAGATTGTTTGCTGATGATACATGTCTCACTAACGGTAAAAGCTCCAGTTCTGAACTAATAACCATTTTGAATAATGATCTGGCCAAAATATACTCCTGGTCTCAGAAGTGGCTGGTGTCCTTCAACCCATCTAAAACGCAAGCTGTCTACTTTTCTCGAATCCCTAATCATAACCATCCAGATTTGTTCTTTAACGAAACTCCGATAAATTTCTCCGATTCACATAAACATCTTGGTTTAATCCTGCAGTCAAACTTGAAATGGGATCGCCAGATAGCGGAAATTTGCAAAAAAGTTAATGCACGCTTGTCCAATCTGAGAAAACTCAAGTATAAACTTGGGAGGAAAACTCTGGAACAAATATATTTCTCATTCATCCTGCCACTCATTGATTACGGTGATACCGTCTGGGACTGTGCTCCTAAGCTTCTTCTAATGAAACTAGACCGACTACACCACGATGGAGCAAGAATAGTGTCTGGTCTCACACGATCTGTTTCATCCGAGCGTATACTCTTGGAACTTGGATGGCGCTCACTCTATGAGAGAAGGCACCATCATAAACTGTGTGCTTTTTTTAAAATATCTAATAACGATGCTCCAGATTACCTTGTTGAATTATTACCTCGTACTGTAGGTGAAACAGCAAATTACAATTTACGTAATTCTAACAACTTAACCATGTACCAAGCGCGAACAGAACAATTTTCAACTACATTCTTCCCTTCATCTTCCAAAATTTGGAATGAACTCCCAACTAATACCAAAACTGCGTCAACACTTTCTGTTTTTAAAGGTAACCTTGCTAAACTGAACCCTTCCGTTAAATCACCTTCATATTTCTATACAGGAACCAGGAAAGGAAACGTCCTCCACTGCAAACTACGAAACTGTTGCAGTGATTTAAACCACGACAAATTTAACAATTTTATCTCCTCTACCCCACAATGTACCTGTAGCAATCCCCAAGAAGATGCACACCATTTCTTCTTTCAATGCCCGAACTACCACCCTCAAAGATTGACCTTTTTTAATGCTGTTATCACGCTCAATATATCTAATGTTGACGAGCTACTTTATGGAATAATCGGTTTAACAACAAAGCAAAACGAACTTTTATTCAGGAAAGTTCAAACATTCATCCTTGCGACTGGCAGATTTGAATAAGATCACCTGAACCCAAACGATGCATATTGCACCCTTGGTTGTTTACTAGCGTGCGTTGAGACAACCGTGGCGTGCTGTGGAACTGCATTTTAATTTTAATTTTAATTTCCACCAATTTGTTCTTAAATTACACGCTCTCTTTTTCTAAAGACGACAGAGGTCCAATAATGCAAAAGTAAGCAGGCGAGCCTAGACAACGGCAATCCTTCACTCTCTAATCCTATAACTCTTTAACACCTCGAGCCCCGGTGGCCCTTTTCGGACAAAGCCAGTGGAACACCCCGTTTTCCGTGACAAAATAATGTTAAATAAATAAGTAGTACAGACCAACCACTGTTTCCAACGTGTGGCCCCAAGGCTCCTCGTTGGAAATACTGATTGGTCAGCTCTAAAATATTGAAAATATTGATAATAGACCCTTCTAGCTAATTCTAGTGAACTGATGTGGAAGATACCACCGGAGCTCAAAACGGTTAAATCATTATCTCTCTAAATCTCCAATCTTCAACCCTTTAGCTGATGACTACACTAATTCTTAGTATTTCTATATTGTATATAATTGTGCCGCAAATGTTTAATTATTCTTGTTTAAGGAGAGGAGTTTTTGTAAGTTGTGATAACTTGTTCTCCGATCCTTTTTGCTGTATATAGTGGCAAATAAAATATGTTTAAACTAAACTACTATGATCACCGTAGCCAGTTGGATTACTACTGCTATGTTCAAAGCAGGAATTGACACTTCAGTTTCATTCTTCAAGAGAATTGGCAACATCAAACACCAACAAAAAGGGCCCCTATCCAAGAAATTCTGAAAGCAGCCAATTGGTCCAATGCTGACACATTGTTTAAATTCGGTTTTAGGAAGAATCGAAGAGACTCACCTTGATGGTTTCCCAGCATGAGTGGAGTGAGATGGTTCACTATAAATACAAAAAGATCATGTTAGGGTCCTGCGAATCACATTTTTTAATCGAATTAAATCTTGAATCAAATTAGGTCTATTATTCAAAATCAAATAAAACCTTAAATCAAATCAGGGGTATCTTGAAGGTGACCTATTGGGAAAGGGGGGGGGGGGGGGGGTTCTGTGAACTCGATTTGTTGTGACTGTGACTGCTCAAGCCCTGACTGATAAAATATTCCAACTACATCATCAAAGGCATGCCTTGATGATGTAGCTGGAATATTACCCAGTAAGGGTTACAGTTCAAAAACAGAAACAAGTGCACAAATTGTCAGTACTATATACTGCACAGGACTAGCCGCGATCCACAATTAATCGTTGAGATTGATTGGAAACTGTAAATTTGCTTCCAACAGTAGTAGTGGCTGGTGAGACTGGTATTAACATGGATGACGATACCATTTATGTTAATATACAGTTAAAACTAGAAGTCCTGTCATGCACTGTGCGCTTATCTAGGCTTAATTGTGCGTAGGAATTGTGCACAATTGCCATATCGAATGGCATCCAAAGTATGGCAGGTTCTCCTGGATACTTATAGCAAACACAGGCAATGTCTCTGCCAATGGACCTCCGGCTGAAATATTGCTTGTGCACAGGCCATATGTATAGAAATTGATAGCCTTACTATGGTCATAACGCGTAGATTAACGCGCAGATCGCCGTGCTATTTATGCGCACTTCATGACAGAACTTCTAGTTTTATCTGTAGCGGAAATTACACACAATCTTCACTTTCAGCATTATTTATGTACAATTTCCATCTGAACTATAAGACGACGAATATGACTGATGCCAAGCCATATTCCAGTGAAAAGATTCAAAGGGATGCGAATTAATGGGAGCTGATCGAACTGAACTGAATGCCAAATCGAATCAAATCTCGACGGTTCACAGGGCTCGAGATCATTTGAATCTGAACAGACCTTTCAGTCATCATTTGTAACTTTAATGAATACAAAAAAATTATGATCAAATGTATGTTTTAGTTCTTTTTTCAAACAGCAACTACACAAATTGAGATAACAATCAAAGTACTAAAGACAGATTTGCAAGACTGAATATCTGAGGATATGTTCTTGAATGTTAATTGTGAGAAATGCTTCAAATGTACAAGATTATTAGGGCTGGCATGATTACGAACTTTCATGATCAACTGAGGAATTAATTTTATTTGCGTATTTATTGGGGATTAACGCCACTTTTCAGAGCCATGGTCACCTCGTGTCAGACAGTTTTATGGGTGGAGGAAGTTGGAGTACCTAGAGAGAACCACTGTGCAACGGCGAGCAATTATCAGACCCCCAACGTGCTAACTCCACACAAACTGAGCTAGCACTGGTCGAAGACAAGTGTACCATCGACATGCAGTACACCTTAGTACACAACGCTACCATGCCCACACATAGCCAATTGGGATTAAGTGTCTTTTGCAAGGACACAATGTCGTTGCCGCAGGTGGGATCTAAACCGAGGACCTCTACAGACGCAACATAGAAAACAATATTTTTGGTCGTTAGTTCCCCGGGCCGAACATTCTTTTGGCATTCCGGTCTGCTGCATGCCTACTGCACCCCGGGGGAAATTCAGACTCTTGATCTTGTCATGCCCAAGCCTGAGTCTTTGCTCAAGTTTGGGCCTAAATGGTCAAAAGTCTAATAATAGTCACATTCAGATTTGAGGCAATTGTGCCCCTTAACAAACTGAGAAGGGCAATTATTTGTTATGTACCGACATGCTTTCTAGAATGGCAGACCTGGTGTCATGTTTTGTACCTTTATACTTCCGCCCCATGTCAGCATATCAATTACAATGTATTTTGATATTCTACAGCCTCTGACCCTTCTTACAAGCACGATGGGGAGGAGAGTAATTACTAAATATTCATCAATCAAAAAAGGAGTAATGAAAGGCCATAATCATCGACTTTGAAATTGTGGTTGATTATGAGTGTTTCCAAATATTTGATGACTTCTTAATTAATCATGTCAGGCCTGAAGATTATCCAAATGACTTGAACCGATTTTATGAAAAAGAACCAACCACCCCATCCAAGAATTTGCAGGATGAGGATGATTTTTAAGAGAGTAATCGCTTGACTGGACTGGTAATGTGAAATAATTCATGAGAGGTGAGGGACTTTGTACAAACACCAGTGCACAAATGCGCACGAGTGTTTTATAATATAGTCTCTCGCCTCGAATGAATTATTTCACGCAACCAGTCCAGTCAAGCGATTACTCTGTTTATTACTTTTCATTATTAACGATAATTAAATTATTTAACCCTTTACCTAACGAAACGGCAAAAACTGGCCAGCGCAATTCTCAAAAATCGCCAATTTTCATTATTTTTTCATTTGTTGTCTCTAAAGCATAGGTTATGACCCCTCGTTGGAACGAGCTATTCGAGCTCGTTCCAATGGGGTGTCATAACCTATATTTTGGAGTCAAAGAATGAAACCAATAGTTATTCAAGAATTTTTTTTGCAAGTGTTTCATGTTAAAAAAACACCAAAACAATCGCGCACGGATACATGACACAATTGCTGATTGCATAATTCACTTGTGAAGTTATCGTTTATAATCAAACCCAGAAATCCCAGTAAATCACACTTTGTAAAGTAATATTTTTAGGGGGAATTATAGGAGGGACAGTATTACTCATCCAACAGGTGGATACATTTTAAGATGAACAAGTCGATTTCACCCCTACAGAGTTTTTTGACAACCCTTTTTCTGCGACTTTAAATAAGGCGGTGAAGGATGTACCTGCCATGATAATCATTTTGAAATGAGATGTATATGCCCTGACATAAGTCAGATTATCCTGCTCACTGTCCAATCTTATATATATCCAAAAGAATCCCATGCACATTTAGTCAATCAAATCGATTTTCAAAATTCAGACTCCATGCAAATAGTTTGATGGATGGATAGATGGGAAAGTAAGTGGACATTCTCACCCGTGTTACATTATGTGAAAAAAATAACCCTCCCACTTGGTCCTTTTTGGCTGCCACATCCTCTCTTTTTATAACCAATGCAAACTTGAAAAAATAAAATTAAAGGATTTATGTCTAATTTTTACTCAAGTTAATAAAATTGTCAAATTTGTTCCTTGGGTGCAAGAGGGCTTTGAAATGCTGAAGCACTGCAAAGCCTTCTTGCACTCAAGGGACGAAATACACCTCCACCTATCCCACGGGGCCTAAAACATAAGAAAAAACAAGATCGTTAATTTTTGATGGCAAAGAAATAATTACAAAAATAAAAAACTACCCGTCCACGTGCAATTTTACATAAAATTGCCCGGCAAACAGATCTACTTGGTGGGGCCTAAGTTATTGAATTTGTTATTTTTAAAATTAACCCAATGTATACAAAAACTTGCTCTCCTATCATAACTTCGTCCAACAGTATATCATTCATGAGGACAAACAACCGAATAATACAAGTAGCCTGTCAGAGTGCTGGTCAGAACAGAAGACACGTAGATTAATTGCTCAATTGAACTGAGATATTTTGTGTAATATGATGAAACGGCAACTGCTTTTTGTCACGGAGGTTACAGAAGGCATGCAGAATGTAGTGTAAGTATTATTTTCGAGAGACGTCGTATTTTTCGAAGATTTAACTTTCTCAAATTCAGTCTTCAGTTAGATTGTTCTACCATAATTTTGATCTTCTCTTAAGTCGATCGACGAAAGATCGATATATGGCGTTACAGCTGAGGCCACACAAATGAGCTATTGGTGCATAGCAATAGACTTGGTCGTTCTATTGTCTTCTATTGGCTTGAGGTTTGAGATTTCTGAGTGACTGTTTTTGGGTGCTCTGAACTGTAATCTCATTGAATTGTCCGCAGTTATGTTTAACCGATTGCAATGATAATGTACCAGCTGGAACCTAAAAAACACAGTAGTCAAATAAAACTGAAATTACTGTCACTCGAACGAAGGAATGTTTTAGTATGTTGTTACTTGAGACTGCAGATCTTGTGAGTGAAAGTTCTGAACTTGTAAATGACCGTCCATCAGCCGCCAGTGACATGAGCATGCTTCGCACCAGTCTCAAGATATTGTCACCTCGGTCGCCATGTTTAGTCTTCATAGTCTTCTCAGTGATATCAACACCCGTCTTGATAAACTAGACAGTGTAGAAGAGCGTCTTAGTAGGATCGAGAAACTAGAAACAAGGTTACAAAACATTGAATCTAAAATCCCAACTCGATAAAATAGACGCGATAGAAATATCTTTTGGAAAGATTGACCTCAAGTATGTGACAATGGAGGAGGAATTCGTTAAAATCAATACCAAAGTCAGTAGTATTGAGCACAGTGTGGAATTCGTTTCCTCTCAATATGACTCATCTAAAGCTCATTTGCTCGATGGGCTTCGAGACATTGGAGCAATGATTTTTCAGTAACTGCTCGATAGCTTATTGGGAGAATTTGGGATATGTATGTCTTGGGGTGGTCCAGAAGGCTGGGCCAAATAGGTAATAGTATCCTTAGATAAATATCCTAGAACACGTATCCTCAAATAAAACAATACCAGGCCATAGGTATCCTCAAATACCGAAATGAGTCCAAACCCTACAATACAAAATTCTAAATGAAGCTCTATATACCAATTCCAGTCTTTCTACTTCAGCACCAAAAGAAACGGTGGCACATTTGTTCTAGTTCTTCTGTACGAAAGGTTCATTTATTCCTGCATGGTGAGAAGGTGTCAGCCCAGCTTTCATGGTCTAACTGAAGTTCTGCATCGATACTGTGAATTCAGGGCTTATATTTCGACTAAATTTGTGAGAATCCATTTAGATTCTCGTGAAAATGGTTGCGAGAATCCATACCTACTATGAGTGTCCCAGGATCCCATGACGTCACCAAGGTTGAACCACTGTTGTATACTGATAACACATGTTAACCTTTTACCCAACACACCTTTTTAATTTTTAAAACTAAATTTGATTTTTAAACGATAAATAATAAATAAATGATAAAATAATTAAATTAACAATATTTACCAATAAAAGCTTACAGATATGACTGTCGTTGGAACCGGCTCAATGAGCCGGTTCCAATGACAGCCATATTTGTAAGGTTTTATTGACAAAGTGTCAGGATATTTCAGGTCATGTTAGGCCTCTATTGGTTAATTTGTTTCCGCTGTGTTAGTTAAAGGGTTAAATTGACTCAATTTTTTTAAAAATTGACTCAATTTTTTTCGCACGAATCCTAGCAGAGGTGCAGCAAGAATCTACAAGGATTCTCGCCGGTTTTATTGCGCGAATCTTTGTGCGAATCGATTCTCGGATTCTCGTCGAAATTTAAGCCCTGGAATTGGAATTATACTACTCCCTTCAGATGTATTTCACCGACAATCCCGATTAATTTACACAAGATGGAAACTTTTCAAAGCACTGCTTTATCCTCCTACTTCAGATAATGTGCCAGTTACTGGACACTAGAACTCGACTTTTGCTTTCCTTTTTTCTTTTAATTTTTGTAGTCCCCATATAGTAAGGCTTCTCTTGCGACAATATGTTTTCATTGTGTTACCACCAGTAACTGTTATTTGGTTGTTTATTTCTGTTTCCAAACAACTAAAAATTATAATCATGGTTAGATACCAGAAATGTGATGGAAATGCAGCTTTACGCAGGTACACTTTTGTATCCATATGTAATCATGAAAATTATATACTTGCTGTATACTACTTGTGTGTCTGTATGTAATTACATATTTGTATATGTACAGTATTCTGATTAAAAAAAATTAAAAATAAAAAAGTAATAGTATTTTATCTTTAGTTGTAATAGGATTTTGTTCTCAATATTTTTTTTATTTTCACCTCGCAAATATTTACTTTTTAAAAAAAAATTCTCATTTACTTTTTACTTCTTTTTTTATAATTCCGATGAACATTTGGAATGGATATTCTAGCTGATGTGGCTGGGTTCTCTTTTCTTTCTTAAATTAATAAAGTTTTATCAATTACATACTTCTTGCAATTCTTCTCACAATGAATAACATCTTTTCTTTCGTATTATATTATATCATGATTTTGTGATTACTTTAGGAGGAGTAAGAGAAGGTGGTGTTGTCAGTCTTGGTTGTGTAGGATTGATATCGAAAAAAGTTCTTTTCACACACACTCATGTATATATGCACTATTTAAAAAAATGTAACCTGCAAATTCAGATTATTTAAAAGCACTAGAAAATGTTAAAGCGAGGAAAAAAAAGTGAAAGAGAAGCTGGTCATGGCCGTGAGAAAATTGCACATGTGAAAGAAGAAAGTAGAAAGAAAACTATAGAATTGGTAGATGAACATACTTTTTATGAATGGGTAAAGGAAAGGGATGGATAGATGAATTTCTGACAGAATGGAAATATAATTTTTTTTATCAAAAATTTAGCGAGTCAACAGGAGTCAACAAATAAAAAACAATCATTTTTCTTTTTTTTTCTTTTTATAAGATTTGAATGGGATATTTCCTATCCTTTAAAACATACATATGTTCGCGATCCACAGTCATGATATTATCCATCAGTCTCCAGAAATACGAACTTTCAAAACTTAAAGGTGTCCATTGCCCTCAATATCTGATCAAACTTTTCCAACTGTCTATTGTCATATGCATTAAATGCACCATCTTTGCATAAAACACCTAACGACAGCATCTAAATGCTCTGTGGTCTGACACCATTGGGTTTTGTATTGTTGGCATTGAATTTGAATTGTGTGTTCAGTGCTTTAACCCTTTACCTAACATGAAAAGCAGACGACACTTGCAAAAAAATTCTTGAATAACTAATTTCTTTCATTTTTGTCTCAAAAACATAGGTTATGACCCCTCGTTGGAACGAGCTCGACGAGCTCGTTCCAACGAGGGGTCATAACCTATGTTTTTGAGACAAAAAATGAAAATATTTTGAAAATTAATTGGCGACTTTTGAGAATATCGCTGGCCGGTTTTTGCCGTTACGTTGGGTAAAGGGTTAAGAATATTTTCTTCCACAAGATAGTCAAACCCTCCATAGATCATATCTCAGAGAAACATCTGAAGCACCTCTTCTATTTCTTTTTCTCATTTTAATTTATTTATTTTTTAATTTTTGAATTTAAAAAAATAGGTATTCTTTTATTTTGTCGAACAAACTTTGCTTAGACTCAAAAGTTTTGTGAGTTTCTGATCAGGTGGGTTAGCATATAAAAAAACCGAGTCCTTTGGAATAGTGTACAATCAATCCTTCAGGTTGGCAAACACAGAAAGACATATAAATCACTTCTTCAGCATCCAGAGATTATCAAAAAATCTTTTTAAAATAATTGTCAAATGACCATATGCACATCTTCTAATTAAAGGTATTTTAACAATAGATGACTCGATTATTATACAGAAGGATGAAAATGAAATATGGGATATGGTAACAATAATCTCACGTCCGGTTTTCTTACATGTATATAAAAATGTTTACTGAAAAAAATATGATTGACTTTTTATTCCTTCATATGGGAGATCTCAAAACTGCAGAGGATGTTCTACTACTGACAAAATTTCTGATTAAAAAAAATCACATTTCCAACATTACAATGTAATCCATAATTGTTTCGATTTTTAGACGTAAAAATTGCTTCATTATACGAATAGGAAATTTAATGTGGGGAATTTCCCTGTGAATCGGCAAATATCTATGGGAAATCCTAGTTATGGCAACATCATAGTTGGTGCTTTTAACCCTATTTGATTCTTATGTCAAGTGCATAAAACTCCATTAAACATGGGACTCTTGAAAGGAATAAATTTGTTGAAACATGTAATGGGCTTCCTTTTTAAAAAAGAGTTTTTCGGCAATTGCGTATAATAATTAATGGTTTTTGTAGGAGTAAAAGTTTGCTGACTTAGTACAGAAAACCTCAGAGACAATATCTAATTCAAACATAACAAGAGTACCGCTGTCTGGTGGCATCATTATACAGCCACTTAATGTAAATTCAGTCATTTAGCATTGCAATATATATCTCATACATTTCAAATGCACCTTTATATACGACAAGAACAAAAAGAAATGGGATGCATTAGTCATTTGTTTTTTTGAGTTATTGTTCGGACAGGACAGCCATGTTGAATTTGCCAGAATGCTGGTTATTGAAAGGAACCTACCTACAATCACTTGTAATGATACCAGAAAAAAGTGGGATCCAGTGGTCATTATTTTTAAAAGTTATTGCACTGACAAACAAAAATCACAAAACTCCAAGATAGCTGTCATGGTGGCCATACAGGAAACGAAAGAATTCTGATGATACGAAAGAATCTGATTAATGAAAGGATTCATCATCTAGTCACTACTAATCCACCACAAAAAAGGATCCATTGTTCACTTTATTTTTAAGTTATTGCATGCCAAACAAAAATAAAAACAATCCAAAATGGCTACCATGTTGCCCATATTGGATCCGCCAGAAAACTGATGTTCAAAAGGAACCTTCCTCTGGTCACCAGTGATCCACCACAAAAGTTGGATCTATGGGGAATTTCATTTTCAAGTTATTGCGCTAAGAAGCAAAAACTACAAAAACATGGCAGAAAGCTGATTAATGAAAGGAACCTTCCGTAAATCACCACCCATCCGCCACAAACAATAGGATCCATGGTGCATTACATTTTCAAGTTATTGCACGGACAAGCAAAAACTGACAAAAATTGCAAGAAGGCTGCCACATTGGCCATATTAGATATGGCAGGAAACTGATTATCGAAAGGATCCTTCCTTTAGTCACCACTAATACCCCATAACAAAAACATTTTTAAGTTATTACACAGACAAGCATTTAAGTGTATTTTTTTATTTGTATTTTAACGCTGCTGGGAAGATTTTTCACTTCACACGGCACTTCATTTTTTAAAATTATAGAAAGCATTATCAGCCTTCCAACTCATTAACCAATGGGTCAAACCTTTGGGTTTAACCTGAAGTTACTGGTGCTTTCAGAGCCTTTCCCTTCAAACCTGCGAATGTTTTTCCCTTCAAAACTGCAAATATTAATTGACTGGAAACCCAGGCCTGCAATGTATAGTGTCCTGCGAATTTCGAATTCTTTGTCCAATCCAATCAGCAGAGTGGTTTGAATTGGACTGATTTTCAAAAAGAACCTCATCGCTTTCTAGTTTATTGATATTGCATATTCTTAAGACTGAAAATGTCGCCAGTTTCCATTCAAGTAATTCTATATTATATGTAATGCCGATCCGTATGTTTGGACGATAAGAGAAAGCGTAATATTAAAAAATGGGAGCAACGTATTTTTGGAAGTGGAACCCCTTTGAACTCTTCCCATCTTACCAAATCTCATGGACATGAGACCTGGTGATAGTAGAAGAGTTCAAGAAGAGACACTTGGTAGGATTTTGAGACAATCTCAACTATTTGAAAATGAAAAATTTAAAGTAATTGGTATATTTTTTATACTTACCAATGGCCCAGACTAGCTGGTGCAAACTGTTACTATGGGCCAAACACAAATTTTGACCCCCCACCCCCCCCCCCCCAAAAAAAAAAATTGCTTGCAAAACCAAAAATCCTATCTGGTCCTCCATACTTTTATCCTCCGCGCATGCGCAGCCATCAGGAAGTGACCGAAACTGGCACCAACATCATTCTTTGTTGATGAGCTTACTACACAATAACTCAGCGGGGAGGTATGAGTGCCCACTCATGGGAGGGCCATCCCCGTCTGGGCCATTAGTAAGTATAAAAATATACAAATTACTTTAAATTTTTCATATTTTTATACTATAAACCAATGGCCCAGACTAGCTTAATCGTAAAAGGTGGAGGGCCTAGGACTTCAGAATTAGCAGACCAACAAAGTTCCTAAGCCTGCAATTCAAGGTGAAAGGAAAATTAAATTTAAAAGGAAATGCATGTGTGTGTCTCTATTCAATAATAGAGAAAACATATCAGAAATAAGGAGTCAAATTCCAGTAATTCTTTATTCTTAGCAAGAATGACTCTGCTAATTGGGTGTAACAAGTTCCCAATTTTAAAGGCTAGTTCAAACTAAGCCCCATAAATTAGGATGGCGTATTCGAGAGTGAGAGGTTAACCCCACAAACCACGCCAAATACAATAATAAAACAAGCTGTATCCAGGAATCGATATAATCTACAGACAAAACAGCTTCACTTATAGTTACATCCTATCAAACCGGGGAAGATTTTAAGAACCCCCCCCCCCCTTGTTTTGAAGGAATTTTCTTCAAAAACAAATTATTAATCAAATAGGTGCTTCACGTCACTTCAGAAGCTGAGGCTATAGCGGCAAGCCCAGTAATTAATTGCACGCTTCTTAACGAATACCGGTGTTGGCATACGTAGATGGATCAAAAACCGGTGATAAATATATACAATATACACTTCTTCAAAAGAATATCAATGAACGGTCTCTGGAGAGTAAACACGATTCCAAGGCAATCCACAGGCGACCCCATTCAGGTGTACAATTAATTCCAATAATAATACTCCCAGACGTACGAATATACATATACCAGAATACATAGAAATCACCATTCGATTTCCATGTAAAATGCGTACTGAAACTATATAACCTTGATTTAGAAATGGATCGAGCTATGATTAACAGACTCGTCACGGACCGCCCCAAAATACGTTATTTTTCCGAGGTTCATAACATACAATAATGCGTCCGCCTAATAATCACGTATTATGTACGCGAGCCTTGAATCTCAATAATAAGCAGAATACCAGTTAACTGACTTGTCAGACAAACCGGTACACAAAGGCTAGCAGTTTATTAATAATGAATCATATGCTCGTATATGACTTAGACCGAACAATCACAGGAAAACAAATCAACTAAAAAGTGGATGTGCCCATGAGGTCGCCATAGAACACGACCCAGCCGCCAATCGATAAGCCATGAAAGGCATGTAAATACTTAAATGAAGCCCCTTTAAGAACAATAATTTCGGGAATAAACCATCCAACAGAGAAAATAGCAGAAGTGATGGAGTCTGAATTAAAACAACACGTTGAGTCATTACCATCTACATACGCGACACCACACATTTCTTGAACAGACTGGACTGTATACCCCAACCACTCCCTGAAAACAGCATAATGTACTGTATGGACGTCAAGAAACTATATCCAAGCGTCCCACGTAATGAAGGTATATTAGCATGTAAAAAAGCACTAGAAAACTCTAAAAGAAAATTATTCCCAACAGAGATAGGTCTTAAACTAATAGAAACTGTTTTGGACAATAACAATTTTTCATTTAAAGGAAGACATTATTTACAAACGGACGGCGTTGCAATCGGTTCGCGATTAGGGATGAATTATGCGTGCACATATATGAGTGAATGGGAAGAGAAACTGTCAAAAGCATCGAAGTTACACTCCCCTTGAACAGGTACGGTACGTTGATGATATCTGGGGAGTATGGACGCATCTTTGGCAAATACGATACACCCAAGAATACAGGTTGATATAAGGTGGTCTGAAAATGGGATAGAATTCTTAGACACGATAGTCAAAATTGAAGACGGATTTCTTAAAACCGGTTTATATACAAAACCCACGGACACGCATCAATACCTGCACGCAAAGTCAGATCACCCAATCAACACTAAAAGAGCGATACCATATGGAATAGCTTCAAGAGTAAAAAGAATATGTTCCGATAATGCTGAATATGAATGCCACAAAAATGATATAAAACAACACCTGCAGGCCAGAGGTTACGACGAAAAGTTTGTAAGCGAACAACTAAAAAAGGTCGACCAAATCGAGTGTAAACAGTTATTTGAAAAACGATCCAACAAATCAACCGGCGAAAGAGTCCCGTTTGTGGTCACCTACTCGCGGCGCCTCCCCGACATCGGGAAAATAACGTGGGAGCGGATGCCCATTTTACACCGCTCAAAACGCATGAAGTTGGCATTCGAAAAACCTCCCCTGATTTCGTACAAAAGACTGAAAAATTTGGGAGATATCATAGTCCATAGCAAGCATAATAAAATGTTCAACAATCAAGGGACGGGATCTGATAGATGCGAGAGAAATTGTGCAATCTGTGGGTTTATGCTCCAAACAAAACAATTCGCAGACAAGAACGGAACGGCCTACCACATAGGCAAAAACATCACCTGCATGTCCAGGAATGTGATATATGGGATTCTCTGCGACAAGTGCAATGAAGTTGTGTACGTGGGAGAGACGGGGACAAAATCGTATGAGAGAATGCAAAACCATCTGAGCAGAATAAAACTTGAGGTTATGGATGACCCGATACCACATCATTTTCTGACCAAAAACCACAGTGTAAACAATTTTAAGATTATTGGGATTGAACAAATTAATCAACAAAAGGGGTCGTGAAGCATTTTGGATTAACAAACTTCAAACACTAGAACCCAATGGGCTCAATCATAATTTTGATTAATTGCTCGGATTTGCTTATTGTGATTGGTTAAAGGTAGTTTTTTTTTGACTAATGTCGATTCACACATCTCAGTCCTTCTTGCACTTTCTCAGTTATCCCAGTGTAATATGTTATACATTTGTTAAAACAAGAATTGTTTTTTTTTGTTTTCATTAAATATCTATATCACTTTTGAATTACTTGTTGATTCTTCCTATGTTTAAGTGGACATAATTCAAGAACACGGATCTGCAAATTCTTTAGGCGTGTAGGGGTATCCTTCGGCTGTGTTCCCTAAGCTAGTAAAGGTTTGAGTATTCCCTACCCACGCCCGGTTACACAACCCAAGGGAGATATGATACGGGGATTTTACAAGCAATACACTTGAATATGGAGAACAACGCGTTTGAACAATTCGGGTCAAGGAATGGTTGAATGTGTGAATACTGCATGCGAGCTCGCTTCTGCCTCTGTTACCAGGGCGAGGTTGAGATAAATGATTGAATACTCCTAATTCTAAGGCTGAAAACAAAAATTGCGCATAAAAACGGGGAATATATCTCCACTTGTTACCACCTAAGGAAGATCTGATACGGTATTCTTTGTCCATAATTTACAATTAAAAACAGTGAACAACGTGTAATGCGGAACATATCTTTACTTGTTGCCACCCAAGGAAGATATGTATCGGCGATCTTATAGACGGGTTCGTGATTAGGAGATAGGCGGCCACTTGCCAAATAATAAATCGATCTGTAAGACGTACGCGTATCTCGATTAATTTTATAATTCCCATTCAACAATTAGGATCTGTGTGACGCCAAGTTTTACGTTCTCATGACGCGATACACATTGGTACGGCACTTAACGTAACGGAATTAGAATTAGTCAAAAATGAAAGCCGCTTAGAAGGAAGTAAACTTCCGAGCATGACGGCAATTTGACGACGTTATATAAAATATTTGATGAAGTGTGTATATATATATATATATATATATATATATACGGGAATAATAGAAATGAAAAAAAATTTGAAGAAAAGCCTAAGTTCCCAAAGGTAACCTACGAGCCAGAGGGCATCCCGATAGAGCCTAAGTGTGGACAAAATCCATTTTTTTGAGCTACACTACCTGAATAATAATAATTGAATCTTACAACAATTATGTAGCAATATAATATTAAATACTACACATATTGAGGACATTGTCAATGTAAACAACGTCAAAAGAAAAACAGGACACAAGACATCAGGCACACAACAAGGCCCAAAGTCAATAATGAATTTGATTCTACCAGATGCAAAGCTAGATCTTCATTTGAAGAAAAAATGATATACCGGATCGAAGATGCAAGACTAAACGACCTAACACCCCTAAGGTGAAGACGTAACCATGGGATAAACAGAATAAATATTCTGTAATACACGTTAAACTCCCAAGAAATTTAATAAAAAATTTCAATAAAACTTAGCCAAAAAGCTTAGGAGTTTAACAGGAAGGGTTCATGGAAGGATAGAGAAGGAATACTCAACAAACAGTGGATAATTCATTTGTAAAAATTATGACGTCAGGCGAATCTCCCGAAATTCAGTCCCAATATCTGTGATATTCATAGTACAGAACCGGCAATCAAAGGTTGCATTTAATGCTCAGGCATCAATTCACGCTGAAAAATTAAGTCATATTCCCCTGTCGGTCGGCAAAACGAAATATCAAAATGATATTTAGAAATCGATATTTCATCGTAGGTTCGGATGACGAATCACATGTACTTTAAACGAGTCAGCACATCAGTAATGAATTCCAGAGTCCCAAATACAAACGAATTCGAATAATTGATAGTGACAGTGACTAAATCAATTCATTAAATCAGCGGTTTCAAAGTTTGACTTTCTCATTCACCTTCCAGCGAAAAGCCGAAATCACTTTCAAATTTCTTCAGTTCAACTTCACACGTCTTCAGTGCATTGAGTTAAAAAAAAATAAAATGACGTGTCTTGTTATTGAAAATAAGAAAGTGGTGTTTTTTGTTATTGTTCTATTTCTTCGAAACACATTGCGATTATTTCAATTCGCCAGCCTTGGTAAATCGTAAAGTTAGGGGAGAAATAAGACGGGACTACTTTTTGTGCGGATATTCACACATTCCAATGGTTGGAGTTTGGTTGTTGTAATTTTTGTATGGACGCCGGTTCGGCACATAAATTTTGCGCCTTAATGGCAAATAAAGGCCACAAATTGGAGAGTTTGTAGTCGTAGAGCATTAAATAAAAAGAAAATTCACGAAAATTCGTGGCTACAAGAAATATGAGGATCTTCACTCGCGACTGCGTCGCTCGTGAAGATCCTCATATTTCTTTGTAGCCACTCACGAGATATTTTCGGTATTCATCAAATTTTCGTGAATATCCTCTATGTATTCATACTGTATCCAGTACTTCATTAATTACATTTTTGATGGTTATTCCTATCATTGATGTTTGGAATGGAATATTGCATCCATGGAAATATTGCCCAACCGTGGAAAGTGGCCAGTCCACTGCGGCCGTACTGTATGTATCGTAGACAGGGGTGAAAAGGGACAAAAAAGATATTTTCAAGTTTTCAAAGGATACCTTAAAACCTTGTAATATTTTTGCTCTTTTGTTTAGTGAGGTACATTACTGGTTTGAACTTTACACTATAACAAAAGGTTGATGACCACAACTTTGAAAACAAGAGGAGAAAAAACTCAAGTGGAGTTTTTGCTCAAATTTCATACTGTGTCAAAACTTTGGCTGTATAGACCAGGTTAGTATAGGTATAGTGTCCTCCATGTCGGTACAGTATGATGCAGGTTTCACAATTACAGTAGAATCCTCTTAACTGAATATCCATTTTGCCAGTGAAAATTATTCAATTAACAGGAGTATACAATTAACATGGATTTCGTCAGTTTCCTGTGTTCTGGAGGTAAATTGAGCATTTATTCTATTATATCTTGTTTGACAGAGCTCATAGAGCTCTGTCAAACAAGATATAATAGAATAAATGTCTGTATTGGATGTAGTGAGGCCAAAAAGGTTGATAAATAAGGGGAATGTGGTGCGTGTCACAGTAATTTTTTCGACATATTACAAAAATTTATATACAATTAACAGGAGTTTATTCTACAATCCATATGCAATTAACAGATCAAATTTGTACTGAAAGTATGATAAATGGTTTTGTGTTTGAAAATTATATTCAATTAACAGGGATATACAATTAAGAGATATGTGGCCAGTCCACTGCGGCCGTACTGTATGTATCGTAGACAGGGGTGAAAAGGGACAAAAAGATATTTTCAAGTTTTCAAAGGATACCTTAAAACCTTGTAATATTTTTGCTCTTTTGTTTAGTGAGGTACATTACTGGTTTGAACTTTACACTATAACAAAGGGTTGATGACCACAACTTTGAAAACAAGAGGAGAAAAAACCCAAGTGGAGTCTTTGCTCAAATTTCACACTGGGTCAAAACTTTGGCTGCGGAGACCAGGTTAGTAAAGGTATAAAGTTCTCCATGGCAGTACAGTTTTGCACATGTGTGATGCGGGTGGTACAATTACTATAGAAATGCATTGCTCTGTTTCACTTTTTAGAATGGGAAAACGAACTATCTAAATGTGTGGAGTTCATGAGCTAGTGGTGGGGAGGGGTACAGTAGAGTCGCCATAGACTGGTCGTAATCCACACGTGGGCAGGGATGTTCACGCGTGTGTTTACTGGGTGATAAAAATCATCATCAGCAAAATTTTAATTAATGAAGGACCTTGTTGTACCCGATGCTTCATTGATAAATTTCAGATAATTATCCCAATAATTAGTGTTTGGAATCAAATATTATTGTGTCTGTGGAAAGTGACCAGTCCATGGTGGCTGTACTGTACAAGCTTTTATTACTTCAATTCTAAATTACCTCTCTGACATCTTCCCAAGAATCATTATCGGAGATGAAAATTATGGCTGAATCAGCTAGGCATGAAATTATGACAAAACAAATCTTAGTCATTGATCTTTGAGAGCACTCCTAGTGGGCTCTTCTTCCAGGATTAATGTCAGAATTTGGTATGAGAATCTTGTATGAGATCTCTCTCAGATTGAATGATAATTCTCTAAAATTTATAATAATTGCCATTTACCGAAATTTCATGGTCCAAAAACTTCACTTCAAAGATTCATAAGATTACAGGGTTTTAATGATACTTATTAATAGAGCTGCACGGTATATCAATAAACCGATACATACCGGTATTCAAACTAGTATCGATTGAATGCCGGTGTAATTGCAAAAACTTCAGTTTATCGTCTTTATTTATTTACCCACAGTTTCATTTTCAAGATGTCCTGAGTTTTTTAACTGAAGTCTTGAATGAATAATATTATCCCTGTACCTAACGAATTGTCCGCATTGTCCTGAGTAATACACTGATTGTGCAGGTGAACAAATATTTTTTCCAAAAAATTGATATGGTTTTGTTGAAAATATTTTGAAAAATTTGATAAACTAATATGCTTCATTGATAAATTTCAGATAATTATTCCAATAATCAGTGTTTGAAATCAAATATTATTGTGTCTGTGGAAAGTGACCAGTCCATGGTGACTGTACTGTACTAGCTTTTATTACTTCATTTCTAAATTACCCCTCATACATCTTCCCAAGAATTGTTATTTATTTATTTACTGATGTTTAAGGTCACATATTTATGCACAATGGCTAATCATGGCTGTGACAGTTTTACGGGTGGAGAAAGCCGGAGTACCCGGAGAGAACCACCGAGCAACGATGAGCAGCTGTCAGCTCCCCGACATCATAACTCGCGTTAGGTTGGTTGGAGACATGCGCACCATCGACGTGCAGTACGCCTTAGTACACGGCATCATCGTGCCCCCACGCGGGCAATGGAGATGAAGTGTATTGCCCAAGAACACAACGCGGTTGCCGCAGGTGGGATTCGAACCGAGGACCTCTCGGCTTGCACCATGCACCTCTACCTACTGAGCCACCGCGCTCCCCATAAATTTCAGATAATTATTCCGATAAGAAGTGTTTGAAATCAAATATTATTTTGTCTGTGGAAAGTGACCAGTCCATGGTGACTATACTGTACTAGCTTTTATTACTTCATTTCTAAATTACCCCTCATACATCTTCCCAAGAATTGTTATTTATTTATTTACTGATGTTTAAGGTCACATATTTATGCACAATGGCTAATCATGGCTGTGACAGTTTTACGGGTGGAGAAAGCCGGAGTACCCGGAGAGAACCACCGAGCAACGATGAGCAGCTGTCAGCTCCCCGACATCATAACTCGCGTTAGGTTGGTTGGAGACATGCGCACCATCGACGTGCAGTACGCCTTAGTACACGGCATCATCGTGCCCCCACGCGGGCAATGGAGATGAAGTGTATTGCCCAAGAACACAACGCGGTTGCCGCAGGTGGGATTCGAACCGAGGACCTCTCGGCTTGCACCATGCACCTCTACCTACTGAGCCACCGCGCTCCCCATAAATTTCAGATAATTATTCCGATAAGAAGTGTTTGAAATCAAATATTATTTTGTCTGTGGAAAGTGACCAGTCCATGGTGACTATACTGTACTAGCTTTTATTACTTCATTTCTAAATTACCTCTCAGACATCTTCCCAAGAATCGTTATTGGTGATGAAAATTATGACCGAATCAGCCAGAGAATGAAATTATAACAAAACCATTCTAAGTCATTGATCTTTGAGAACTCTCCTACTGAGCTCTCCTTCCATGGTCAATGTCAGAATTTGGTATGAAAATCTGGTATGAGATTTCTCTAAGATTCAATGACAATTCTCCAAAATTCCTGATAATTACCATTTACAGAAGTTTCTTGGCTCAAAGCCTTCAGTTCAAGATTTCAGGGTGTTTAATGATACTTATGAACCCTACATGTCTATCTTTACTCGACAGACCTACAGTACGGCCACTGTGGACTGGACACTTTCAATGCATGGGCAATATCGCCACGGATGCTATAATATTAGATTTCAAACACTAATTGAAAATATTGAGACTACAGTATGTGATTGGAGGATTTCTAGTTTATCACTGTGGAATACATTTTTCACTTAGTAATTATTTACAATCTCTACGGATAAAACACAAGAAGCACTTACAAACTTTCACCACATGGATCACCGGGTGCAACCGGTGGTCCATGTGATGAAAGTTTGCAAGTGTTTCTTGTACTGATATAAACAATTAAAAATACTTTTTAAGTGGAGAATAAATGGGTCTGCAATTAAGTGGTGATCCACTGTCTTCATTCTGAAGATGAAGGCAAAGTGTAATATCTATTTACATCAAACATGTATCCCAGTAGTTGTTAGGAATTATGTTAATGATCTCAATTTACCAGTACAGAGTTATTGGGCACACCCTTTTTCTACAGAAATTGAGTTACGCTAATGGGACAGTTTGAGTTTGAGTTTGGGGCAAAAAGTGCACTTACTCAATGCGCTAGTACTTCAAAATATTGCACGGAAAGAACTTCTAGTTTCATCATGCATCAAACAACTAGTACGACCCATGGAAAAAGGGTGTCAAAACAATTAATGCATTACTGCATGCTTTTTAACTTTGTCTTGTATTTTTATACCTGCGGACTAAAGATAAATGCAAAGACTACAAACATTGATTTGTTGACTGCATTTGTATGTCGGACAGTCATACACTTATAATGAACTTTATAGCATACCAGTCAATCTACTAGCTCTACAACTTCTTCCATTCTCTTCCAGGTTGTAATCATCTGGACAACTGCATGTGTAATTACCCTTGGTATTGACACAGGCAGATTTATACTGGCACTGGTTTGCTTCCTTTACTCCACATTCATTAATATCTGTAATAATGAATAATTAAAATAAATTATTGTGATGAATTGACGGTAACATGGTCAGAGTTTTGCGGCATAGCAGTTGAGGTATTAAGGCCACTTACCAACCAAACTGGTTGGTCCACATCTCTTAGTCTCGTGGTAAATCAGTCGCTTTCTGTGCTAGGGGTTGTAGGTTTGAGCCTTGGTTCCCACACTTCTCTCTCGATCTGTTACATTGGTTCAATGACCAGCCCTCAGGAGCTGATTACAATGCTGGCATTGTTTCTACAATTCTGAGGGTGAACTTAGGGTGTGATTCGCAGGTGGTGAATTACAAGAAGAACGGGATAGTAGAGTAGTAGTTGAGATATAAAGGTCATTTGCCGATTGCCTGGTTGGTCCAGATCTCTTAATGTTATGTTCAATTGGTTGTTTTCTGTGCTGGGGTCGAATATTCCCACACTTCTCCCTCAACCTGTTACAGCAGCTTGGAGCTTATGTTCAACCGAGATGCAAAGCATTGGGGTTAAACATAAGCTCCAAGCCGCACACCTCAGACCATGCAACATGTACCATCAATTCATCACAATAATGTATATGTTCCAATAACATCCTACACATAGCCCAAACTCCACATTGTGAAATCACGAAGGGAACTTCATTGAACAAGGCAACTTTAATAAAAACAAATTGAGGAAATAAACCTCTTGTGCACTCCAAGTTGATGTGCACTTGCCGTCAGCCACGATAAATTATGCTTGAGCAGAGTTAATAAGTTGGAAAGTATGACAGTTGCTCACTACTGCTTGGTGGTTCTCTCCATAAACAATGGCTGCCTCTATCCATAAAACTGTCTGATATCACTCTGGTTCCTGTGAGAGTCATTAAATCCCAATAAAACAAACAGATTTACACCACCATTTATTTATTTATTGGTGTTTTAAGGTCACATATCTCTGCACAATGGCTAATCATGACCACAACAGTTTTATGGGTGGAGGAAGTCAGAGTACCCAGAGAGAACTACCGTGCAATGGCGAGAAACTGTCAGCTCCCCAACATACTAACTCCACACAAGCAGGGTTAGCATTGGTTGAAGACAGGTGCACCATCGATGTGCAGTACGCCTTAGTACACAGCGTCTCTGTGCCCCCATGTGGGCAATGGGGGTGAAGTGTCTTGCCGAAGGACACAATGGGATTGCTACACCATCATTTACATGCTAGCTCTTGCTACATGTAAGTATGGCAGAATTAAAAAATAAAACCAGGTAAAATAATATAAAACTGAGGCTATTCAAAATAAATTCTTGTTTCTCGGGCACATCCCTCATCATAGAAAATCTATTTCAACACCGATTTTTTTGCCTGGAAATCTCCTTTATGACACTATTTTGCACTTGTAAGACAAATATTTAACCAACTATATCTTGTTTGACAGAGCTCACAGAGCTCTGTCAAACAAGAAAAAGTTGGTTAAATTTTCAACTACATTATGGGATTTTTTCACTGCTGAAAGTATTGGCTTGCCACATAATTGTGTAAGTAGTTTAATTTCTGATTCCAACAACATGTATTTGCGGAACTGTTTTGTGAATAAACAAAAAAAAGCATCCCTCCCTCATCATAAAATTGAGGAAAAACTGCCTGAGTGACAAGAAATTATTTTTACAGCCTGTATAACTATATAAAATGACCAGCAATAAGGCCTGTAAATTACAGGCCTTATTGCTGGTCATTTTATCTAGTAATTTCGTTTTGAACAACCTTTGTGCTTTATTGGTTAATATTTACATTTTTCTCATCACTGGATCAGGTGAATGGGCTGAGATAAACTTAACTTCAAGTGGAATATTCGGCTTTATCAACTGTTATCTATCTTACATTTCTTACCTTCACATCGGCCTGAAGATGAATTCAACAAAAATCCACCAGTGCAAGCACAATGGTATGAACCAGGAATATTGATACATTCAAAGTTTTCAGAACAATTTACAGCTACTGCACATTCATTTACATCAATACTGCAATGAGTTCCAGTCCATCCAGATTTACACACACAACCAGTAAGCTTGTGACATGTTGTTGCTCCTCGTCCACATGCACAGTCATTAACACAATTCTGTCCCCAGTGATTGGAATCACATTCTGCAAATAATGTTAATTTCTGACTTATTAACCGTAATGTAACAGAAAAAAAAACAGCTAGAACTATTCACAACAATTGCCATTAAAATTTTATATTTTTATCCAAAGCATAGCTTGTTGAGCTCATTCCAGTGAGGTGTCCTAAGTAATGTTTATGAATATTTTCAGTTATTCAACTTTTTTTGCAAGCGTCTTCTTTTCATTCGGGCTGGGTAAAGATTTAAAACAAGAAAGATAAAATTAATTTAGATTTATCATTGAGAGCCACTTACAGCATTGTGATCCCAATGGTGTTATCTTTGAAAATAGAATGTTTTCATTTTTGGAATTCACAAAAAAAACTATTCCTATCAACAATCCATTCCAATGATGGACCATAAGCAGAGTTTAAATGCTTCTTAAGAATACTACACACTGGCTGGTTTTGGCTATTATGTTTTTGTAAATGAAATGAGAACATATCTTCACTTGTTGCGGCCCAAGGAAGATATGAAACAGTGATTTTAAAACTGGGTTTGTGAATAGGAGCTAGGCAGCCACTTGCCAGGTAATAAATTGACCAGTAAGACATACGCCCATCTCGAACATTTTTTTAATTCTCATTTAACAATTAGGATACGTATGACGCTCAATTTTTCCGATTCCAATGACGCGGTATACATTGATACGGCACTTAACATAATGGAATATGAATTAGACAAAAGTAAAAGATGCTTAGAGGAGAGTAATCTCCCGAGCAGGATGGTAATTTGACAAAATTATAAAAAGTATTTGAAGAAGTTTGGGGAAATAGCTGGTATTGATGAGATTTGCACTAAGTCTATACCATGCACAAGGTTAATTAGTCAATAAATAATTTTTTTTTCTAACCAGAAAGTGTGACTAACCCTGTGCAGTGCACAGGGTTAGTCACATTTTCTGGTTATAAAAAATTGGGAACTGCCATGTCACAAACTAACTTGAAAATATACTCCCACTTAGGCTGTCCATGCTCAGGGTTAGTCACATAATAGAAATGGTGTTATTTATAACCAGAAATAAGAGTGACTTCCCCTGTGCATTGCACAGAGGTAGTTGGTAAGCTGACATATATTGGCTAACCATAGGCATTGCACAAGATTAGTTGATAGGCTGCCATATCACACACTACAGGAAAAAGTACACTGACTAAGGCTGTAAAAATGCTGTGTTAGTTGGTTACATGTTACAAAGGGTGCAAGATTCAAAGAACTAATGGAAATATTTATATGGATTGTGGACAGTTTTTGTTTTAATGTGAATTCTAAAAATGAAAAATATATTCTATTTTTAATTAATAGGTTGTTTAAAGTCATTCTTGGACTTAAAGGGCAGTGTAACTTAGCCTACTTTCATGACACATCCAGTGGTGTGTTAGCCAGTAAGCGGGTTTGTGTAATCATAGGGGTTTCGTCATTCTAAGTGTCCTGACAAGCTTCAACTTATTTGGAAGGCACTTTATTGTATATGTTGTGTGGCAATATCTAGCTTTCACTTGAACAACATTTAACCAATGCCCTGCCCTAATTATTGATGCCGAAATGGCTGCAAAGCTTTTTAGCTACAATGGTAGATTCAGGTATGCATAGTCACAATAGCATGCATCTGTGACCACTTGATGATGAATATTTGATAAAACTATATTTCTTTTCTCTAAACGACTTTCTTCCCGTATATCTACCTTATTGCACATGTAACGTTATTGATATTATTTTCAGCTTCGATTGGTGTATAAGTTTGCAGATATTTATAAGCGAACATTATTACCACTTTTTGGGGCATTCCCCAGTATATTAATGAGATTTTACAAATTTGTTAATGCCCTATGTGTGATGTGATAGATAAATAGTATTGCAACTACAGTTAAAACTAGAAGTCCTGTCATGAACTGTGCGCTTATCTAGGCTTAATGGCGCGTAGGAATTGCGCGCATTTGCCATATCGAATGGCATCCAAAGCACGGCAGGTTCGCCTGGTTACTCATAGCAAATACAGGCAATGTTTCTGCCAATGGACCTTGGTCCATTGGCTGAAACATTGCTTGTGCACAAGCCATATGTACAGAATTTGATAGCCTTACTATGGTCATAACGCGCAGATTAATGCGCAGATCGACGTGCTATTTGTGCGCCTTTCATGACAAGACTTCTAGTTTTAACTGTAGGCTAGTCATGATTAATCGAGAAGTTGACTTATCGTCGGAAACACCCATAAATGACTGCAATTTCAAAGTCGACGATTATGGGTTTTCATCACTCATTTACTGATGAATTATTAGTTATTACTCTCCTCCCCATTGTGCCCATAAGAAGTGTCAGAGGCTGTAGAATATCAAAATACATTGTAATTGATATGAGAAAGAAGTATAAAGATACAACACATGACACCAGGTCTGGCAATTTAGAAAGTATGGAAGTAAAATAATTGCCCTTTTCAGTTTTCCAAGGGCCAAGAAGTGCAACTGCCTTCTTTAATCTCAATGGAGCTATTGTTAGACACTTGACCACCTCAGGTCCAATCCCGAGCCTTGGCCCAGATTTGGGCCTGAGGTGGTCAGGAGTTTGAATTTTCTTTGGAGAGCAGCATGCCTGCATGCCTAAAGAATGTCTGCCCTGAGGAACTAATGACCCAAAATATTTTCTATGTAGTTGTTTCTAGAGGTCAAAGAGTACAATTAAAGTTAACTTTAATTGTCTGTTCTAAAATTTCATAATGGTGCCAGCCCTAGTTGCATCTCCAGTATACAATAAACTTTGTGTACATATTTCTTTTACGTATAAATGTATCAGTAGCAGCAGCCGATTAAACAACATTCAGCAACATGCATTTTGTTTATATAAAAACAGATGACACCTGCTTTCTATAAAGTAGTATCTGACAAAATAATTCATAAAAGTGAATTTGATGAAGCATGGCTTTTTGCCTCCCGGATACTTGGCAAGATGGGATCTGCTCGTTGACTAAGAAGATTCATAGATGTTAAAGCTGGAGAGGCAAAACACCATTTTTAACATTCAAACAGTGTGACCTCTGCTTACTCACCAAAAATTAGCTTGGGAACATGCTCCAAATACTGGAGCTTTAAGCACTTTTCAATGACTTGGACCGTGATTTTCAAGTACTATTATAATTTTGATATAAACTTACAATACCGTGAACAACACAAAAGAATGTCTGCTTCGAGGACCTGATTTCTGCAAAACCCAACTAGCTAGATATATAATGTACCTTAAGTGTAACAAGGTGCCAGCTCCAATGCTAAAGCATTGCAGATGGCAACTTGTTGCACTCAATGGAAAGAGAGACGTGGTTCCTGATCATTTTGTGACATTGTATGCACATGGGGTGGGTTGTCGAGAAACTTCTCATCTCCAGAGTTAAAGGTAAACTGAATTTAACTACTTTTCAAGGGAGGTGGTGGTAAATTAAGTACTTTTCAGTGATTGAAACAAATTCAAGCACTTTTCAAGGAAGTATCCAAAATGCAAGGTCTTTTCATTTGAGTGCGAACCCTGCACACAATGATAATACACATTGATACACTGAAAATGGAGTGTGATGGTTCTTTGGCTGGGATGTAGGAAGCATTTCAACCTTGGTGGTGGTGGGTGGAATATGGTCATTCAAGCGACCCACGCACCAATATATATCAGGAGTGACCCATGTGCCTTAGTGGCATTGTATGAATACCATGCAAACAATTATGTGCTGGAGATTCACACACCTCTACATTAACAAATATGCACATTTGTGACTCCATATTCAACATATTTGTTGGATTGAGGTTAAAAACGTGCATTTTTCTCAACATTGAAGACCACAATTGAGACAAATCAAACAAGAGAATCTTTGGTCACATCTTAAGAAATACACAGAATGACATGCATGTGTGATTGCGCTAATCGAGATGGCATGTGCGGCAGCATGGAGGGATAAAACGGGAAGTCCTCATGTCATCTGCATTGTGTCCTTGCAAAGCACTATAGCTCATGTAGGAAAATAGTGGCAATGTGTATTAAAGCATTGACCACATCACACATCAATGGTACGCTTTCCATTAAGCAAAGCTAACCCTGCTTGAGCATAGTTGATAAGTTGCAGAGTCTGATACAAACTCGTCGTTACTCGGTGATTCTCTCCATGTACTCCAGCTTCCTTCACCCAAAAAGCTATCTAAAACAATATGACTCTGGTAGTTGAAAGGGTCATTAAACTATAATTAACAAACAATTAAATGGGAAAACGATATAGTACAAAGTAGCCATAATTGGCCAGTTCAATTGTTGAACACCAAGAAGATGAAGTGGGCGGACTTCGGGAAACAAAATAAAAAACAGTGATGTTGATGTAATAAAATGTACACACTGCCAGCTAATTGGGATTTCTGTTAAAACTAAAAGTATTGGAAGGAATTAAATAGGACTTTCATGGGTTGCTCCATTAAAGGAATTGCTACATCAAATTTGCTAACTGAATCTGTATGAAATAGTACTCCAAGCTTTTCATAACTACTTTGTGAGGAATGACAGCCCAATTCACAACTAAAATCTGAAGTGGAAAATTGATTTCTGAATCTTCACAGTTAGGTCCATCAAATCTATTTCATATATCAGATATAAGTTTCATTTTTATATATTTATATATATAGTGGAACCATGTTAATTGAATAACCACTTTGCCAATGAAAATTATTCAATTAACAGGAGTATTCAATTAACAGGGACTGTGTCACTCTCCTGTATTGTAGAGATAAACTTAGCATTTATTCTATTATATCTTGTTTGACAGAGCTCATCATGAGCTCTGTCAAACAAGATATAATAGATTAAATGCCTGTACTGGATGTACTGAAGCCAAATAGGTGTATAAACAAATAAAAACTGGGGAGAGTCAGAGTAATTTCTCGACAGGTTACAAGATTTTCACTCAATTAACAAGAGTTTACTCTATAACCAATATTCAATTAACAGTTTAAATTTGTACTGGAGGTGTGGTAAATAGTTTTGTGTTGGGAAATTATATTCAATTAACAGGGTTATTTGGTTAAGAGATATCCAATTGAATGGGATCCACTGTATAACGTCAGGCAATCAGATAACAATTTCACATCAAACTGGGAAATGTTGATTTGCACAACATATCAAGGAGATGAGATGCAGTCAATATTCAGTTGGTTTTGATAACTATCCCAAGATAAATGTTTTCTGGGGTGAAGAAGGTTATCACGAAAAGTCTCAATGAAAATTCTCCTGGGATTTATAACATGTGAAATCTGAAATTAACTATGATTTTCAATAAACAAAGTTTGTTCAGACTTCCAGCAACATTTGAGCTTCCTTTAGAATCAGTGAGTGGACAATGAAATTTATTACTGATATTTGTTTAATCCTAATTAACAGAAAAGGAAGATGACACTTCACAAAGAAGGTTTTTGGGTCAGGAGAAGACACTATTTCTTTCTCATCTATTGGAAGGCCAAATTATAGCGTTATTATTGCTAGATTGCTATAGCAATCTGGCAATAATGAAGCAACAGTCTGGTTTTTATAAAGGACTTCTTGTTTTTAACCCTTTACCTACATGTAACACGATAGGAAGATAACACTTGCCACAGAAATTCTTTTCATTTTTCCCTCAAAGGCATAACATAAGCCCTTCGTTAGAATGTGCTCAGTGTGTGCATTCTAGTGTGGGTCATAAGCTATGTTTGAAGTAAAAAAGTAAAAAAAATAATAAAATAATAAATAACACCTTTAGTAATAAAGATTCTTTACAGAGAAAGATTTTCCCATTTTGAAAGGAAATAGTCAACAAAAAATAAGATTTCACAGAATTTGAAGTCAAAATGGAATAATCTGTGATAGGTAGTAAAATATGTTCTCTATAAATTATAAAACATTTACCTGTACATGATCTCTTGTTATTCTCTAATTTGTTACCATTTGGACAACTACATGTGTAGCTACCATCTGTATTTACACATCGTTCTTCGTATGTACACAGGTTAGTCTCAGTGTTTTTGCATTCATTGATATCTACAATACACACAATATTACCATTTAATTATTAATGTGTAGCAGAGAGAGGGCAAGACTTCAAGTTTATACCCTCTAACACAGAAGTAGTTAACTTTTGAGGCTGCAGAGTGCCTGAAAATGCCTGGTTTCAGAACTTTTTCAATGTTCTTTTCCAGATTTAAGCCTCGCAGAATTGGCAGTGAAATAATTCTCCAGCATGGAGTTTGATTATTTCTACACTGTCAGATGGTGTTGTCGGTTTTCAGTGGATTTCGAAAATGTGATACATGTCATGGGTCGTCAGAAAACTGAGCTCGACAATATCAATATTCATATTTGAAGAGAGTGTATGGCATATCATTCTTTGAAAATGTTTGAAAAACCGTGGGCGGAGGGAGACCTTGAATTTCGCAAAACATCTAGCCAAGGCTGCAGTGTAACCATAACTTGATTTGGAAGAACATCTAGTAGAGTCAGGTATCAAGAAAGCAACCTCTGCAATTCACAAGAACATATTTTCAACAAGAGCCAGAACATACCCCAAATAGGTACAGTACAGCCGCTGTGGACTGGTCACTTTCCATGGGTGGGCAATATTTCCACAGATGAAATAACATAATAATAATAATACACTCATTTATCTAACGTCAATTATATAGTTCAATGGATAACTAACCATATTCTAAGATGCTATTCTGAGCTCGTGCAAATATACAAACAGAATATATACAGTAATTTACAGTCCAGAATATCACTTATAGGCTTTTTGAAATAGATATGTTTTGAGATCTTTCTTGAAAGTGTTGACATTTGGCAGCCTTTTTAGATGATCAGGTAAATTATTCCACAAATGATGACCAGCAAATGAGAATGCCCTATCTCCAAATGTCTTACCTTATTTTTTGAAACATGTAGTAGCATGTGAGCTGGTGTCATGTTATTTCGTGCCTTGAAAACTAATGATAAAGTTTTGAAAATTATGTTGTACTTTACTGGCATCCAGTGCAGATCGATCAAAACGGGAGTGATGTGTTGAGATCGTGGTACTCTACGTACCACCCGGGCTGATGCATTTAATACTTTCTGTAGGCGGGAGTACTGGTAGTGTGGAAGGCTGAACAGTAAGGCATTACAATAATCCAAATGTGAAGTTACAAAGTCATCAACTAGAATTTTTTGTGGAGTCTTTTGCAAGGAACTGTCTTATCTGTTTAATTATGTACAGTCCTCTGAAAGCCTTGTTGCGCGTATTTGTAACAGGTTTGGCCATAGACATGTTTGAGTTGAAGAAGACAGCAAGATTACGTATGCTGTCACTTGCCCTGATGGTGGAATCACCTAACGTCACTGAGTTGATGTCAATTTTAGTGAGTTGCTGACGTGAACCAACTATTAGGAATTCAGTCTTATCATCATTTATAATTAATTTGTTTGAAATCATCCAAGTGCGAGAGTACACAATATATGATTCAATAATTTCTTGAGCTTTAGTTTGCTCCTTGGTTGATGGTCGAAAAGGGAAGTAGACTTGTATGTCATCAGCATAACCATGAATGTCAGGCAGGTGTGATTCATTTTTTGAATATGGAATACAACAGAACAGGACCAAGGCAACTGCCCTGAGGGACTCCACATTTCAGATGGAAGTCTTATGACATGTTCCTGTTTGTTGATACACACTGCCGTTTGTTCTTCATGTAAGATGGTAGCCAGCTAGCGGCTAGACCACTATGTCCAAGATTAGAGGTCATTGTCTCTAGCAGAGTTTTATGACAAACGGTATCAAAAGCAGCACTAAGTTCTAAAAGAACAAGCAGGGTTACCCTTCCAGACTACATATTAAGGAGGATGTCATTCTGAACCTCGAGTAATGCCGTTTTAGTTGAGCGAAATTTTCTGAATCCAGATGTGTTGGTCAGTAATGGAGCTTGCATATCACTATGTAACATTAGCTGGCCAATGACAGCTTTTGCTCACAACCTAGAAAGGAATGGTAAAGTTACTGACTGGTCGGAAGATTTTAAACACAAGTTCTGCACCTTGTTTCTTCAGAAGAGGGTTCACAATCGCGATTTGTCACACATTAGACACATATTCTTCTAGCAGAGACATGTTGATCATTTTTGTGATTGCAGGAGCCAAAGAGTCTACACATGATTTGATAATAGATGTTGGCATTGGGTCGAGTTGACATGAGGCATTTGAGGATTATTTTACTAATTTGGTTACCTCATGGATTTCTCATGGTTGAAAAGTTGAAAAGTTCTTTTTCTGATGGTCTCTGTTTGATGTCATTTCTGTCTACCTTTACAATTAAAACTAGAAGTCCTGTCATAAAATGCGCACAAATAGCACGTCGGTTAGCGCGTTAATTTACACGTTACGACCATAGTAAATTCTGTACATTTTCCCTATGCACAAGCAAAGTTTCAGCCAATGGACCTCCGAGTAACCCGGAGGTCCATTGGCAGAAACGCTGCCTGTGTTTGCTATGAGTAACCAGGAGAACCTGCCGTGCTTTGGACGCCATTCGATATAGCAATTGCGCGCAATTCCTACGCGCAATTAAGCCTAGATAAGCGCACAATTCATGACAGGACTTCTAGTTTTAACTGTATGTTGTGAATTTTATTTTTTTTAATGAAGAACTCGCCAAACTGATCACCTAGCTTTGAGGGATCATCATGTGGTGGTAATGACACAATTTGATTTTCTGTACACAGATCTTTAACAACTTTAAACAGTTTGTTTTGCTGTCACCATTGCAAGCTTCAACACATGTTGTGCAGTAAGATTTTCTGGCATTTTTTAGTTTGTAGGAGAACTGGTTAATAATAGTCTGATATGCTGCTTCCACTTTGTAAGATTTGTATCTTTTTCGCTCTTGCTTTCGATGGTTAGCTTTCAGAGTTCTCAGTTCGTTGATAAATCAGGGTATACTTGGCCAAATAATACATGTTTTTGTTTTCAGAGGAGCATGCTCATCAAGTAGACATGACAATGTGTTGTATGATTTCACCAGATCATTCAGGTTAGCAGACTGAGAATTACATAAATCTAATTTTTCAATGTCACATTTAAACTTGTTAAGGTGAATTTGCTTGAGTTTTCAAAATGTTACTTCTTTACGTGTCAGTGATGGTTATTGAACACCCAGTGTGCACTCGACAAATAAATGGTTGGATAGTCTGAACAGGGTTAATGGCTCAGTAAGCTTTAAGTCATTAGTACATCTTGTGATGATAAGGTCTAGTGTGTGTCCAAAGGTATGGGTAGGGCTAGTGACATGTTGTTGCAAACCAAATGTTTCTGAAATTTTCATAAACTTGTTAGCATCACTGTCATTGTTGTCATCAACATGTATAATCACCAATAACGAGGAGTTTTTCAGAACACATTACAATGTCTTCAAGGTACACAGAAAAATTTTCGAAGAAAACACGAGACAGGATGATTTTGGAGTAAGGTTGTCCATATAAACCCACAGTTTGGATAATGGTGGTAGCCCAGCATACTGTCCGCTCAGCATATTCAAAAAATGATTTACCTCCTTGAGTTGAGGTTTTAATAGGGATATTTTCTCGACACTTGAGGCCAATTCCACCTCCAGTTCTAGAGTTGATCCTAGGGGCACTTTTGAAAATATATCCTTCACAGGAAGTCCTTAGATTCCAAACACTAATTATACGAATAATCATCAAAACATTAATTAATGAAGCACTGTGTACAACCCATTGCTTCATTAATTAAAATTTTGCCGATGATGATGTTTATTATCTGGTAAACGCATTTGTGGACATCCCTGCCCATGCATAGATTACATACAGTCCACAGCGACTGTAGTGTAACGAGTATTTTTATTGTTGGCTGGAAATCCACCTTCCGTGAGAAAATAATTAATACATTCTAATGGCACATGTATATGAACTGAGCTGCTGTAACATCAAGACATTTTCTATTTTACAATGATTAAAGGAGAGGAAGGTTCATCCAATTATTGTCAAGTGGCAGTGCTAAACTAAACTGGCTCAGACAGTCTGTGGTTATAGTATGGCTTGAGAGTCTGCATTAACCCTTTACCCAACGTAACGGCCAAAACCGGCCAGCGCTATTCTCAAAAATCGCCAATTAATTTTCATTATTTTTTTCATTTTTTGTCTCAAAAACATAGGTTATGACCCCTCATTGGAACGAGCTCGTCGAGCTCGTTCCAATGAGGGGTCATAACCTATGTTTTTGAGACAAAAAATGAAAAAAATTAGTTATTCAAGAATTTTTTTTGCAAGTGTCGTCTGCTTTTCATGTTAGGTAAAGGGTTAATCAAAGTCTGAATAATTATATAATCTTCTAAATTTGGAATATTACATAGACAATGGCTCGCTGCTCGGATTCGAGTACGATTTTTATCCTCGAGTGGGGCATGCAGACGATTTTTTCAAGAAGCACCCATTATCATTGATTCCGTTAGTGTTCAACCGATGATTGGAACCGGCCATCACATTCGGCCGATTGTGGGCAATCGGATGACAATGGCAACGGCTCCTGGAACATTGGTTCAACCGATTGTTGCCAAGCATTTTGTGATGATTCATTAATCGCATTTTATTATCTTCTACAATTGTTCAATTGTTAATGTAAAATGATGTCAATGATACCATTCAATAAAGCTGGGAAACAACCACAATGTGTCTTTGCCTTGTAACAATTTATGAGCGAGTGCCTCTGTCTTTAGGCACTATCCCAAAAATTATTACAAGAAAATTCACTGCAGACAACACAAATTATCTTCAGTGATACTAAGAAAGACATCCACAGAGTTTGAAATAGTGTTCAACTGATGATCGGAATTGGCCACCCCCAATCGGCCAATTGTGGGCAATCGAATGACAACAGCAACGGTTCCTGGAACATCAGTTCAAATGTAAATTCTAATACAATTACTATAAATCTCGAAATCTGATTGTTTAATCAATAAAATTTGCGACAGTAAAATCGGCGTAACCTGTCGCAAATTTTGTGTATTCAAAAACTATTTCAGGAAAGTCAAGATGAATTCGTGGGCGTTCTATTTTCGTTCCATTTAGAGTCAATGACAACCATATCCAAGGTAAACAAACGCTGCGAACGCGTTGAATTTCTGTAAAATAAAAATGTTTTCTATCTTTCTTGTAATTAACTGTAATTAATATGGATGAAGTTTGAAAGGAAAGTTTAATATTAATGTGGAAGAGGGAGGTTTGGCAGAGACTGCTGAGTAATGAAATGTGAGTTGAAAAAACTGATTCCGACAGGCTTAACGACAACAGTGTGGAACCAGTCAGTGATATTCTGATAAATTATAAATAGCAATTTTTCGTACGATGAAGAATTTATGGACGCTATGTGCGAAATAGAAAACCAAAATTCTGGCAACTGGCAATAAAAAGTTTAATTGTTCACGGCCAAAGTTTCTGACCGATCCGCTAGCGATGTTATAACATCGACTTCAAGTGCAAGCAGTCCTTTCATTTTCTAATTTGTCACCTGCGTTCGTGGCACCAACATGTACAACCGCAGAAACGCGTTCACCACTGAGCCTGAGAGAGGTGAACTATTCGTTCTGCAACAATTATGTCATTACCAGTAGCCCAATTACACCAGACATGACTCCCCAGAACAGTTTAAAATGAACAACTGTTCTGTAACCATAAGTAATTATTAAGGTTAAACAAGGGCTCCCAATCAAAGATCTCAATATTTTTAACTTTAATGGTAAATCCTCGAGTGCTTTCCGACTCGGACTGAAAAATCACAATGTGAACTCTAAACATTGAACAGGGAAAGCAGCCGGCGTATTTTGTTTTCATATTGTCACAAACTTTTAAACATGGTAAATGTCGTCAGTACAAATATAAATATATTTTGTCATTGGTGATAAAATGACTAAAACGTTTGGAACTATTTGTATAGTGGCAGCGTAAAATATATTTCGTGATTTTGTTCGGAACTCCCAAATGACGTCACGAAGGCTGTATTTTTAGATTTAAATTGTTGTCTTCAACAAGGCGTTGTTTTATAGTTGGGAGATCAAATACGATCTCAGTTTCAGCCGAATTATATTAGAATCGGGATAACTATGTTGTATTTGATTGTTTGGGGCCGTAAACGATGGTTTTACTGTCGCAAATATCCGTTTTACCGGCTCCGCTAACGCGTCGCCGGCAAAACTCAATTTGCGACAGTAAAACCATCGTTTACGGCCCCAAACAATCAAATACAACATAGTTATCCCCTAAATGATGTCAATAATACAATTCAATAAAGTTGAGAAACAACCACAATGTGTATTCGTAATTTCTCTAGACGCCCCTTTGTGGGATACACAAGTTAAACGACATGTAAAGCTTACAATTGAGCGTACTTGCGGCAATCGCCAGTTTATATACTGGAAAAAGTGAAGGTTGCACTCCATTAACTCAGGTCACCGTAAAATGTCCAGTCAAGCGCACTTGGGGGGTACACGTGGCTCTGAGAGCCACGTATACCGCCCAAGTGTGCGCGTCTGGTCATTTTACTGAAACCTGAGTCAACAACGTTTAACACTGTGAAATATGTTCAATTTAGTGCAGTTCTTTCAAGCCTCCACTTGTCTAGTAGTTCACAGTATTACAATCGGAATCGAGTGTGAGCTCAAAAAAACAATAATCGGCCAGTGGCCATTTTTGGTAATCGGTTGTACACTAGTTTGAAACCTTTGAGGGGTCGAGGTCAACTCGCCACTGGGTCAACTTGCCACCAGTAATTTTTCTGGGTCAAGTCGCCACAGGTTAGTGGCGACTTGACCCACTTTTTGTGGCGAGTTGACTCACTTTTGGTAAGTTTTTTCCAAGATATTTCTCCTTATTTTTAACATTTTTTTTAAAAAATAAATGTTATTGTACTTACTGTTCAATCCGTGACCGTCCGAGAATGATTTTCCCATGAAAATGAATGATAGAAGATACTTTTGGGCCATAACATGAAATTCTGCAAACGCCAGCTGAATGTTGCTGGGTAGATCACGAAATAAGTTAACATTTCCACCCATGGTTTTCCACATGCTTCACATTTTCTTGAGGTAGATATCAAACCAAGTCATGGCTGCTAAGATACTAAACTCAAGAAAATGTGAATGGACAGTTTCTCATAATTATGCATCTTATGATACAAAACGATCAGAGTGTAATTATGAATCAAAGACATCTTTCATAACGTGAATCCAAGAGTAAACTGACGCAAATCCACTAATTCCCAAAAAACATTTTCCAAGATTTCAATGCAACAGCCGATCTTTCCCCATTTATAAATAGAATATTTCACAATTATAAGATTATGTGCTAAAAGTATAAAAAATTCGCCAAAATATGATATTTCCTAATGTATGTAGTGTGTAATATATTGTGTTTTTTTTGTTATGTTTTATCATATAAATACTCAATGTTAATTGGATCATGAATAAAACTCAGTGTGTCAAACCTGTCTCATCTTATTATTTTTTTTTTTGGTGGCGAGTTGACCCGTGGCGACTTGACCCGGTGGCGACTCGATTCGGTGGCGACTTGACCCAGTGGCGAGTTGACCTGTTCCCCCTTTGAGCTGCAATACTTGGACTTGAAAGTAAAGCCCAAACATGGGCTTTCAGCTCTCAACAAGTTAAAGTAGACTTTAATTGATTATTTTTCTTCATAATTCGATCATGAAATCATGCCAGTCCTACTTGACATTACTCACCCAGACAGGTTACACCATCAACGTCCAGTTTATAATGACGAGGACAGTAACAAACAGCTGAATCTTTACCATTAATCTCTTTAACTTCACAGGCATAGCTACAATTGATGGTGAACTGAGCTTTACAAGGTTCGGCAACTAAAAAAAAGTTTTCAAATTAGCCTCTTGAATATAAACAAAATAATGGATATAAAGCATTTTCTCCAGAATAACAAAAATAATAGATCACTCTGTGAGAAATCATTCATCTTATGGAGACATAATCCATTTTATACTGAAAAGAATTCAATTTATACTGAAGTATGAAAAGTCAACTTGCATCTTGACAAGTCATGACATGAACTCTGCTTCTCCATACTGTGGTGTTATAACAAAAGTGGACAATTATTTTCTACCGGATCTGGGTTGTGATCTAATTGAAATTCTCAACACGCTTTATTCTGCCCACAAGACTTAATTCACTGTTGATTTTTGCCATATTTTATTAATGAAATTTTGGTCTCCTGGTGTAAATGTTTTATGACCACACCACAATCTGATTGTAAACATCTTGGTGATCACAGTTCTATATCCTAAGAGACTTTAAACTGCTTACATGGATAAAAATGTCTATATGGAATCGAGGGTGGTTAGAGGGAGTAAGATTGAGAATTGAGAGTTTTTTGTTCATTTGTTTAGTCGGAGTAAGAATGTTCTCTTTGATATTGTAGCATGTGTTAGCCACTTTGATTTACTACGCCAGTTAATAGTCTATAACAAATATCAATCAGTAAATTTGAAATTCTTTAGCCATAGATTATCTGCTTCGACCATGTAGAATGTTGAATGCCTCTATGTACCCAGCAACAAGCCCAAACATAGGGTACTTCAGCAAGGTGAACAATCGTAATACAATTTTCTTTGCAGTTTGATAAATTTGTTTTAAGCGGATGTTCTCCATGATTTCCCAAACAAACTGACATAGAACAATCTTTAACATAATATTAACTCTTAACCCAAGTATTTTCAAGATATTTTTCATCAAAGCTAGTCATGGCTGCTTCAGCCAAATTAAACTCAAGGCATCATTTGTGAAAGATTTCATTAAGTTTTTTTTAACTATTGTTAACTAAATAAAAAGTCATATGACAAGCAATTACTTTTCCAATCACCTAATTCCCCTTGTTAAGTTAACCAACGAAACTTGGAATGACTGATTGTGATTTTGTTTTTGTCTTTTTTGTTCAGCACACGACTGCCACATATTTAAAGTTAGAGCGACCAAATTTGGTCCATTTGTTAATAGTGACTTCTAGTTATACAATTAGGCATTCGTTTTCACATATCCGACCTTTATCCAAAATAACGTCACATTTAACGTTTTCTTTCTACTCTCCGCCTTTTAATATCAGCTCCTATATCTATACCCACCCTCTTTCATATTGTGCTTATATCATCCCCTGCAAAAATCTTATCTAAAAATATGGTAACGTCTTGGCAAATTATCAACGGTTATGGCTGAATTTTAGAGTGACATAATTCACAACATCATAAAAAATGGATGGCGGCTGATTTTCATAAAACTTGACAATCTTGTAGATCTCATCGAAAGAGGAGATACAGTGGAACCCTGTTAATTGAAAAGCCACTTTGCCAATGAAAATTATTCAGTTAATAGGAGTATTCAAATAACAGGGATTGTGTCATTTTCCTGTATTGTAGAGATAAACTTAGCATTTAATCTATTGTATCTTGTTTGCCAGAGCTCCTTGAGCTCTGTCAAACAAGATATAATAGATTAAATGCCTGTATTGGATGTACTAAGGCCAAATAGGTCTATAAACAAAGGAAAACTGGGGAGAGTCAGGGTAATTTCTCGACAGGTTAGACGATTTTTTATTCAATTAACAGGAGTTTACTCTATAACCTATATTCAATAAACAGGTCAAATTTGTTCTGGAGGTATGGTAAATTGTTTTGTGTTGGGAAATTATATTCAATTAACAAGGTTATTCAGTTAAAAGATATCCAATTAAGTGGGCTCTACTGTACATGTTTTGGGACTTTTTGATTTACCACCATTTGGAAATTTTTATGTCACGCCAAAGTTTAGGTATCTTGGTCATATGTCAGTAAAAATACGTATCTATATATTACACAGCTATTCAGTAAAAATACGACTAGTGATTTAATTATATCCATACCTACATATTACACAGCTATACAACTTCATACACTTTATGGCCATTTGAAATTGTGCTCATCCATTTTCAGTCAAAATGTCCCCACCTCATTTTCAGCCTCAGTCTATTGTAATTTAGGGAAAACGATATCTAAACATTTGGAAACATTCTAGGAAAGTCCAACCGTTGTGACCGAACTCTGAGGTGATATCATAAGGGGTCATAAGGTCAAACATGGAGATTTTGTTATGTTATAAAGCTAAACAAATAGGAGTTAGCTGTTTCTTGGATTTTCGATTTATCGCAATCAATGATGTTTTTATGTCGGTTCAAAGTTTAGCCTATTCTTGCCATATTTCATTAAAAACGAGCGACGGCTTATGCTTCATTCAGTGGCTTAGCATGTTAAAAGGCGACAGACACTTCCCTGTTAGCGTTGGGTGGTTTAGCATTAGCCGTACCTTGTCGGATGACTTCTGGGAATTCGCTTTGCAATTTCAAAGCCATCTAGTTTGTTTATATACATATTTGGCCTCTCGGTACATCCAAAGCAAACTAAATGTTCAGGCTATCGCTAGAATACAGCGAAGTAACCAAGGGCAATTTCTGTTAATAGACAGGGTTCCACTGTAAGAGGTGGTCATTTATACATGTTGAAACTATCTGAACCCACCTGAATTTCATAATTAAATCTTCATAAAAAACTTTTTTCTATGTGTAAACATTACAATGTTTCTTAATTGTATGATTGCTATATATTGTTTGTTTTTGTCCATCCCTTAAGTGTAACAAGGTGCCATCTGCAATGCGTTAGAATTGTAGAAGGCACTTTGTTGCACTCAATGGATGAATTATTCAGAGAAACACAAAAACAATTATTAATTACTACTACAGGGGAAAAATGGAGAAGACTTTTAGAGAACTGCAACATATGCGTCAATTTGTACTAAGTTAATTTGCGGAATTTACTTCAAAACATACATAAACCTCTGATTAAAAATCACATTATTGACATGCTTAAAACCCTTTACCCAATGCAGACGATATCAAAATTTATTATTTAAAAGATCATTTTTTTTAAATTTTCCAACGAGGGCTCACATGATATGGTTTTGAAATTTTTTGAAAAATAATATTTTTTCAACTGCTGAATTTGCATATTACGCAGGCGGATACGGGCGATTCGTTAGTTAAAAGATTAACAAATAAAACAGTTGCATTGCCCACATAACAGATGTCCATGTTGCAGATATAATTATTTCTTAAGGAATTAATTGCCTTGCGTTCCTTGACAGCTGTGGTGCTTGGTGGGTTTATGTCAACAATAATTTAGCACAAATGCACCTACGCAAGTTCTTCAGCAACAAAGATGGGATTGACTATGATCCTCAGAGATCTGACAATTGTGAGGAAAGGTTCTGTGTGAAAGAGAGAAGCAACTTCACACCATGTATTGGACGCGTTCAAGCACTTGACACCCATATTTTCATGGTCAAGAGTGATGTAATGGCCAGTGTCGACATAAACACACCAGGCAACACGACTGTCGAGGAATGGAAGGCAATTAATTCTTTAAAAAATAATGAAAATATTATAATAAGACCAAGCGACAAAGGATTGGGAATAGCAAACAGAGAAGCTTACATAGATAAATTATACAATGAAGCGAAGAACAGTAAATCGTACGGGAAACAGATGGAGACTTGACAGAACAAGCTACCAAGAAAATTAAATCGCTTAATTCTTATCTTGACAGGATGACGAGAGAAAATGCTGTAAGTGGGGAATTGAAAAAATATATGCCACCTAGATACCCAGTCGCTGGGCAATTAACAGGTAACCCAAAACTTCATAAACCAGACGCACCATACAGTACAATGGTGAGTGGAGTAGATACACCAACCAAAAGAATGACGTAAGTGGCAGAATTTAAATTGGAAGAATATGTGAAGACAACTCAGAGCTTCGTGAAAGATGCTACTGATTTCATAAATAAACTTTCCACAGTAAAGCAGATTCCACAAAACGGTATCCTCTTCTGTTTCGATGTGGTAAAATTGAATCACTCAGTTCAACGTGATGGAGGTTTACAGGCCTGTCGAGAATGTCTGGATATGCGAACGTCACCAATCATACCAACAGAAAATATTATGGAGATGATAACAACGGTACTGGACAATAATTGTTTCATATTTGAAGACCATTCTTTCGTTTAGACCCCCTGGTCACTATCGACTCTCGCCTTGGTCGGAACTTTAGTTGTGCATATATGAGGACATGGGACAAGGATTTGATGAAGTTCGATAAAAAACCTCATTTCTATGTGCATTATATCGACATTTCATTCGGCATATGGACGGATGGGCTGGAGTCACTGATGAAATCCACTGACTATGCCAACTACATACACGAAAATATTAAAATTGAATTTAGGTACATTGAAAGGCAAAGAGAGTTTCTGGACACTTATGTAAACGTGAAGGATTATGAAGTGTACACAGTTCTATACTATAAACCTTCCGATAAAATGATGTATCTGAACCAAAAATCGGACCATCCCACACATACGAAACGCGGTGTAATATATGGATTGAGTTTGAGAATCAACGTATCAGCACTAAAAAATCCGACTCCCGTACGCCTAGGAGAAAGTTAAAAAATCAGCGCATCAAGAGGGGGTACAGCTCAAAATTTATAGAGGTTCAACTGAAGAAAGTAGATAGCTTGGATATAAATCAGTTATTAAAGGACAGCGGGGGAAAGAGGGGTCAGAAAATGGTACTGTTGGTGACAACATATGTGGCTGGACTTCCAAAGAACAAGCAAAATATGCCGTGAATACATGAATATTCTACATAAGTCGGGGAGAATGAAAATGACAACCTCCACTAGCTGCATATCGACGTGAGCGAAACATAGCGGATATCTTGGTGCATGAGAGAACAAAGCAATTAACAACTTCCCCAGTACGTTTAGGCAATAGTAAATGTGCAACATGTATCATGTTAAAAACTGATATTATCAAGTCTTCGAGCAGTTATAACTCATAAGAGGGGTGTGTAACAACGGGTGAAGTGCAGAACTCGGAATGCGATATATGTGTTGGGGTGCAACAAATGCCAATGCGCGGTGTACAGGGCTCAAAATAAGCGGTATCGCGTCGCTTTTTGCTATGCACAACTTGCAAAAAGCTACACAATGTTAATTTATGTATAGCATTTCGCGATACAAGATAATCAACTGCAGCCTATTAGGCTGCAGTTGATTATCGTGTATCGCAAAATGTAAATGAAAATTTGCAAACAAATTTGAAAACTAGTTCACTGATGTTTTACTTCTGATTGAGGAACATTCCAGGCATAATTCAGATTAACTCTCCATCAAGCATCATTAGCAACTTCATATGTAAGATGAGTTCTGTCGGTTTAAATACTTCCTGTTTTTACAACATTTTGCATAAAATAACCATTAAAAATAACTACAAGCCCATCAAATTAAAAATCCCAACTTCCATTTTGAGAACTCAATTAAACAACCAAGACGCCATTTATAACAGTATACAAGTCCATGCAACCCTTAAAGGCAGTTCAGGAATATTCCCCACCCATGAAATAGGACCAGTCCACGACAGACATACTGTCATTTAGCTTGACATTAAATGCAAATAACTATGTGAACTTAAAAATACCTACTTTTCAAACAGCTTTTTCGGTCCGCTTCCAACGTAAACCATGGTTTACAATCACAGTTATAGGTTCCAATGAGGTTTTCACATTTCTGTTCACAACCATCAATTCTAAATGTACACTCATTAATATCTACAAACAGATAAAGATTTACTATATACTAGCCTGTGAATTGTCGCAAATTATCTAAAAGATTTTTCTCGATATCCATCGACTCGAATATCGAGGAATATCCCTCAGTAGCTTCCTAAATGACATCACGCTACGCCGCATCACGTCGCCTTTAAGGAACGATCAGCTGATCTTTGTTATTGTTTTGAAACATACCCATTTGGGGTCGAATTGGAATGAATATTCTACAATAAAATGTCTGGTAGTATACAATTTATATAATAAAAACTAAAATCTACTCTATTTTAGTCAGCATCTGGAATTATCTCTTGAGTGTGGACCTGAAAGTTTTATTTTTCACGAGCATAATATTTTCAGGACCACACGATGAATTTTTTCAGTAGTTTCCTAAATGACCTTACGCGTTGGCACATGACGTTGCCTTGAACGTTGCCTTGAAGGAACGATAAGCGGCTTTTTGTTATTGTCTTGAAACTGTTTTCAGTTGAATTGGGCTGAATATTGCGCAGTAAAATGTCACGAAGCATATAATAAATAGAAGCAAGCGCTCGTAAAAAATATAACTTTCAGGTCCACACTCATGAGATAATTCCCGATATTCATTAAAACATCGTAGATATTCTGAATATATTTACATCTATTTTATTTGCTTCTCTCTTGGGATGGGGCACGGTGGCTCAGTTGGTAGAGGTGCAGACTGCAAGCCGAGAGGTTCTCGGTTCGAATCCCACCTGCGGCAACCGCGTTGTGTCCTTGGGCAAGACACTTCACCCCCATTGCCCATGTGGGGGCACGGTGACGCTGTGTACTAAGGCGTACTGCACGTTGATGGTGCACCTGTCTTCAGCCAATGCTAACCCTGCTTGTGTGGAGTTGGTATGTTGGGGAGCTGACAGTTGCTCGCCGTTGCTCGGTGGTTCTCTCCGGGTACTCCGGCTTCCCCCACCCGTAAAACTGTCACGGTCATGGTTAGCCATTGTGCAGAAATATGTGACCTTAAACACCAATAAATAAATAATAAATTCTCTCTTGGGATTTAACGACACTTTCAACAGTCAGGGTAACCTCATGTCAGACAGTTTTAAGGCTGGAGGAAGCAGTGGTAAGCAACTGTCAGACTCCCCAACGTACTAACTCCACACATCCTGAGTTTGCACTGGTTGAAGACGAGTACACCATCGACATGTAGTAGGCCTCAGTACACAGTGCCACCATGCCACCACGTGGTCAATCGGGATGAAGTGCCTTGCCTAAGGACTAGTTCTGAAATGGTTAACCGGATAATCGGTTTGAAACCAGTTAGCTATCTAACCAATTAGAAAAACCGTCAACCGGTTATCCGAAATATCGATAGTGATTGTCATTCCACGTTTAAAACATAGTAAATCTGCCGCTTCTTCTTTGTGGAAGATAACACATCGAAGCCGCGTTGTGTATATTGAGAAATAATCGACTTTGGCATTCAAGCCTTCGTTAATAATCGACAGTTTCCATGAGTAATGAGTAATCGCAGAAAGTATTCCGAAGTGTGTATACAAACGAACGTTGTCGAGTACTCGACAACGTTCGTTTGTATACACACTACGGAATACTTTGAGAATACTGCTTTCCAATTCCTATAGTTTTGATCCCATATTCTATGAAATAATAGCCAAGGATAACCGGATATTATTCGGTCATAGCTCTCAATTAGTCGGTTACGAAAATGGGCTAGCCGTTTCAGCCCTACCAAGGACACAACGTGGTTAGCAGTGGCGGATACAGGAATTCTCAAAGGGGGGGGGGGGGGGGCGGATCGTGCAGATGCCGAAGGCATCTGCCGCGAGTGCCGAAGGCACGAGCTTTTGTAGGGGGGTCTCAATTTTTTGAAACTGAGCGACCAAATGGGGCATTCTGGTGGTCTCTGAGGTGGAAATCCCCTTGAATTTTTGAACGGCTAATTAACACTTTTTAAACAGCATGTTTCAGAATTTCAAATTCTGTCATACGTTCAAGACAGAATTAGAAAATTTGAAATATGCTCTTCAGATCCGTTTACCATAATACTGTATTTTGGACACACTGTTTACAGTCATAACCGACTTAACCTCAGGAGAACATTGCGATCTGCCAGCGTTTGAAAGTTTTCAGCAGTCAGCCCTCTAGGCTTAGGTACGCCATGCCTATGCCAATTAAGATCCTGACCCATAACTGGCATAGCCATGGGGTACCTGAGGATAGGGGCATGTAACACCACAAAATCATGCTGTGTCGGTGACGCTATAAATGGAGGCGACCAGTAGATATATTTTGCATAATTTCAATGGTATATTTGTTTTCCATAGCGAATGGTGATGGAGGAAATAAATGCCGTTGTATGTTTTTACTTCAATTCATGTATTGTCCCCAAATGGAAATCCTGGCTACGCCCTACATACGAGACAAACACGAGCTAAAGGGGGGGGGGGGGGGCGACCGTCCCACCGCCCCCCCCCTCTGTATCCGCCATTGGTGGTTAGCCCTGGTGGGGACTGAACCCTGGGCTTTTCGCCTTGAAGGAATGATCAGCTGATCTTTGTTATTGTTTTGAAACATATGCATTTGGGGTCGAATTGGGCTGAATATTTTGCAATAAAATGTCTGGTAGTATGCGAGTGAAAAATAATACACGATGAATTTTGTCAGTAGCTTCCTAAATGATGTTACACTTTGGTGCATGACATTGCTTTGAATATCACATTGAAGGAACAATCAGCAGCTTTTTGTTATTGTCTTGAAACTGTTTACAGTCGAATTGGGCTGAATATTGCACAGTAAAATGTCACACAGCATATAATAAAAAGAAGCAAGTGCTCATGAAAAATAAAACTTTCAGATCCACAGTCAGAAGATAATTCCTGATATTTACTAAAACAGTGTTGATATCCTCTATATATCTACATCTATTTTATTGTTTTCTCTCTTGGGACTTAACGACACTTTCAATAGCCAGGGTCACCTCATGTCAGACAGTTTTATAGGCGGAGGAAGCCAGAATACCTGGAGAGAACCACTGAGTAGTGATAAGCAATTGTCAGACTTCCAAACGTACAAACTCCACACAACCTCAGTTTGCACTGATTGAAGACAAGTACACCATCGACATGCAGTATGCCTTAGTACACAGTGCCACCACGTGGACAAACGGGATGAAGTGCCTTGCTCAAGGACACAACGTGGTTAGCCCTGGCAGGGATTGGACCGTGGAAGTTTCGGTTTGAGGTAAAGTTCGATGCCATAACCACTGAGACACCTTGCTCCCTATATCTACATCTACTCTCCATGCATGGTACATTAGCATCAACAAGAAATGATCAAACTCTTATTTTATGTTTCAGGGTTCATGGTCCCATGAACTAAGGTTTAATCCCAGGAAGGGAATTTTATGACTCTATGGCACCAAGTTCTGAAAGTTAATCATTGCACCCTCGAAATTCATATATCATAGTATCAATGATTGTGTATTACAGTACAGTTTATGAGATTACGGAGAATATCAACTTCTTCTGAGGCAGGCTTCCACTTGAAGTTATGATCTATTTTTGCGAACAGGAATTTCCTGGTTCTGAAAATCAGACCTAATTGCCTGGGAAATTCATAGACTAGAATCAGGAATCAGAGTTTGCATTCCACAACCTTCGATTCCTGGTTCTGCCCTATGAATTTCCTAAGTATCTGGACTGATATTTAGAAATGAGAATCGGTAACTTCCTGGAATCATGACTGATTTTCAAAAATGACAACCACGAAATTTTGGTTCCCGGGATTAAACCTTACCAAAAACGAGGTTTTATTAGTCCTAAGTAGGACCCCGTCACCCCCCCCCCTCCCCCACCTCCTCCCAATTTAAAACATTTTAGAAAAAGGCCCTTAACTACCCCAAAATGCCACCAAACATGAGCAAAGTTTCAGATCCTAAAATAAAAGAAGAAAATGTTTTGTGCAAGTACAAGCGCGAGAGAAAATACCCATGAAACACTCTTATTTTGTGCATATATCATGCAATCTCTTCATATTGGAACATATGCAAGAAACATTCTGTGAACAAAGTTATATCTCTCTCACTAAATGAAGGTGAATAGTGAATACCACATCTCAAAGCATTGTGAATGATGATTCACAAGAAATTAGTTTAAAATAATTTTAAGTTTTTTTGGATAGGGTTTCAGACTATGGGGGTTAACATCTTCCTTTGAAAACACTTGAAAGGGCACCCCTCCCACACACATAAACCCTATCTGTACGAAACTCGACTTGGGAAAAAGAATTTCAAGCTTATTGGACAAGAATGGGGTTAAGATCTCCATTCAAAAATAACTCGGAAAACTACCCCACCCCTCCCCACAACATAAACAAAGCAGAAAAGTTAAATGGAGGCTACAGACATATCGTGATTTGGGGGCAAATATTCACGCAGACATCCCATCTAATATAAATCGAGGGTGGATGTGTCATAACAAAAATGGTTTTAAAGAGTTCTTCAGAGTTTGGAGGTCGCATAACACAACAGAATATTGATAACATTAAATACGGTAAATCCCAGTTAACTGGTTGAGGGCAAGATTATTATTCGTGATCTGAATTTGTTATTCAAAATTTGTTTTATAACCAATTATTCGGGAAAGCCCACACGGCACCACAGGCACTCTCCATTAATTTGTAATAAAACAAATTTATATAAACAAAATGTTATTTGCATTTGAATGAATATGGGAAACATGAACAAGGTTATTGTTTGCTTTTGCTCTGGTAACCTCATTTTTCTGAAAGCCCTGATAGTGGCTTCTAGCACTCAACTAGTTAAATAACGAATTTCTCATATCAGTGGATCCAGTATATGTACGGTTCCATTTTTCACTGTTTCCCAAGCCAAATGAACTGATCTGAGAATTCGGTACTGCATGATCTGGCACAATTATTATCCCAATATGCACACATGTTCAATAAATTAGACAAGCAGAGTTAATAAGGTCGAGTACTCAGCGATCACATAGGAGGCTTATTTCTGTTCTAGGAACACTTAGGTACTGCAGTGTAAACAAATGGAACACGAATAAAGCGGTTGAATATAATTGTAAAGGCCCAAGGAGGCTTTGAAAAACAATAGCAAAATGTGCTGTAAAGACTCAAAGAGGCTGAGGAAAAAAGGCAGTAACAAAATGCATGTGAAGACCCAAAGAGTCTGTGAAAAAAGTCATTAGCAAAATGTACTGTTAAGGCCCAAAGAGGCCTAGAAAAAAAACAGGAGCAAAGTGTGCAATAAAAGTCCACATAGGCTGAGAAAAAAAACAGTAGCGAAATGCACAGTAAAAGCCCAAAGAGGCAAAGAAAAGAAAAACAGTAGTGAAATGCACTGTTGAAAAGACTCTAAATCTGCCAAGTTTTATACTTGCCAGTCCCAAGCCCGGGTAAAAGATGAGGGGAGTTGATAAATTGAAAGTGAATAAAAAAAACAGTAGCAAAATTCACTGTAGAAAAAAAAAAACACTATAAATCTGCCAAGTTTTATAATTGCCGATCCCAAGCCCGGGTAAAAGATGAGGGGAGTTGATAAATAAAAATGAACAGTAGCAAACTTCACTGTGCAAAAAACTCCAAATCTACCAAGTTTTATAATTGCCTGTTCCAAGCCAGGGTAAAGGATGAGGGGAGTAGATACTTAAAACAAAAACAGTAGAAAAATTCACTGTGGAAAAAACTATAAATCTGCCAAGTATTATAGGTGCCGATCTTAAGCCCAGATAAAAGATGAGGAGTGTTGATAAAATTATGAGATATATATTTCAAGTCGAGCTTGAAATCATCAATATTTTCTTCTTGAAGCTGCAGTAAAGGAAGGATGGAGTCTCTATTGTTATTCACACCTAATAACAATCGGCAAATCCACTCAATTGGCTCATATCAGGGAAGGGTTTCTGCATAATCTGCGTCTCTGTGCCTGGTAGAAAATGAGACCGCAAATGTGATTTTCTATCAGACATTAAACATAAAATAAATGAGGGGTTAAAAATCAAGATATTACCACGATCTTTGGAATGAATTATATATATGATATAGCGTATATTTTCGCGTTTATTTGACGTTTTTAAGATTAACAGTTTTTCTTTCTCCCTGCTTGCGAAAAATGAGACCACTGAACGGAAGTTGCGCTATACATTAAAAGTGGAATTCTAGGGGTTAAAATTAAAATATCGATTTCAAGGTACAGTTGTATATTGAGTAGACCCACAATCATCAGATAGCGTTTATTTGGTGTTTTTTATGACCAGTAGTTTATTTGCGGTCTCTTTGTCCTTAGTTGCGGAAAAACTGAGACCGCAAGCTGGATATCACAATATACATTAATGAAAGTGTCAGTGACACTGTAGCTCAACTTGTCAAGACATGTACATGTATAGTATGTGAAACAGCAATGACAAACATCTAGGTAATGACCTGATAACAAAGGTACATATAAAGTATTGTAACGACCTGTACATAAATACTGACCGTAGCCTGTAACAAATGTATAGGTAAAGTATTGTAAAGGTGGGTGACAGTCAGATGCTAAACTAGAAAAGAAATCTTTGAGTCCCAGAGTGGGTCTGACTGAACCCCAAAATATTTTTTCTCATAGCACAGTGATAACAAAGGCACCCCAAAACACACTCATTCCTGTCCCAAGGTGAAAACAAAGGTACCCAAGAAGTTTCGTGAAGATCAGTTCATAAATACGAGCTGTATAGAAGTTGTGACAAAAAAAACGATTGGACCTAACTGTGGTACAAAATGGCTACTGGCAGCCATCTTGAATGTTGGACCGCACTCAGAAACACTCGTTCTCGTCCCAAGGTGATAACAAAGGTACCCAAGAAGTTTCGTGAAGACCGGTTGATAAATACAGCCTCTAGCCCGAACCGTATTGACATGTGCACTTACAGTGTATAATTAGCACTAAATAAAACAAAATTCATCTAATTTGCATAATTTCTGCACGAGACTAAACATTCATACAAAAATTTATTCAAATCAGAACTTTCATACAGAAGTTCTGTACAAAAGACTGATTGCACTAATTTTGGTACAAAATGGCTGCTGGTGGCCATCTTGAATTTCGGACCACACCCCAAAACACCGGTTCTCATCCCACGGTGATAACAAAGGTACCCAAGAAGTTTCGTAAAGTTCGGTTCATAAATACGGCCTCTAGCCTGAACCGTATAGAAGTTGTGTACAAAAAACTGATTAGACCTAATTTCGGTACAAAATGGCCACTGGCAGCCATCTTGAATTTTGGACCGCACTCAGAAACACTCGGTCTCGTCCCAATGTGATAGCAGAGGTACCCAAGAAGTTTCGTGAAGATCGGTTGATAAATACAGCCTCTAGCCCGAGCCGTATTGACATGTGTACTTACTGTGTGTAAGTAGCACTGAACAAATCAAAGTTCATCTAATTTGCATAATTTCTGCACGAGAAAAAAACCCGTATTATATTTGATGTATCCCATGGTACTAAACATTCATACCAAAAATTATTCAAATCAGAGCTTTCAAGTGGAAGTTCTGCGCAAATATCTGATTGCCCCTAATTTTGAACAAAATGGCTGCCAGCGGCCATCTTGAATTTCGGACCGGACCCAAAACACTCGTTCTCGTCCCACGGTGATAACAAAGGTACCCAAGAAGTTTCGTAAAGATCGGTTCATAAATGCGGCCTCTAGCCCGAGCCGTTTTGGCATTTGCACTGACAGTGCTGGAAGTAACACTAAATAAATCAAAGTTAGTCTAATTTGCATAATTTAAGCACGAGAAAAAAACCCGTATGATATGTAATGTATCTCATGGTACTAAACATTCATAAAAAAAATATTCAAATCAGAGCTTTCATATGGAAGTTCTGTACAAAAAACAGATTTCTGCATCGTCGGTACAAAATGGCAGCTGGCAGCCATCTTGAATTTCGGACCACACCCAAAAACATTCGTTCTCGCCCCACAGTCATAGCAAAGATACCCAAGAAGTTTCGTAAAGATCGGTTCATAAATACGGCCTCTAGCCCGAGCCGTATCCAATTGTTGACGGACGGACAGACGGACGGACGGACAGACAGACAGACAGACAGACAGACAGACAGACAGACAGACAGACAGACAGACAGACAGACAGACAGACAGACAGACAGACAGACAGACAGACAGACAGACAGACAGATGGACAGACAGACGACGGGCCATGACAAAAGCTCAAATTTGACTTCGCCAAAGTTGAGCTAAAAATAATTATTAAAAGGACACTCAACAGTTCATTTGACAACTACATGTACATGTATCAACAAAAATAACACATTTTATCGCCAATCACATTTACGAGGGGAACCTGTGTTACTATTTCGTCCCCTGAGTTTCAATGTGTTCTATGCGCCAGTACACTGGGGACGATTTTAGCTATCGCTAGCGATTCAGATTGTAATTGCATTGCACAATTTGTAGAAAATTCCAGTGCAAATTTGTTTCTATTTAAAACTGGTCCATCAACGATTTCCGTTCCGCACATATGTGCAGAACAGATTTTCATTTTCTGCATGGTTTAGTGTTGCTGTAGAATAGCGCGTCGACCTGCGCATTAATCTACGCATTATGACCATAGTAGGGCTATCAAATTCTGTACATATGGCCTGTGCACAAGCAATGTTTCAGCCTATGGACCTCCGGATAACCCGGAGGTCCATTGGCAGAAATATTGCCCGTGTTTGCTCTTAGTAACCAGGAGAACCTGCCGTGCTTTGGATGCCATTCAATATGGCAATTGCGTGCAATTCCTACATGCAATTAAGCCTAGTTCGTGACAGGGCTTCTAGTTTTAAGTGTATTCTGAACGAAGTAAAGAGTATCATTTTTGGGCAGACATGCACCACTCAACTCAAAAACGAATACAAATATTTCCAGAAGTATTTTACACTATTTTAAAAAAGTTTTCAGAAATAAAAAATGTACACGTAGTTGAAAAAAAAAACAATTTTTAATTTCAACTGGTTGAGTGGCAGAAGCCATTATCATGACCCTAATGTAAAGTGCTGAAAGGCATTTGCGTGGCTTTACACTGAATGCATTATCTTGTTGTTTATTCAGCAGACGAAAACAAGAGGCCCCAGGGGAGCCGGTGGTGCTCAACTGACAAAAGTTGTTTAAAGAAGGATAAAATTAGCATGTAATGCTAGTTAACACTACATAGGAATAAAGTTATTTAATTATTTATAACTCTCTTGTCCGTGTCCGATGGTTATTTTGTGATCATTATACAGCCACAGATGCTGAAAGTAACTTAAAACACAAGTAAACAACTGCATCACCATGAGATGTCCAAACTCATATCATCTAAGTCCCACAAGGGCAATAACTCATAAATAAATACTTGGACAGTACTTTTTCTCAATACCCTTCATGATATATGTTAAATCAGGAAACTAAACCTTAAACATTTTTTTACTTTAAAATGGGATGACAATAAATGGTAATACGATTACAAGACATTCTAAGTTATACAAGAACAATAACTCACGAAGAAATACTTGAACACAGCTGGTTCACAATCCTCTTCACATTATCATTACAAAACTATATGCTAAATTTGGAAAAAAAATCTTGAACGGTTTTCTTTGAAATGTTGACAAGAAATGTTAATGCTATGAAAATAAAAAAATCCAACAAGGGCATTAACTCTTGGAAGAAATACATGAACATGGCTGGTTCTCAATCTCATTCATAGGGGGTGCGGTGGCGTTGCGGTATCCAGCTCTCGTCAGATCACCAAAGTTAAGCAACGTCGAGCCCGGTTCATCCTCGATGGGTGACCGTCTGAGCAATCGATTCGGACTCCCACGTTGTGTCCGTGGGCAAGGAACTTAACCGTGATTGTCCACATGGGGGCACGATGACGCTGTGTACTACCGCACGTCGATAGTGCGCATGTCTTCAACCAATATAACCCTGCCTGTGCTGCAGTGCGGAGTTACGATGTTGGGGAGCTGGCAGCTGCTGTCGTTGCTCGGTGGTTCTCTCCGGGTACTACTGCTTCCTCCACCAGTAAAACTGTCACGGCCATGATTAGCCATTGTGCATAAGTATGTGACCTCAAAACACCAATAAATAAATAAATAAATAATCTCATTCATGATATTATCACAAAACACTATATATTAAATTTGTAAAAAAATCTTGTCTTGAATGGTTTTCTTTCAAATGTGATGACGAGGAATGGTAACGTGATGACAAGAAAGTCTATGTCCATCAAGGGCAATAACTCTTGGAGAAAATTTGGACAGAGCCAGTTGGCAGTCCCATTTATCATATTATCACCAAAAAATAGTATAGTAAATATTGGAAAAAATATTTTGCACGGTCTTCTTTTAAAAGCAAGAAAGTAAATAAATAAATAAATAAATAAATAAATAAATAAATAAATAATTGGCTGTGTTAATAACTATGGCCTCTGATCATCAACTTGTTAATTCAGAATATATTCTTACCAACACATGTATCATTATCTCCTCTCGTAAATCCCATTTTACAGTAACAGGAATATGACCCTATTGTGTTTATGCATTTTGCTGTAGCTTCATCACAGTCATTTAAGATGGCACTTTCACATTCATTAATGTCTGAAATATACAACAAAATTTTCATTTTTTCAATTTAAGTTCAGACACAGATTTCAGTTTTGTGTGGTAAGACTTTTGAAGATCTCGTTCATCATTCGAGTACAAAAACACTAGAAGGCTAATGGAGATTATCGCAAAAAGAACACTAATCAATGTTTAACTCCTGGGAGCCAATTTCCATCTTTCTTATTTAAATCAATAGTTATTGTATTATGTTCCAATAAGACTAAAATCCTCACTCAGAGGTAGACTGGCCGTATGGTCCACAGAGAGAATTCCCAGTGGACCCCATATTTGGTTCTCCCTGGGGCCCCCAAAATCAATGAAGCGCAACACCAGATGGTACGTGAAATTTCGTGAAAATCATTTAAAGACGAAATGGATCTGATGGCATAGACTGCCGATATATCGAAATGTTCTCTATGTAGACTGCCAATGGCAGTCCACACTGAGGACATTTCTATATGCCAACAGTCTAGTCTGCCATTTATCACTCAGATGAAAAGAAACAGCGTTCTTTCAATTTCAAAAATCAAACTTTTTTCCGATTGGGACGAACTAAGGTCTTCCCGATGGGTCCACTCACCCTCCGGAAGAACCATTTATGTTGAATGAAGAGGAAGATGATACTAAAATGCCATTGAAATGTCCTCTGGGTGGACTGACATTGATCGTTCAGATGTGAGGAAGCTGCATTCCCTTAGGTCGCAAAAACAAAATTTCCCCGGTAACTTTTCTTGGCCCAGTCCTCACTCACTAATTGGATGAGAGCTCCCTTAGTTTTTTTCTATGTTTATGGCTCCAGTGACATACGTTATTGTCTGGCGTGAAATATTTGAAAACATGATAACAATGGGTGGAGATTCAAAGTGCACATTGCCAATAGTCATATTTTTAAAGGTCAGTGAATGTATACTCACAACCCACTTATAAAAAGGTGGAGGTTACTCCATCATAGTTCAAGTCCTGAACGTGTTCATGATTTGAACTGGGATGGAGTACCTCGACCTTTACACAATTTATTGATATTTTGTTTTCCAGTGATGTTGGGGGTACACAAGAGGTTTATTTATGAAATTTGTTATTGCTAAAGTTGCCTTGTTCATTGAAGTTCCCTTGTTAATTTCACGATGCGGGTTTTGGGCTTTGGGTAGGGTCTTATTGGAACATATACGTTATTGTGATGAATTTAATCATCTTTGTTGAACATAAGATCTGAGCTGCAAACCTCAGACCATGTTACCGACAATACATCATAATAACTTATAATACTGTATTTCACAGAGTACTGTAAGCTCTATCAAACAAGATATAACAATTTGCAAAAACATTACATACTCTAAATACTGTAATAATGACCACGTACAATTTGCAGATACCACTTCAAGTTATTGAAAAATTGCAGCTTCAGCATAATGACTATGTCCTCCTTGGTAACTGATGTGATCAGGAATGCCAAATTCTCCAGATGTAAGGATCAGTGGAGACCAACAAATTAAAGCCCTCAATTCACACGGAGACGTTTTCTGCCAAAACAAACTTAAGTTGACAAAGAAAAACTACATTTTTAATTTAATTACTGATTATGTAAATTCTCCACATGTTCTGCCCTCTATCACTGAGAAGCAGTTGCATCGATGAAAGACAACCATACTGTCCTAGCGTTCAAAGTCTAAGGACCTTGTAACTGATTTGCTAGTTTCTTCATTGACAAGATTGAAAGTATTTGAGCGTCGCTTGATACAATTGCAATCTCTGTTTCTCATACTAGCAATACAACACACACCTGCCCAAAGGCTGTCGCACATGCGAAAATATCCGTAAGCTAACATCCAAGGTTTAACCTAAACAGTACGCATTAGGTGTCGTTCTGATATGGTTGTTAAAGGCATGTCCTTTGGGAATTAGGTACCGACCGACCGACCGACCGACCGACCGACCGACCGACCGACCGACAGACAGACAGACAGACAGACAGACAGACAGACAGACAGACAGACAGACAGACAGACAGACAGACAGACAGACAGACAGACAGACAGACAGACAGACATTGCTACTTATAGAGCTGCTAGTCGCGGCTAAAGATATGCTATCGGTAAAACACTGCCTTTCATGGACTCAAAAACATCAGAGCAGCTTGTTTATGACTTTGTAGCTAGTTGATTTGACTACTGTAACTCTCTTTTAATAGGTTCTAAAAACTCCCCTCTTGAAAAGTGTAGCACATCCAGATTGTGTCATCACCTGGTCAAGAAAGTATTGCCACACTACGTTGGTCCTTTTAGATCTCCATTGGCTTCTAATTCATCAGAAAGTTAAAAAATTTATAGTAATTTATATATTTTTATACTAACCAATGACCCAGACTTAGCTGGTGCTAACTCTAAAATATTTAGGGCCAAACTCAAATTTTACTCCCCGATCCCCAAAATTTCCATCTAAAACCGAAAATTACATGTCCTATATGGCCCTCCATACCTTTACTCCACTGCGCATGCGCAGTGTCAAGGAGGTCTCGAAATTGCCGTCAAAAGTCATTCTTTCAACCAGTGCCTGGTAAGCGTTATATACTCAGCGGGGAGCTATGAGTTCCCAACTCATGGGAGGGCCATCCCCGTCTGGGGCATTGGTAAGTATAAAAAAATATATAAATTACTATAAATTTTTTAACATTTTTATTCTGTACCAATGACCCAGACTTAGCTGAATAGTAAAAAGGTTGGAGGGCCTAGGACATAAGGGAAATCCAATAGACTCAATTACCCATAACAGACCTATTCCCGTAAGGAGAAAAGGAGAGATAGGTTTACATGTATCTTTCTTATTTGTATCAAAAAAGAAAGACACAACACTATTCTGTAATTGAGCACAATAACATCAATGATCTCTATAAACATCCAGTATAACCCTTTATACTAATATTTTTAAGGAAAGCCAATAAATACGGGAGTCTAGAGAAATGAGACTCTATATACTCATTTAAAAGTATTCAAGGATTGTATATTAACGTCCAATTAATCACGTGATATATACAAATGTTTCACACCAACCAATACTTAAAAATTACACAGATGAGTAAACATAGGCTTTACCCTAAAAATCATCTCGGAACCGACTCGGAATTACTGACTCCAAGGGAGGTATTCCCTTGCTTTACACTACATGTATAAAGCAGATAAAGCAGGTGATCTAAGGGAACACCCCCCCCCCCCCCTTTCCCTTGCCCTGGATCAAATACTCCAGAGCAAAGAGGGCAGCAGGACAGAGTCACTGCCGGAACCGAAAGGCTATACGTACATAGTTGCCACTGTTTAGTAGACGACATTTCGAGTAAAAAATAACGGACCTAAACAATGTAGATCTGCAGAAAATGGCTCAATATTCTCAGATACAAAATCGTAAAAATGGAGGGCTAAGACCAAAATGCAGCCCTCGTTAGATCTGTAATAGCAACATTATTAGCTTAAGCCCATGATGTAGAAGAACTCTTACTTCATGAGCTTAAAACTAAAGCACAGACTGCTGATTGAAGATATTATCATAAGCAGTACTGATAGTAAATTGAATCCATTTGGCCATAGAATGGACCGAAATGTGGAAGAAGCTACCACGGCATGTCCCACAACAGACACCTAAGTAAATTTGTCCACAGTCTTTGTGGCGCTAGAGAAGCTACTAACAGAAGTTGCATTGAAAAAATTACACCAGAGCAATATTTGCTGAATCAACGGCGTTGGAAGATATGTATATCTTATTATTCCGTCTCACAAGATCGATAGAGCGTTTACTGCAAACGCTCGAAGATCCAAACATTGACACATACGTCTGCAACTGATTGTTGAGATACGTCGCGAATAAGTCGATCATAGACCGCTCTCCTTGGTAGCAATCTGATTGAATACTCGTTTGTTGAAAGCCCATTCTGGCGGCAACAAACGGCCCCTCCGTGAAGGGAGTCCGCTAATACGTTCAGACGACCCGGAAAATGACGGACCGATAAGAGAACTGGATGTTCTAGTACCAACCGAAAGATTCATTCAGTTAACATGAATAACAGGATGGAATTAGTGCTTCTATAATTCCGAAAATACGCAAATACCATCGCGTTGTCGGACAGAATTAGCATATGAGCATTCTGAATAACGTTATCCAATAACATAGCGCAAGCCAAAATGACATCATCCTTGATGTTTGAGGGCTTGATAAGGAACTACAGAAACAAACGACCCTGTCACATCAAATCCTTTGGGCTCAATGAAACGACCCAACGTGTTTGAGTGGCATCCGTCAAAACTGCAAAACTCGGATCCGGCAATTGCAGTGGAACTACCTGAGTTAAGCACTGAAAACTTGCCCAAGTCTGAAACTCTTATTCACTTGATTTGACAAGAAGATGTCCGCATCGAGCGAAATAATTCTCACCCTCCAATTCTGAATTAAAAGAAATTGAAGAGGACCAATGCGTAACCGCCCCATCGGAATAAAATCGCGGAAGTTCCGCATAAGCGTATCAGTCTCATGAGATCTCTCGCTGAGACCTTGTCTTTTGAAGACAATAGTGAGCATAACAACTGATTAATTTCGCTCTGGTTAACGGCAGACAAACATGAATGTAATGCATCTCGAAGCTCACCCCCGGTGGGTAAATGACTTGGACGAAACCAGATACAACTTCTCCTCGTTCACTTAAAAAACCGAGACGTCGGATCAATAGAAGCAGAATCTGCACATCGTTCTGAAGCGTTAACTCATTGCCATACCTCTGAAGAATGTCGTCCAGGTAGGCAGACGTTATCGCAGACAAATGAGCTCGGAAATGAGTCATTACCGAGTTCGATATTCGAGTGAAAGCCCAGGGGCAAGATTCATACCGAAACAGATTGCTCGGTGCTGATACAAAATTCCTATGATCAAGAAGCAAAGATACTTTCAAAACGCCTGATGTACCATGACGTGAAAGTATGCAACTAGAAATCTATGCATGTAGCATAGTAGTACACCCGAATACTCGCGCTGCCCGATCGGATAGACGCCATATAGATACTTGGAGCCACAATCAGCTTGTTATCCAGCTCAGATTATGAGTGGACGGGACGAGCTGTCTGGTTTGGAACCAGAAAGGATGGTTGTAGAAACCTGGAAATTCCAACATTTCTACGATCTCTATCGCGATCCCACCAAAAGAGACTGGACTTCTAGTGGAAGCGAGCCTCTTTCGTGCGGACTTGAAAGAAACTGAGTCCATCTTGGACTTCGAGTTAACGTAAGTTATGTTTGAAGGACAATATAGTCCTACCGAAATCACCCTTTGAAACCAAGGGACGTCCGTAAACTACTCCCCAAAGTTTGAAAAACTCGACAGTCTTCCACTCACTGAACACGATAGAGGATAAGACCAATACCTCCTGGTCCTGCGAGGCTAGCGGAAGGAGAAACCATGTCTTCCACGGCCCGCACCTCACCCCGTCGACCTATGGGCGTCTGACCGGATGTCTAGGTTAAAATTACGGCCCCTACCGGAGTCGCTACCCTGACGGTCTCTAGAGTAAGACCTAGAGGACGCATAGAAACCTCTATAGGAACTTCCCTCAGGCGTATTCGACCCAGAAGTGCCTGTCCTACTTTCTCCGCTGAATTCGACTATAGGAAGCGGATTTGAATAGCAGAGAGATTAACCTTTCTTAATTATCTGATAATACATTGCGGAAAGCTTGCCGTCGAAGAGAAACTCTCCGGAGACCGGAGCGACTCTGAGAGAGTTTTTCACCTGAATATCCACACGTGTGAATGTAACCAGGGCCGCGTCACGTCTAACCGACTCCATATTGCCACTAAAGGGCCCTTGAAAGAATTTATAGGAGGATATACATCCTGTGATTCTTTTCCCTTGAGGCGTAATGATAACGCTCTAGTAAGGTGATCTGCGTACGATAATGTGTCTAAGCTAGCCGCATTAGACGATATTAACGTTTCCAACATGGTTGGAATAGACATAGACGAAAGTATAGACAACTCTAGGACATAGACCTGGTTGTCTAGATGCAGAGGAACTCTCGGAATGCCCTGTCCTGCCGTTTCAAATTATTCCCTGAATTGATGAAAGGCAGATGAAGAGCACTTGCCGATATGAGACCGGACTTGCTCTGTTAATAGCAAGTAATATATAGCGTCATATAAAAATTCAAATGTCTCTGAGACATTTCTGGACTGGGACGGAAACTGAGGGACGATGTCCCTGAACCAATTAAAGAAATCTGTGTCCAGTGGCGCTATCAGTCTTTTATTCGGCAAAGCAGCATTTTGGTCCGGAGGAACAACGTCAGAAAATTAAAGTCGGATGAACTCCACGGCAATTATGTTGTTCCGAAAGGGAAAAATTCAGCTCTTCCGTATCCCTTTCGCCATCCAGTCGGACCACTTGTAATACTTGGTCGTCCATGTCTGCACCTGTAGAGGAACGTACCGACCCAGCTTCTACGGATAATTCGTGATCCGACAGAGTTTCTGTCGATTGCTGGGATGCTGCGACAATTTGTGCTAACTGAAATAGCACGTCCGTAACGCAGGCCTGTGGAGCTGCGATCTTACAATATTTAGCCGCTGGAAGCTCCTAAGACGTTGATTCCTGCATACTTTATAATGCGAACGTCCGAAGTATGAAGGCCTCGTATCCTTGGCTACCGGATGGCGTGACCTGGTCGCCGTGAATTCCTGGTCGGCGAGATTGGCTGGATATCACTGGTCACGTAGCCAAGATGCTGTCGTGTGCACTGCCGTGAGGATGAGGAAGCCAATAAAGCAGTCTCTCCGAACTGTCTATATCACGGAGCGTCCCGAGCGGTAGACGTATGCCCCGACTGAGGAACATTCTGTACAACATCTGTACCCAGATGTTGTTGTACGAGAGAGGGATCTCTCTCGCTCGCAGCCCGTGCGGTGCTGGACGAGCTAGGAACCGGACTAATAGGCTTCCTCCCTACCATCCTCGTATCCGTCGTCACTGGGTGTGCACGTGTATTTATAGTGCTCGCATCACCCAAACCTCCTCCTGGACCGCAACGGACTAACCCGGGTGCCGAGCCATTCACTGAATGGTCTCTACACCGGGCGAGCTAGCGGACGCCAAAGCCGTCGATCCTACTTGGAACCACTTAGGCCATTGACGTATCTGCATGAGCACTCTTGCCGCTAGCTCTTCATTTGACTGTGACAACGGAAGCACACTTCGAAGACATCACGGAAACATTACTCTGTTCTTGATGGTCATAGAGACCTGTGGAGCCGCGGTCTTGCGTAAATAGCCGCTGGAAACTCCAGGGACATTCATTCCTGCATTTTTATAATATGCGAATGTCCCAACTGGAAAAGTCTCGTGTCCTTGGTAAGCGGATGGAGTGACCTGGTTGACGTGGAATCCCCGGACGGCGAAGCAGGAGAACCCGGAACGTTCCTTCCTGCCTTATATCATATATGAACGTCCTCCGGAATCTATGGTCACAAAGCCAAGGTGCGGTCGTGTGTGCTGGCGTGAGGAGCCAATAGAACAGCCGCGTCGGGCTGTCTATGCGATGGAGCGTCCCGAGCAGGAGGAGCGGACGTATGCTCCGACTATCAAACGAACATACAACAACATCGCGGCGCAGATGTTGATGTATGATAGAGGGGGCCTCTCTCGCTCGCGGTCCGGATGGACCTGGACGAGCTAGGAACCAGACTAACAGGCTTCCTCCGTACTATCCTCTGCTCCGTCATCACTGGGTGTGCACATGGTATGTTTATAGTGCTCGCAACACCAGACATTCCTTCCTGGACCGCAACAGACGAACTCGGGCGCTGACCCATTCGGTAAATGGGGGCGACACCGGGCGAGCTAGCGGACATTAATGTCAATGCCGTCGACCCTACTAGGGGCCTCTTAGGCAATTGCCGTATATCCATGAGCACCTTTGCCGTTACCTCTTCATTGTGACGACGGAAGCACACTCTTGGACGACATCACGGAAACATCACCCTGTTCTTGTTCCTCTGAAAAAGAGAGTGAAAATCTAGAGTGACCCGGCAGAGAGAGGGCCGCATGATCCTCTCCCCACTAACAACCTACCGTGACACACGCCTCCGACGTTTGTCATCCGAATTAATACACACTGAAGAAGGGTTAGTGCGAGTACGTTGACTATAATTAATACAGAAATCAGAGGAAGATTTCCTCCCATTACAATTGAACAATAAATTTTTCAAAGTGAAAAAGTAAACAGTCATAGTACTCGCACCAAACCCTGAAAACAAAGATACATAATAAAATAATCCATTATAACATTGCGAAAAAATTATTCAAAAAGAAAAAAAAATTTGAAAAAATATTTTTCCGAAGAGCCCAAGTTCCCAATGGGAACCCTGAGCCCAAATGGATCCCAAAAAAGCCTAAGTGTGGACAGAAATTTAAAATCATTATGAAAAATTAATGTAACACTTACGGACAATATTAATGTATCTTACTATGAACTAAATTAAGCAGAAGACAAGTAATCACTGTCAGAAGTAACAGTTGTCAACATAAGCAAAAGAGTCAACAAACCGGAAACATGACTCCAGGCACTGAAACAAACATGACCCGAAATCAGTTACGAATTAAAACACTATCTGATGCAAAACAGAGGCTTCCAGAGAAGAAACTGTAGAACATCAGATGGTAGATACAGACCAAAACGCCTAAACACCCCTAGGGTGAGGACGTAACATGGGGAAAAAACAGAAAATAATTCTGTTACCAAGCCAAAACTCCCAAGAAAATTTAGTAATAAACATTACAAAAATAAGCCAAAAGCATGGGAGAATAGCTAGGGGGAATAAAGGAAAGGGGAGAGAGGAAACACTGATTAAACAATGGAACATTCATAGCAAGAATGACCACAACAATGCCATGCCTCGAAAATAGGTAACATGAATAATTTCGTAACACATTATAAGTTACAGCCCTGAACATTGTATTCACTGTTTTTTCCTCTCCACCTTCTATTTTCACCATATATCCACCAATTCTCTCATAATTATGCGTCTGGCATCTTAAAACTGAGATTTACAAGCACAAATAACAGTGAAGTGTAACTGTATTGAAGGTCAAACAAAGAATGACTTTTGGCGGCAATTTCGAGACCTCCTTGACACTGCGCATGCGCATTGGAGTAAAAGTATGGAGAACCATATAGGACATGTAATTTTCGGTTTTAGATGCAAATTTTGGGGATTGGGAGGTAAAATTTGCGTTTGTCCCTAGATATTTTAGAGTTAGCACCAGCTAAGTCTGGGTCATTGGTACAGTATAAAAAATATTCAAATTTTATCCTCATCTTTATATGCATCAAAGGATCCACACCACCCTACGTGTCTAATTTGCTCGTCACTGACAAGCCACAGAGGCCTCTCTGATCATCATATACATATAATTTGGTTCAGCCATCATGTACATATAAATTAAGTCTTACAGGCGATGGGACATTTGCCATCGCCAGGCCAAAGCTAAGGTATTTTCTTTCAAACGGTCAAAAAGAAATGCATTTCCTAGAATCATTCCAGTCAGGTACTAAAATGTACAGTACAGTACAGTCGCCATGGACTGGTGATGTCCACGCATGCGTTTACCAGGTAATAAAAATCAGCATCAAAATTTGAATTAATGAAGCATCGGGTTGTACCCGGTGCTTCATTCATTAAATTTCTAATGCTTATTGATGAGTAGTATTCCTATAATTAGTATTTGGAATCTAATATTATTGCGGACATGGGAAATATTGCCCACCTGTGGAAAATGACTAATTCATGATGGCCGTACTATACCTTTTCTATAATGCATTTTTCAATTTCATACACCCATAGAGCTACGTATGTGGATTTAAGCTATATAAAATAGTATTTTTGTTAATTACATGTATGAGAATCACACAGCACAATCACACCACATTTGTGTACTCTCCGAAAACTTCGACTCCAGAACAGCTGCAAATTAAACATACAAACACTGTTACGTCAGAGTAGATATGGACAGACAAAAGTGATGAGCTGCAAATAAACTCAGAACAGGTGCCAGCATCTCTACTGGGCGCAGCTGGTGGCTTGGCCTTGCACCGACCAACTCATATGAATAACACTACAAAATCATACTACACTCAAGAAAAGTGACAATTGTGACAACATAGGCCCCCGAATGGCCACAAACATACCCATGTAGCCACACCAGTGGATGTGGATATAAAATAGTGATGAACAGCATAAGTCTATTCACAGCACTCCCACCATCCCCCAAGAACAGTTGCAAGCACTGGATGCTGGGGGTTGCTTGTGGCTGGACACTGTTCCGACCGACTCACAAGACATTCATAATCACAGCAACAAATCATGAATGCAGTCACACCAGTGGATGCAGATAGGCAATAGCAATGAACAGCATAAAAATTATTTACAGTATTCATCCTCCTCCCCCTCCCCACACCCCGAACGTTGGTTGCTTGTGTTGGCTATAGCTTGCCCCTGCCACTGCCGACTCACAGAACATTATAATCTCAGCAATAAACTCTAATTCCACTCCACCCCCACCCCCACCATTATTAGTAGACACCAGGCAATTTATTGGGTAGTTTGGGGATAAAATATTTATTTGAGATGGTTCTGTTGAGTTAATCAGCATATTAAATTGTTCCAACTGCTATGGCATGAGATATTTTCTCCAAACTAAATTTTTTAACCCTTAAGTGCCTAATTATGACTTTGATCACATTTTTTGCAACAGAACAGGTGCCCCTACATACAGTCTTTGGGTTAACTCACAAGTTACATTACAGGCACCTTGGTAGTTGTTTTTAGGCAAGCCTTGGCTGCCTATATAGGCAGCCAACACTTGCCAATAAACAGCAGAAAAGTCACAGTATCTGGACTGTCAAATTTGAGCAAAAATATGTAACAAGAGGGGCAACGCAAAGCGTGAGCCAATGCCCCGACCTCTCAGGTCAACAGAATGAAAAAGGGCCATAACACTGGACAAAATGTTTTGAAGAATCTCAAGCTATACAGGTATCGGTCCTCCATGATGCTCTATCACAACACCAAATATCATTCAAATCAGAGTAGCAGCGGCTGAGATACAAGGTAAAATGTTGGTATGAACGGATGAATGGATGGAGGTTTCCACTAGATACCCCTTCAACTTTTCAAGTTGGGGACATAAAAATCTCTAGGCCCTTAAGAGTTGACCTACCTTCACATGTTCCATCTGCTCTCTTATGATATCCATTCAAACAATTACAGGTATAGGATCCATCATTGTCAACGCACAATAACTTATCAGAACCACAAATATTTGGGTTTTCTTCACACTCATTAATGTTGACATCACAGTACGTACCACGATAGCCAGGTATACAAATGCATCCAGATTCTCTGTCACAACTTACAGATCTGTCTCCACAAGTGCATATTTCTGAACAGTCTTCACCATAATATGGTACCTCACAAGCTAAAATAGAAAGCAGTAATACCATCCATAACCATAAAAAAATGGCGATCTGTTGTATTTCTCCTGGAATGGAAAGTAAATTGTATCTATTAGTTAGCTGAATGATAAAATGTAAAATATTTTCTGTATCACACCCCACCCCACCCTACGCCTCCATCCCCTCTGAATATTTATTTTCCTAATTTGGTGACCTCTGTTTCATTACTCTTGTGGATTGCTGTAGTATTGTGTCATCTATACCACATCCAATTCAAGTTTATACTACTAAAACAAGATGAAAGTGTCAATAGCACTGCAGCTCAACTTGTCCTAGAAGGGACTGAACTAAATAGAAAGATCCAGTAATGCCAAGTCATTCACTGATGTTTTCACAGAAAATACATTGCACTAAAGCTACATATGAAATTTGAAAAACGATAGGGTGAGAGGTGCGGACTCTATGGTCTTTTAATGGAATTCCTGGCAATTAATATGCCAAATCCAAGGCGGCCACTGACAAGCATGTTTTTCAACAAAATTCAGCAAAATTTGATAGCTCCCATCTAGACATCACACCAAAGGTACATGTGAAATTTCAAAAAAGATGCGGCCTGCTCTAATTATTTATTTATTGGTGTTTTTAAGGTCACATATTTCTGCACAATGGCTAATCATGACCATGACAGTTTTACGGGTGGAGGAAGCCGGAGTACCCAGAGAGAACCACCGAGCAAAGGCGAACAACTGTCAGCTCCCCAACATTCTAACTCCACACAAGCAGGGTTAGCGTTGGTTGAAGACAAGTGCACCATCGACGTGCAGTACGCCTTAGTACACAGCGCCACCGTGCTCCCACGTGAGCAATGGGGGTGAAGTGTCTTGCCCAAGGACACAACGCGGTTGCCGCAGGTGGGATTCGAACCAAGGACCTCTCGGCTTGCAGCCTGCACTTCTACCTACTGAGCCACCGCGCCCCCCTCCTGCACTGATGGAATTGTTGACAATTCATATGACAAATCCAAGATAGCTGCTGTCGGCCATATTTTTTAACAAAATTCAGAAAAATTTGATTGCTCCCATCTGGACATCACACCAAAGCTATATATGAAATTCAAAAATGATCAGGAGAGAGATGCGGCCTGTAGGGTGTGCTAATGAACTGATGTCAATTTATATCCCAAACCAAGATGTCTGGTGTTGGCCTTGTTTTTCAACAAAATTCAGAAAGATTTGGTAGCTTCCATTTAGACATCATACCAAAGCCACATATGAAATTTGAAAAAAGATTGGGCGAGAAATGTCGCCTGTTGGGTGTGATAATGGAATTGTTGATAATTTATATGCCAAATCTAAGATCGCCGCTGATGGCAAAATTTGATACTAATGATCAGATTCTTATAAAAAGTGAATAACAAAAAGAAAATCTTGTGTTTTTGAGTGGATACCAAATATTATCTCACTCGTGACTGAGACAAATGGTAATTATTGCTCGCGTAAGCACTTGGGAAAAATAAACATTTGTCTCACTCACTCATGAGATATGCCCTTACCCCCTTCTCTCAAGTTTTAAATGTTTCCAAGGGCAGTAGAGCCGGGGGGCACAGGGGCATGTCACCCCTCCCCACACTTTTTTCACCAATTATAGGTACGCGAACAGCATTTTCCGACATAACATACACAACCCCTATGGTCACTACACATCACCTATACATATATGACCACATTGATTTTCAAGATTTTATTAAATAAAGACAGAAAGCTCCAAATGGAGTGTAATATTTCAAAAGACGGTTCCAAAGTTATGATTAGCCCTTTGAACTGGAGAGGCTGCTTTTCCGGCCCATGGACATGATACTTTATAAATTCATTAACCCTTTACCTAACCTGAAAAGCAGACGACACTTGATAAAATAATTCTTGAATAACTATTTTTTTTCATTTTTTGTCTCAAAAACATAGGTTATGACCCCTCGTTGGAACGAGCACGACGAGCTCGTTCCAACGAGGGGTCATAACCTATGTTTTTGAGACAAAAAATGAAAAAAATACTGAAAATTAATTGGCGATTTTTGAGAATAGCGCTGGCCGGTTTTGGCCGTTACGTTAGGTAAAGGGTTAAGTATGATTGCTCGTAAGTGAATGTGTGGGGAAGACCTAACAATATTTTTAACGTGCAGCCCTGAGTCTGCACGTTGGAAACATTAATTGGTCTGCCCACAAATAATGAATATGGCCTCTTCCAATTGCTGCCACTTAATTGATATGGAAGATACGACCAGGCTCCTAAGGGTTAAGTAAAAACAAAACAAAATAAATACGCTGAGGTTAGTGTTTTAAATAGAGTGGGTTCAACAGTGAGGGGTAGCATATATAAATTTATATATTTTGCATAAATACACCGTCCCATCACCATTGATCCCCCCCCCCCCCCAAAAAAAAAAAAATAAAAAAAAATATATATACATATTATTTCCATCCAACACCCTTGCGGTACCCAGAAAGGTGTGCCCCCTCCGCTTTTTTGGAGTTTCAGCCGCCCCTGAATGTTACCTATGCTTATTTTTAAAGTAATCATTGTAATCGGTCCTCTTAAACAGCGGAATTACCCAGAATTACCTGTTTTATGTAGAATTTTTGACCACAGAGTTGTGAAAACTGTTCTCATAAAGTGTCCAGAGATGTTCTATGTTGCCATTTCCCTTATCATTCAGCCAATTACGAACTGATTTATTGTGTTAGAATTCATTGGTTCACTGCATCAACAGCCGTTGGTTATAAGCATCTCCCTACTGGCTTATTGTCACTGTCTTTGTCGGCAAACCTTTCAATATACTGTAGAAAGTTTAGTTTATATGTTTTCAGTATCTGGTTATTATGGTATCTGGTTATTATTTGTCGCCTTGCTCGCACCACTCCTGTTGCATTTAGTTGGCACAACACTCTATTCCGTTTCGTGTGCCGTCATTTCTAAGAATGGGCAAGCGATCCAGTTCCATGTCCCGTACCTGTACTATTAATTAGGCCAATCATGCCAGTCACATAATCAAAATGCCCTTATTTGGAGTAATTCCGGGTAGCCCTCGGTAATTTCGGGTAATCCCGGTGTTTAGGAGGACCCATTGTAATATCAATCGTTAGATTACCAATTCAGACATTCAAAAATGATAAAGAAAAAGAATTCCTGTTGTTTCTACATATTTTTTAACATTTAGCATTTCTAGACTAGAAGATGTGGAGTTTTAAATTTAATGGGTAGAGTACTAAATTCACATGTCTTTACCTTGTTACAGTCTTTGGGAAAGTGCCTATAGACACTCTCCCATATATCATATATATATTGCAACAAAGCAATTCTGTACCGACCAATTTATTTCACTTCAGATATGATATGAAAACCATCCACAGAATATAAGCCTCTAACTTGTGGTACCCACACTTCAGAGTCAAGCCCGAATTTGGGCTTCCATCTATTTATTTATTTATTTATTTATTGATTGATGTTTAAGGTCGTATATTTATGCACAATGGCTAATCATGACCGTGACAGTTTTACGGGTGAAGATAGCCGGAGTACCCGGAGAGAACCACCGAGCAACGACGAGCAGCTGCCAGCTCCCCAACATCGTAACTCCGCACTGCAGCACAGGCAGGGTTAGATTGGTTGAAGACATGTGTACTATCGACGTGCAGTACGCCTTAGTACACTGCGTCATCGTGCCCCCACGCGGGCAATGGAGATGAAGTGTCTTGCCCAAGGACACAACGCGGTTGCCGCAGGTGGGATTCGAACCGAGGACCTCTCGGCTTGCAGCGTGCACCTCCACCTACTGAGCCACCGCACTCCCCGGGCTTCCATCACTCAACCAGTTAAACAATACCCATATCTGGACACAGAATAAGCGTTTTCGTTCAGTTACTTTTCTGAAACAATAATTCATGACAATGCCAACACCGTCACACATTCAACAAGTGTCGTGATAACATAGATATTGTGGTGCTGACTGTTATGGTGTTGATAACAGCAACTTTTATCATTTATATGAAGAATTGTGGGAAGGTGTTGCGAAGTCAAGACACAGAATCAGGCCTGTTAACCTCTGAATATGACTGTCAGTGAGATTTTGGTGCACAGTTAGGGAGATTTCCATGCTTGCCAGCATATGTATTTATTATTTATTGGTGTTTAAGGTCACATATTTTTGCACAATGGCTAATCATGACCACAACATGACTATCAACTCAAGACCAGGGGTGAGCATTAAAAAGCCATGTTGCCCATTTTAGAGAGGGTTTGCACCTCCCAAGCACTGGTGACTGGATCATATTTTACCAGTAAAACAGAGCCTGTGTACCACAGTGAACAGGTACCGCTTCACTTCCCGGGGTTCTCATGGGGATGCCTGTCAGCAAGCACATCATTTATTTACATCCCACCCTTACTCCATCCTGATACGTTATATTTAAATTTATTTGAACAATTTAAATATTTATCAATACAAGCATACGAATAATACATGGATACACGTAGATCCAGCTCTCAGAGCCTGAACCAAGGCCATCCATGTGTAAATGTTTTTCTTGACAATGTTCTAAAATATTACAGGTTTTCTGAAACCTGGACCAGCTGTTTCCGTTAATTCGATATTTCCAACATATCAATTAACTATTTATCCACAGGTGAATATATGGAGAAAGATTGTCATTAATGAAGGGGATTTGGAATCGGGATGATCTCTTTTGTCAAAGAAACAACTTTATTCACAAGACGAAACGTCTCACGTCTGAGGTGATGCAGATAGCGATGTTTATATTTTAATCACCGCAGAGGTGGCTGACCCAGGGGGCATGTGCCCCTCCACTTTTTTCACAGATATGTTTCGCAGTTACACAATGAGTTAAAATGGTCGCATGCAAACGTGTCAATATACAGACATTCCTGTAGCATTATTTGCAAATCCAAACGAGATTTAACCAAAGAATCCCACTTTCGGGTTGCTTCGGTCCATTTCTTCTGGCTGGCCTTTGGTGTGGAAGATGGTTGAAGAAGAAGAACCAGAAAGGACAATGACCACACAACGGTATATTCATCTAAACGAGAGACTACATGGTACATTTACAGATATATGATTGTAACATTTCTCACATTGGGTCAAATCATGGTAGCATTGTAAATTTGTACCCCTCCATTTTTATCACACTTCCACCGCCCATGAATCACCTTAAAACTCTTATGAGTATCACAGTTGCCATCCAAAATTCTGTTAATTTCTCTAAAATAGCTCTTTTGTATGTCATAAGGCACTGTCATCGAAAGAGAGACACATATGAAATATTAATTCGGGATGAACAATGTCTTTATCATCATCATGGACCAAGAAAGAGTCAGCTGGACGTTTGTTGTATGTACAGCACAGTTTCTGTTACAGATAGATTCAAAACATTTATATCTTAAGACAGAACAGACTGGAGTGTCCAGCATAGAAATGGGGGAATGCAACGGCAATGACATTTGAGGGTTATGTGCTATAAAAAAACATAGAAAAGTAAAAATAAAACTAAAAAAAACACTGTAACTGCTGACCTGTAAGATGTCAAAAAGGTAAACTATTTACATCATGATATTTATGCACCAATCTGAAGTATAAGGAAAAGGAGACAACATGGTCAAACTCAGTGCAATTGCCCCTATGTTTTGGGGACAAAAGTTTAAAAACATAATGAAACTTTGAATTGTGATTTTTGTGAATAGTATAAGGTAGTTTGGGCTATTATAATAAATAAAGGGTTATTTGAATGCAAGTAAAAATCTAGAGTATGGCCGCAGTGGACTGGTCATTTTCCACAACCTCAATAATATTAGATTCCAAACACTAATTATAGGAGTAATCAATAAAAATTTAATTAATGAATCCCAGGTACAATCCGGTGCTTCATTAATTAAAAGTTTGCTGATTCGGCCTATGTTTATTACTTGGTAAATGCACTGCCCATGTGCGGATTATTACCAGTCCACGGCGATTGTACTGTAATAGTCCAGACTTACCACTACATGTTCTATTATCATTGTTTAATTTGAATCCTATATTACATGAACATATGAATCCACCAATAGTATTCTCACATTTCTGGTCACATGGACTGACTGACCTCTTACATTCGTTAACATCTGAAAACAAAGTAAACATTTTATTTTCACAATTTTTTGAAACTTTCTTTCGAAAGCAGCCATCATTACTCCAAGCTTATACAAGATTTTAAATATATGTACAGAGAAGATATGTACAATTTGTCTCAAACAAACCATTTCTCTACCCATATGGCTGTTTTGATTTCAGGACATATAAATATCATTTAATATATTTGAACAAAAAGAATTAGTATGAAATTTATTTCACCTTTGATGTGGAATTGCTGCAACGTATTGGGAGATGATGACCGAGTATTATGGGTAATTAGTTTTCACCGTTTATTATGCAAGGGGACGCAAAGTTGTGACCACGAAATATATTTGAGAAGTTTTTCTGTGATTTCGCTATGCTGAATTTTTATTTCGCTATGCTGAAGTACATTCAAGTACCTGTTGAGATTGAATGCCTCGGACAGGAAGAAGAGTGTCTTGTACCTATGACTAATGAGTTTTAACTCAAGACCTTTTGGGCTGATGAGACTCAGAATACGTGATGTGACATGACTTCCGTAAGCAGGGTTGTTGTTTATGTAATGCTTGGGAGCGTGGCGGGATGTGTATATGAATAAAATGCATCTGGTGTCACCCGTGTAACAACCTATATGTGTTGTCGCTTGCTTGTGTGTTGCAGCTTTGCAGCTGAATAGGGGAACACTGAAAATACTTATAGTACTCTAACGGAGGAACCACAATTTTTGTTTCTGAGTGTGAGCTGTTCTTATCCAATTGGATGACATTTGAACTTAAATGTGACTCTGAACTCTAGTGAATCACATGACATTGCAGTATATTAGGCATTTTCCCTATATCCCGATAGATTCTGTCTTTTGATTGGTCAGAATGCCTTGGACAAATAGCCATGGCAAAGGGCGCGCCCAACATCCATGGTATATGAGAGCGTGCAACATTCAGGGTATGAAGTGCAAGCGAAACATCGGGGGAATACGGTTTCAATGAAAGCTTTTCGCTTCTGCTCACCTCATTACAAAAATCGAACCAAAAAACCTGAAAATAGTCACAAACATCTTCAGATTTCCGACAATACAATCATAAAAATAAAATCACAGGAAATAATTCGTCCCCAGAGTACCAATGTGTTCTATGTGCCAGTAGGCACATAGAACACATTGGAACTCAGGGGACGATATGTCAACAGAATACTGTTTACTTGTTTCCTTAATGACCCAAAGGATGTAACTCTATCTGTTGTCTTCTGCGATTATAAAAAGAAAATGATTATCATGAATTTGGTCCAAATGATTGTGGAGCTGAGAAATGGGTCCACAAATTTATTTCCACTGTGATGTCTCATTCAAACACCTTGACTGCGGCTTAGTGTTTAAAAACCGACATCCAGGTATTAAATCTCCATATACCATACATGTTGGCGGAGATAACTTATAGTGTATGTTTCATGCCAGATCTGTAGACAAAGAAGGTTAATTGTTTCAGAATTTTGCTAAAATTAGATTGTCGTAATATTGATTAAAGATAACAGGTCATTTTTATGTGTGTACATTACCTTTCGTCAGATTGGGGGTTCCCCTATCTCAATAACTCATTGTTTTATCGAGAACCAAAAGAAATAAGTGAGGTTAGTTCATTACGCTGGTGGCCGAGGCAGGGTGGTAATTTAAGCCACTGTGAGTAGGGGAGATGGGAAATGGGACACAATCACAAGAAAGGTGCACATCGTTATGAGACATTCGATAGTGAGTGGTGAATGTGACATGAAGGGAGATGAACTACAGACACCGGCACAATTCCAGATGTGTCAGAATTGGGACAGCAGAGAAAGTGATGACCAAGAGGAAAAGTCTACGGACATACTGATGCCATGCATTATTTTATTTTCGAAGAAAGGCTGCTGATGATGACAATTGGCATCAAAGCATGGGGTACAGCAGCATCAAAGATAGAGAGATGACGAAACTATCAGTTCTGACCATGGATGTTCCGAGAAGAAAAATTCCAAATGAAAGGAGTGATAACAAAAGTAATTGGAAATTGAATCAGACTTGGCCATGCGCAAGAAATGAAAATAAAGAACAAAAACATACAGACGAGTCGTAATAAGTACCTCAAAGCAAGACAACTGGATGCTCGGGTGCCTTCTCACATGAATTGTTCTTCAAAGCGTGGTTTTATCCCAAAATATTTAAAGGGTATGATGGCACAGATAGATTATAAAATACATTTTACCTATTGTGCACAAATCAATGAATGGACACAGACAGAGAACTCTCTGGGGATGCGGAGAATAAAATCCTGAATTTTGAGATAACCTATTTACCTTTCATCTGGATATAATGAAAAGGACCGAGTATTCCATGGTTGATATGAATTGCTACAAGAAGTTTGATGTACAGCCATTAAGGACAGGTCAAAATCTATGGGTGGGCATTTTTCCATCCCTATAATTTAAAGATAATCTGCTATAACACCTAGCGAATTTTCCACATGAAAGCATTTAAGGGACATCGATTTTACAAGAGAAGAGTTTAAAAAAATGTTTTTCTCATTTTCCAGAGTGTTAAAACCCAAGGAGCGCTTAGGACATAACTAAAATACGTCCCCAGCAGCATAGTTTGAACTACTTAAAGGGTTTCGGCTAGGGTGATCTAGGATCCCTTGAAAGGCCCCACTCCCTTCTCCCTAAATTCCGCTAACCGAGTATTCAATGGTTGATATGAAATGCTACAAGAAGTTTGATGTCGGGAAAAATGTGAAAAATCTCATGCTACGAACGCTATGTATTTGATGGTAATAATCATGAGTTACACCAAACAGGAGCAGGTAAACGCATTGTAAAATTATACACGAACGTCAGTCAGAGATCAATCAATGACATTCTCCGAGTTCGCAAGGACCCTGTGCAGGTCGTGCGACAGTGGATGAGAGCGTCATCAAACTTCAAGCCAACCAGTGACTGGCGTAACAACTGCATGCTTTTTTATTATTTGTAGAGGATATCCAAGCTGATGTTGATATTTTCAGAAAATGGTATTGGATACACGTGATTGGACACATCAATATGTTACCAAGTTTAGTGTGGATCATGAATGTCACCGACTCACGAAAACTTTGTGCAGGTTTTTCGCACGAGCGACGCGTTAATGTATGTGGGGTACATTTTGAAATTTTCATTTGAACTGGTCGGGCTTTTTCGGAGGTCTCGTTTTTTTCTTGGTATAAACTCGTTCATCAATAGTTTCTGGTCGAAACGTAACTTTTGAGGTATGCGAAGACTGACATGTGACGAACGTTTACATGCCTTTAGCAAGTTGGAAGCTGGAAACAGACAGACTGCAGTGGCTCAAATTCTCAAAGGTAAATAATCGTTGATTATCAGGTTGTGGCCATGCTACCGACAGGCAGGCAATGTTGATGACTGACATCGGTCAGATCGTCCAAGGGCGACAACTGCTAACCAGGGTCGTTTCATCCAAACTGCAGCATTACGTAAACGCCATCAAAGTTCCTCAGAAATTGGACAGCAGCTGCATCGAGAGAAAGATGTGCGAGACAGCGGTCAAACTATCCGAAATCGCCTACACACCTGGAATTTGTAAGCTCGAATAATTCCACGTTTGAGTCAACATCGCATCGCAGCAAGGCGTAATTGGTGTGAAGCACGACAGCACTGGAACAGTCGTCGGTGGAGCATTGTCATGTTTTCCGATGAATCGAGGTTCACTCTCGACTACCACGACAGGCGAAACAGAGTGCGGCACGGCGGCGGAATGAACGATACCAAGATGTAACTGTTAGGCAGCACGATCATGTTGGTGGTGGATTGGTTATGGTGTGGGGAGGCATAACCATGACAGCAGAACAGCATTACATGTCATCCCAGGGGGTGTCACAGGGCAGTACTACCATGAGAACATGTTAGCAGTTCATACGGTGCAATTTACACGATGTCACAGCCGTCGATTCATTTTCCAAGATCACAATGCAAGAGCACACTGGGCCCATGTCGCTATAGAGTTTCTCCAGGAGCAGAACATCACTACCCTGCCTCGGTCAGTACTACGTCCATACCTTTCACCAATCGAGCATGTCCAGGATAAGCTTGGCAGGCACCTGCGACAACGCCAGTAGCTCCCTACCAATGTCCAGGAACTCGCCGCTGCACAGCAGAAAGAATGGAATAACATAAGTCAAGCTGATATTGGATGTTTGTTGAGGAGTATGCCAAGTTAGATCCGTGCCAGTCTCGTGAACCGAGGAGGATTTACAAGGTATTGAGGTCTTAGACTGAATGTGGTAAATTCTCTGACTGACCGTCCATGCCTTCTGCAGCACAGTGCGTGGAATGTGTGCTTGTCAGACAACCAACTATCGCTGAAATCATTTACCAGATGTCACAGTGCAATGCCTTAACTGTCTTTTGGATGAAAATATAAATATATTTCTTCATATATCTCAATTTTATCAAATATTCCCTACTTTTTTGAAAAGTATATAATGGTTGTTGACACCCCCGTAATGCAATCATTGTTGAACTGGATCATCCATGTTACCATGGTCCGGTATTGTCGGTAAGTACTGTAATCTGTATGAAGGATTTTCCACCTGGAATTCTCCTCATTGGACCTTTTTCTTCCACAATTGCCGTTTCTAGGAATGTGAAAACCTACATAAATATCGCTGTGAAAACCCCCCAAAACCTTCCTCAGATGCAACAAAATGGTGGTTTTGGGACTCCAGAATTTAAAATATATGACCATGGCCCGAACCATGGTTGGCCAGTGGTAGAGACACCTCTTGGTTACCCCATTTTCCCAAATTACCAGCCCCAACACTTTTACCCTAGCGGAAACCCTGCTACTTATTAACATTTGTATTAAAGTTAAATGTTAAGCATGAAACATTAGATCAATTGTTTGTAAGAACTGAATTTTTTTAAATGGTTTCCTCCATTATTTTGAGTTATTTATTTATTGATCCTTAACCCCTTTACCCAATGGAGACAACATCAAAGCTTATTATTTTGAATATTATTTTTCTATTTTTTTTTTAAATTTCAGCCAAACCATATAATGTGACACCTCATTGGAATGAGCTTGACATGATATGGTTTTGCTGAAATGTTTTGAAAATTTTGAAAATATTGCGGGAGTAACCCAAATATTACAGGAGTAACCATACAAAGTATAATGCTCATTATTTATAGTGATCTTGGATCCAATGAAACTCTTAAATATTGCCCTAGGGTGGGGTTATTTGAATATTTGCAATATTATGTTTACGTCTAGAATCCACCGCAGTGCTCTCTGACTTACAGTATTACCCCGTATCACAGGTATTCACACCCTTTGTTCATTCTATGGCATTCTCAGCTCAACTTAACAGATCATATTGCCGGTGCTCCACAGACGGATACAAAAGGCAAGCACCTCAACAGGTCCCTATTTTACACCTAGATATGGTGGGGGTTGCGTAGTACTGGTGAACATACCCACCGTTCACAGCTGGCATATGATGCAACGTCGCAGAATCACACATTCAAACTTTGCTGATCGCACACCGGCCACAACTACGGGTAGCACCCGATTCAATCGCCGAATGATCACCCATCCAAGGATTAACTGGGCTCGACGTTGCTCAACTTCAGTGATCTAACAAGACCCAGTCTCACTTCGCCAGTGCTCCCCATGAATAAACTTGCAAATTCTATTTATGAAGATATTGAGAATATCTACACTGTTTTAGTGAATATCTGGAATTATCTCATAAGTGTGAACCTTAAAGTGTTATTTTTCACGAATGAAAAATAATTTCAGGTCCACACAAGTGAGATAATTCCTGATATTCACTAAAATAGCATAGATTTTCTTTTTTTTAATATGCTACATGACATTTTACTGCGCAATTCTTGGGCCAATTCGACTGCAAACAGTTTCAAGACAATAACAAAGATCTGCTAATCGTTTCTTCAAGGTGACATTCAAGGCGATGTCATGCACTGAAATGTGACGTCATTTAGGAAGCTACTAAGGAATATTTCTCGATATCCATCGAGTCGAACGAGAAATATCTTTTAGATAATTCACAAGCTAGCATATAATAAATTATTTGTACTTGATTGTTTTGTAATCGAACAAACTGAATTACCAGAAGTCATTCAACGAAGCACGACCAATGTCAAGGGGCCTGTCAATGCTGTTTTGGTGGCCAACTCCGATGGGTATTGCAATGAGCGTTGGATTGTCAGAAGCTGAAAGTGGTATTTCTGTTTTTGACATTTGCATTGTAACCCAAAAGGTTTTGGCTCAATCGAAAAGAAATGCGGGAAAATTCAAGAAATGTCACTGCCGCAGCGACAGGCCAAGTTTGGTCTCGATAAGTGCTATTGTTATGGGTATAAGCAGTGTGACATACCTGCAAGGGTTTATTTTTTCCCTTTTAAGGTTATTTGTGTGGTAACTCCAAAAATTTTCCATCAAAAAATTGGCAATGCTCGAAAAATATAATTGTCTCGGCAACATTCAATTTTCAGTCTCTGTAAGTGCTGTGGTTATGGCTATATGAAGCATGACACACCTGCAAGGGTTATTTTTCCCCTTTCTAATACTATTTGCATTGTAAAATCAAACTATTCGTGTCAAATACAAACAAATTTGGCAATACAGTGGAGCCCACTTAATTGGATATCTCTTAATTGTATATCCCTGTTAATTGAATATAATTTTCAAACACATTTACCATACCTTCAGTACAAATATGCTCTGTTAATTGCATATGGGTTGAAGAGTAAACTCCTGTTAATTGTATATAAATTTTTGTAATATGTCAAAAAAAATTACTGTGACGCGCACCAAATACCCCTCATTTATCAACATTTTTGGCCTCACTACATCCAGTACAGACATTTATTCTATTATATCTTGTTTGACAGAGCTCATAGAGCTCGGTCAAACAAGATATAATAGAATAAATGCTCAGTTTACCTCCAGAACACAGTAAACTGACCAAATCCCTGTTAATTGTATACTCCTGTTAATTGAATAATTTTCACTGGCAAAATGGATATTCAATTAAGAGGATTCTACTGTACTTCAGAACTGCCATTGCAGCATCGACATACAAAATTTGGTCTCTGCAAGTACTATGGTTATGGCAGTGGGCATGATATAAGCTGAAAGTTCTATTTTCCCTTTGTTGACATTATTTGCATTGTAACTCCCAAAGGTTTATGTCAATCAAAAATCATCTTGGAAATGCACGAGAGCTTTCACTGCAATGTTGACAGACAATGTTTGTTCTATGTTAGTGTTGTGATTATGAAAAACTGTATTTTCCCTTTTTTGACATTATGTGCATTTTAATAAAAATGTATTGTGCCAATCACCAAGCAATCCGGGAGAAAAATCACTGCCACACCAACCATATGCCTCGGTATTCAGAAAATGATACTGCAGTATATTATTATACTGATTAGTTTTGACTGCGTTGAGCCAGGGATGAAATGTCTGCTTGCAACTTCACCCAAAACATCTGCCAGAAAGACCAAAATTGCCACTACAACCGAAAATTCAGTTAATTAGCAGATGCTTTATTTCCGATTGTAATGGACATTCCGGGTGTAATCCCATGATTCTGGAATGAAATGGACTCTGAGAAGTTTTCATAATATTCAGCAGCAGGGATAATAATATTCTCACACACCATTTTATCACAAGAAGTATTAAAATAGCACTTAAAATAAATTGCCTTTTTAAGTGGTTGTGCTAATGGACTGGTTAAATATCATTGTGGCAAAATACCTTTGAACACACCAGTTTGAAGGCAAGATGCTATCATGATGATCAACGTGTGCAAACAGCCAATCAATTCCAAGTACAAGTTTAAAATTACAGGGAATCATTTGGCATTTCTGAAGGAAAATTTCCAAGTTTTAAATAGCAGGCATGCCACTGGTCAAAATATACAATGTGACTGACTACACACATGCTTACAGGAACACAGCCCATGTGTCTTGACACCTCAACAAGTTTCATATTCGAGGTTAGCAATATTCAATCGCTTGCGTAATAATGGCCACTGTTAAGACAAACCACTTGAACAGTTGGGAAAGAAAAAGTAATAAAGAAACGTTTCAAGGTCTGCAAGGGCAAAAGAAAAGACTCAAATTTAAACCAACAATAATCCACACCAGTGAAGTAAAATCACTTTTTGATGAGCAAGTTGAAATTTACATTCTGGGGTAAAATGGACTTTTCAGTGTACTGATTATGATTTAATTTGCCAGTATCGTTGACAGTATAGAAAAATGTACCGATTATAATCGGTACCGGTATTCTGAAAAAGAACCCAACACTACAGTTAAAACTAGAAGTACTGTCATGAACTGTGCGCTTATCTAGGCTTAATTGCAAGTAGGAATTGCGCGCAATTGCCATATCGAATGGCATCCAAAGCACAGCAGGTTCTCCTTGTTACTCATAGCAAACACAGGCAATGTTTCTGCCAATGGACCTCCGGGTTACCCGGAGGTCCATTGGCTGAAACACTGCTTGTGCACAGACCACCATATGTGCAGAATTTGATAGCCCTACTATGGTCATAATGCATAGATTAACATGGAGATCGACGTGCTATTTGTGCACATTTCATGACAGGACTTCTAGTTTTAACTGCACCTCTATTACGCAAACCTGACATTTATGACAGATAATGATGGATTACGGTACACAAAATGTGATGAATATAACAACAATAGATCACTTTAAAAGTCGTTTCAATCCGAATGGTTGTAGCGTTTTTACAGTGAAGACCCAATGGGCTTCACAACGTCTGCGCTGTTCAGTAGTTTTAAGTCCCTCCGGATCGGAATGTAGTACCTGTATAATACGATAGCGAATGTCGGATATTGAGTGATTAATTCCATTGAAGTGGATAGCAATGGGAGTGCCCTGTTTGTGTTTAATATCTGCCAATTTTTACGTATCTGACAAAGTTCACACAATAACGAAATTAGTTGGGCCAACAATCCAAACTGTATATGGGATACAGGTCCCATCGAACCCCACATAGGTTATCTTTACTAGATTGATTGATTTCTTTATTTTGCAGTGTACATGACACAAATAGAAATGATACATATAGTAGTAAAGAGTGTTTTGAGGATACAAAAAGATATGTAAATTAACACTACTCAGGCATGACATTATCAGTGTATACTGCAGGGAGACAATAGAGCTAGATTGGCTGTCTATCTATCGTCTCCCAAGCTATGCATTACTAGATGAATATTACACCCTGACTCACCGTTAGGTGTGCTAATACGATTTACCATCATGTAAGAAGAAAATTTAAAGAACATTTTTTTCTACATTACCTGTGCAGTTTTGGTTATTTGATTCCAACTCATAACCCTGTTCACAAAAACATCTTGGAATTCCTGTGGCATTTTCACAGCCGACTTCACACATGAGATTAAACATTTCACAAACATCAAAATCTGAAAATTAAAAAAATATCTACATGTACTATTCTATTTTTTAAGTGTTGACTGCTGAGGCTAATCTATGCTTATCACTGGTGACTCATAAAATGTTGCAGCACAAATTTTTCTATTTTTATGACAGTTGTTTACTTTGAAGATCGTAGTGTGTTTAGATTGCAGTGTGCTACAGTACAGACACCATGGTCTGGTCACTTTCCATGGGTAGGCAATATTTCCACGGATGCAATAATATTATATTACAAACACTAATTATAGGAATAAGCATTAAAAATGTAATTAATGATCGAAGCAGATGATGATTTTTATTACCTGGTAAACACATACATGGACATCACTTTCTCCCCCCCCCCCCCCCCACGGAATACCGATACCAGTATTCTATTTTGAATATCGTGCAGCCTTTATTTTAGATAAATCACCTCTCAAATTATTTCTTCTATCTGTGTCTCCAAACCTTAGCTTATCTCTTCTCTTTGGAACAAGGTGATAAACCTCTTAAACTTTCTAATGAGGGGGCACTATTCTATGTTTGTGAAAACAAAATATTCATTTTTCCAGATTTTTCTTTGCTAGTGTAATTTTTCTCATCTTGTTAGGTAAAAAGTTAAGGCACTGTTTTATGCCTAAATCCTTTCATATCTTTTGAAGGGGAAAATAAATTAATTATTTCAAGTACTTAAATCTATAAGAAAAAAACAGTAACCGCTCATTGAAGAGTTAGAAAACAATTTTTACAGAACAGTATAAAGTTGAAAAGCTGGAAACCAAAAACCCAAAACAGAACTTGGGTTCTTCCGCGGAGCTTGGGAACTTATTTACTTACTTACTAATTGGGGTTTAACTAGGCTTTCAACAACCCGAGTCATGTCAATTTTATGGGTGTAGGAAGCTGCATGCCTGAAAAGAAAACACTATGCAGGAGGCAAGTAACTGGACTTTCGAAATTATTACCTAGCTCAACCAGGGTTCACCAGGGTGAGTACACCTAAGCACACTGTCACACCATTCTCCCACCAGGGCAACTGGGATTTGTGTCTTGCATGATATGGTTTTGTTGAAATTTTTCGAAAAATAATATTTTTTCAGCTGCTGAATTTGTTGGCGAGTCGTTGGGTAAAGGGTTAACCAATGAACCACCACTCTTCCGAATCCACAGATGAAGAGTTATGCCTAACAATGGAATGCTCAAAATCTCTGAAAAATTGTCTCCTCGATCAACCTTAACAGGTAGCATGCTAAATTAATTTTCAAAGGTGATTTATAACATGTGTATGTTTATAAAGGTACCTTGCTACAAGCAAAAGGAGCACTGGTTTAGTATTTATTTGTTCATAAACAATGGCACTCTCCAATAAATTGTAATAAAACAATTTGGTTTAACGCTTTAACCCAACGAATCGGCCGCAGCCGCCCGCGTAATATGCAAATTCGGCAGTTGAAAAATATTATTTTTCAGAACATTTCAACAAAACCATATCATGTGACCCCTCGTTGGTCGAGCTCGTTCCAACGAGGGGTCACATGATATGGTTTTGGTTGAAATTTTTTGAAAAAATGATATTTAAAATAATAAATTTTGATATCGTCTGAGTTGGGTAAGGGGTTAAACATTGTTTGTGTTTCAACTGCTGAGCAAACAAGATAATGAATACCGTATAAAGCTTTCAGTATTTTTCAGTAGAGCCCTGACATTGGTTTTTAGCACTCAACACATTAAAGGGTTATGTAATGATCTTTTGAGCACATCTAAACTTGGATTTACACACTTTATGGTTGCACATTATGGCTTAGGTTTAGGTCATTCATACTACAGTGGGACCCTGTTAATTGAATAGTCACTTTGCCAATGAAAATTATTCAATTAACAGGAGTATTCAATTAACAGGGATTTTGTCACTTTCCTGCATGCTAGAGATAAACTTACCATTTATTCTATTATATCTTGTTTGACAGAGCTCCATGAGCTCTGTCAAACAAGATATAATAGATTAAATGCCTGCATTGGATGTCCGGAGGCCAAATAGGTCTATAAACAAAGGAAAACTGGGGAGAGTCAGGGTAATTTCTCGACAGGTTACAATTTTTTTTATTCAATTAAAAGGAGTTTACTCTAACGCCTATATTCAATTAACAGGTTGAATTTGTACTGAAGGTATGGTAAATGGTTTTGTGTTGGGAAATTATATTCAATTAACAGGGTTATTCAGTTAAGAGATATCCAATTAAGTGGGCTCCACTGTAGCAATAGTTGATGAATATTTCCCAGAACACACGTACAGTTGTAGTGAAACAACATTAAAATTATCTTAAATTCCCATAGGAACCAGAGGATGTGGATGTGATCAGGAATAGCTCGTTCCAAAAGGGGGTCATTACCTATGTTTTTGAGTCAAGAAATGAAAAAAATAATGAAAAATAATTGGTGATTGTTGTGAATAGTGCAGGCCGGTTTTTGCCATTCGGTTGGGTAAAGGGTTAAAAGATATACAATTTCAAGGGTTCCATTGTATTGGCACCCAGCTCCCAAGGGAGAGTATTAAAGAAAGGCCTTGAGTCACAGCTTATGCAAGTCATCTTTGTCCTTTGAGCTTAATTAAGTCAAACTTACAACCAGACCTTCCAGTTGAACGAATTTCATCGGTAGAACAATTGCCATGGTAAAATGACTGTACCTCAGCAAAAACGCCTTTTGCTTTGGCAGTTTTGAATCAGCATTTTAGATTCAGGTTACACAATGACAAAGGAATATATGGAGATCACCAAATAGGGACAAATCAGGGATTAGCCCACAGGAGTCAGTCAGGGCTGGTTGGCTGAATCCAACACTTTTTTCATTTCAGACCACTACATCAGATAAAAAAAATGCTGTTTTGACCACCACTAATTCTTCACAGTGCCTATCACAAAAAAAAATCACCCAAGGTCTGTTATTTCTCAACAATCGAAAATATTTGGGGCAGGACCCAGACAAACACAAGTGAAGTTTGTTAATTCACTAAAAGACCATTAATTCCTCGTGTCTGGCATCGAAACATAATAATGATACTGAGCCTTAGAATGAGGTAATACTTTAATCCCAAAACCAAACCTTAATCTTCACTTAACAGCGATCCTGGTATTTTTTATTTTTTCCATCATCAGTTTTATTGCAGTGAAAAATTTATTTTACTTCAACTTTTGCCTCGGCAGCAGACAGCAGACGATAATTGACAGCATTTGATAACCCAGTTAAGATGTGAAGGAATTCACTATGGATAAACACAGCTTTTGCCTCTTGTTTATTAAAGTATAATTATAAGCCCCTACACTTTTCTGAATTCCAAAGTCCAGCCAATTAAAGAGTTATGACATGGCTTTCGTGAGAAACAGAAGTTATTATACACCTATTACTTTTCCTCAAGTTCCTTAATTTACAAATCCGTACAGAATACATGTTTCACAGATTTCTGTTGGACTATTTTTCCAGTTGACGTTATGGATCCATCAAAAGAACTAAACATTGCCACTTTTTGTAATTGGACAATCGGTGGAAGCTACGGTGACAGCCGATAAATCAAATGTCAAATGGAAAATATATTTGTTCAAGTCCACCAAAATTAATGAAATTAAATTTATTCTATAAATGGAGAGTGATTTTATGACACTCAAGTTCTGACTTTGAAGTGAATATCTCTCAGTTAACAGCAGCTAATTTCTTAAAAATACGAATAAATAACCCATTTGGACACAATTTTTATTTCCATTTTTCTGCTTACATATCAATCCATCACACTAGTTTGCCAATCGCACCTGAGTTTTGTGTTTGTTTTAATTTCAAGTAGACGTCAGAACTGGCAAATTCTACAAATATGACTGAATTATTCATGATGAATTTAGTAGAAAATGATAATTATCATATAGGTGTGAAATAAACGTGTAAATCTGTTCACAAATACGCTAGTCATGCTATCATGCTGGCACTTGTACCATATTGACGAATACATTCAGACATTATAACATTCTGTGTATATCTTCCATCCACTGCAGTAGAAATAACCTGGCTAGAGATACAAACTTGTGTCTGTTTGAACATTTCTACTTCTAACTACCACAAACAAGTCTCCTTCGGAAGATTATCCTATCTTTCTTACTTCCTATCAACTAGAAAAGTCAAGTACAAATGGGTTTCAAAGTATATAAAACTTCTTTTTTTTTTTATTCAGATCTAAGGTTTTCAATTACAATCAAAATCATAGTTTCCATGAAATTTTACAAAGAGATTTTATACATGACACAAAAAGAGAACAAGCAAAGTTTGTTTTTCATTCATAGTGATTTGACGTTTGTAGCTGCACTATGTTGCAGGAAGCTGTCGTCTGTGTTTTGGAATGGGATCGAGGTGATGCATACATATTAATCTACGTACATGTTGGGTTCGGTAAAGGATTATTGTGACAAAACAGTATATGAAAAATGCAAAAGGTGTTAACCAGTTAGCAATGAACTGATTGTATCCCACCTTAAGTTTATTTCCTTTGTATGTTTATTCGATTATGTGTATTTGGACATGAGTTCTAGATTTCTGTAGTTTCTTCATTGTTCAATAAATCCTGTATATGTTGGTAAGTTATTTTTCACTTTGCAGGAATAAATAAACTTTCTGTAGATCAACATATAGAAGTATGTTGTGTTATTGGGTGGATCATGGATATTGCTGTAGCCTAAAATCATATATTCTGGGGTGAAGGGAAACTCAACATCGCACTTGTCCTTCAAATGTTCCCAAAAATTCAGAAGAACTGTTTTCACAACAGAACATTCAAAGAACAAGTGAAGTATTGACTCCTTTGTATTGCAACAGAAAGTACATAGTTCCGTTTCAGAGAGTTTGCATTTATAAAGTTTTGAATTCGTATATAATATTTGGTGGATAATTTTAAAATGCAAACTTTGTAAATATGTATCGTCCGTTATTGAAAATGGGATTTTATATATAAAATTCCAGTCATCTGAGTGCAGATTACATCCAAAACCGCATTCCATTTATTCTGCATATGAATGGGGGTGTTGAGTACAGTTCAAAACATTTAAAATAAAAGGTTCGGGAGACTTTATTAGTAGATTGTAACGTTCCGACGTTTCAATGTTGAATATTATTCAAAGGTTTATTGGATCTGGTTGCCGTTTCCCAAGCTTTGGGTAATGCATTTATAATACCCTGAAAAACTGTAAATGGTGTATCGATGTTATACTTGTTGGAGAAGTCAGAGAAGGTTAGGAGGCCGTTGTTGTCAGATACTAGGTCATTTACAAAGTAAAAACCTTTATTACACCAAGTTTTATTGAAGAAAAGCTGCCCGTTAATTAGTATTTGATTATTTGAGAAAATAGTTTCACCTCATATGTCTGCTGGGGTTGTGATGCTGTTATTGTCCAGAAGAGCCCAGGCCAAAAGAATATTCTTCCAGAAAGTGTTCACATGTTTTTCAACTATTATTATTTATTGGTGTTTAAGGTCACATACTTATGCACAACGGCTAATCGTGACTGTGACAGTTTTACGGGTGGAGGAAGCCGGAGTACCCGGAGAGAACCACCGAGCAACGACGAGCAGCTGTCAGCTCCCCAACATCGTAACTCTGAACTCTGCACCGCAGCACAGGCAGGGTTAGATTGGTTGAAGACATGCGCACCATCGACGTGCAGTACGCCTCAGTACACAGCGTCATTGTGCCCCCATGTAGGCAATCGGGGTGAAGTGTCTTGCCCAAGGACACAACGCGGTTGCCGCAGGTGGGATTCGAACCGAGGACCTCTCGGCTTGCAGCCTGCACCTCTACCAATTGAGCCACCGCGCCCCCATGTTTTTCAACTACCTTTAAACCTTCTTTATGTAAGTGCCAACGTTTGTAAGTTCCGAACGTTTCTAACTCATCAATTACAAGGGTTTTCCGTGCAGTCAACGAGGTAAAGTCCAATAATTTCTTAATCCAAATCATTTTTAAAGCATGACTAAAAGTTTCAACGTGGGGAAATTTAATTCCACCATTTTCAAAAAGGCCACTAATTGTTGTGTGTTTAATTTTTTCAACTTTTCCAGACCACAAGAAATTATGAAAAAATGTTTGAATTTTGTTAAATAACTCCTTTGATGGATCTGGTGAAACCATAAAACAATGTGTCAGAATTAGTAAAGTCAAAGTTTTATAATAGTATTTCTTCCGATTATTGTTAAGTTACGAAATGACCAATCACTTAATAATTTTTAAATTTTCTGCATTTTGTTAGTGTAATTATTTAGTATATAATTGTCGCTAAATAGATTAAATTCAATTCCCAAAATTTTGAATGATCTGGAATGATTCCAGACAACTTGTTCTCTTGTTGATAGTGTTTCACCACAACCTCGCTTGGAGCCTATCCATATAACTTCCGTTTCATCAAAATTAACCTTTAAGTCAGAGATTAGTTAGAACTGTTTAACCATATTCAGGGCACTGTCTAAAGAGTATCCATCATCGCTTAAATACAGAGATTAGTCATCAGCGTATTGACTTATTAAGTATTCAGAATTTATTTTTATCTTTATTCCATTTATATTGGTTGTTAAATTTTAAAGACGCACTAAGAATTTCCACACTAAGAATAAAAAGATAGGGCGATAGGGGGTCACCTTGCCTTACACCTAGTTCTATATTGAATCTTTCAGAACAATGGCCATTATTAAGTATGCAACTAGAAATGTTGCTGTAGAAGGTTTGGAACCACCTTATCATAGAGGGTCCTAAATTTTTAAATTCCATCGTCTTTTGGATAAAGATCCATTCCAGGGAATCGAAGGCCTTTTCGAAATCTATGAGAACTAGGATGTCTGGAATGACTAGTTTCTCACATTTAGCAATTAAATCGAAAGTTAGTCTAGTGCACTCCCCAATATAATGACCTTTTATAAAACTGAGCTGGGTGTCTGAAACTAAATTGAGAAGAACTGTTTTTACTCGGTTTGCAATTGCTGCGGATCCTATATTTGTATCTACGTTAATTAGGGATATTGAGCGCCAGTTTTTTTATGTATTGTTTAGGTTTGTTTTGTTTTGGTATACAAGTAATAATTCCGAGTCTCTGTGTTGTTGAAAGTTGTTCCACAATTTAACGAGTTTATTAAGTAAATGCCAATGTCTTTCCAAAAGAATTTATAAACCTCGGCGGTGAAGCCGTCGGAACTGGGTGTTTTATTGTTTTGCATTGCTTTAAGGGTCTTCAAGCATTCCGAATGTGATAATGACCCTTTGAGAGAAATTCTTTCGTCATTGCTTAAAAAGTTAAGGAAGGGGTTACTTTTGTAAAAAAAGTATAATCTGTATCAAGAGATTGTTTAGTAGATAGTTTTGATGAATATAAATTTTCGTAAAATGATTTTTGCTCGGTTAGAATCTCGTGCATATCACTAATTTCCGATCCATCTTCCTTTACTAACTTGGGAATAGTTTTTTCTGTATAATGTCTTTTTTCCAAGTTGCAAAAGTACTTGGTTGGTTTTTCCCCTCTATTTTACATTTTAATTTTGTTCTCATTATTATTCTCTGAAGCTTTTTATCCCTAATGGTTTTAAGTTCGTTTTCAAGTGATCTCATTTGTTCTGACACTGACTCATCCCGGCTGTCGAGTTTAGTATTCATATCTTTTAAATGATCTTCTATTTCTTGTTGCCTTTTGTCCGCCTTACGTTTTACAGAAGAGGCATATGCAATACTTTTCCCTCTGATCATAATCTTTAGGGTTTCCCAAAGAAGCTGATTATCTATAGTATAACTTCCTGTATTATTATTTGTATATTGGTCTATTGTTTCAGCAATATTTTTTTTAATAGCAGTTACATAGTCTGGGTCACTGAGTATGCTGTTATTAAACTTCCAAATGCCTTTTCCCCGGGGCTGGTTATCAAAAGACCGTTTTATGCTTATTGGATTATGGTCGGAGTGGTATCTAGTGTGAATTTCTGCATTTTTAAAAAAGAGTTGTAAGTCTGACGATAATAGAAAGTAGTCTAATCTTGCCATTTTATTTTCAGGTCCTCTCCAAGTATAACGTTTTTCTTCTGTATTTTCTAAGCGCCAGACATTAAATAAGTCAAATTTTTCCATTAAGTTCATTATTTTTTTATTTGCCTTTTGGTTGTTGTTTTGCTTATATTTAATTGTATCTTTTTCGTAATCTTGGGGAACGTACCAATCCCCTCCTATTATGATTCAATCATTACCTATGCTTTCGATTTTAGAGAATAATTCATCATAGAATTGTGGTCTATCGTCATTGGGACCGTAAACAACTGAAAGGGTTAATCTTTGATCCTTGATGGTAGCGTCCAGAATAATAAAGTTTCCAGTCTCATCTAAAATACTTTTGTGTATGGTGAACCCAAAAGTATTTTTGAAAAGTATAGCCACGCCTCTGCTTGAACCTGAGTGAGAACAGAATACAGCCTCATAACCCCATTCACTTCTCCAACAGTTTTCCACTTTCTTGCGTGAATGTGTATCAACCAGAAAAGTTATACACTAGAATCCTCTTAATTGAATATCCATTTTGCCAGTAAAAATTATTCAATTAACAGGAGTATACAATTAACAGGGATTTGTTCAGTTTCCTTTCTTCTGGAGGTAAACTGAGCATTTATTCTATTATATCTTGTTTGACAGAGCTCATAGAGCTCTGTCAAACAAGATATATCAAAATAAATGCCTGTATTGGATGTAGTGAGGTCAAAAAGGTTGATGAATAAGGGGAATTTGATGCGTGTAACAGTAATTTTTTCGACAATTACAAAAAATTATATACAATTAACAGGGGTTTACTCTACAACCCATATGCAATTAACAGACCAAATTTGTACTGAAGGTATGGTAAATGGTTTTGTGTTCGAAAATGATATTCAATTAACAGGGATATACAATTAAGAGATATCCAATTAAGTGGGCTCCACTGTATCAAATTTATCCCTGCATCGAGAAAACATGTCTCGTTGTTTATAAGAATCGGAAGATAAGCCACGGCAGTTCATGCGTCCTATTATTATGCTAGCCATGTTGGATGAGGTTATGGGTAAAGCTCAAAGTGTATGTGCAGCTACTATATTGTGATTTATTCATTTTTCCTTTTTTAAACTTGCATTTCTGTACAGAACAGTACGTGGAAAGACCTATGAATCTGCTAGGTTTGTCCCTAACAAAATCGTTGCTTTTCTGTACAAAGTTGCCATTAGAAAATCTGTTAGATCTGAAATTAAAAATTTTATCAGTAACAAAAAAAGTAATAAAAAAACAATAACAAAAATAAACTTATTTTGCTTCTTATCTGTTCCTCTACAAAAATCGAATTTCTGCACCATACATTTACAACATAAAGGTGTTGTTTGTATTGTGCAACTTCTTTTTAGGAGTGTGACATAAGACGGAATCTGAGGTAGAGTGAGGGTTATTCTATACACTGTGTATATATAATTGACTAGGGTGGTTTCGCCCGTTTTGTCGTTGACTGTATTGACTGAAATGAGTTGACTTTTACATCCAAAACCTCATTCCATTTATTCTGCTTAACGGGTTAAATATTGATATGAGAAATATATTATTTTTCCTAAGATGATATAATGTTCGTGGTCATTTTTTATTTTTTTTTATTTGCAACTGCAGCTGGAAGATTTTCAGTGAAACACAAAGAAGTTGGAATATGGGAGAAAAACTTTCACAAAAACATGTGTCTGCACTCTCCCCTGTGCTAAGACGAGAGCGCACAACTGTGAAGTCCCATGAAGTCGAGTGAACAGTTTCCAAATGAAAAGCCGGCAGAGTATATAAAACTACTTGTCCTTATATCCCGATAAATTCTGTCTTTTGATTGGTCAGAATGCTTTGGACAAATAGCCATGGCAAAGGATGCACCCAACATCCAAGGTGTATGAGAGCGTGCAACATCCAGGGTATATGGGCGTGCAAAACATCGGGGTATATGGTTTAAATGAAAGATTTTCACATTCGCTTGCCTCGGTATGAAAATCGAACCACACAACCTGCAAATAGTCACAAATATCATCAGATTTCTGACAGTTCGATTATATTTTGCTGTTATGAATTAAATGGTCGAATAATTAAATGAAACAACTTGAGAAAAATAAAATATGAGCAGATAATTCGTCCCCCGAGTTCCAATAAGTTCTATGTGCTAGTGGGAGTTTAACTCTATCTGTTGTCTTCTGTGTTTGTAAAAAACAAACAACTATTCAAAAATTTGGTCCAACTGATTGCGGAGCATGAGAAACGCGCCCACAAATTTTTATCCACTATGTTTCTATTGTGTTTCAAATGGGACAAAAGCATTATCTCCGTCTACATGTATGATAATGTGGTTAAGTGTTTAAAAACCGACATCCAGGTATTAAATCTCCATATACCATACATGTTGGCGGAGATAACTTATATTATTTTCCAGTCATGAAACTGAATAATGATAACAAATATCCCATTGTTCATATCATATGTGGAACAAAATGGTTGCATTGTAATTTCATTTGCTATCTCTTAATTATTTTGTGAGTGGTCCAAACAACTGCAAATAAGCCACCAGCTTACTGTTGAATCTATACTAAATGTGAATGCAAGCTTTGTATCCAAGCCTGCAAACAGTTTTGCACAGTCTGTCTGTCATCATGAGCAGCACAATTGTTTGGATGCAGGACATTGTGAGAATGATTTTGGTCATAAAATGTTTTCTGAGTTATTCTCGCAAAAGAATTCTGAGAAAACAGTAATACAATCGATAGCAAACAAGAATGGAATATCTCCAGAGACTATTGGCAACAGTCACTGGTGATATCTCGGCCTTGTTTTTGTTTTAATCTTTAAATAATGTGGTTGTCAATCACCAACATTCATGGCTTTACACCTTGGGACATGATGACCTGCACCAATCAATTGACTTAGGACATTTAGGGTATTTTCTTAGGTCATTGTTCTTGACCTAAGGCTTATTATGCAGCTTCTTTGTGTCACTTTGGAAATATATATTTTTTAAACTAAACAATTCTCTGCTTGAACACTGTAATGTTAAACACCATTACATGTATTTATGAAAATATATCTACCTTGTATACAGCTTTTTCCATCTCCAAGTAGTCTGTACCCATAATGACAAGCACATGTAAATGTTCCATTTGTGTCTCTACAGATCTGTTTGCAATCATGAGTCCCTTCCTGGCATTCATTAATATCTGAAAGTAAATATATAAGAATCTATTATTCCAATACAGATAAATCCTACACAAAGTCAAGCTTTAAAGATACCAGTCTATTTCTGTGAGGAGTGTCGTTATGACTGGAACTAGTCTAACCCTAAAATACAGTAGAACCTGTCTTGAGAGACCGCTCTTTGGGCAACACAAAAGTGGTCTCTCAAGACAGGTGGTCTCTCATAACAGGTTTCAGGTTTTCTTAAGTCAGTGAATAACCAACCACAAAATTCAGAAATGGAGAAGAATGGATTTTTGTAATTACTTTGTAGTTTTTCTTTTTTTATGAAGTTTTTGTAACTAATTGAAATGGACTGTTATAAAAATAAATCAGTGTTGAAAATCTTCATTGAAGATTTTCAACACAAATTTATTTTTATAATCCTATCTGTCACATTTCAGGTATGTATGAAATTGTTTATTCAGCAATAATCCTAATCTTTTCACAGCGGTCTTATAAAAACATTTCAATCTTTAATAAGTTATGTAACTGAATAGCGATTGAAACCCAATTAAGAACTTTAATACATTTAATTATGTTAGTATAACCACAATGTATTTTCCAATTCCAGAACAGGTAAAAAGTTTTTGTTTCAATCTTCAAAAGGGCAGTCTCTCAAAACAGGTCCAGTATGGCATAAAATACAAGTTGGTACCACGTCACAGTTGTCTCTCAAGACAGGTGGTCTCTCAAGACAGGTGGTCTCCCATAGCAGGTCTATTATAGAGTAAAACCAATCGGTGCCTGGCAGATGTGGTCTCTCAAGACTGGTAGTCTCTCAAGACAGTGGCCTCTCAAGACAGGTTTTACTGTAGTTCACCGTCTATCTTTAGAGTCACTCATCCGGTATATATCAGTTGGTCAGAAATGCGAACCTATGGTTCGCTTTGCTGACCAACTGATATATTTCAGATGATTAAATTTAAAAATTACTATAAAAATAAATTTTCTTTAATTTATTACCAGAAATGATGCTCAATCAAAATGTGATGTGACCGACTTTTTGATGACATTACCATTAGAAATTAAGACTCTCTAAAGCTACCATGGTTTAATGATTATTCCACGTAGTTCCACAAACTGGGCTAATTTCAGGGACCGACCTGGTAAGTAGCCAGTGTGAATTTGACTCCTAAAATTCTGATTTAGCTTTTGAATCTTAAATATAGGTTTCTAAGTTGGCTTGTAACCGTAAGACACCATTTTCTCCATTGGTCATTTGACTAATAACAATTATGAAAAAAGAATGGGTTTTGTAATGTAATTCAATTATTTTTCAATTATCTGAGAAACAACTTTAATTATGTCAAAACATAATGTGTAATTAAATGCACAAATGTATGTCCTACACAGTTTAAAAGCTTCCAACAATAAAATCGTTTAATTACATTTAATTGATAGAGTGCTTAAAGCCCATATTTGGACTTTATGCTGATGTGAAGGTGCTACAACTTAAAGGCTTTATGTTCTGTGATATATTATCTTTGAAGTGAAATTATATCATTTGTATGGATTTGCCTTGTTACAATTTATATTAAATGAATAACAATATATTATATAACTTGTAACAAGGCAAAACACCTGAACAAATTTTGACAACCAACAATAATTTAGCATTCTGTCTGATAAATCTGGCTTCTTGATTTCAAAATTAGGCTCCAAGTCTGGCTCTTATTTTTAAAAGCTCAGGTCGGTCCTTGGCTAATATGTTGATAGTTTAAAGGTAAATTAAATACTTATTGACTGGAATATCTGGAGCATGTAAGAATATGTGTGTATCTCCAAGAGTAAAGGAACATAGCATTACATGTACCGGATCAACGACAGTCTGCACGCAATCTCCACGAAAAGTGAGTCAACAAACAGCCCATAACAGCGTCAAATTCCTTACATAATTAGACTTGTGGCCTGGGAGCTTGACTGAAAATGACTAAGATTTACAAACATCACAGCAGCCATGACTAGATTTGATGAAAAATTCATGAAAATTACTCAGCAGTGGATAAAAAGAATTGTCTTTATACAGTGTTGATTTTGTGTAATATATATATAAAACAGATTTATAAATGTTTCTTGAAGAATTTTAACTCGAGCAGCCCCAAGGGGCCTGAAGCACTCAAAGACCCATTGTTTCTTCACAAAGTTATTTAACTCCTTCCATGCTAATGGTGGATTTTTCTGCCCATCTACCTAAGACAGGAAATCTTTTGATTTTAAAATAAGTAAATGTTGACCATATTTAACCACCTTTTCCACTGTAAATCGCATAGACTTTTTTGACCAATGATTTCTTGGTCAATTTTTCAGGAATTCTTCATCAAATCTAGTCATGACTGCCCCACAGCAGCCATGACTAAAATTGATGAAACATGTAAGAAAATTACTCCTCAGCAGGTAAAGAGTTAAGAATATTTTTAATAATAATTTGTTACTTATTTTTTACTTTTATTTTTCTTTCACTTCACTGACCGAGACAGTGGAGAGAGAGAACAACCTTACCAAACGTATCTCATGAATTTCACAAGAAAATTGTATTATTACAAATACTCCATAGAAACAGAAATTTAGGACACACAAAGTAGATCTTCTGTTTCTCAGGCCATTATTTGTAAAATTGCATGCAGGCGAGCGTTTTTTTATTTTGTTTTTTATTTCTGCAATTATTTCTTTGCCATCAAACATTCATGTTCTTGGTTTATGTTTAATGCCTCATAATCTACAGAACAGCAAGGGTGGTGGTGTATTTCGTCCCTTGTGTGCAAGCTAAAGCATTGCAAATCCTTCTTGCGTTCATGGGACAAATTTATGAATTTTATTAACTTGGGTAAAATATCAGACATAATCCATTTAATTTTTATTTTTTTTTAAGTTTACATTGATTATAAAAAGAGAGCACACGACAGCCAAAGAGACCACGCGTGAGGGCCAGATAAACAGATTTTTATTTTTTGGGGCTTTACCAATTTCCACAAAATACTAGTAATAAAGTTATTCTACTAATCCTGCATGCTTTTTTGTCAGACTTGACAATCTTTCGGAACTAAATCGACACAAAGGATGTGCTTTGCATACACATATGAATACACATAAATAGAGTGGCATGGCGTTTACATCCTAAGACCAATTTCACCAACATAAATAGGAACAACTGGCACGTGATCTCACCAAAGCAGGATTGTATGTTAGTTATTACTGTTTATTTTGGTTGAGCATCTGTTAAAACGTAACTACTATTGCTGATGAAGTAAAAACAGAGAAAGCAGAAAAGCACCACAATATTTGTCTTCCTATAGATTACCGCTATATTAAAAAGAGCAACCTGCTAACGAGTTTCGATATAAGTTATTTTCTTCCCTGACAAATCATATACCTCTTTATCATATGACTAGTCCGTTTTGTTCACCGTAAAACATTTCATATTTTGTTTTCATATATTTTAATCAGTGATAAATAAAGCCTTCCATCAATTTCATTGGTCAATTTGAAAACTAGACAATTTGATTGGCTGAACAAACTACAACTGGGCCACATTTTCATAATTTGCATAATTAGAGTTGGGAGCTTTCATTGGTTAATTTCAAAACTGGACAATTTGATTGGCTAAACAAAATACAACTGGGTCACATTTGCATAATTTCAGTAGGGAGAATTTACGTTATCTGTCCTATTTAGGGTGGGTTATATTGTATTAATCTTGTACCTACAAAGAACAAGGGCATTCATTTTTTTTTATATTTTCACTTTTTGCTTCCAAAACATAGGTTATGACCCCTCATTGGAACGAGCTCGAGCTCCAGTGAGGGGTCATAACCTATGTTTTGGAAGCAAAAAATAGAAATTTTTAGTCATACGAGGATGTTTTTTCCAAGTACCGTCTGGAACTCAAGTTAGGTGATGGGTTAAAAAGTCATACTAAGTGGCTAATTTGTGCGTGTGTGTGTGTCATATAAATAGAATATGAAATGAGTGTTTTTCTCATATAATATTTATGAAACTCGTCCGAATTTTTCGTTTGTGCTCGCCAGAGGCTCGCCAAAATGAAAAATTCTTAGACTCGTTTCATAAATATTATATGAGAAAAACACTCATTCCATATCCTCTATTTACTGCACGTGAAAACATTTTCATCTGTTGCATCTCCCCGGGGGCGTGGCTAGAGATTTCCGATTAGGGGGATGTAGGGTTGTGAATTTCCAACCAGGGAGAGGGACCAGAATCATCAGATTATTATTATTAGGTATTCTTCTGGGAACTGAATAGGTGCTAAACATATGCTCAAGCTTAGAACTTTGAACAATTCACACTGTCCTAACATTAAATCAGATCTTATGCAGGAATGATCAATTTTCGATGTTTCATCATTTTGTAATTGTGAATGATGGAATTAACACAGGATAACGATTTTACATGTTGTGATTTTCTGGAAGTGCAATTCGCTGATTTTCTTTTTATTATGATAAGTAAACGTACTGTAGAAATCTATTACCGATTGACATCATGCATTCTTATGAAACTCGATATTGTGTACACTGTAGTTTTAATTAGTAACAGTTTTGCCGATTTGAAACCGAGTTGGATTTTTTGGGAAGTAAAGGAGACATCAGCATCACCAAATAATTTCCAACTACTCGTGACTTGCTCTCCAAATTTCCAACTATAAGAAATTTTGGCCAGGATTGAGGGGGGGGGGGGGGAGGCACATCCCGTACATCAATCCCCTGTTGCCACGTCCCTGCATCTCCCCTGGTATTCAAGAATAGCACATCACTTACTCTGGCATAATCCACCATGCAGACGATAACCAGCATGACATTTGCATTGGTAACTTCCTTCTGTATTCTGACATATCTGATCACAAGGCTTTGAAGCACATTCATCTATATCTGTTTAAGAAAAACAAAAACAAATAAACTTTATACTACTGTTCACCAATACATATAAGATCAATCTATTACCAAGTCCACAAAACCCCGTGGTCAGATATTTTTGCATTGAAAAACAGACGAAGGAGGGATTTTGTTTTTGCTCAAGGGTATGAAGATAAAATCATAAGTTAATTCTTATATTCGTCTTCGCCTGTTGTACAATCATCGGGGATGTGGCTAGAGGGTTTCAGCTTGGGGGGGGGGGGGGGGGGTAAATTCCAACTGTGAGTGGTTTCTCTAGGTGGTTGCACTGCAGCGCTGGGTGATATCTTTTAACCCTTTACCCAAGGAATCGCTTGCATCCGACGTCTAGTATGCAAATATAGCTGCTGAAAAGAGGGGTCACATGATATGGTTTTGTTGAAATTGTTTTAAAAAAAAATAAAAAAAATGATATTTAAAATAATGAATTTTGAAAACGTCTGCGTTGGGTCAAGTGTTATGAACCCTTCTGAAAATTTGTCACTAGTCCTGAAACGGAATTAGCATCATTTAAAATGTATCTGAGTTAAAAAATTTACCGGATTGATGTCAGAGTCGAAATTTTGAGGCCATGTCAATTTTAGAGAAGGAAATTTGAAACTCAAGTTTCCAGTCGGAAATAAAAGATCAAAATTTCTCATCATTAGTTGGAATTTTAATATTTTTCATGAACAATGTTAAATTATTGAATTTCCAACTATTTGATTTTTGACCTCGGAATTTCCAACTATTGACAAAAAATACTCCTACAGTTAAAACTAGAAGTCCTGTCACCAACTGTGCGCTTATCCACGATTAATTGCGCGTAGGAATTGCCCGCAATTGCCATATCGAATGACATTCAAAGCACGGCAGGTTCTCCTGGTTACTCATAGCAAACACAAGCAATGTTTCTGTCATTGGACCTCCGGGTTACCCGAAGGTCCATTGGCTGAAGCATTTCTTGTGCACAGGCCATATGTACAGAATTTGATAGCCTTACTAAGGTCATAACGCGTAGATTAACGCGCAGATCGACATGCTATTTGTGCGCATTTCATGACAGGACTTCTAGATTTAACTGTAGCTTGGGGTGAGACCCCCCACCCTCACCCCCACCCCCACACCCCACCCCGTCGCTACATCCCTGACAATCATATGGCTCATTCAAAACTGACCACTTCACAAGACTGTGAATTTGCCAATTAAACCAAGAACAAGTTTGGCTTATTACAAACATTTCTTGTTTCTTTGGCAATTTTCCATCAATTTCATGATGAGGGAGGGAGGATTTTTTTTTTTATTTTTGTTAATCCACAAACAGTCCTGAAAATATTTGGAATTAAAAATCTAATTACTTTCACTATTATTTTGAAAAAAAAAAACAACATTTTTTAGCAGTGGAAATGTGCCACAGTGCAGTTGCAAATTTAACCAACTACATCTCGTTTGACGGAGCACAGTGAGCTCTGTCAAACAAGGTACAGTTGGTCAAATGTTTACCTACAAGTGCAAAATATATAGTGATGTGTAGCAAAACAAACAAACCACGACATTTTCCATCAACAGTGATGTAGCCTACTGGACACTGCGAGCATTCGTAACCCCGTCCACGTTTGGCTTCTTCATCAGGTGTCAAGTCAGTGCAGGTTTGCAGCCAATGACAGAGTCCTTGCAAACATCCATCTTTATCAGATTCGCAATCATCACCTTTAGAACACAAAAAAACAAAATCAAATAAACTTTACACCTTCATAACAAACTCTCTAAACTTTATAATATCAAACTTTTAAAGTTTCAGTCTCTGCTTCATAAGTTGCATTGTGATGGTCAGGAGCCCTATGTCTCATTCAGTATGGCCGCCATAAACTGGTCATTTTCCATGGGTGGGCAATATTTCCACAAACGCTCTGACATTAGATTCCATACACTAAATATAGGAATAACCATAGACAATTTAGTTAATAAAGCACCGGGTAAAATCCGCTGCTTTATTAATTAAAATTTTGCTGATGGTGATTTTTGTTACCTGGTAAACGCATGCGTGGACATCACTGCCCACGCATAGATTATGACCAGTCCATGGTGACTGTACTGTAACAAACTGGACTTCAGATCGAAAAGGCAACGGTTCAGTCCTGAAGTGCATCATCTGCATTGTGTCTTTGGCCAACACACTTAATCTACATTGTCCAAGTAGGAGCATGGTTTGGGTTTGCTGTTGTTTCTAGGCAACTGCAAGTGGCAGACAAGACTTGCCTGCAGTACAGTCGACGTTAACTGGTATAATCCATGTGTGGGCAGTGTAGTTCATGCATGTGTATACCAGGTAAGAAAAATCATCACCAAAATTTTAGTTAATGAAGCACCGGGTTGTACCCGGTGCTTCATTAATTAAATTTTTGATGATTATTCCTATAATTAGTGCATGGAATCTAATATTATCACGTCCATGGAAATATTGCCCAAACGTGGAAAGTTACCAGTCTACGGCGGCCGTACTGTACTAAAGTGTTCAACAGACTGGTGATACATTTGCCTTCAACCAATGTTAACCCTGCTTGAACTGGTTAGTAAGTTGGTGAGTTAGATAGTTACCTGCTGCTAGTCAGTAGTCTTCTCCGGGTAGTTCAGCTCCTAGCTCCCTCCACTTCACCCCACAGGAAACTGTCCAAAACGATTGGAAGTGTCACTAACCCTTCCAATTCTGATTCCCTCAATGATCTGGTTGTATGCACTAAATCTACTTTTAATTGAGTAATGAAAGTCAAAGTAAGCCAAAGTTACAACACAACTGAAATCCTGTTTATACTAATACCCAAAGCAATGTCAAACATCTCCAATGTGTACAACAAATTGTAATTCATCAGTTAAGTTTGACCTTGTTGTTCTTTCTGAACCCGTAAATTGATTGGCTGCGAGCCGGTCGGCTCCTTGCTCTAATCTAGGTACATTTACTCTTACCGTGCTCTCATTGCCAGAAGCGGGTCAATTAGAGCATGTCTGTATCCACGCTATGTGCGAGTTACGGCACTAAAGCATTTCTATCACAGATTGAACACACCCCCAAGTTATTTTCTATGGCAAAGGTTGTTTAAAAACAAGCTATTAATTGAAAATAGAATATGTTTTCATTTTTGGAATTCACTTTAAAAAAACTTTCTACAATCCAATACAAGTTTTCCCATTAGTTCCTTGAATCCTGCACCCTATATAATATGTAACCAACTAACTCGGTGCATTTTAACAACTTTAGTCAGTATATATTTAATTATTTTCATGTTTGATATAGCATTACCAATTTTTTATAACCAGAAAGTGTGACTAACCCTGTGCATCGCACACGGTTAGTCACATTTTCTGATCATAAAAAAAATTCATTATTAACTGAGTAACTACCCCCCGTGCACTGTATTGACTTAGTGTAAATCTCATCTATCAACTCTTTACCCAACACAATGGCCAAAAACAAGCCAGTTCTATTCTCAAAAAGCATTGAAACTCAATTTGATACCCATCAGTGGAATGGATTGAGTTTTTTAGTGAATTCTAAAAATGAAAACATATTCTATTTTCAATTAATACAGTGGAGTCCACTTAATTGGATATCTCTTAATTGTATATCCCTGTTAATTGAATATAATTTCCTAACACAAAACCATTTACCATACTTCCAGTACAAATTTTACCTGTTAATTGAACATAGGTTATAGAGTAAACTCCTGTTAATTGAATAAAAAAGCTTACAACCTGTCGAGAAATTACCCTGACTCTCTCCAATTTTCCTTTGTTTATACACTTATTTGGCCACAGTAAATCCAATACAGGCATTTAATAAATTATATCTTGTTTGACAGAGCTCGAGGAGCTCTGTCAAACAAGATATAATAGAATAAATGCTAAGTTTATCTCCAGAATACAGGAAAGTGACACAATCACTGATAATTGAATACTCCTGTTAATTGAATAATTTTCACTGGTAAAGTGGCTACTCAATTAACAGGGTTCCACTGTAGCTTGTTGTTAGTGTCCATGCACTGAAGTTCACCATGTAAATTTGATCATGGCAAATAGACCGAGATCAAAAATGACACTTTTTATTATTTTTCTTCAAATAAAACGGGTTTGGAGAATTTTCTCACTTCTACCGATGACAGGAATTAAAATGGAGATAAACGTCTCTTGTTTCGTTAAACATTCGAGAATTTGGCTTTGGAAAACCATTTGTTAATGCACCCCGAAGGAAAACCATTTGTTAATGCGCCCAGGGCTTCGGGTTGCTTTTAACAAATGGTTTTCCATAGTCAAATACCCGAATGTGTAACTCATCAAGAGACGTTTATCTCTTAAACAGACATGTGTACCCTGAATTTGTGGAAATGGCAGGGGTCAGTAATTATTTAATCCTACAGCTCAATAGGGGAGAGACATGTTTTAAGACCCCTAAACCAAAATTTGCACCCAGAATGACTTTATTAGAGCCAATGTATTTTCCATCCAAGTCAAGTGACTTGTTTTTCTCCAGGGCTTATATTTCATCAATAGTTGGGAGAATCCATTTGGATTCTCGCGAAAATGGTTGTGTGAATCCATACCTGCTATGAGTGTCCGATGATCCTATTAGGCCACCGTGGTTGAACCCCTGTTGTATAGTGATAATGTGTGTCAGCCCTTTACCCAACACAGGTTTTTAATTTTAAAAATACGATGAATTTGATTTATTTTAAAAAATAAACAATATTTACCAATAAAACCTTACAGATATGGATGTCATTACAGCCATATTTGTACAATTTTATTGACAAAGTGTCAGGATATTTGAAGTCATGTTAGCATTTTATTGGTCAATTTGCTGCTGCTATGTTAGGTAAAGGGTTAAATTGGTTTAATTCTTTTCACGTGAATCCTAGCAGAGGTGAAGCGAAAATCTACATAGATTCTCGCTGGTTTTGTTCCATGAATGTTTGCGTGAATCGATTCTCGGATTCTAGTCGAAATATAAGCACTGTTCTAAGATCAAAATGTGCACGACAGTTGTGTTAACAATTAACTGGTAGAATGTTGAATTATTTATCAAAGGTGATTTGTAACGTGAGTATTTTGTTACATACAGATTATCACCACAGTGTATGTCTCAGGGAATTCAGATCAAGTTGAGTTGTAGGAACAGAACAGTATTTCGACGAGTCCGTTAGGGCAAGTCGAAATGCGATTCTGTGCCTACAACGAGACTTGATCAGAATTTCCGGAGACACACATTGTGGTGATGATAAATTTATCTCACAATATTGACCGTTAAAACTATTTTAAGAGGAACTTTTTCATTTGCCTTATCGATGAAAAGACGCAAGTTGAAAAATAGAATAGCGTTCATTGATCTCCATATTGAGGTCACTGATGACGTTACACTTCAGAGAAAATTACGTCACTGGGATTCACTTTACTGAATACTGTCTTGCGAAGTGGAGCAACTGTGTGTTTCGTCAACGTGAATTTGGTTGTTACGTTTGCAATAATTACTGGTGAATTAAGTATCCCTCTTGGTGTAAAGGTTTATAATATTTTAAAATATGCCGTTCATCATTTATTGAGGTGGAGTTTTCCACATGTCATAGCGAAAGCTAATCCTTTAACTTCAAGAGAGAGAAGCCTCGACACGAGTGTTCAGGAAAATCCCAATAATAGGCTACAAACCAGCCCAAGATGCCGAAAAGTGCGCATAATTTAACTATTCGTTAAGCTAACTTCCCCAGTGACATTTTTGCACCCGTGCATAATAAATACATTACAGGGCGTTTAGTTGGCAGATACAGTGTCATATTCCCCTCACCTAATATTGTTTTTTCTGAAGGGAAAAACGCGAAGCGATCGAAAAATGATATTAATGCCGTTGTTTTGGCAACAGCAGAATCATGCGCTTGTATCAGTGGCCCTTGATACGGATTCGGAACAAGGGCCCAGATACATTAAACTTTAGTTGCGTAACAATGAAAAAACGCCCCGATTGTGAGATAAAAGATTCTATTGCTGCCAGCAAGTGGAGCTTTGATTTTTTGAACTTTTGTTCATAAACAATTGAATTGTCACAATTTATTGGAGAGTGTCTTTTTATACAAACATGTTTTGTTCTACTGCTTAGGAAATATCAAACTAATGCATACAGTATAAAGCCACTATAATGTCTTTCAGTACTTTTCAATAGAGCCATAATGGTAGCTTCTAGCACTCAAAAAGTTAGAATTGTGTACTACAGTGGAGCCCACTTAATTGGATATCTCTTAATTGTATATCCCTGTTAATTGAATATAATTTCCAAACACAAAAACATTTACCATACCTTCAGTACAAATTTGATCTGTTAATTGCATATGGGTTGTAGAGTAAACTCCTGTTAATTGTATATAAATTTTTGTAATATGTCAAAAAAATTACTGTGACACGCACCAAATTCCCCTTATTTATCAACCTTTTTGGCCTCACTACATCCAATACAGGCATTTATTCTATTATATCTTGTTTGACAGAGCTCTATGAGCTCTGTCAAACAAGATATAATAGAATAAGTGTTCAGTTTACCTCCAGAACACAGGAAGCTGACCAAATCCCTGTTAATTGTATACTCCTGTTAATTGAATAATTTTCACTGGCAAAATGGATATTCAATTAAGAGGATTCTACTGTACTATATTTCCTCATCCCTTTTCTGAAATAAAGGTACTTCAGCAAATGATGTGTTTCAAGCTAGACATCTCTTGAAGATTCAGGTCTGCTACATACAGATTATCATGATAATGTGCATGTCCTATGATTTGTATCAGATTTGAGGTAGTGTCCAGAATGGGATCTCGACGAGCCGGCTTTGCCGGCAAGTTGTGATCCCATTTTTGGACACCACCGAGAATCTGATGCAAATCACAGGACATGCACATTATCATGATTTTTCATTCATCTAACAATTCTGTCACAAAAACAGATTAAATCTTAAATTATTAATACAGTTTTGAGACATAATGTTGGCTAGAAAATGTAAACAAACAACATATTTTTTGGAACTATATTGTTGTGCAGTCTAACAAACAGTGAGTAACGTGGTGACAGCAATTTTCAAAGTTGTGTTGTCAAATGATTTACTCTCAGTGTTACTTCATATGATAATCCGCTTGAATTCACGAGGGCACAGCCTCAGGAAGCGGGTAGTGTAATATTGAATTGTGCAGTTTATATTTATCGTAAAATGTTTAGCCAATCGCCCGTAACTGTCGCTGTTGCGTTATAGGAAACGAGTTGTCTATATGATACAGAATCAGAATGAGTCGTCTAATGACCTCCGTTAGGAAAAGGTTTAACCCTTCATCCTTTAACGATAGATCATCGATGAAACTGCGGAAAGATAGAAATCGTATCTCTCACTGGCATCGAACGACCACGTCGCTTGGCACACCACTTTCAGCACCCCTAACTAACAAATGATTGGCCTTCTGCACCCCTTTTCTATCGTATGAGACTGTGAGGACCATGTGAATATCCCTCAGGTAGGTATAATCTGTCACCCCTCCTATCATCATCTGGGTATGGAACGATCACGTCCCCTGGCACCCCACTTCCAGCACCCCTAACTAGCAAACGATTGGCCTCCGGCGCCCTTTTTCTATATTATGAGACCATGACGGCCTTATCTGATAAAAAGAGTCTCAAATTTGTCACGGTATGATAGGAAATTTCTGAACTCCGTTCGATAAAATCGATCTGAGCCCCGGTATTTCACCGGTAATAGCCGGGAACAACTCGATTTTATTGAACTCGGTCTGACTCGGTGAAGAAATTGCAAATCGTGATATTCAGTATAAGTTTTCTCCGTCAATATGTATGGAGATTTAATGCCTGGGTATCGGTTTTTAGACATCGACCCGCAGATGTTTAAATGAGACATTCAGGTATTAAATAACCATACATGGCGGAAGAGATAACGTTTTTGACCCTTTTTAAAACACGATAGAAACATTGTGGAAATAAATTTGTGGACGCGTTTCTCACGCAGCGCAATCTGTTGGACCGAATTCGTGAATAATTGTTTTGTTTTAGGTTTCACAGAACTAAATATTTTCTTATATGTCACATTATAACGTCCAGGCGAAAAAAACATATGATCGCATAACTTTAATGTTGGCATTCAAATATCTTTGTCAAATATCGTTGGAACGAGCTCGTCGTGCTCGTTCCAACTTGGAGTCACATGATATGGTTTTGTTGAAATTTTTTGAAAAATTTGAAAAAAATGATATTTTAAATAATAAATTTTGATATCGTCTGCGTTGGGTAAATGGTTAATGACTCGACTATTTAATTTATAAAAGCAAAATATTCTCGAATTGTCAGACATCTGATGACATTTGTGACTATTTTCAGGTTTCTGGTTTCTATTATCATATATAATATCGAGGCGAGCGAAAGCGAAAAGCTGTCATTTAACCACACGGATGTGGCTAGAGGGTTTAGGCTGGGGGGGGGGGGGGGGGTAGCACCGGTATAAATTCCAACTGTGAGTGGTTTCGATAGGTGGTTGCACTGCAGCGCTGGGTGATATCTTTTAACCCTTTACCCAACGAATCGCCCGCATCCGCCCGCGTAATATGCAAATACAGCTGCTGAAAAAATATTATTTTTCGAAAAATTTCACATTATGTGACTCCTCTTTGGAAGGAGCTCGTCGAGCTCGTTCCAAAGAGGGTCACATGATATGGTTTTGTTGAATTTTTTTTTAAAAAAATTTTAAAAAAATAATATTTAAAATAATGAATTTTGAAATCGTTTGCGTTGAGTAAAGGGTTATGAACCCTTCTGAAAATTTTCACTAGTCCTGAAACGGAAAAGGCATCATTTATAATGTATCTGGGTCAGAAAATTTACCGGATTGATATCAGAGTCGAAATTTTGAGGCCATGTCAATTTTAGAGTAGGAAATTTGAAACTCAAGTTTCCAGTTGTAAATAAAAGATCAACATTTCTCATCATTTGTTGGAATTTTAATATGAACAATGTTAATTTATTAAATTTCCAACTATTTGATTTTTGAAAAAAAATACTCCTAGCGGGGGAGGGGGATGACCTCCCACATACGCCCCCAGCCCCGTCGCCACATCTCTGTTTAACCATATAACCCCGTTGATTCGCGTGCCCTTATACCCTGGATGTTGCACGCCCTCTTATACCTTGGGTGCGCCCTTCGCCATGGCTATTTATCCTAGGCATTCTGTGACCATTCAGAAGACAGAATTTATCGGGATATAGGGACAACGTTATTTAGTTTCTTCTCGATTTTAGTTTTGACTAAACAAGTACACGGAGTAAAAGAAATAATATATAAATATTGCGTACAGAAATACTTATGAGGTGAACTTGAGATTTGAAACAGAACTTGGAAATTTAACTTCTACTGGCAGTATCTTAAGACTCCATCAGATTCAATTTCTAACACGACACAAATATAATTGTGGGAGCGCGGTGGTTCAGTACTTACGTCATTGGACCTCATACCGAAAGGTCCATGGTTCGATTCCCACCATAGGTAACTGCGTTTTGTCCCTGGGCAAGGCACTTAATCCCGATTGGCCACGTAGGAACACGTTGGCGTTTGTGCTAAAACATATTACACGTCGATGGTGCACGTATCTTCAACCAATGCGAACCCTGGCTGTGGGAAGTTAGTACTTTGGTAGAGTCTGACAGTTGCTCACCACTGCTCTGTGGTTCTCTCCGGCCACTTCGGCTTCCTCCAGCCATAAAACTGTCTGACACGATGTGACCCTGGCTGTCTTAAGTGTCGTTAAACCCCAATAAAAAATACATACGGGTGTTTTCAACTTAGTATCATATTTAGAGACACAGAGATTAGACTGCACATTTCCAGCATTCAGTATTAGAACTTTTAATCTTGCGCATTGTATTTAGATTATTTGTACAGTATAGCTGCGGTGGACTGGTCATTTTCACGCGCATGCAATATATCGGCGGACGCAATAATATTAGATTTTAAACACTAATTATAGGAATAATCATCAAAAATTTAATTAATGAAGCACCAGGTACACAAATTATAATTTTGATGATGATTTTTATTACCTGGTAAACGCATGAGTGGACAGCTTTGCCAACGGGTGGATTACGACCAGTCCACGGCATAAGGGCATCTGTTGGCGTGTGGATCTTACCACTCAGGCGAGCGCCTCATGTCCCTGGGCCTTCTTATTCAGAACCTGATTTCCCTGTGATAAGACAACGGAAATAATTAAAGACAATTGGTATCTTTTTCAGGATGTGGAACAGAACAGGCTGATATCATATTTGTGTTGGATGCATCAGGTAGTGTCGGTTCACTGAATTTCCAAACCATGTTGCAGTTTGTAGTGAGCGTCATCCATCAGTTTACCATTGGGCCAGATCAGACAAGAATTGGGCTTTTGACATTCGCTTCCAGCGTGTACCCGCAGTTTGAATTGAAAACATACGAAAACAGAACCAGTGTGGAAAACGTAACATCAGGAGTTAGATATACAGGCGGAGGGACGAATACTGCGTTGGCATTGAAGCACGTGCGACTGAATAGCTTTGGTGTTAATAACGGGGGCAGGCCAAACGTAAAGAAAGTCGTTATAATTTTAACCGATGGACAATCGAATTCAGAAAGTGCGACAATAGCGGAAGCTGAAAACCTACTGGCAACTGGAGTAACTGTTTTCTCAATTGGAGTCGGGAGAGGTCCTAAAAAATCCGAACTTGATGCAATGGCGTCTGATCCAGATGAACACCATTCTTTTAGTCTGACTAACTTTGATGCATTGAATTCAATTGTGAAACTTTTAACGCAGAAAGCATGCAACGGTAATTTAATTTTTTGTACTTTTTCCCTGTTGCTCTAATATACACCCCCACCAATACCTTCCTGGCGTCAACGTAGGGGGTAGTAAACGATTTGCTTTTCAGATAAGGAAATGTAGAAGTTAATTTTCAGTTTAGCGTTATTCTATGTTATGAGAACAAAATGCGGAATGAGGTTATTAATTATACACTCATGGGGAAATGGCGTAATATATCCCTTTCCGCAAGATTCATATTTTATCATTATGCACTTGCACACGGATTCTTTGTATGTTTAGGTTGTCTCAGACAATAGAACTTTCATCGGCCAGGGTTATATTCAGAACAACCTGTAACAAAATGTACCATTATTTAGGGCAGCACGGTATATCGATAAACCGATATATACCGGTATTCAAACCAATATCGATTGAATACCGGTGTAATTACAAAAATATCGGTTTATCGTCATTATTTATTTACCCACAAATTAATTTTCAAGTTGTCTTGAGCTTTTTAACTGTAGCCCCGAATGAATAATATTACCCCTTTACCCAAGGAATCGTCTGCATGTGCTCACGTAATATACAATTTCAGCAGTTGAAAAATAATTTTCAAAAATTTCAACAAAATTATATCATGTGACCCCCTCATTGGAACGAGCTCTCTGAGCTCGTTCCACTGAGGGGTCACATGATATTGTTTTGTAGAAGTTATTCCTGGCAAGAAAAAAACCCTAATGAGGCGAATAACACTCAACCGAAAATTAATTAAACGTGGTCTTACAAGGAGTACGGTCTTCTTTATTTTATCGAAGGCCGAGGAGAGGGTGGGTGTCCCGGGGTAGTAACCCTGGAACATTTGGGGGGGCGGGTTTGGGCCAGGAGTCCAGGATTCTTGGGTTAGGTCTATCCACCTCCCAGTCCAAACATTGCCTGATAGCAGGGAGGGGGGGGGGGGGGCACCAAAAATGTGCGTTTCCAAACCCCAAAAATGTGCGAGACGTTATGTGTGGGGTGGGTGGGTCTCTTGGGTGCGCTAAAAACGTGCGTTTTCAAACTATGCAATATTTCATAACTTTCTGCAATATATCATTATTTATGTTCCAAACCGCTGAGATAATGCTGTAAATCAACCCTAAAAGATTAACTGCAACACCGGGAGCCTTCATAAGTGTTAATATAAGGTGAAATCTCTGCAAAGGTCACAAATCATACATGTTGGTGGAGGGGTGGGTGTCTGCTTCTCAGTGTAGAAAATATGCCGGTCATTTGTTTTTGAAAAATGCTTTACAGTGCACCAAATACAACATGAATTAATGAAACTATGTGCTAGTATCAACTAATATTCTATTCAAGGACTTCACTTATTTACTCTTTTATGTTAAAAGTATATTTGAGAATATTTTCTGTTGTTTACTCATTGTCATTGCATCAGTATTATGACGGAGAAGGAGTGCTAATGAATTGATTGTGACAACTGCCCTGTTTCAACTTGGTTAACAGTTCCAACACGCTTTCAGATTTCAAATATTGTTGCATGACCCAGTCACAATATAATATTCAGTATAGTTTAACTTGCTATTATTGTGCATTTAGATTTTTACCACATGTGTCGTTGGTAATTTGAGATTTTGGAAAATTCACAAATATCATTTTCAACTGATTTTTAATTGAGAATTAAGCAAAAATAAACAAAAATGGAAATAAACCATACTAACAAGGTTAGTACTTGGAGTCACTTATGGAATCAATCATGGAGACTTCTGCCAGAATCAAGTAAAAAATAAATAAATGGATCAGAATGTTTTGTCATTTTTAACTTACCCTTATAGTACAATTCAGGAGAATAATTTTAATTTAAAAATATTTTATTTACATCAAATCAGGGGAATGAGACTGGGCATATCTTAGGCCACCATTCATACTTTCACGGACATTGAGCTGTTCTGGATGTGTTTTGGAAGACCTCTGAAGCTTCATTGTGCAAACAGGAAGTGAAACGAACCTTTCTGGGGAATAAAATCCGTAACAAGTACCTGGAATCATTATAATATGGCGGTGCACTATCGGAGGACTATGCCCAAAAAGAGTGGCGCGAAGGGTGGAGTCAAGGGGCACAACCAATCGTCGGGGAGGGATAAGCCACTCCCCCGTTTCTGCTAAATCGGCTAAATTCGTCGGGGAGATAAAGTGATGCAAACGCAATAAAGAAAGAGATAATTCTCCCCAAGACCCGATGCACTTGCCTAAAAAGAATAACCCTATGGGCAAATAGTCACTTTTGCTTTGCATAGGAAGTGTTTATTACACTGCAATAGTTCTTTCAGTCCATACCAGAAACTTTCTATACAAAAAACTGGTCGACACGTATCTAGTCTCTGTTATGTTGTACTTTATTAAATTTGTGGCTTGTAGAAATGGGATATCAAAAACAGATGTCATGGCGAACATCTTTGGACATCTTTGCACAGCTAAAGGATTGGAAGAGTTTAAGTCCGTGGGTGGATATTTTATGACCCAACGGGCTTTTCTGTTGAACGAAGGATCTTTGCCACAAGTTGCGAAAGGAGTTCACCCATTGCTGGACAGTGTAAAATGATGCAATTCGGATGTTTCACCCTTTTTCATACCCTCGAGGATTCAAGTCAAATCACGGAATCACATTTTACGGAATCGGCTAGAAATCCCATTTACGGAATCCTTTTTTATGGAAAAATTCTGTGGTCAGAGAACCGCCTATTCCTAGATAAGGATAAGCGGGATGGTAGATTATACCACAATGAGAGATTTCTGCGTGGCCATCATGGCTTCATACGATTAAAAGGGGGCCGAATGCAAGTCTTTTATTAGTTAGAGGTGCAGAAGTGGTCATTCGACACCCAGAAGAGGATAAGAGGGATGGTTGATTAAACCCCATGGAGTGCTTTCTTCTTGGCCCGCATACGACAAAGAGGGGTGCCGAAGATTGTTTATTTTTGGTCATTCGATAACCAGATGAAGATAAGAGGGAAGGCAGATTATACCTCACTGAGGGATTTCTTCGTGACCCGTATGGTCTCATATGATAAAAAGGGGTTCCAAAGGCCTATAGTTTTTAGTCAGGGATGCTAAAACTGGGGTGCCACGGGTTGTGGTAGTTAAATACTCAGATTAGGATAAGGGTTGTAGGAGGAGTCACTCATTCGAGTAATTACTCTGTGGTTTATTTGTTGGATAAGATTGGAGATATTAGGAATCGTTATACACAGGGACAGGGGAGGTAACTCTGAATGGGTATGCACAGATTATGGAAATAAAGCACTGGTGATTCTGAGACTTGGAGGAGGGCAGAGGTCAGGACAGGTTCAGAGATAACTAGGACTAGTGGGACTGCTAGGATAGGGAGAATAAGGTCACTTATAGGCAACACAGATAGAAACCGGGGATTCCAAAGGAATTCGAACAAGATAAATAGGAAGTAAACGAGGTTTCTGGATAATTAGATAGATCCTTATACAAAGAAATGCGCCTTGTAGAACAATGTCCTACTTTTCAAAGCCCTAGATGGTGGCTTCTCCAAGTTCGTTTCGGTAGTTTTTTGTGACTTGGAGGGATTGTCGGGTTGTTTGTGGTAATTCTAACCAAGGAATCGGAACCAATACAATTACTCGTGTATAAAGGAACGTGTTCATTATTGGGCAGAAAGGAGGACTGTCCCCGAATCTGAACCTTTTTCGGTAGTTTCGGGTAGTTTGGAAGGGCTGTAGGTAATTCTACGAAGTAAACCAGAATTCAACAGCAAACTACTCTTATTCAATCGAACACATCCTCCGAACAAACTCCCATCCTGTTTGCCTCACAGAGCAAACTCGTGCTACCATAGAAACCAAGATGGCAGCTTCCATTATACACAATGGACGAAGGAAACCGTGCCATCCTAACAACACTCGCTGCTCATGCGCACTAAGACCACGTATCACTATGAGCGTAACGTCAACAGATGGCCGCTCAACCGGGACATCATGACAACCAAACATGCCGCAACTGGGTCACGTGACTGTAATGTCACATGAGATCTAACACGAGATCCGGCCAATATTGGTCGTCGGATACAATCTATACTCCTGGCTGAGGCTTTGGAAAATAGAGCAATGTGGAGTGATAGACTGTTTGCAATAAACACTTGGATTGGTCAAAGGTAGATAGCATCAGTACTTAGGAATAGATAGAGTTGGTTAAGAATGGGTGGTAGATTGTCGGATAGTCAGAAACGAGAATTCTCTGAGAACACGGGTTAGATAAATATGTTGGCGGGTCCGTTTCGGTAAGTTTAGCCATTTTGGGGACTTTTTTTTTGGTGAGTCGATGCAATCTCATACGACCAAACACACCCTCACAGTACGTCCATTACATCGGAGGCCTTTTAGCTCAGTAGTAAGCACGCGTCGTCAAAGATGGCGGTCAGGGCGAACCCGTGTCAACAATGTATGTCATTGGTGGCACGTTTTCTGTATTACCTTCGTACAATCGAACACACCCCTGAAAAACACTCCAGAATAGGTGTGGTCATTCGATTTCACAACACCCATGTGTGAGCCACCATAGAAACCAAGATGGCTGTCTTCATCAAACAAAAACACACATCACCCTAACAACACACACTGCACGTCCGCACTAACACGACGTATCACCATGGTGATGACTCCACAATATACTACTCACACGCACTGCCACGACAACCCACGTGATAAAAATAACGCTTGGCGGGATGAAGTCACTCCCTCCTAGACATTATTCACCCGGACTGGAACCCCAAACACCTTGACATCAGGGATGTGGCTAGAGGGTTTCAGCTGGGGGTGGTGGGGGGGGGGGGGGGGTGCCACCGGTGTAAATTCCAACTGTGAGTGGTTTCGATAGGTGGTTGCATTGCAGCGCTGGGTGATATCTTTTAACCCTTTTCCTAACGAATCGGCCGCATCCGCCCGCGTAATATGCAAATACAGTTGCTGAAGAAAATATTATTTTTTCGAAAAATTTCAACAAAACCATATCATGTGACCCCTCTTTGGAACGAGCTCGTTCCAAAGAGGGGTCACATGATATGGTTTTGTTGAACTTTTTTTAAAAAAATTTAAAAAATGATATTTAAAATAATTAATTTTGAAATAGTCTGTGTTGGGTAAAGGGTTATGAACCCTTCTGAAAATTTTCACTAGTCCTGAAACGGAAAAGCATCATTTATAATGTGTCTTGGTCAGAAAATTTACCGGACTGATGTCAGAATAGAAATTTTGAGGCCATGTCAATTTTAGAGTAGGAAATTTGAAACTCAAGTTTCCAGTTGAAAATAAAAGATCAAAATTTCTCATCATTAGTTGGAATTTTAATATTTCTCATGAACAATGTTAATTTATTGAATTTCCAACTATTTGATTTTTGACCTCGGAATTCCCAACTATTGAAAAAAAATACTCCTAGCTGGTGGGGGGGGGGGGGGGGGGGGGGTGAGAACCTTTACTGTTAGCAGAACACAATCTATCCATGCATAGCCATCTTCAATACGATGTGCACTCTTATTAGCTCAACTTAACGAAGTCACATTGAGCTATTGCCGTCACCTCCAGTCAGTCGGCGTTCGTCCAGAATTTCCCTTGGCACACCGCGCAGGTCGCATACCTCAACGGGTCGGTTTCAAATTTGTTATGCTTGTTTGGGTGAAATCTAAAAGGGTGCTATCGATTTTCTTCCATTTCAGCCAAAAAACGTTGCCGCTGGTAACGACCTTTGAACTTAGTGATGTTATGTATCAATGTTTCCATTTGGCACACCCTACAGGACACACGATCGGATCGCTTTGACACTTGGTATGCTTGTTTGAGGTGACCTCTAAATGGGAGCTATTGAGTTCCCATCGTCGACAATTTATTTTGTCTCATTGCACAGGTCTCATTATCCTTGGATCGCTTTGAAACTTCGCATTCCTGTTCGGAGTAGAAGCTGTCAATTTTCTTTCTTTTCCATTGACAAATGTTGCTGTTACCCTGTCACATGTAGCCTTAAATCTGTTGATGTTACATGTAACCTTAAAATGATTGATTACACGTGTATGTGAAGAAAGCATGTGACAGTTTGACATAAGTTTGACATCAGTGCAAGTAACAGTGTACGTAATCTTGGTGCCTTCTTCGACTCTACAATGTCTATGAACAGACATGTTACAAATATGTGCAATAAGGCTTTCAGAGGTATATACAAAGTTAAACAGATAAGAGAGTTCCTCACCAAAGACTCAACAAAAACCCCAGCTCATGCCTTTGTAACTTCACATTTGGATTTTTGTAATGCCTTACTGTTCAACTTTCCACAATATCAGTACTCTCGCCTGCAGATGGTACTAAATGCATCAGCCCGAGTGGTATGTGGGGTATCACGATATCAACACATCACTCCTATTCTGAGGGATATGCACTGGCTGCCAGTCAAGTACAGAATAAGTTTCAAAACTTTATTATTAGTTTGTAAGACATAAAACAACATGTCACCAGCCTACTTAGAAGAACTCCTTAATACCAAGAATATGTGTCAATACAACCTGAGGTCCGACGGTAAAATGCTGCTACATGTTCCAAAACATAGGTGTAAGACATTTGGAGATAGGTCATTCTCATTTGCTAGCCCTCACTTGTGGAATAATTTACCAGAACACCTGAAAAGACTGTCAAATGTCAACCTTTTCAAGAATGATCTCAAAACATACATGTTTCAAAAAGCCTATAAGTGTCGTTCTGGACTGTAAGATACTGTGTATATTCCGTTTGTATATTTGTACGAGCTCAGTAACATGGACAGCACCTTAGAATATGGTTCTATATCTTCTGAACTATAATTTTGGCGCTATATAAATGTGTATATTGTTATTATTTTGCTGGGTGAATGAACTGCATCTTGGTGTGAAACTTAAGCAGCGTGCTTTTTGTGTGTTAGAGGTTGTGTAGAGTATGCCATTCATTCAGATGAAAAATTATTCTTATGTCATTTGTGTTTGCTGAATGTGGGAGAGATGTTTAACCATGTGAGAATGGAAAAGTTCGTGGAAAGTTGTGTTGAAATCTGAGAGTTGGAGTTTTATATAGGGGAAGAATTGACAAACATTTATATATACTTCAAGTACCAGATCCTTGTAAATTTCTATTACAATTAACTCTTAATTTTAGAATAATTAAGGGGCCACATAAATAACGGAATTTTGTTTATTTTGAAAATTCTCACCTCTGATATTCCTTCAATTCAAATTAAATACACACATAATGTACATCAAAATGAAGAGTGAGATATATAGAACACGAAACACATGTGTAATCAATTCATAAAGTCGAACGTAGGCTCCACTGGTTCCTAGAAGTCTGGTGCCGTATTCGTACCAGAACTGATAATTTAATAATATTTTACGAGAACAACTCGTGGCCAAATGTGCTTTACATATCCAAGAACAAAGCTAGGGTATCAAAATTCCTCAAAACACAGCGACACAGCTGCATGGGGGTAAATTCCAAAACCTTTGCTTTTGTTTACATATGGATTTACTTTCGATTTACGGTCGATGTCATCGGACGGAAATAACATTTATTTATAATGCCGTCTAAAATTAAATAGGGAGAAAGATCGCCTTAATACAGTATACTGTTATTAGATAGAGACTGCACAGTTGCCATATTCAGTGCAAGATATCATGATACCTGTTGAAATTCTTCAGAAATACCATTTTGTTTTTCGATGGAAATTCGTGATATCGATTGATTTGCGCATGTCTGTCGAGCATGGAAACCATCTTCAATAAAAAATGCAGACAGCGTTGTCCTTTTCAAAATGCAGTCCTGTCGCTGCACTCGAAAGTGTTTTGAATGCCTAGCTCTGTTATTGAATATTTGAAGCACATTCGGCCACGAATTGTTCTTGCGAAATATTATTTTATTATCAGTTCTGGTACAAATACGATAGCAGCCTTCCAGGAACTAGTGGTGCCTGCTATTAACCCTATGCTTTTATTACATATGTGTTTCGTGTTCTAATCATTTTCATGTATAATTTGTGTATATTTAATCTGAATTTAAGGAATATCTGAGGTGAGAATTTCAAAATAAAACTAGATTTTTCGATTTCAAGAAATCGAGAGATTCACCTATTCCGCTTGTTTTTTTTAGGAAGGCAGCGGCGAAATAAGACTGTATATAGAGCTGGTAGGTTTTTAGGCTATATTAAGTGCATAGCCGATAGAAAACTCCCTACAGTGTCTAACAATTCTTTCGGCAATACTCTTTCACATTGGCGTGAATGTTGAATGGTTAATGTCCAAGTTAGGGCTAAATAGCAAACCTGTTGAACAGATCGTACCCGTCCAACCCCCCACATGCAGGCAGGCAGGCAGGCACAGGCAGTCGGGCAGGCAGGCACGGGCAGGCAGGCAGGCAGGCGCACAGGAAGGCGCAGGCATGCGCGCAGGACGGCTGGCGCGCAGGCATTTCTAACAACTCTTCCAACTGTTCTCTTTCTCACAGGCATGACTGTTGAATGGTTAAAATCGAATTCAGGATAGGCTTGATGTTAGGCAGGTAGATAGGCAGACAGACATGCAGACTGCAGGCAGGCAGGCAGGCAGACATTTCTAACAACTCTCCCGAATGTACTCTTGCACACAGGCATGACAGGTGAATGGTTAAAATCGAAGTCAGGACTGGTTTACTGTCAGGCAGGTAGGTAGACTGACAGGCGGCATTTCATAATATTCCAGCCATAATTGCTGAAAATCCATGTCTACTTCTCTGAAACCACGTGCATAGGGTTAAGTTAGAAATCAACAGCATCATAGCAATACTGCTTAGGAAATAGTGTCACCACACATTTATCTATTCCGTTGCAATTAAAAAATCAGTAACAAAAGGGTTAAAAGACTGTTCTCTTTCCCACTGCCATGACTGTCGTATGGTTAATGTCGAAGTCAGGGCAGGCAGGCAATTCAGACAACTCTTCCGACTCTACCCTTTCACAAAGACATGACTGGTGAATGGTTAAAATCGAAGTCAGGGCATGCTTGCTGTTAGGCAGGTAGGTAGGCATACACACTGAGAGACTGTATTTTATATTATTCCAGCCATAATTGCTGGAAATCCATATCTACTTCTCTGTAACAGCGCATGCAGGGTTAAGTTGGAAATTAACAGCATTATAGCAATATTGCGTTGCACACATTTATGAATTCTGGTACACTAAAAACCATAAAAGAGGGTTAATGGATATTTTTACAGACAGTACTCTCTATCAAATAGAAAAAACAGCATCTGGAGAATGCTGGTCAGCTACTAATGATATACACATCAATCACAGTTTGACAGTAACTGATAGCATGCTTGACCAAAATTAACTGGCATCAGCATAGTGAACAACTTTTATAAAGAATTTGAGGGTAGTCCAATTCAAGGCCCGAAAACTGTATGAAGAGTAAAACTTGGAATAAAACATATAACAGCAAAATTGTTCTAGGATGTACACTCTATCTTCTCATGGGAAAAACTTCGAGAAAATATTACTGCAGTGCTGAGAAATCGCACGTGAATGTTGGCGAAAACAACAATTATTCCGACAGTACCCTTTTGGGAACTCCCAAATCTGGCAAGGGTTAAACTTTTAATAATAACATCCAAAACAAAAGTTGTCATACTTTGACTGCTGTGTGCAGCCATAGAAAACATTCAGCGCTCAATCAATTAGAAATGGAGTAAAGTGACACTTAAACTTACCAAATTCTAAAACACATTGAGTTTTCTTGGACAGTACCTACTTTTAGGCAACCAGAATGGGCATAGGGTTAAACATTACAACCAAACTTACAACAGCAAATGTGCTCGGTAGGCAATTATGAATATGGACATGCGAATCTACAAACCCAACAATTATATTACGGAATTTGGGTCCAAATTTGGACTATGGTAAAATGTGTGCATGTATTCCCTTTCGAGAGTTGCACTTAATTTCGTTCCGTATTCATGACATACTTGGTGACAAAGTACCCCTCCAACCCATGCCCCACGCCCATCCTTCACATTGAGCCCCTAAAAATTTATTTTTCGTCCTATAACCCTGCGGTTACCCAGAAAAAAAATTGTGCCCCCCCCCCCCCCACACACACACTTTTTTGGAGCTTCCGCCGTCTCTGACAATGGGTGATGAAAACGCCATTACAAAATTCTGACGGGGGCGCAACGGAGTGTGGTGTGGAAGGGGAAGTACTGGGGTGCTATAAAAATAGGGAAATCGCCAACCATTGGCGCCCATTCATAAACTATCTGAGGCTTGCAGTTTCCAAAAACTGAAAACTCCATAACATATTTATTATGCCAGTGCATCGAAAGAGACGCAACCATAAGTGTAATTTATGTTCGATATCGATCAACCTTCAAGTTCAATCATTCAAATCAAAACAAAATAGACGATAAAATGTACAGTATAGGGGGAGTTACTCGAAAATATTTGCATGAATTGAGAAGAGAAGATCATTCGGGTGAGGATTCCCGATTGGGTTCGCCTCAGACAGTTGGCTTCTGTACATGGCGTTTTAGTGGTTTATGTGTGTGTGTGTGTGTGTTGGAGGGGGGGGGGGGGGGGGCTGTGGTTAATCGCCTTGAAATATCGAAAAATCACAATATCGTAGCTGACACGCGCTCCTTGGCATAGGCAAATTCCATCAACGGTTCTCTTGCAGTGAGGTGAATGAAAAATAAGACAACAAATACGCATTTTTTGTAAACAATTACTTTTTGAATAGCTGTATCCGTAGTCACATAAAATACTATTATCTTTGCACACCACTAGAACGTTGTCAACGGCAACCCCATTCCTGGCGAAATTGCTTATATTGGTATTGCACGTTTGGCAATATTCTGTGGTTTTATGAAAATAACCAGATTACGACAGTACCTATATCGGAACTTTCATATCGTCAAAAGGTTAAATGTTTCATAATAAAATATAGAACATATATTGACTTCTGCATGTAGCCATGTGTAAGATATTCAGCGCTCAAATGGTTAGGATTGGAGAAAATTGTCACTTAAACTTACGAAATTCCCCGAAAATGAGAATTTTTCTCACGGGACATATCATAATTAAACCAGGACGGGAATAGGTTTGAACTTTACAACCAAACTTATGACAGCAAATATGCTTGAAAGTCACTTATAAATACAGACAAGCAAATTGTTTCCAACATCTCATTCGAAAGTGGTAAAAAAGTGAGCTTGAAGTTGACAAATTTTGCCAAAAATCTCAGGACCTTTCACTTCAAGGCTCCAAAACTGACTGAGAGTTAAAGGTATGAACATTATATATAACAGAAAAAATTATTCTCCTCGTCAATTTTTGTAGAAAATATGGTACCAGCGCTGAGGAATTGCCTCTGAAAGCTGGTCAATTGTGCCTAGAGTGCACTTTGTTTTGGACGTTTGTGGTTAAATGGGGTTAACGCATGGGATATGTTACCAGCTGCATTACATCATACTTCAGATAGTAGAAAAGTTTCGGCCCAATCCTTGTGAGGGTTTACCCGAATTTTGCTGGAATGACCCATTTTGAATAGATTTTGACACTTCCATGCTACCTATATGAGAACTATCAAATTTGCAAAGGGTTAAAGTTTTCATAATAATATATAGAACAAAAGTTGTCATACTTTCATTACTGCATCCAACTGTACAAAACATTCAACGCTCAGTAAATTGGAATTGAAGAAAACTGGTAGAAACGTGAACACGAAATTGGCGAATTCTGCAACAAAAATAAGGGGACTCCACTTCAAAGGCCCAAAGCTGCATGAAGGTTAAAACTTTGAACAAGACATATAACAGCAAAATTGTTCCAGGATCAATGCCCTCTCTTATCAATGTCCTCTTTTTGAGAAAATATGGCTCCAGTGCTGAAGAGGTATATGTGAACATTGGCTAATCTTTGGCCAAAATTGTACTTTATTTAAACTTTTGTGGGAAAAGAGGGTTAACGCGGAGGAAACCACGTATGTGGCCAGATGCACTACCTTATTCCTCAGATATTAGAATAGTTTCAGGCCAATCCTTCATGGGGTTTATGATAATTATGCAAAAAAGCTCTCATTTTAGAAAGATTTTGGTGTTCTGATGGTACCTATATGGGAACACTCATATCTTCAAAGGGTTAAATTTTTTATGATTAGATACAGAACAAACATTGTCCCACTTGAACTGCTGCATAAAACTGTATGAAACACTTAGCGTTCAACGAATTAGGTGTAAAGCAAATTTTCACTTAAACTTACCAAATTCTCTAAAAATGAGAGTTTTTCGTACGGTACCTATCTTTATGCCACCGGGGCGGACATTGGATCAAACATTACAATATGACTTGTAACGGAAAATATGCTCGGGAGACAATTATAAAGAGATATAAGCAATTCGTTTCTCAATATCTCATTCGAAAGTGATATTAATGTGAACTTGAATTCGGCGAATTTTACCAAAAACAAATAGGGTACTTCACTTCAGAGCCTTCAAACTAGGTGAGGGTTAAAACTTTGAACATAATATATAGCAGCAAAATCGTTCTAGGGTGAATACTCGATCTTCTCATGGTAATTGTTTTTAGAAAATTCTATCGTAACGCTAGGAAATCGTGATTGAATATTGGCCAATTTTGCCAAAAATGCACTTTGTTCGGAATATTGCGGCAAAAAGGGGTCAACGTGGGTGATACCGCCTATGCGGTCTGATGCATAGCATTACGCTTCAGATATTATGAAAGTTTCAGCAAAATCGTACATGGGATTTTTTAGAAATATGCCAATATGTTACATTTGCACTACATTTAGTGGGGCTTTGGCAGAAAATGAAAAACTTCCGAAATCTCGTTACCCAGGTGAGTAAGAACAGGTCGATATCTACGATTGTTGCAAATTTCAGCGAAATCGTACATGCCGTTTTCGAGAAATCGCGCGGACAAAAATCGGTGCAAGAAAAAAAAAACAAAAAAAAAAAGAAAAATAGCAATATCTAAAGATTCACTTATTGAAAATACGTGAATCTAAAAAAGTCCATTACTTATATAGCCCCTTAAGTAATTGAGTTCAGCCACGTGAAGGAGTGGTTGAGTTGTAAATTTATTAATACTGTCAGTTGACTGAACAGTAGCATGCAAAATAATCTCTTCTGGATCAGAGCTAAAGATTTTTTTTCCATTTCCGTCAAAAATTGTTAGCAACGACCTTCAGCTTTGCCGTTTGTCCATCGACAATTTTCCTTCAAACACTGCAGAGTTCGTTTAATATACCATTGCTTTGAAACATGGTGTGCTTGTTTGGAGCGACCTCCAGATGGGTGCTTTTCATTTTCTTTCATTTCTCAAACGTTGCCCAATGTTTTCATTAGCATTGACCTTTGAACGCATTGCATTTATGCATCAACATTGTCCTTTGGCAAGCCCTCGGGGTGATTTTATGAATAGATCAGTTTGAAACGATATGAATGTATGGGGGTAACCTCTAGATGTGAGCAATCAATTTTCTTCCATTTCCGTAAAAAACGTTGCAGTCAGCACTGCACTTTAAAATTGGTGATTTGTGCATACTGCTGTGGCATGCCCTATAAGGCACATTTATGAATGGATTGCTTTGAAAGTTGGTTCAAGTCCGTCAAACTCCCCCCCCCCCCCCCCAAAAAAAAAAAAAAAATAAAGAAAAACCCACTACCGTAGCAACGGTCTTTGAACTTGGCGCATTTGTGCATCAGCATAATCATTTGGCACACTCTATGGGCACATTTTGGAATAAATTGCTTTGAACTTGGTTTGCATGTTTGGGATGACTTCTAGATGAGCACTATTGGTTGCTTTCATTTCCATCAAAAAACGTTGTCGTTAGCACCAACCTTTGAACTTAGTGCATTTGGTCAGCTACTTACCCCATTTGTACTCCTTACAGGGCATATTTAGATAGGAGCTATCAATTTTCTTTTCATTTTTCTCAAAAACTGTTGCTGTTAGCAACGACCTTCGAATTTAGTGCATTCGTGCATCAGCATTCGTCTTTGGAATGGCCTACAGGACACCTTTATCATGTGTTTGTTTTAGAACTTTGTGTGCTCATTGGACCTCTAGATAAGAGCTATCGATTAGCTTTCATTTATGTCAAAATAATTACCATTAATCTTACTGTATTTGTGTATCAACATTCTTCCTTTAGCCAGCCCTACAGTATACATTTAAACATGAATAGATTGTTCTGACATTGTTACTCACAATACCGTTATGTTGACGTTTCACCAAATAACAATGGAACCAGTGATCTTAAATTGTGCCATTTTACTTAGAACTTACTTAGTTCAAGTTTGTCAAGCTGAGCTACTATGTCATTGACACTTTCATCTTTTCTACATAAATCAATAAAAATGTCACATCAAAGCTTCTTATAATTGATGCCATAACACTATAAATGGCCCACGACACAAGTTTATATTAAATTGTTACAGTATCGGTTAATTTGTTTAACATTATGCATTGAAAAAAATTTAACAGTAAGCGTTGATTTTTATAACATTATGCGTTAGAAATGTGATGACATTATGCGGATTTTAGGACATTATCGGTTGGTTACAACATTTTTGTAACATTACGTGTTGGGGTAACATTATGCGGAGTTGTAACATTATCAGTTGTAACAACACTTTCCCTGGTGCATTTCCCGGTAACTGTTCTTGGTCCAGTCCGCCACTTTCCATCACAAGACTGAAACTATAATAAGGCCCAAGTGGGGGAGAAAACGTCCATACTTGTTTGGTAATAAAAATCTATTGCTTCCTTCCAGATCTGTTTCCCTTTGGAGACACCTACGGAGACAACAATGTTACTGGCGACGACGAAGCATCTAAAGTTATCGAAGTCGAAACAGGAATTCTGATTGGCAAAAAATCATACAAGAAAATATACGTAAGCAAGTATTTTATTCGCCCGTTTTAATATCGAGACCGCTCTGATTAGTCCAGACAATCACAGGTTATCATTGAAGTTTCGATTGTAAAGTTATCCTAAAAATACATAAATTTCGTTGTAATTTGCCCCAAGAACGGGAGGTTTTGTATCCCTGAGAGTACAAGCATCTGACAACAATCACCGAGACGCTGGCCAGTCTGGGGTCAGAATCCAGTACATGTATTAGTTGCCAAGAAAACAGAAAGTTGAGCCCTTCGAATCACTCATATTCGATTCGAATCGAATCTCATATCGAATCGGATAAATTTATGCGAAAACGAATCGTATTTTGAATCGAATCAGGGCGTCTTAGAGATGGTCGATTTGGGGCTGTAATGATTTGTCTACTGTGAATACGTTAGTCCCGTCTGATCAATAAGTTAATAGGGTCACTATAGACTCATTTTTGAATTTGGCGCTGTTACGTCCATGACCTATTTTAGGGCTTCCACCAACGGGGTGTCTTTGTGGCATCATAATTCACACCCAATTGACCTTTGTTCACGTGACACTTTGGCACATTTGACCTTGCGATGGCGTCATTAACCACGTCCTTTGACCCCTGATCTGCCCCTAGGAATTCCACTTATGGCGCTAATAGCACGCGACATCACTTTATAGTCAAATGGGCGCGACCCGCTTACGGCTTGGGCTCAGCAGCACTGGAGCACTTAGAAAGGATTTCCATATACACTCTATACAAATCCATCATCCCGGTGTTTGGTGTGGAATTTCTCCGTGTGTGTATTGTGGAATGATTTTTTGTGTATGGACGTTTATTCTCCCAAAGTTCATTGCATGCCCCGAGGGCCAGATATGGATATTAACTTACTTAGCGACTTGAATATTTATGGTATAAGCGTTCTATGCCAATTTCATATCATTGATAAACAAATAAAATATGTTTAATTTTTATTTACTATTGGCCTTATACAAAAAAAACCCCAGTCAATGACTAATATAATGAACGCATCAAGTGAAAGTCACAGGTTTCATCAGTCCAGTGAAATGATTTTTGAATATTATTTCAGAGGGTAATTAGCTCATACCGTTGGTTTTCACTAGTGTTCAAATCGAGGTAGAAGTGCCTGGAATTCAAACGGAATGCCCGTGAATGACTGACCTTGTTTACTAGACTAAATTTGATCTGGAACATGCCACAAATTGCAAATGACGTAACATAGCTAGAACAAATATTTCATTGTTTCTTGTTCATTTAAAACTTACCGTTATTCCATGTTGTACATAACACAGACAAACTCTTTGTAAGCAGAGGCAGATGAAATGCTTTCGCGCGCCAAAGCTTGGGGCAGGCCTGGACCTGAATTCGCACTACTGGCGTTTACAAAAAGGGATACAGGTGGGACGCTGGATCAACGCTCGCCTCCCTGGGAGTGGATGGCCACTTCTAGGGATGGAGTGATGGATTTTTAGAGTTCATAGCAGTTACTATGATCTATAGCTGTTGGAGTTAATCCATAGCGGTTATTATGGGGTGGAGGATCCAAAATATCTGTGGGTACCTGATTAAAAAAGAAAGAACAGAATTAGTAGGTTGTAGACGCGGAGGTAACGAGCAGGAAACACCCTCTTGTGTGGCATTTGAGCGTCATAGTCCCCTCCCATAATCTTAATCGGAGCTCAATTTATCTTCACGATGACCCCTATATGTTAGCATATTTACTTTACTGTGACTTATATTTGTGTTTATGTGGGTCATCTTCATTAGGTAGGTTGGGATCAAGATTAGGGGAGGAGAGCAGGCTGTGGCGTTCATATGCCACACCCGAGTGTGTTTACTGCCCATTACAGTTGAAGTCCTGTCACGAATTGTGCGCTTATCTAGGCTTAATTGCCCGTTAGAATTGCGCGCAATTGCCATATCGAATGGCATCCAAAGCACGGCAGGTTCTCCCGGTTACTCATAGCAAACACAGGCAATGTTTCTGCCATTGGACCTCCGGGTTATCCGGAGGTCCATTGGCTGAAACATTCCTTGTGCACAGGTCATATGTACAGAATTTGATGGCCTTACTATGGTCATAACGCGTAGATTAACGCGCAGATCGACGTGCTATTTGTGCGCATTTCATGACAGGACTTCTACTTTTAACTGTACATCCGCGGTTCATTTCTTACTGGTCTTTATGGGGGTCTTTGCCATTAGGTAACTTCAGATTAGGGATTATCGGATGAGAGCAGGCTATGACGCTCATATGCCACACCGAGGCTGTTTACTGCTCGTTACTTTCGCTGTTTTGAGTCCTACTTGAGTTTATATGGGTTATCTTAATTGGGTAGACTGAGATCAAGATTAAGGGAGGAGAGCAGACTATGACATTCATATGCCACACCCGAGAGTATTCACAGATCAGTACCTCCGCTGTTCGTTCCTTACTAATGTTTGTAGGGGGTCTTCGCCATTTGATAAGTTCAGAATAAAATTATCGGAGGACAGCTGGCTATAACGCTCATATGACACACCCGAGGATGTTTACTGCTTTTACCTCCAAGGTTTGATTCCTACTTGCGTTTATTGCGGTCATCTTGATTAAGTAAGATGAGATTTAGATTACGAGAGGAGAGCAGTCTATGACGTCCATGTGCAACACCCGTGGGAGTTTATTGCTCGTTACCTCCGAGGTTTTATTCCTACTTGCGCTTCTAGCGGTTAGGGGTCATCTTGATTGAGTATGGACCTCAGAGCCATACTGGCCGTGGGCGTGAGCGGAGCGGTCGGGTAAGTCGGGCCCGAGTCTTCTTGTTTCGGGTCGACCCGACTCGACCGGTCCCGCCCCTCTCGGTCAGGGTGGCTCATAGGTAGCAGCGACAGCTCGCGATGATTATTATGTGACTTTTCTTTTTTCTTTTTTGCCGGCTGGCACAGATCTCGTGCAGTTCTGATATTGTCTTGCTGTCCTTGAGGCGTTCGTGGTGGGCTTTGACTGCTGGAGATGAGATGCGCTCGTCTATGGTTGGAATGCCGGCTTTTTCGTGAAGTAGTTTGATTGGGGTATCCCAGGGGGCTCGGAGGGAAACCCTAAGCGCGTGGTTTTGGACCCTTTGGAGTTTGCCCATGTTAGTTTTATTTATTTTATTGAGGTCGAGAGCTACATAGTCAAGTGCGGAACGCACGAATGCTTTATATAGTTTCAGTAAGACTGCCTCATTGGCTTCCCAGGAGGTGCCGGGAAGCTTTTTTAGAAGATTAATACGTTTTGTTGTTTTTGTGGCGGTATCAATGGTGTGTTTATTGAAGGACAAATTTTGGTCAATGGTAATGCCGAGGAATGTTGCTTGGTGCATTCAGGAAGGACTTTATCCAATAGTTTGAGGTCAACATCGCGGTTTTTCTTCTTATGGGTGAAGGTGATTTGGGGGGTTTTGTTAGTGTTTAGTTTGATTCTCCACTTCGCACACCATAGCTCTATGTCACCCAGGGCGCGTTGGAGAAAATTTTGGACTTGGTTTGCAGTGTTAATAAAATCCCAAAGTCCCCTATCATCCGCAAATTGTGAGATCTGAACGCGCTTGTAGGTGATTTGGAGGTCGTTAACATATACAATATACAGCAGGGGGACTGAGAACGGATCCCTGTGGGGGAGGGTGCCTGCTTCGAGTGGGACCCTGCTGGACATTTCATTATTGACGTTGATTTTTATTTTACGGTCATTAAGAAAGGAGGACAGCAGTCTTAACAATTTCATTGGGATTTTCATTTTGGACAGTTTGAGGAGTATTCCGTTGTGGCAAACGGAATTGAACGCTTTTTCTACATCAAGTAGGATTGCTGATTATTAATGGCTGTTTTCATTTGTTCCACAAGGCAGTGGGCGTGTTGCTTTCCTTCCTTATGGTTCATGTAGGCCAGTCGTTGAAGAAGCCGGTATCTTCGAGGTACCTCACTTTCGAGGACCTTAAAAATGCGGCGGAGGAGGCTGATTGGGTGATAGTTAGCCGCATTAGACAGGTCCCGGTTTGGTATCATTACACCAATGGCTGATTTCCAACATTTTGGAAAGTACCCATGGGTGAGGCATGCATTATAGAGGATTACGAGCCTAGTTATTAGCGATTTGGGTGCTTTGTTTTTGGACTTTGTAGCAATCTCGTCTTCGCCGGGTGAGGAAGAGTTTCTGTACTTTTTTCTTAGGTTGATGATTTCATCATTTGAGATGGGGATACGAGGTCATCTTCGTCCCCTATTTCGGGGTTGGTGTAAAATTTTGGGTCACGGCAAACATCGGGGTGTTTATTAATGAAGCTATCGACCGCATCTTTGACTACGTCATTTTATCCGGGTCCTTCTTGTGAGCGGTGGGTTTTCCTGAGGAGGTCGGCAAAAGTGTCGGCTTTCTCCTTGTCATTGTCGGAGGTGGAGCCATCCTCTTTAATGGGGGGTTTGGCGACTGTTTTATTGTGATTACTTTTTTGGCCTGTCAACACCTTGAAGGTGTTCCAGAATATTTTGGCATCTTTAGCTCTGTTGAGGTTGGCTGTGGTATTTTCCCAGTTAGCTTGTTGTTCGGCTTGGAGGGCTTTTTTACCTCACCGTGAAGGAGGGGGGTTATAAGTTTTTTTTGAATTCTGCTTTTTTTATCAGGGTCACTTTCACATCGACAGTGTTGTGGTAAAGATCCCAATTTATTTTTTTTAAGTTGGAACACATAGAATTTATTCATTGATTTCAGACATAATCGTATATATGAAGATATTGTATAAAAAAGAGATTGTCAGATAATGAATTAAACAAGACGAAGCGGGGAAGAAAATCTCAAAAATAGTAATCCATTTTCGTCTAAAGAATAATGTTTAATAAATATTGTTTAAACTAATAATAGCCTACCTCCCTCCCTCCCTCCCTCCCTCCCTCCATACATAGATATAATGACGACCCAACTTGTCAAATGTACTTCTAAATTACGATCGATATCGTCACCACTTTTGATATCGTAAAAAGAAAAGTATAAAAAATCGGACTCACTGTTTCTCGCTTTGCAATCCATTTTACACGGCTTCTACTCTCAGGCGTCCCCCAAAAATCGGACTCAGTGTTTCTCGCTTTGCAATCCATTTTACACGGCTTCTACTCTCAGGCGCCCCCCCCCCCCCACCCCCACAGCTAGAGAGAAAGAAGGCAAGAAATGCTCTTTTTAAAAAGAGGCTTTGATTCATGCTGTGTCATCTAAGTAAAACAGTTGTAAGAGACTCGGGGTGTACAATTTCAGTTTCTCCAGTGGAAGTGTGTATTCCTATTGATGTGCTCATAGTACATGACATATTTACGTGCAACCTCATATCACTAATGTCATCAACACACGAGTACCATATACAAAGATGAAGACTATCAACAGGGATGTGGCTAGAGGGTTTCAGCTGGGGGTGTAAATTCTAACTGTGAGTGGTTTCGATAGGTGGTTGCACTGCAGCGCTGGGTGATATATTTTAACCCTTTACCCAACGAATCGTTTAATATGCAAATACAGCTGCTGAAAAAATATTCTTTTTCGAAAAATTTCAACAAAACCATATCATGTGACCCCACTTTGGAACGAGCTCGTCGAGCTCGTCCAAAAGAGGGGTCACATGATATGGTTTTGTTGAAATTTTTTAAAAAAAATTAAAAAAATGATATTTAAAATAATGAATTTTGAAATTGTCTGCGTTGGATAAAGGGTTATGAATACTTCTGAAAAATTTCACTAGTCCTGAAACGGAAAAGCATCATTATCCCCGCATTTTAAAAAATGCGGGGATATTGTCATGATCTCCGTACGTCCGTACGTCTGTACGTCTGTACGTCTGTACGGCCGTACGTCCGTACGTCCGTACTTCCGTACGTCCGGTTTTGTAATTCGAAACGCTGTAACTTTCTACAGTTGTTCGATAGGGTCTGTGCAACCCAAAAATACAACTTTTAAATTTTTGTGCCACCAGGTGGCTTCTGTGGAGCCACTTAAAAAATGCGTTATTTTTTCACTTTTTTGCTGAATAGTCCCATCCTATGTAATTCGGAGTTCTAAAATTACACTAGGGTGTTGCTAAATGATCTGTAGATATGTAGGAAGGTTTCGGGTGCCACGTGGCTGTGCCACCATAGCCACTTTTGTGTTTTCTTAGACCGTTTCCGGCAAAAGGCTTGTAGGATATGTAATTCGAAATGCTAAATCGATGCTCAGATGTTGCAGTAGGGTCTACAGATGCGCACGAAGGTTTCGGATTTTTCAGGTGCCACGTGGCTGTGCCACCGTAGCCACTTTCGTGTTTTCTTAGACCGTTTCCGGCAAAAGGCTCCTAGGGTATGTAATTCGAAACGCTAAAACCATGCTCAAATGTTGCAGTGGGGTCTGTAGATGCGCACGAAGGTTTTGGATTTTTCAGGTGCCACGTGGCTGTGCCACCGTTGCCACTTTTGTGTTTTCTTAGACCGTTTCCGGCGAAAGGCTCCTGGGGTATGTAATTCGAAATGCTAAAACCATGCTCAAATGTTGCAGTGGGCTCTGTAGATGCGCACGGAGATTTCAGATTTTTCAGCTGCCACCTGGCTGCGACACCATTGCCACTTTCGTGTTTTCTTAGACCGTTTCCGGCGAAAGGCTGCAAGGGTATGTAATTCGAAATGCTAAAACCATGCTCAAATGTTGCAGTAGGGTCTGTAGATGTGCACGAAGGTTTCCGATTTTTCAGGTGCCATGTGGCTGTGCCACCATTGCCACTTTTGTGTTTTCTTAGACCGTTTCCGGCGAAAGGCTCCTAGGGTATGTAATTCGAAACGCTAAAACCATGCTCAAATGTTGCAGTGGGGTCTGTAGATGCGCACGAAGGTTTCGGAGTTTTCAGGTGCCACGTGGCTGTGCCACCGTTGCCACTTTTGTGTTTTCTTAGACCGTTTCCGGCGAAAGGCTCCTAGGGTATGTAATTCGAAACGCTAAAACCATGCTCAAATGTTTCAGTGGGGTCTGTAGATGTGCACGAAGGTTTCAGATTTTTCAGCTGCCTAGTGGCTGTGCTGTTGCCACTTTCACATTTTCTTAGACCGTTTCCGGTGAAAGGCTCCTAGGGTATGTAATTCGAAATCCTAAAACCATGCTCAAATGTTGCAGTAGGGTCTGTAGATGTGCACAAAGATTTCGGATTGTTCAGGTGCCACGTGGCTGTGCCACCATTGCCACTTTCGTGTTTTCTTAGACCGTTTCCGGCGAAAGTCTCCTAGAGTATGTAATTCGAAACGCTAAAACCATGCTGATATGTTGCAGTAGAGTCTGTAAATGTGTAGGAAGGTTTTGGATTTTTTGGGTGCTAAGTGGCTGTGTCACCGTTGCCACTTTTGTGTTTTCTTAGACCGTTTCCAGCGAAAGGCTCCTAGGGTAAGTAATTCGAAATGCTTAACATATGCTCAAATGTTGCAGTAAGGTCTGTAGATGCATACAAAGGTTTCAGATTTTTCAGATGCCACGTGGCGGTGCCACCGTTTTTCTTTCGTGTTTTCTTAGATCATTTCCGGCGAAAAGCTCCCAGAGTATGTAATTTGAAATGCTAAAACTATGCTCAAAAGTTGCAGTAGGGTCTGTAGATGTGCACGAAGGTTTCGGATTTTTGGGGTGCCACCGTTGCCACTTTCATGTTTTCTTAGACCGTTTCCGGCGAAAGGCTCCCAGGGTACATGTATGTAATTCGAAACGCTAAAACCATGCCCAAATGTTGCAGTGGAGTCTGTAGGTGCGCACGAAGCTGTGTCACCTGTGCCACTCAATATGATTTTAGTGTGTCATATAATACATTTCTTCTTTGTATCAAGCATTCATACAAAGTCAAGGATGCAAATGCGGGGATACACTATAGTGTGCTTTGCACACAAGTGACACCATCTAGTTTATAATGTGTCTGGGTCACCGGATTGATGTCAGAGTCGAAATTTTGAGGCCATGTCAATTTTAGAGTAGGAAATTTGAAACTCAAGTTTCCAGATGGAAATAAAAGGTCAAGATTTCTCATCATTAGTTGGAATTTTAATATTTTTCATGAACAATGTTAATTTACTGAATTTCCAACTGTTTTATTTTTGACCTCGGAATTTGGAACTATTGAAAAAAATTACTCCTAGCTGGGGGGGGGGGGGGGGGGTGCCACGTGGCTGTGCCACCGTTGCCACTTTTGTGTTTTCTTAGACCGTTTCCGGCGAAAGGCTCCTGGGGTATGTAATTCGAAATGCTAAAACCCTGTCGCTACATCCCTGACTATCAAACAGTAATCATTTGTCAGAGAACTCCTATTGTTATGACCTCCACCTCCCGATCGTTTGTTCTGCAGCCGTGACTTCGGGGGATAATAACTTCACAGAACCTAAATGTGTAAAGGAAATCGCTAAAAAAGAAATACGAAACATATTTTTTGTTGATAGGTACATGTATGGCAGTAACAAAATGAGGAGAAATAACAAATCGCGAACACTTTCCCAATTCAAAGACGGTTATTATAGGAACTCCAAGCGGGCCGTAGTCCCTCAAAAGGGTTCCACATACCCAGACAGATAACTGTGTTCCAGAACAGAATTCTCTAAAGCCGTCAGTGTGATTTTTTGAATTGGATAGTAAATTTCAGTGAAAATATCACGTAACTTCCGGTGTCGAATTGCGCATTCAACTGCAATTGGCCTATCCCCCTCTGGGAATGTTTTGGCTGTGAACTGCAATCAAACAAGTGTAGATGTGAATTGAGGACTCGACTCGGACTGAAATCACACACTGAATTAAGGACTCAGAACAAGTTCATTATCCTTATTGTGATAGTTTGCGGTATACGGGTTGTATATTTAACTGTATCAAACTAACAAGAGAAAACAAAATGTTTGGTAGAATGATTTTTTAAAAAATTAACTAAAGGAAAACGCATTTTATTTTATTTCTGTTCTTTTTTAAACAAGGAAAAACGCAATTGATAAACCTCTTTACAAATGTGACAAAGTAATGGAACGGTTCGATCTGGGGACGATGGAGTGGTCCGAGGGGTGGGATGGGGTCGTCGTTTCTGTGGGCCAGACACGCGCAGGGGAGATTTTGGGGCGCTAACCACCTTCTATCCTACCTTCCCAGGTAAAAAATAGAGCCTTGGTGGTCGACGGCCTCCTATGGCTAGGGCTGCTGGATGGGTGGAGACCACTCGTCCCAGCCAGGCAAGCTTGATCCCTTTATTGTACCAATGGCTTGGCTTTCAGAATGCGTGTCACTTTTTAATTTTTTAGGCCCCTCTACTGTAAATGGCCGAAATCGTCCATCGTGATACACGAAAACTTCCATTCACATTTGTGCTTCAGAAAAAATAGCTTATGGTCGCCATTAGAACGAGTTGGTTCCAATGAGGGTCTTAAACTATGTTTTAAAATCAAAAATGAAACATTTTAGTGTTTCGAGAACACAGGGGATTGGGTGGAAGGAGGAATGTGCTGGGTCAAATTGGGGAGGTGTGGGTAGGGCCTCTTGGTGTTGGTCACCACAGAATACATCGCATGGGCACTGGGATGAAGTTGTCAGGTCAGGCAGAGGATGGGGTGACAGTGGGCCTATGGTAGTCTCACCGGGAATGGCTTCTGGGGGCAGATCGCTGTCGGGTCAATCATGGAATGTGTGTGTGTGTGTGGGGGGGGGGGGGGGGGGAGGGTCGACCTTCTTTATCTCCATTTAGATTACTAACCCATTTAAACAGATCAGACTACTAATCCATTTAAACATATTGCTAATCCATTTAAACGGATTACTAATCTGTTTAACCCTTTTCCCAACGCAGACGATATCAAAGTTTATTATTTTAAATGTCATTTTTTATTTTTTATTTTTTAAATTTCAACAAAACCATATCATGTGACCCTCTTTGGAACGAGCTCGACGAGCTCGTTCCAAAGAGGGGTCACATGATATGGTTTTCTTGAAATGTTTCGAAAAATAATATTTTTCCAGCTGCTGAATTTGCACATTACGCGGGCGGATGCGGGCGATTCGTTGGGTAAAGGGTTAAATGGATTGAGTAATCTGTTTATACAGAGTAGTAAACTGATCAGTATCACAACACGTGGCGCTTCTATATTGCCACACACATTGATGTAAACTCTTCATAAGATACCCCGCTGGCACTCTTCTCTGGTATGACGACCATCGGTAACAGGTCATGGCATGATAATAGTTAGGGAATTTTTTTCTTTCGCTTATGGACCTGTGGATTTTATGTATTTCGCATTTCAACAAATGAAGTACTAGAAAACGCGAAAAATCAATGGCAATTCAGCAGAAAAATCGGGTCGAGATTGAGTCCTAGTCCTCAATTCAGTGTGTGATTTCAGTCCGAGTCCGAGTCCTCAATTCACAAACACCCATCAAACAAAATGTCAAATTCGTTCGTTTTCTGTTGCAACCCAATACGCCTTTAAGCATTGCGTGCTATATACATATCTACACTTCAGGGTTAACCATGGTCTTCTCATCCGAGAACCGCAACAAATCAACGGCCGTCCAAAGTGTTATTATTATTATTACTCGAATTCTGTCCTTCTGGAGGTTTGTCAATATGCTCAGCTGATGATCTCGTTATTTCTGATCGACCTCTCCTGATTTCGTTGCAACTTGTCTGCCAGTGGTAACCTTAATCGAAAAAAACGCACATATCACTGATAATGGATGCGTTTTCATGAACAATCTGGATTAATCTGGATTGGTAATCGAGATTGAGAAACAGTTTTTCAAAGGAACGATAATCTGTTACCTTGCAAGTGAAGTTCAGACGAATATGGCTTCAAATGAGGAAGTGGCCGTTGCAACCTGTGTGGAAGAGCTTATGAACAGTTACTATAATGAACTCGTTTTTACATTAATTGAGGAAACCTTTGAAACATCGAGCTGTTTATTGATCGATTTTAAATAAAAAAAAACAAACTGTTGATAGAAAATGTTTTTTTTTTTTTAGTTTTCAGTGGAAATCCGGACTGTCGCAACAGTGGCGTATGGTCTGTGTGTTTTGGGTTTTTTCTTTTTGTTTGTTTTTTTCCTGGGGGATGAGGAGGAGGGGGGGGGGGGGGTATTTGTTTTTGTTTTCGTTTTTTGTTTGTTTTGTTCTCTTTTTTTTGGGGGGGGTGGGGTGGTGGGGTTCATTTTCCCACAGCCGCCCACGATATGATTTTTTTCAAATATAAAATTAACTAGACTGTTTTTGGCCATTATACAGAGTGTTCAGTGATATACGCCACAGGCACTCGGCCTATTAACAGATTTTATAAATTTTTATAAAATATATATTATCAATACTAAAAAAATAATAAAAATATATATTTTATAAAAACTGATAAAATTTGATAATACGTCGAGTGCCTGTGATGTACGCAGGTACAATACATGGAGAGTGGATTGTAACTAAATCACCCGCGGAGTGGAGTTATCACCCAAGCTTTTACTTTAAAAGTTTGTACATATCGACAAAAAACACAAACAATGTTTCAGCCAATGGACCTCCGGGTTTAACCCGGAGGTCCATTGGCTGAAACTTTGTTTGTGCTGGTTATGCTTGGCAACAAATTTGCAATTATTGCTTGGGTGAAATCTCCACTCTGCGGGTGATTTAATGATAATACACTATCCACGTACTGTATGATAACTGCAGTGTGGACGAAATTCAAGAATATGCCAATAATAGACAAAATACATGGACTTACATGTACAATTAATGTTCCAGAAAATGTTGGACTAATGCGGCATGCCTACACCTGACAACCAACATAATGGTAAGCTATGAGATTATAGGTTTGTAGGTTGAAATGTTACCTTTATGTATGTTTATCAGTATGATTTAACTAAACTGTCACATTTTATGTTTCTTGACTTTGGCATCACTTGAATCTCGGCGGAAAAATTGGCCAAAAGAGTACAAGATAAATCACCCAATGCCTACCCCTTGTTGTGGTGGCTCTAATATTTCCCCGACAGTGGGTACTGACGCTCCCGACAAAGGGGAAAGGTATATACTAACCTGTAAGACGGCTATATAGTGCCTCTCTCCCACCCGGGGCCACGGGGTGAGGAGTACTGTATATCCGTCTCACAAAGGCTATGTTGTACCCCAAAATTGCGAGATTGGATATAAGATGGTATTATTTATTATTTATTTATTGGTGTTTAAGGTCACCTTCAGCATCTAAAGCTTCTATATGAAGGTTCTGATTTGAATAAATTTTTGAATGAATGTTTAGTAACATGGAATTCATCTCAGTAGTATATTGTAGAGGTTTCGACCCTATTCTGCCGGAGAGGGGCCGAAAGGGGATGAGAGGGGTGGATGACGTCATCATAATTAAAATGTTACGTAAGGTAATTAACGTTACTTAATTAATATTTTTTTAATCACTTTAATAATTAATGACTGTTGCATAATTTATGTAATTAATGTAATTAATAAGTGTAATTAGAGTTGATTATAATAATTAGTATATTAATAAATGAATTGATAATGATGTACTGGACATATATATGAATGCTATCGACTGACCCGCAAAGGTAAACAGTTCATCGCGTGTCTGGGTATCATTAAATTGATTTTTTTCTTTTCAAACGCCAACTACTGACAGATGTTGAAGCAATTAAATCTATTGTCACACTTTAACGACCGGTCATAAATATCGTTAGACTGGACATGCTATCATGTATTTAAAAATCAATGATGATCTCACGTGACAAGATGTGTCTTGCTTTTACCTGAAGACTGTGAACGACTCCATTGTGGCTATTTTTATAGGTATAATTTGATTTAATAACTTGGCGTGATTCTTACATATTAATAATGCAAGTTTATTCTTCTCGTTTTTATGGCTGTCGAAAAACTCTCATAGACCAAGATATTCTGATTTTACGCCTCACGCGATAAAGTAATTTTTCAACGGTCCGATTTCTACGTTTTGACGGGTTCTCAAAAAAAAATCACAAGAGAAATCGCCATGAGACTACTGTACACGGGGGAGACGCTATACATGGCTGTACTTTATGCCCCAATACTTTGATGGTGAATTAACGGATCATCTGAAAACCCACCAAGAAGGTGCTTTGAACTGTCAATTTTGTGTTTCAATAGCAAATTCAACAAAAGAGAGAGGCAGTGTACATCGAACAGACGTCGATGTCAAGATGTTCCAGTGGACGTTTTGTCTGAAATCTTATAGTAGGAAAGATACATTAGAAAAAAAACATGGAGAAATGTCAAAACTCGACATTTAACTGCACGATTTGCGGGTTTCAGCTGATTCAACTTAACCGTCATCGCGCTGCAAATAGCAGAGATGCACAACTCGATTGGCCAGTGGAGACGTTCCTCATCAAATAAGGGGGGTCAAACGAGGTTATGAGGAGGGGTGAAGGAGACAAATGTGCGGTCATATGTATAAAATTTTAATAACCTTAATTGCTATGACGTAATCCCCTCAATAAATAGCGTATATTCATTTAATATAATATATTAATAATTTTCGTTAAATAATTCATTTTTTATTCCACACCCCTGTATCCCCTCACAGTACCTAAAACTTTCATGAACACCCCTCCTCCAGGTCATCTAATACTAAAAAACTTTTGGAAACCGCTCTCCCCCGCCCCCACCATAATCTTAAAAAAGAGTTGCTTTGTCACAAACACTCACTTTTTTAACCAATCAGACACCTCCATTATCCCACACCCTCACCGTCACACCCCTGTATCCCCTTACAGTACCTAAAACTTTCATGAACTCCCCTCCTCCAGGTCATCCAATACTAAAAAAAACTTTTGGAAACCTCTCTCCCCCCTCCCCCAGCCCTCACAATAGCTAAATTATCTCGAACCCCAGTTCAGTTCTCTAAATGTAATGGACATGTCAGACCCCCGAATATGCCTCCCCCACAATTTTGAGCGATCAAATTACCCCGATTAGTCTCCTCTCATAACTTACCACACTCTTAACTCGTATTTACTATGAGATTATCCCCCTAATAAATAGCGTATGTTCATTTAATATAATATATTAATAACTTTCGTTAAATAATTCATTCCACAAGACACTTGTCGAAAAAAAACAAAATGGCGGATTAGTTTGACAGAAATACGCATATCGATTTATTCAGGAATGTCTGTCGGTTGTGTCCTTGGGCAAGACACTTCATCCCTATTGACCATGTGGGGAGCACGGTGACGCTGTGCTCTAAGGCGTACTGCATGTCGATGGAACACCTGTCTTCAACCAATGCAGACCCTGTGTAGAATCTTGACAGTTGCTTGCCGTTGCTCGGTGGCTCTCTCCGGCTTTCCCCACCCGTAAAACTGTCTTGGTCATGATTAGTCATTTTGCAGACCTTAAACACCATTAAATAAATATAAATAAATAGTCGGATATCAAAACAGCCCTTGAGTGTTTAACAGTTAATTGTGGACCAGTGCGTTTAAAAATGAAAAAAATTGGGTGATAGCACTACGGACTATGTTTAATCATAGAAAAATCACACCTGCGCAATTACTAAGCCATATGCTTTATTTTTGAACGTTCACTGAAGAATAACCCACCCATCTAAGTAAAAGCATGAAAGAGCTAATATTATCTATTTACCTATGTGGGGGTGGGGTGGTCGGTAACGTTGTGAACTAGGGCGTACTACATTCCGCCAATGATAACCCTGTGTAGAACTTTGACAGTTGTTTGCCTCTGTGCGATGGTTCTTTCTGGATTGCTCCAACTGTCATTAAATAAATGAAAAGAAACTACAATTCTATAATAACAGGCCAAGCCCCCCTTATCAACAACAGTACTTTCACCCCCCTCATTTTAATAGTTGAAAAGCGCTGTTACTCGATCAAAAAAAAATGGTAAAAGGATATGCGACTCTGTATTAGCCACCCAAATTTGCGAGACTTGGGAAAATATAACCCACCTAGAGCTGCACCAAAGCTACGTACACTATTCGAACTCCCGCATTGTGTCCTTAGGCAAGTTAATTTACCCCGATTATCCACATAGGAGCACGATGACGGCGTGTAATAAGGTGTACTGCATGTCGGTGATACGCATATTTTAGAACAATCTAACCCTGCTTGTGCGGATTTCTGACGTTGGTGAGATGACAGTTACTCGTCGTTGCTCTGTGGTTCTCTTTGGATATTCTGGAGGCTACCCGTAAAATTGTCACGTTTAATTATAACTTGAACTTGATGTCCGGGTGTATTGAAATAGCATATTTTCTGCAGACATTCTAAATAAACGCAGCTGGTTTACAGACCTGTACATATTTTTTTTTTCAATTGAGTAAAAATATAGGATAGTTACTGATGTAACACGCCGATTAGTATGTTTAATGAATCTAACTACGCCAGTCCGACCAACCCTTTGCCCACCATGATCACAACAAACGTTTCAATTCTCTCTCTCTCTCTCTCTCTCTCACCGATACAGTACGGGTGGAAACTAATTGCGTTCAAGCTGTTGTTTTTTTTTTCTAGGTTTTACCACCTCCCTTACAGCGCAAATCGAAATGAAATCTGATTCATTGAACCATACTACAGTGCATGTCAAAATTAATTTTTGAACGCCATTTTTTCTATGTGCCGCTATCAGCAGCTATGACCATAGCGTAACTTTGTGGTAAAATGCTTATTTTTGTACAAAACTCAAGACCTTTCTCTTACAAATGCCTATATAAAAACAAGACAAGATAATACGTGAGAATGCGTTGTGTACCTGCATTTTGTTGATAAAATATGGCATGACCACATTCCCGGATATTATTAATGTACCCGCTTAATAACAGCCGAATATTTATCGGATCACAGTTTTTTGATTTGAATAATTGCCGATTTTTTTATTAAATCACATTCAGTTATTTATGTAGATTTCCTGAACTGGGCGAATGTCAAGAAAGGCACTCTGTAGTTTAGGAGACACCACAAATAAAAACAAAATAAAAAATCTGAGATATATTGCATTTTTTTTAATTATCCATATTAACCAGAGGTCAAAACTAGTCAAATTAATTAGTATTAAATTACAAAGGGTTATGAAATTTGCAGTAAAATGAACACTGGTATATGCTGCTGGCCGCATTTTTAGTTGTCTGTAATGGCTGTTGTTCAGAATGTCACCCTATTGGTGTGAGTTTTCGCTTTTTTGTCCAGTTTCATGAGAGCTTCCACGAAGTCCGTTCCACATTCGCAATCTTTCCCAGGGGCCATTCTTCAAAGGCTGGTCCATCGCAGCTTTACAGAGATATTGTTTTCTGGACGACAATGTTCAAGGCGTTCTGGGTTTCCGATGAGACCCCTTGGGATATTTCGATCTTTAAGAATGTTTGCCAAAATTTTCCACCCTGTCAGTTGAAAATCTTTTCTTTTTCGCAGCAGATCATTTATTAGATCACACATATTGGAGCCCGAAATTGTAATGCCGTTATACACGAGTTGATCTTTCTCATCCCAGGATAAATTGGGTATATTCTTTATTATCTGGAGTAACAAAAGCGCCTTCTGCTGCATGGAATTTAGTATAACGGCTAACCAGTCCGGATGATTTTCCACTGAAAAACTTGTCGTTAAGGAGTGTGGTTTGGTGTTTTCTTTGCGTAAATTTGATTGGCGCTGAAAGATTGTCTGGTTCAGCAGCCCTTTCTCTTCAGAACTCGATGCTGAAGATTCAGTAATTGGTCTCATACCCTGGTCTATGGGCGGGACAGCTACAACATTCAGGGGTGTGCGTATTTCCTGCAACTGTTCACTCCCCCATGGTTCAATACACTGAATTCTGCTTGAGGGTAGGCTGGTTGAGTCATCTATAGGTTTTTCCTTCAGTGATTCCCCCATCACTAGCGATTTTACTGGCTCTAGCTTATTTGCAAGCCCCAAAATATTTCCACTTGTTAATGCATTGTTCCAACTAAAGGCTGATTTCATATGCACTGGATGATAGGGTGGCTGGTTACAGACAGATCTGGTTGTTAACTCGGCTGTATTTGGGTTCGCTCCCCCTATAGTGTGTTTAAAATTTACATTTTTGTGTAATTGTCGTCTGTGTCGATAATAATGAGTTTTATGAGAGTAAGATTTTTGACACAATTCACAGACGTAGCGTGCGTTCATCCTTTTCAGAAGCGAGTTAATAGAGTGGCAATACAGTTCCAACACTCTTCCATTTATATGTATGAATAGGATGGGTCCCACCCCAACCTGTCAATCACTGATTGGCTAATTATATATCAAGATAAGGTGGGTTCTACCCCAACCTGTTGACCATTGGTTACTTCAAATTCTCACACAGTGCATTGTGGAAAATTACAGTGGTAGAGCTCTGAGGTAAAATAAGTTTTTTGCTCAACATCACACAAATTGATATAGTTTACTTCAAAAAAAGGAAACATCAAAGTCACATTCATGACAAGTCGAGGTAGCACATCTGAACCACCAACTCTACACTGTTTAATCAGATAATTCCTTTAATCAGATAATTACATGTGCATATCGGTATTTCATAGGTTTTTCATCAGTTTCCATCGGTTTTTCATTGGTTTTTATCGGTTTTTATCGGTTTTACAATTCGATAAAACGTTTTTTAGTGATTTAAATAGTGTCATAAATAGTGAATTGTGTCAAAAATCTTACTCTCATAAAACTCATTATTATCGACACAGAGGACAATTACACAAAAATGTAAATTTTAAACACACTATAGGGGGAGTGAACCCAAATACAGCCGAGTTAACAACCAGATCTGTCTGTAACCAGCCACCCTATCCTCCAGTGCATATGAAATCAGCCTTTAGTTGGAACAATGCATTAACAAGTGGAAATATTTTGGGGCTTGCAAATAAGCTAGCGCCAGTAAAATCGCTAGTGATGGGGGAATCACTGAAGGAAAAACCTATAGATGACTCAACCAGCCTACCCTCAAGCAGAATTCAGTGTATTGAACCATGCGGGAGTGAACAGTTGCAGGAAATACGCACACCCCTGAATGTTGTAGCTGTCCCACCCATAGACCAGGGTCTGAGACCAATTACTGAATCTTCAGCATCGAGTTCTGAAGAGAAAGGGCTGCTGAACCAGACAATCTTTCAGCGCCAATCAAATTTACGCAAAGAAAACACCAAACCACACTCCTTAACGACAAGTTTTTCAGTGGAAAATCATCCGGACTGGTTATACCAAATTCCATGCAGCAGATGGCGCTTTTGTTACTCCAGATAATAAAGAATATACCCAATTTATCCTGGGATGAGAAAGATCGACTCGTGTATAACGGCATTACAATTTCGGTCTCCAATATGTGTGATCTAATAAATGATCTGCTGCGAAAAAGAAAAGATTTTCAACCGACAGGGTGGAAAATTTTGGCAAACATCCTTAAAGATCGAAATATCCCAAGGGGTCTCATCGGAAACCCAGAATGCCTTGAACATTGTCGTCCAGAAAACAATATTTCTGTAAAGCTGCAATGGACCAGCCTTTGAAGAATGGCCCCTGGGAAAGATTGCGAATGTGGAACGGACTTCGTGGAAGCTCTCATGAAACTGGACGAAAAAGCGAAAACTCACACCAATAGGGTGACATTCTGAACAACAGCCATTACAGACAACTAAAAATGCGGCCAGCAGCATATACCAGTGTTCATTTTACTGCAAACTTCATAACTATTTGTAATTTAATACTAATTAATTTGACTAGTTTTGACCTCTGGTTAATATGGATAATTAAAAAAATGCAATATATCTCAGATTTTTTATTTTGTTTTTATTTGTGGTGTCTCCTAAACTACAGAGAGCCTTTCTTGACATTTGCCCAGTTCAGGAAATCTACATAAATTACTGAATGTGATTTAATAAAAAAATCGGCAATTATTCAAATCAAAAAACTGTGATCCGATAAATATTCGGCTGTTATTAAGCGGGTACATTAATAATATCCGGGAATGTGGTCATGCCATATTTTATCAACAAAATGCAGGTACACAACGCATTCTCACGTATTATCTTGTTTTTATATAGGCATTTGTCAGAGAAAGGTCTTGAGTTTTGTACAAAAATAAGCATTTTACCACAAAGTTACGCTATGGTCATAGCTGCTGATAGCGGCACATAGAAAAAATGGCGTTCAAAAATTAATTTTGACATGCACTGTAGTATGGTTCAATGAATCAGATTTCATTTCGATTTGCGCTGTAAGGGAGGTGGTAAAACCTAGAAAAAAAAACAACAGCTTGAAGGCAATTAGTTTCCACCCGTACTGTATCGGTGAGAGAGAGAGAGAGAGAATTGAAATGTTTGTTGTGATCATGGTGGGCAAAGGGTCGGTCAGACTGGCGTAGTTAGATTCATTAAACATACTAATCGGCGTGTTACATCAGTAACTATCCTATATTTTTACTCAATTGAAAAAAAAAATATGTACAGGTCTGTAAACCAGCTGCGTTTATTTAGAATGTCTGCAGAAAATACGCTATTTCATTACACCCGGACATTAAGTTCAAGTTATAATTAAACGTGACAATTTTACGGGTAGCCTCCGGAATATCCAAAGAGAACCACAGAGCAACGACGAGTAACTGTCATCTCACCAACGTTGGAAATCCGCACAAGCAGGGTTAGATTGTTCTAAAATATGCATATCACCGACATGCAGTACACCTTATTACACGCCGTCATCGCGCTCCCATGTGGATAATCGGGGTAAATTAACTTGCCTAAGGACACAATGCGGGAGTTCGAATAGTGTACGTAGCTTTGGTGCAGCTCTAGGTGGGTTATATTTCCCCAAGTCTCGCAAATTTTGGTGGCTAATACAGAGTCGCATATCCTTTTACCATTTTTTTTTGATCGAGTAACAGCACTTTTCAACTATTAAAATGTGGGGGGTGAAAGTACTGTTGTTGATAAGGGGGGCTTGGCCTGTTATTATAGAATTGTAGTTTCTTTTCATTTATTTAACGACAGTTGGAGCAATCCGGAAAGAACCATCGCGCAGAGGCAAACAACTGTCAAAGTTCTACACAGGGTTATCATTGGCGGAATGTAGTACGCCCTAGTTCACAACGTTACCGACCACCCCACCCCCACATAGGTAATTAGATAATATTAGCTCTTTCATGCTTTTACTTAGATGGGTGGGTTATTCTTCAGTGAACGTTCAAAAATAAATCATACGGCTTAGTAATAGCGCGGGTGTGATTTTTCTATGATTAAACATAGTCCGTAGTGCTATCACCCAATTTTTTTTCATTTTTAAACGCACTGGTCCACAATTAACTGTTAAACACTCAAGGGCTGTTTTGATAACCGACTATTTATTTATATTTATTTAATGGTGTTTAAGGTCTGCAAAATGACTAATCATGACCAAGACAGTTTTACGGGTGGGGAAAGCCGGAGAGAGCCACCGAGCAACGGCAAGCAACTGTCAAGATTCTACACAGGGTCTGCATTGGTTGAAGACAGGTGTTCCATCGATGTGCAGTACGCCTTAGTGCACAGCGTCACCGTGCTCCCCACATGGTCAATAGGGATGAAGTGTCTTGCCCAAGGACACAACCGACAGACATTCCTGAATAAATCGATACGCGTATTTCTGTCAAACTAATCCGCCATTTTGTTTTTTTTTGACAAGTGTCTTGTGGAATGAATTATTTAACGAAAATTATTAATATATTATATTAAATGAACATACGCTATTTATTAGGGGGATAATCTCATAGTAAATACGAGTTAAGAGTGTGGTAAGTTATGAGAGGAGACTAATCGGGGTAATTTGATCGCTCAAAATTGTGGGGGAGGCGTATTCGGGGGTCTGACATGTCCATTACATTTAGAGAACTGAACTGGGGTTCGAGATAATTTAGCTATTGTGAGGGCTGGGGGAGGGGGGAGAGAGGTTTCCAAAAGTTCTTTTTTAGTATTGGATGACCTGGAGGAGGGGAGTTCATAAAAGTTTTAGGTACTGTGAGGGGATACAGGGGTGTGGCGGTGAGGGTGTGGGATAATGGAGGTGTCTGATTGGTTAAAAAAGTGTGTGTTTTTGACAAAGCAACTCTTTTTAAGATTATGGTGGGGCGGGGGAGAGCGGTTTCCAAAAGTTTTTTAGTATTAGATGACCTGGAGGAGGGGCGTTCATGAAAGTTTTAGGTACTGTGAGGGGATACAGGGGTGTGAAATAAAAAATGAATTATTTAACAAAAATTATTAATATATTATATTAAATGAATATACGCTATTTATTAAGGGGATTACGTCATAGCAATTAAGGTTATTAAAATTTTAAACATATGACCGCACATTTGTCTCCTTCACCCCTCCTCATAACCTCGTTTGACCCCCCTTATGAGGAACGTCTCCACCAGCCAATCGAGTTGTGCATCTCTGCTACTTGCGGCACGATGACGGTTAAGTTGAATCAGCTGAAACCCGCAAATCGCGCAGTTAAATGTCGAGTTTTGACATTTCTCCATGTTTTTTTCTAATGTATCTTTCCTACTATAAGATTTCAGACAAAACGTCCACTGGAACATCTTGACATCGACGTCTGTTCGATGTACACTGCCTCTCTCTTTTGTTGAATTTGCTATTGAAACACAAAATTGACAGTTCAAAGCACCTTCTTGGTGGGTTTTCAGATGATCTGTTAATTCACCATCAAAGTATTGGGGCATAAAGTACAGCCATGTATAGCCTCTCCCCCGTGTACAGTAGTCTCATGGCGATTTCTCTTGTGATTTTTTTTTGAGAACCTGTCAAAACGTAGAAATCGGACCGTTAAGAAATTACTTTATCGCGAGAGGCGTAAAATCAGAATATCTTGGTCTATGAGAGTTTTTCGACAGCCATAAAAACGAGAAGAATAAACTTGCATTATTAATATGTAAGAATCACGCCAAGTTATTAAATCAAATTATACCTATAAAAATAGCCACAATGGAGTCGTTCACAGTCTTCAGGTAAAAGCAAGACACATCTTGTCACGTGAGATCATCATTGATTTTTAAATACATGATAGCATGTCCAGTCTAACGATATTTATGACCGGTCGTTAAAGTGTGACAATAGATTTAATTGCTTCAACATCTGTCAGTAGTTGGCGTTTGAAAAGAAAAAAAATCAATTTAATGATACCGAGACACGCGATGAACTGTTTACCTTTGCGGGTCAGTCGATAGCATTCATATATATGTCCAGTACATCATTATTAATTCATTTATTAATATACTAATTATTATAATCAACTCTAATTACACTTATTAATTACATTAATTACATTAATTATGCAACAGCCATTAATTATTAAAGTGATTAAAAAAATATTAATTAAGTAACCGTAATGACCCCTCTCATCCCCTCTCGGCCCCTCTCCGGCAGAATAGGGTCGAAACCTCTACAATATACTACTCATCTCATATAATACAGGTTTTTTGTCGTGCAGAAATTATGCAAATTAGATGAACTTTGATTTATTCAGTGCTACTTACACACAGTAAGTGCACATGTCAATAGTGCTCGGGCTAGAGGCTGTATTTATGAACCGATCTTTACGAAACTTCTCGGGTACCTTTGTTATCACCTTGGGACAGGAACGAGTGTTTTGGGGTGCTTTTATTACCACTGTGCTATGAGAACAAATATTTTTGGGTTCAGTCAGCAGACCCACTCTGGGACTCAAAGATTTCTTTTCTAGTTTAGCATCTAACTGTCGTCTACCTTTACAATACTTGACCTATACATTTGTTACAGGCTACGGCCAGCATTTATGTTCAGATCGTTACAATGCTTTATATGTATCTTTGTTATCAGGTCATTACTTAGATGTGTGTCAGTGCTGTGTCACATACTATACATGTACATGTCTTACACAAGTTGAGCAACAGTGTGATTGACACTTTCATTTATTTTATTTTTTATTTTTGTAATTATTTCTTTGCCATTAAAAGTTCTTGTTCTTGGTTTGTTTTAGGCCTCATAATCTACAAAATAGCATGGGTGGTGGTGTATTCCATCCCTTGAGTGCAAGAAGGATTTGCAAAACTATAGCATAAGCCGTGTTGCACTCCAGAGACAAATTTTTCAATTTTAATAACATGGGTAAAATATCGGACATGAACAATTTAATTTTTTTTAGCTCACCTCAACAATGTCAAGCTGGGCTTATCTAATCACTCTCCGTCCATTGTCCATCCGTCTGTCGTCCATCAACACCATGTTTTGGTCTTCTCGCTCAAAACCACTGGGCCAACTCAAGTGAAAGTTTGTGTGAGTGATGGTCCCGAATGGGTATTGCATTTCTGTTTAACTCAACATGCCCAGCCCCATAGGGAGGGGGTGGGGGAAAATGCTTCAAAAATATTTTTTAAATCTTCTCATGAACCAGTGGGTACAGTGACTTTATATTTGTTATGAAGCTTCCTTTTGAGGTGTAGAATCCAGTTTGTGCAAACGTAGTCCATGAAGCAATATTTGGCTTTGTAATGGGAGGGGTTAGATTTTTGGCACCACCCAAAATTTCTATTTTCTGAACCGATGGTCCGATTTGAACGAAATTCAGTATGTGGTATTATTGGGTCATAAGTACTGGACTCATGCAAAAAAAAAATCTGCATCCCCATGGGAACCACAGGAGCTAAAAATAGAAATATATTCAAACACCCATGTTTCCCAAACCACTTGGAACAGAGACCTGTTATATGGTATGAAGCATCCTTGGGACCAGTAGAATTGAATGGTAAACAGATGCCATCTGTTTTGTTAGGGAGTTCTGCAAAAGGCATCAAAATAATGCTGACTCAGCATATTTGCAAACATTTTAGAAAATTTTTTCTCCAGAACCAATGATCAGAATCTTTTGATATTTGGTATACATCATCCACAGAGGGGTCAGACACAAGTCTGTTAAAATGAAGCCCATTGGTTCATATTTGGACTCAATGCAGGAACCCAAATGTTTTAACTTACGGCAATTTGGGGACTTTTCTTTAAAAATCTTCTTCAGAACCTCACTCAGAATCTTTTAATATTTGGTATACATCATTGTTAAGAGGGTAAGATTCTAGATTGTTCAAACTAAGTCCCTAGGTTAATATTTGGGCTTCCCTTGGTAGTCCAAATTTTAACTTGGGGCAATATGAGGAAGTTTCTTGAAAAATCTTCTTCTTCAGATCCACCAGTCAAAATGCTTTCATATTTGGTATACAACATCTCTAGGGGGTGAGATTCAAGTTTGTTCAAATCGGGCCTGTAGATTAATATTTGGGCTCGCTATGGTAGCCCAAATTTTAACTTAGTGCAATATGAGGAAATTTCTTTAAAAAAATTCTTCTTCAGATCCACCAGTTAGAATGCTTTCATATTTGGTATACAACATCTCTAAGGAGGTCAGATTCAACTTTGTTCAAATCGAGTGCCTGGGTTAATATTTGGGCTCGGGAGCCGGAATTGGCCATGTAGCTGAAGAATTCAATTTTTTTTATTCAGTACCCTCTAGAGGTGTGTAACTAAGAGTAATCTACATGGGTTTGATCAAGGGGCTTCCGAGGGGAGCTCCACATTTTACATTATGATCAACGGAAGAAAAGGCATGATGCTTGGACTGTTTTTGTCACTCATGAGGGGCTCAAGGATTGACAGTGTATCCTATGGAAATTGATTGCTTAATGCAGAATCATTCTTGTTCTCTGTTTATATCGCGTTCTGTTCAAAGAGAGCGCTTCAGGTTCCGTGGGGCCTCTTGTTTATTTATTTATTGGGTTTTCACAACACTTTCGACAGCCAACAGCTGCAAGTTTCTTCTCTCCATGAACCAAGTCTCTGGCCCAACTGCAGCACTCATGGTCCATTGAGTTTTTAGCTTATCTGACTTTCAGTCAGGGTGAGCTATAGTGATCACTCTCCGTCCGTCGTCCAAGAACATGGCGTTTGCGTCTTCTCCTCCAAAACTGCTAAGCCGATTTAAATGAAATTTAAAATGCTTGTTTGTTATGGCATCGCCTTTTTATTTTGTTCAAATCAAGTTGCCTTGCGCCTCAGTAGGGCCACGCCCCCCCCCCCCAAAAAAAAAATTATGCCTAAATCTTTAAAAAATCTTCTTCTCATGAACCAGGACTAGTGGAGACCTGATATTTGACGTGCAGCTTTCTTTTGAGCTGTAGACTCAGATTTGTTAAAGAGAAGTTTGTGGGGCTATATTTGCTTTCGTTATGGGAGGGGAAATAATTTTTGCCCCGCCCAAAATTTTTTATTTTCCAAACCAAGAGGCTGATTTGACCCAAATTTAATATGAGGGCTTATTGGGTCATAGGTACTTAATTTATGCCCAAAAATATTTCCCGTCGCCCCATGGAAACCGCAGGAGCTAAAAATAGAACAAAATTTAAAACGCCCATATCTCCAAAACTATATTGCACTGAGAATTCTTATTCGGTGTGAAGTTTTGTTGGGACCAACAGAATGGAATGGTCCCAAAAAATTGCTGTCAGGTCTATCATGGGTACTTTTTCTGGAATTTGAAAAAAATGCTGAGTCAGCATTTTTTTAACACTGTGGGTAATGGGGAAGGCATTTAAGACTCTTCTTCACCCAGTCCACTGCTCCAACAGCTTTCAAATTTCATATATAATCTTTGGAAGATTGTTTCAGACGTGTATTGAAATCAATTCCCTGGGTCCATATTTGGGCTCTCTATGGGAGTCCAAATATTTAAACTAGTGCAGTATGAGGAATATTCTTAAAAAGTCTTCTTCAGACACACCAATCAGAATCTTTTGATATCTGGGATGCAGCATCCTTAGGAAGGTGAGATTTATGTTTGTTCAAGCCAAGTCCATTTTTGGACTCACCAGGGTTTCGCAAATTGCGAGAACGGTCGTTTCATTCCTGTGACGTTCTCGCAAGTGCTTGGTAAGAAGATCCATTTACCGTTCCCGCAAAAATATAATCATTTTTTCATCAGATACAATTTAATAAAATTAGATTAATTTTAGAGCTGAAATGATTAAAGGGGTTTCTTGATTGATTAATCGCATGAATTAACCTTGGTTAACTGATTAATCACTTGCTCTAATATGGAGCTGAATATATGCAGTACCGTTGATGAGTTATATAATTAAAACTTTACTCAACATAATGGACAAAACCGGCCAGCGCCATATACAAAAAAGTCCATTCAAATTTTATTATATTTTCAATTTTTGTCTCAAAACATAGCTTACGCCCCTCATGGGGAGCTCATTTAGCTTGTTCCAATGGGGGTTCATTAGCTATGTTTGTGAGAAAAACATTCAAAATCTTTAGTAATTCAAGAATTTCTTGTGCAAGTATCATCTGCTACCCGCAATTGGTGAAGGGTTGAGAATGACCATTTCCAGCTACTGATACAGTATAATTATCATGCTAGTGAACAAGTATGTCAGCAGGTAACTGGCTTGCGTTACTCTGTCTCATATAATTGATGTGAGCCAGTGTGACAATGTTTGCCTGCTTTGGGGCAAGTTTGTTCCTTAGTTAAACCATATAATACCATACTTCAAAAGTAACAGCTCTAATTAATTTCTATAAACATGATTGCTGCCATAGCCTTTGATGTGCTGGTTGAACAATCTAACAGTTTATGTATTTGAAGATAAATAAACACAATTCATGTGATTAAGACACATTGGAAATGGGTCCCGCAAAAAATAAATGGGTCCCGCAAAAAATATATTTGCAAAACCGTGGTTCACTGTGGGAGCCTGAATTATAGCTTAGTTTAAAATGAGGAATTTTCTTTAAAAATCTTCTTCAGATCCAGCAGTCGGAATGTTTTGATATTTGGTATGCAGCATCTTTAGAAGGGTAAGATTCACATTTGTTTATGCCAAGACCCTGGGTTCATATTTGGGCTTACTGTGGGAGCCTGAATTATAACTTAGTTCAAAATGAGGAATTTTCTTCAAAAATCTTCTTCAGATGCAGCTGTCAGAATGTTTTGATATTTGGTACCATATGCCGCATCCTTGGGTGGGGGGGGAGAGATTCAAGTTTGTTCATGTCAAGTGGGTTCATATTTGGGCTCCTTGTGGGAGCCAGAATTATAAATTAGTTCAATATGAGGAATATTTTTCAAAAATATTCTTCTTCACATCCACCAGTCAGAATGTTTTGATATTTGATATACAGTATCCTTAGGGAGGTGAAATATAAGTTTGTTAAAGCCAAGTCCCTGGGTTCATATTTGGACTTTTTGTGGGAGCCTGAATTGTACCAAACTTTCTATTTTCCGAATTGAGAGACCGATTTGAAGCAAATTTGATATGATTCGCTTATTGGGTCATAAGTACCTAATTTGTGCAAAAAAAATTCCCGTCGCCCTATGGGAACCGCAGGATCTAAATATAGAAAAAAAAATGAAAATTGTCCATATCTTCAAAACTACATGGCACTGAGAATTTTTATTTTGTGTGAAGCTTCCTTCGGAACAGCAGAAAGGTATGGTCCAAAAAAAAATTGCCATCGGTTTTATCTTAGGATAGTTTTCCAGGACTTTAAACAAATGCTGAGTCATCATTTTTTAACACTGTGAGTAATAGGAAAAACATTAAAGAGTCTTCTTCTCACATACCACTGCTCCAAAGGCTTTCATATTTCGCATATAACATCTTTAAATTTGGAAGATTCATTCACATGTTTGTTGAAATCAAATCCCTGGGTCCATATTTGGGCTCTCTATGATAGATTAGTGCAATATGAGGAATATTCTTTAAAAATCTTCTTCCGATCCACCCTTCAGAATCTTTTGATATTGGTATACAGCATCCTTAGGGAGGCGAGATTCACGTTTGTTCAAGCCAAGTCCCTGAGTTCATATTTGGGCTCCCTGTGGGAGCCCAAATTATAACTTAGTTCAATATGAGGAATATTCTTCAAAATTCCTTTTTTTTTAGATCTGCCGGTCAGAATCGTTGGATATTTTGTATAAGCTTTTCTTATGAGGTGGAGATGCAACTTGTTCAAATAAACTCCCTGGGTTTATATTTTGTCTACCATGTCAGGTGAACTCCCTCAAGCCGCCTGGTGCCTCTTGTTTTCTGTTTGACAACATTGCACCGGCTCTTCTCTCTATATTTTTCATTGTAAGTTAATCACTACTTTTATGTAGGCTTTCAAAATGTGTTACTGCATGTCTGTCTGTCTGTCCTTCAGATGAAATGTTTTTTTTTTTTGCTTTTCATTTACCTGGCTCTACATTTGAAATAATTTGCAGCTATCTGTCACCCTCCAACCTCCCCCACACACATACACAAATCAGGGCTGGGGCGAGTATTGCGTACTTTGTCAAAAAAGTGGTACTTGAGTACTATGATTATAGAGTACTTTGGACCCAGTCCGTCACAAATATATTAAACATCAAAGAGTATTATATACTTGAAACAAATACAGTACAGCTACAGTGTACTGTTCACTTTCCACGGATGGGCAATATTTCCACGGATACAATCATATTTGATGCCAAACAGTAACTATAGGAATAATCATCAAAAATTTAAATAATGAAGCACCAGGTACAACGCGGTGCTTCATTAATTAAAATTTTGCGGATGATGATGATGTTTATTGGCTGGTAAGCACATGAGTGGACATCACTGCCCACGCGTGTATTACAATCCGTCCACGGCGACTGTACTGTAACTGATTTTTTCTCTTTGGGAACACATTTTCTACAATTTCTCCCCTTTTGACAAAATGTGTGCCTGTGGGGATTAAAACCAAATTCGTGAAAGTGCTCTTGTGGGTATTTGCAGCACAAGCACAGCACTACAGAATCAATATTTGATGATTTTATGAATTTTAACGGTATAATGAGACTCCACAGTAGCAGGTACTGGTTATTCTGTTGGAAAAAATCACTGTTTTATGACTCAAGGTGCCTTAACTGAGAAAGCCGAGGCTTTTTCTTACAAAGATAGCAAAATATTCATCAAACACAATGTGAAATCTCTTCAGAAGCCAGAATGTAATTAAATAACAATGGGAAATCCGAACTTCAATATTTGTCATCATCAATTTATTTATAAATTAATATAGTTTTTTTTATGGAAAAAGACTCACTGAGGGGGGTGTGTGTGGGAGGGGGGGGGGGGGGCACATCCAAGGCTATAATATCCACATCACTAGGTAAAAGAATATTTGACATCATTTGTGGAGATAAAATTGCACTTTCTATTGATATTGGTGAATTATATAGCCTCAGCCATGGCTTATATTTCAACGAAAATTTGAGAATCGATTCACGTAGAGATCCGTGCAACAAAACCAGTGAGAAAGCATGTAGATTCTCGTAGCACCACTGCTAGGATTCACGTGAAAAGAACTGGGTCAGTTTAACCTTTTACCTAACACAAAGGCAGCAAATTAACCAATACAACACTAACGTGAAATATTGTGACACTTGCAATAAAATTTGTAGAAATATGGCTGTCATTGGAACCGGCTCTCACCAGCCGGTTCCAGTAAAATCCATAATTATTAAGCTTGACGAATATTGTTTATTTTTAGCTCATCTGACTGTAAGTCAGGGGCGCTTAAGTGATGACTTTCTGTCTGTCGACCATCCGTCCATCTGTCGGGAGTGAACTTTACATTATCAACCTCTCCTCATAAACAACTGGGCCGAATTGAACCAGATTTGATATTCACGTTCCTCATCATATATGATTTACAGTTTGTTCAAATAAAGTTGCCACGACCAGAGGGGTCCCCAAAAGGGGCATTTCTCTAATAGCACCCATAAATTGTTTTCCAAAATTAAAAAAGAATCTTCTCTAGAAACATTAAGAATCTTTTGATGTTTGGTATACAGCATCTCTAGGGGAAAAAAGGGGCAGATTCAAGTTTGTTCAAATCGAGTCCCTGAGTTAATATTTGGGCTCCCTATGGGCACCCAGATATCAACAGTGCAATATGAGGAAATTTCTTTGAAAACCTCCTTCAGATCCACCAGTCAGAATGCTTTCATATTTGGAATACAACATCTGTAGACTAGTGGGGTGGGGTGGGGGTAGGGGGGGTTCGATTGAAGTTTGTTTGAATCGGTCTCTGGGTTAATATTTGGTCTATCTATTGAACCCCAAAGTTTAACTTAGTGCAGTATGAGGACATTTCTTTAAAAATCTATTTCTTGAGATCCACCAGTCCGAATCCTTTCATATTTGACATACAGCATCTCTAAGGGGGGCAGATTCATGTTTGTGCAAGCCAAGTCTAAGGAGATAATATTTGGGCTCGTTATGGGAGCTCAAATTAACTCAGTGCAACGTGAGAAAATTTCATTAAAAAATCTTTTTTCTGCAGACCTACCAGTTAGAATGCTTTAATATTTAGTGTACAACATCCCTGGGGAGGTCAGATCTAAATTTGTTCCAATTTGGTTTCTACCAGTCAGAATCCTTTCATATTTGGTATCGCAGGGGGGGGGGGGGGGGCAGATTGAGTTTGTTCATTTCGAGTCACTGGCTTAATATTTGAGCAGGGGTGGGTTAGGTTCAAGGTTGTTAATTGATGTTCAAATCTAGTCCTTAGTTTTTCCATAAAATTTGCCTCTCAAGCTGCAGTGACACACACCCTTTACAAACCCTTGAAAGTTTGGCAGTACTTGTCTGCAGCTGGCAGAATTGGAAGCAATCAGGAAGACCTATGCTAATAATCATCTGACATGGACACTAGAGTTATGAATAATTTCATAACATCATTCCTGTGTAGTGTTCATGACTAACTGAATGTGACCCAAAATACTTCTCTGAACCACTTTGTCAGGTGAGCGATTAAGGCCCCCGGGGGGGGGGGGGGGCTTTTTTTAAATCAGTAGTTGGTGTTTTAAAAATTAAAAAGCTGTATTGGGTAAAGGGTTAACATGTATTATCAGTATGCAATAGGGGTTCAACCATACTGGCCTCATGGGATCCTGGCCCATAGCAGGTCTGAATTCTCGCAACGATTTTCGCAAGAATCCGAATGGATTCTCTCACATTTAGAGGAATTATAAGCCCTGCATAACCTCAATTTTGAAACAAAATTTACCTATTGTTTCGTGGGGGTGGGGCACTATTTATCTTGCTGTATGGTCAATTAAAACAGATTTTGTCAAAGGTTTTGTGTGCTGATGTAGATTGTAGTATTATTTAGGGATTAGGGTCATTTTCAAAGAAAGCTGTGAATTCTTATCCCTCCCAGCTTACTTATTAGGTAACAGAGTAGGAATTCTGTTGGGGGCAATGCCAGTTTTTAAGCCCATTTGACACAGATTGGACACTTCTCTTCAAAAGAACAAATTTTCCATGCTTTTGACTAGGCGGAAAGCCAAAATTTGAATTCTATTGCAGAAATGAGTCTCATGAAAGAGGTAAATGTATCTTTGGTAGGGTTGAGTTTGCTCTGACATAGGTATAACTGTTGTAAATATTTTAATTAGATTTACCTGCGTCGAAAAGTTGCACTCGGAAATTATGTAAAACCCAAAACTAAGCAGTCTTGGGAAAATATATTTTTTCAGTAAAATTGGAAGAACTCTACTGACATCTTGCATTACTGTTGAATGTTTCAGATGAATAAAGAGGGTGATTTGAGAACATTTTGGACGTACAAATTCATTTGACTATTGGTGTGTTGTGGTTGGGAATTCCCTGAGAAATATTAACATATGTCCAGCACTTCCCTTCCTGTTAGTTTTTCTCTCTTATTTGTTTCATGAATTCCTGTTTAAGAATCAGAAAAAGGTTGTCTGAAGGGCTATATACTTTACAAAAGATATTTGAATGCCAAATTTAAAACGATACGACCATATTTTTTTTGCCTGAACGTTATAATGGTCGCCTATGGGAAAATATTTAGTACTGTGATACGTATTCATGTTTGGCTGAAATTAAACAATTGCAGGAATTTGATTGCATAAAATGTTTTTGGAGTAATGGTTGCGGAATGAAATATTTCAATACGTTGGATACTTTGGGGTTCCTTCTTACGCCTTGCGCATTGTCATATTATTAAACCTTACTTGCTGTTCTTGTGACTCAAAGAATACGTATGGTCTGGGCACGCTCAGGGTAGTGCAATCTTGGAGTCATCTTGTTACGGAAGGTTCTAAGTATAGAACCCAGGGGACAAGACGTTTCATAAATATAATTTACATGTCACAATTTTCTGGAAATGAATAAAGAGGAAACTTTCACTACCTTATGAAATAATTTCCCTGAACTATGCAATACAAAAAAAAATCCCAATCAGCGTTAAACATCACCCCTGTAATGACTTGAAATGATTTCAGCTGCAACAAATATCATCCTCTTTTTGAGTACAAGGACCACATGTGAGCCTTATTGAATTTATTTTTTTAGAATGTGTTTAGTGCAACAAGGCACAGTCTGCAATGCTTTAGATCTTGCATTGTACGCCCTCGAGAAGTGGAGCAAAATCTGTTGATAATGAATGTCAAATAAGGAACCGAGAATAAGTAACGTTTATCATTTCCGTAAATGATTGCCTGTGTTTGCTATGAGTAACCAGGAGAACCTGCCGTGCTTTGGATGCCATTTGATATGGAAATTGCGCGCAATTCATACGCGCAATTAAGCCTAGATAAGCGCACAGTTCGTGACAGGACTTCTAGTTAGCTCACCGAAGGGGCTTAACTTATCACTTGCCGTCCGTCGTCGTCCGGCGTCCGTCGTCCGGCGTCCGTCGTCCGTCGTGAACTTTACATTATCGACTACTCCTCACAAACTACTGGATCAAATTGAACCAAATTTGGTGTGCATGTCCCTATCATATGACAATTCAAACTTGTACAGATAAACTTGCCGGACCAACAGGGGGCACCACAAGGGGCATAACTCTGATAGCACCCACGAATTTTTTTCCAAAATTAAAAAAATCTTCTTCAGATCCACCAGGCAGAATTCTTTCCTATTTGGTATACATTATCTCTCTCTAGGGGGGTCAGATTCAAGGTTGTTCAAATCGGACCCCTGGATTCACATTTGGGCTCAGTATAGAAGCCCGAATTCGAACTTAGTGAATTTCAGGCAAATTTCGTAAAAAATCTTCTTCTCCAGATCCAGCAGGCAGAATCTTTTGATATTTGATATGCAACATTGTGGGGTGGATCTGATTCAAGTTAGTTCAAATCGGCCCCCTGGGTTCATATTTGGGCTCAGTATAGAAGCCCAAATTTGAACTTAGAGCATTTCAGGCAAATGTCTTTAAAAATCTTCTTCTCAAGATCCAGAGGGCAGAATCGTTTGATATTGGGTATGCAGCATGCTTAGGGGGCGCGATTCAAGTTTGTTCAAGCAAAGACCCTGGGTTCATATCTGGGCTCACTGTGGTAGCCCGAATTATAACTTAGTTCAAAATGAGAAATTTTCTTTAAAAATCTTCTTCTTCAGATCCAGCAGTCGGAATGTTTCGATATTTGGTATGCAGCATCCTTAAGGGGTGAGATTCAAGTTTGTTCAAGCTATGTTCCTAGGTCCATATTTGAGCTCACTGTGGAAGCATGAATTGTAACTTAGTTCGAAATTAGGAATTGTCTTAAAAAATCTTCTTCTTCAGATCCAGCAGTCGGAATGTATCGATATGTGGTGTGTAGCATCCTTAGGTGGGTCTGATTCAAGTTTGTGAAAGCCAAGTCCCTGGGATCCTATTTGGGCTCACTGTGGGAGCCCGAATGATAACTTAGTTCAAAATGTGGAATTTTCTTTTAAAATCTTCTTCTTCAGATCCTGCAGATGAATGCTTTTGAAATTTGGTATGCAGCATCCTTTGAGGGGTAAGATTCAAGTTTGTTTAAGCCATGTCCCTAGTTCCATAAAATTTGTCTCTCATGACTTCATTCCTTTGTAGTGTTGATGAACCATGTCTAAATGAATGTGACCCCAAATACTTCTTTGAACCAATTTGGCCGGTGAGCGATTAAGGCTTCGTGGGGCCTCTTGTTTTAACTGTATCTTCTGATAAGCCTTCTCATTTTTCAGGTTAGCACTAACGGTGTTATGAGCTTCGGTAATGGTTTTAAAGCTTGGTCGTCGAAACGTTTCGATGCATCACTGAGTTTCCCTGTAATAGCTGGATTTTGGACTGATTTGGTGATCGATCAACAAAAGAGTGGAAGACTTTTCTACAAAAAAGTATTTACGATCTGCAAACGACCAAACAACAGTTGTTGGGAAGGCCAGTCGCCTCGTCAATAATTACTATGAAATAAACAATTTTCAAGCTGCGGTTGTTGTAGTCGCAACATGGTATAAAGTCGCTCAGTATGCAGACAGTCGTCTTTTCAACGAGGTAGGTTATTCTCACAATCATGGTATGCAACATTGCGAAGTTGTGACAACAAAACCTCTATCAGTCTTGTTGTGATTTTTTGAGTAAAATAATTCTTCCGTACTCAGAAATTAACAGTAACTTGAGTAAGTTCCATTTTCAGAAATTTTACTCATATTTCTGTCAAGACACAATATATAAAAAAATCCAGTTATCAGCTCATATACACTAGTAAAAGACAGAACTGTAAGAATAGATTTTGTAAAGTCTGAATGGCACAGGAATAACTGCCTCGAAAAAATGCTCTTTAAGGGGTCGTCCAACAAACTTTTGACAATTTTTTGAACATTTCATCAATGCCATAAATACGAAATTAAGTGGTGATAGCGATAATGACAAGAGTACACAAAACTTGAAGTTATTTTTATTTATATTTATAGGAAAATATTAAATGATAATGTAATAATTGCGAGAAACAGTCCTTAGTTACAATGTTGAATCCTCAAAACTGTAGAAAGTTATGAAAGTTTCTGGAAGGGATTAATATGTCACCAATTCGAACTACTATCATTTGTTTGTTGTCGATGAGCAAAACATAAAACTTGAAAATTATGTTTGAAAACAAAAATATATTCACTTCAACATACATTGCACTCCTCACATATGTACGATGAAATAATTCGATTGTTGCCGTAAGGGAGGCTTGGTGAAGTCAAACAAAATTCTTGAATAACTAAATGTTTTCATTTTTTGTCTGAAAAACATAGTTTATGACCCTCACTGGAATGAGCTCATCGCGCCAGTTCCAATGAGGGTTCATAAGCTATATTTTTAGACAAAAAATTAAAAAAATAGCGAAATTGAATGAAATTGATTTTTGTAAATAGCGCCTGGCAGTTTTGGCCGTTATATTGACTAAAGGGTTAACTTGTTGTTTCTGCTGATGTATTTCATAGAGTCATCACCTGACACGTGGCACTTGTGTCTTGAACAGCTATCAAAGGGAAGATCAGACCAATCAATGATGTAAGACCAATCATAATTCAGGTCAATCATTGTGGAAATTTCTCAAGCTCGATACTATTTGTATTTTATCGTGAATCAAACATAAATACAAACAATTTTGTGGTGTTCCATGTAACTATCGGCACGAACCGATGTTCAAACACTTCTACCGATGGCTTAAAATTGGCCGATGTCAGATCCGATTGCCAAGCATCGGTTAATTACAAAGCAGAATATAATACTGATAAATTATGTCTGAAAAGAAAAATAAGTTCACATCACGTACATTGCAGTCCTCACAATTATATATATATTTGTGAAAAAATAATTTGATTGTAGCCTTGCTATATTTGTGATGTAAAGAAGGCTTGGTGAAGTCTGCTAATCGAATAAGAAGAAAGTTTCAGAAAGAGTTTTTCTGTTCACCAAATATAGTGAAATTTTGTACCATCGTTAATTTAAATGTTAACCTCGCACAATCGCATAATGTGTAAGATGGATCCACGTCGATTGTGATCGCCCTTGTCACCAAAAGGTTGCAAAAATCTATGTTTATTGTACTATGTGTTGACGGAAAGAGAATGCCCCACGTAGCAGACAAGATCACACGAATTACCGAAATGAGACTACATCGGCTCAGAAGTTTTTAGATAAATTAATTTAATAACCACATAATTGTGATATTGTTCAGGCCTGTAATTCAAAGTCTGTAAAATTAATATTTCTAAACAAATCAGTTATTAATGTTCTTAAATCTCACGAGTAAGCAACAGTCAAGCCCCCTCCCCCCCCTCCCAAAGCAGCAACTACAGAAGGATGACAATCTCCAAACAAATTAACAAATTAAGCATACCAAACCATGTAGACAAATGAAACCAATCCCATGCTTTCTTACTTAACGAAGTCGATTGATGTAAGTCTTCTGCATGCAGGGCAGGTAATGTTTTGTTGTTTTGGCCATATTTATCCCCTCCATAAAGTTTCGCGTGGGGTATAGAAATAAGGCCCGTCTTCTCGTTCGTACGTCTGTCCGTCCGTCCGTCCGTCGGAACGTCCGTCCGTCCGTCCGTCCGTCCGTAACAACTTTGGACCTTCATATCTCAATCAGAGGATGTTGCATTTACATGATTTTTGGTATGCTGATAGACCACAACAGGGAAAAGGATATATTCACAAGTAACAGGTTTTGTCCATTTTTTTCTCTATTCCGCTTTTTTGAACTTAGAAACGTTTGCACCTTCTTGAGCATTTACATGGCCCTCTTGGCAGCTGCCATTGCTCATGCAAAACCAGAAAAGATAATAGATAATACGTAAGTTAGATAGTTTTCCATTTTTTTGGTGTATCCATCTCATCTTTTTTTTACCAGTTTGAGACAAATCTCATGCAAAATAGCACAGAATTGTGGAGGGAATGATAATTGCAGAGTGAAAAAGCCACATTGGACATTCTTCATTTTACATTGATGCACTCTCTCATGACACCATACATGTACATGTTCTCGTGAACTACGCGGATTTGACCCTTGGTGAACTTCATAGAAGGTCAACAAATACAAGAAAAATGGCAGCCTTTGTGAAATTTAGACACCGCAAATTACTATTAGCCTTATTGTCTCTTCCTTGGATGAATGACAAATTAGGCAGAATCATCTAGAAGCTGAATGAGGTGACGTTGTTCAGCCAAACATAATTAAGGGAAAAAGAATATAGTTGATGTTTCATTTTTTATTCTGGAACTTTCTAGCTGCAGACTATATCAATAAATTCTGTCAACAGAATTCAGACATTCTTTTCATATAGAAGGAATTCTTCATATACACGGGACTGAGAAGTCTTTTGTCTGTGCATTCAGTATTCATTGAATGTTGGAGATTATTATTACAGCACAGAGTATTATTACATAAGTGGAAAATTTATTATATACTACTCAAAGTTTGCTAAGCACCAAATATTTGACACATCATTGTGAAATTCGCTTGTGACATATTTGTGATATTTTTGGTCGATATGATGGAGGAAGGAATGTATTGAGATGGTCCCCAGTGTTTACATTAGCTCTCTTGACAGGCAGACGTTTCGTGACAGTCGCGGAAAGCGTGTACCCCTTGATTTTCATGATGTTTTCGTGTACTGTCTTCAGGTACATGACATGCGAAGGATATTCAATCTTCATTTCAACACAAACCCTTGTGATTTAATGATTAAATATGGCAAATGTAAGAAGACATTTGTCTGAAGCAGAAATGTGCGGGCTATAGGGATGGTGGAGCAAGGGACTACCCATCGTCAGGTTGGTGAAGCCCTTGGTGTGCACCATACGGTGATCACCAGAGCCTGGGCAAGATTTCAGCAGTATGGAACATCAGTAAGACGGCAGAGACAGGGCAACATCTGCAGCTGAAGACTGGTTTTTGATCGTTCAGGCCCGTAGAAACCACTTTGTCACAGCAACCTAGCTTCGCAGTGACCTTCAGAATGCATCCTGGGTAAATGTAAATGTTTCGAAGTAGAATATCCGGGCAAGGTTGTACGAAGGTAGTTTCAGATCGAGAAGATCATGTATTCGCATTCCGCTGTCCCAGGACCACCGCCAGGCATGATATGAATGGGCCATGGACCATGTTGGATGGACCAGAAAAGATTGGCGACCTGCCCTTTTTACAGATGAGTCAAGGTACTGCCTAGACCACACAGATAGGCATTCTAGGGTATGGAGAAGACTAGGAGAGCGATTCCATGCAGCCAACATTGCTGAGCATGACCGCTATGGTGGAGGGTCAATCATGGTCTGGGGCGGCATCAGCAATGATGGACGTACAGAGTTCTGTGTCCTTGGGCGTGCTACATTGACTACACAGCAGTATATTGATGAGATCCTGTATGTCCACGTCAGATTGTATGCATGTGCAGGGGTGATAGATTCATTCTGATGGACGATAATGCCCGTCCTCATGTTGCCCATGCCGTTGGGGAGTACCAACAGAGTGAGGGATTGAGCGTATGGAGTGGCCAGCAAGATTCCCTGACCTCAATCGAATCGAACTTGTCTGGAATGAGTTGCAACTTGCAATTTCAGCCCGTCCAGTCCAGCTTAGAAGTGTCCAGGAGCTTGGTGCCATGCTGGTCTAAGAATGGAACAGCATCCCACAAAGGACCACCAGGAACCTGCTTGGGAGCATGAGAAGGCATTGTCAAGATGTAATTAACAGTAATGGGTCTCATGCTCGATATTGAACCCATACCAGTTCGCTCCGTCAACTTTTGGTAAATTTGAAAAAAATATTCTTTTACCAATAATATCCAGTTTCGATGGTTATCGTATTCACAATATTTCAACTAAAACGTAAAGCAGGTAGTTGGATATACTTGGTGCTTAGCAAACTTTGAGTACTATATATTATACAGAATATTTTGAAATCGGTGCATCTTTGCGTATTCGAAAAGTGTTTCCAAACGAGAAGAGAATTTATTATGCTTCCCGAAAAAAATTCGGAGCAGCATATAGTCTCTGCCCTGTTCATCTTTCCATATGTCCGTCTGTCTGCTCGTCTGAAGTAAATGGTTTCCGGACGATAACTTTAGTTTCACAGAGCGAAATGAAACAAAGTTTTATACATAGGTTTATTAAACATATCTAAACCTTTTTCTGTTGATGTATTTTCAGGCAAAATGATTGGTTAAAGCATCTTTTTTTCATAACACAATAAACCAAAAAATACATTTAGAAACGGAAAAAAACACGCCCCCCCCCCCCCCCCCCCCCCAATTTGAGTCTTCAAAATTACGTTGGACAGGGTGAATGGAAAATAACGTTGCACGCTCATTTTATTTCAAAATTAAAAGTAATTAATATCTATCTTATCAAATTAAAAAGACTTTCAAAATAAATTTTATAAACAATGAGCACCTTATCATGCTTTTTATTCCATATTCAATTTTTTTTTATATGCAATAGTTGATTGTCTGCGTTCATCGTTTTACCCAAATCAAATGTAAACAAAGTCCGGTAAAAATAATACACAAGCGCAACTCACGCAAACAAAACTTTCCAATTTCCAAATAGCTTGAATAAACTGTTTCTGAGACAAAAGTTCAACCAACTTCATGCCATCTGGGTTTATTCGATGTTTTCATTTTGTCAGCAAATGGGCAAAACCAGAATTAAATTTAACTCGGTGTTGCTTTGAATGACAACACCCTCCTGTCAAGTGGAAAAGGAGATTAATATTTTGCGTGGACATTGCTATGACGTTCCTTTTATCTTACGCATTTCATTGGTCAATAAAATTTTTAATGCCACAATAACATGTTTCAGTGAAATGTATTGTTTATTTCAAACAGAATTTTAGAAAACCTTTATTATTCAGTTATCACTAGGAAGTATCGTGCGACCTGGTTTTTATTTTAATTCCGCAAAGTAGAGAGTGTTTAAATTTATTGCCCATCAAGTTTAATTTAAGGAATGAGTGTTTTTTTTAGTCTTTAGTCTTTTTCTTGAGTTATGACCCCCCCCCCCCCCCAAAAAAAAAGGCCAAACTGTGTAAATGGGCTAGGCCCATTTACACAGTTTGACCTTTGTTTTTATGTTATGAACCCTAAAAAACAAAGGCCAAACTGTAAATGGGCTACGCCTTGTTTTGGGGGGTTCATAACTCAAGAAATAAACAGAAATAAATTACCATTCCTTTTAAAATCCCGACCCGTTGGTGTGCAATTATCTCATGATCCGAACGCAATCTGATCGAGAAAAATGGTGCGACCTGGTTTTTATTTTAATTCCGCAAAGTAGAGAGTGTCTAACTTCATTGCCTCTCATCTTTAATTATCTGGAGTGATCATTTGTTTGTGTGTTTTTCTTGACTTACGAATCCCATAAAAGCAAAGGCCAAGCACAGTGTGGATGTCAATTCACACACTTTGGCTTTTTTAGTTCTTAACTCAAGAAATAGACAGCAACAAATGATCATTGATTATATAATACGGAATATGATTGATAAAGGTCTTGATCCGATATTTTTGGTAGAGTTATGGCACTTTTCCAACTTAGACATGTTGATATTGGTTTCCGGACGATAACTTTAGTTTGAAAGAATGAAATAAAACACAATTGTATACATAGGTTTATAACCACTTAGTACAGGTCGGGATTGATATTGGGCTTGGTCTGACATTTTTAGACAGAGTTATGTCTGTTTTTAGAAGAGTTGTGGCTCTTTTTTGACTTAGTAGACATGTTGATATTGGTTTCCAGATGGTAACTCCCGTTGTAGGTATCCCATTCAAATCAACGGTTTGAATGTGGTGCGATAATTATACCCCCACTTTCGAAGAAAACGGGGTATACTGGATTACATGCGTCCGTCTGTCCGTCCGTCCGTCAGTCCGGGCCAACTAAACCTGTTTAGGAGCTATTATTTTTAGGTGGTACCTTCAAATGAGGGTAGTATTAGGGTTAGGAAAGGGTTGGGGTTAGGGTTATGGGTAGCCCCAGGGCAGGGCTTAAGGTTGCAGGGGTTAGGGGTGGAGTTTTAGTTTTAGTAGCCCCTAAACCAAAAAACAGCCCCTAATCCTTTTGGTCTGGCTAGGGTGGGGTTAGGGTCAGGGGTGGGGTTGGGTTGGGTTGGGTTAGGGTTAGGTTAGGGATAGTCCCAGAGTAGATCTTAAGGTTGGGGAGGGTTAGGTCCCAGGGGTGGGGGGTAGGTCAGGGATGAGGTTTTAGGGTTTAGGGTCAGGGGTGGGGTAGAGTTAGGGTTAGGGTGTGGTTTTGGAGTGGATGGGTGGGGTAAGGGTTAAATATAAGTTCTAGGGTGGAAGGGTGGGGTTCTGGCTAAAATAAGGTTATGGACATATAAAATGTTTTTTTCGTAACCCTTAAACCCAAATAGTAAGAACGTCCGTCTGTGCGTCCGTGTGTGAGTCCGTCCGAGAATATTCCTAGCTTTCATAACTCAAGTAAATTATTATTTTCTATAATATTTGTTGGTCATATGTATGCCTACACTAGTTATGTTTTGTTTTTTTATTACTTGTTCACTTAGAAATTGTGTCCGTCCGAGCCAAATTTTGTCTGTTCAGCCTGTGTCTAGGGTATCGAATGTTCTATTGCAATGAAATTTTCCGTGAACACTGCTTACGGTATAGGCTTTAAAAAAAGGATTCAACGTTGTTTCTCACAAATTCTACTTTTTAGAGTTATTTTCATTTCTTGACTTAGAAATTGTAGGAAATAGACATTATTTGTCTCTTCAGCCTGTATCTCAGGTATGGGTTATCGGATTTCAGTGAAATATGGCATGCAGTTTGCCTATGATAAAGACTTCTGCCTCATTGCATAACACGTTAAAACACCAAACAATTTAACATACCTTTTGACTTAGAAATTGTTGGAAATTGTTGAAAACTTTTGAAGAAAAGGGGGGGGGGGGGGGTATACTGGATTGGGGTTATCGGATTTCAGTGAAATATGGCATGCAGTTTGCCCATGACTAAGGCTGCTGCCTCATTGCATAAAACTTTCAAACGCCAAGCAATTTACCATACCTTTTAATTTAGAAATTGTTGGAAATTGCTGAAAACTTTCAAAGAAAATGGGGGAGGGGTATACTGGATTGCGTCCATCCATCTGTGCATCCATCCGTTCGAGAATATTCAAAGATAATATTTGTTGGTCATAGATATGCCCACTAATAGGCGGTACACCTCGTGGGGGTTTGCACCGGACGACAGTCCAGCTATTGTTTTAAATTGTTTTAAAATGTGTTCAACTTCAATTGTCATGCAACAGATTGGAAATATTGTACCAAAACTTTCTAAACAGTACAGTCGTCGTGGATTGGTCGTAATCCACACGTGGGCAGTTATGTCCACGCATGTTTTTACCAGGTAGTAAAAATCGTCATCAGCAAAATTTTAATTAAGGAAGCACCGGGTTGTACCCGGTGCTTCATTAATTAAATTTTTGATGATTATTCCTATAATTAGTGCTTGGAATCTAATATTATTGCGTCCGTGGAAATATTGCCCACGCGTGGAAAGTGACCAGTTCACGGCGACTGTACTGTATCTGTGTCTTTGGTTCCTATACCATTTGTTCTGTGCACCTTTTGAACTGGGTGAAGTATTTTGTCTAAACGCTTTCACTTGTATTGGTGGAAATACGTTCTAATTTTAGAAAGTAAAAAAATATATATTCTGAAATTAATGTAGTTCGAAGTAAACAGAAAAGTCTTCATTAAAAACATTGACAAAAAGTGATAGTGTAAATCGAAATACCTCTGTGGAAACAAAATCGTTGAAATGAAAATAGGCGACTTACCAGCCCACTCCGTGCAGCACATTTGTTCACAAGTTGTTCTCTTGAAAAATTATTTTATTATCAGTTCTGGTACGAATACGATAGTACACTTTCGGGAACCATTGGTGCCTGCTGTCAACTCTGTGAGTTGATTTCATATATTTTGCGTATTCTCTGTCGCCCAACCTTCATTTTGGTGTATAATTTGTGTATATTTAATTTGAATTTAAGGAATATCAGAGGTGGGAATTTCAAAATAAACAAAATTCCATCACTTATAACCGCCTCTTAAAACAACCCTCGACCACGAGATGTATGTGATCTGTAACTTTTATAAATATAGCATAAAGGAGGAAATATAATAGTTCCAATGTTGCATGTTTGTGGACAAGAAGTCGCGCAAAGAGTCAAATGACATGTTGTTGTCCACCCAACCGTATACAATTTTGTTACGGATTTCAAAATAGCACGTGCTATCCGAGAATGTCAAATTGATTGGGTGACCGAAAATATTCTTTGTGATATGTTGGGCTAGAGAGCCTGGGTTATTGGGAAAACACGCTAGTTTTTGTCTTCCGACATTTTAAAAAATGCCAGGGATAACCGAAAATCAGAGGTTGCGTGCTATTGGTATGCATGACACTGGGGTGCTTCCAGATGAGCTCGCCGTCGAGTTCGGAATCACTGTGGCCACTATTTACCGTCTCATTGGAAGGTATAGGACCACTGGATCTACTGCCGTGCGACTGCGTTCAGGTCGACAAAGAGTGACGACCCCTGCACAAGACCGACACATGAGGACGTCTCATTTGCGGGATAGCTTTTTTCCGGCGACTAGGACAGCAGCAATTACTCCTGGTATTACTAACAACAGAATCAGTGCACAAACTGTCCGCAACAGACTCCCTGAACACGGCATCCGAAGAAGGCGTCCATACCACGGACCAATCCTTACCCAACGTCATCGTTCCGTCAGAATAAAATGGGTACGTCAGCGTGTTCGCTGGATTCCGTAGCGTTGGGGCACAGTTCTTTTTAGTAATGAATCGCGATTTTGTCGTCGGGGCGCTGATGGTAGGGCAAGAGTGTATCGCCGACGAGAAGAATGGTTTTCTGATGCCTGCGTACGGGAATGCGACCGTTTCGGCGGGGGTAGTTTAATGGTGTGGGCAGGAATTTCCTTGCACAATCGAACGCAGTTGGTCTTCATGGATGGTAATCTGAATGGACAGCGATATAGGGACGAAATTCTTAATGTTGTTGTTGTCCCGTTGTTCAACGCTAACATCGGATTGCTGTTATTCCAGCAAGACAATTCCTGATGCCATGTGGCGCGTATCTATCGTGTCTTTCTTGAGGAGCAGAGAATGGGAACTTCTTCCCTGGACCCCACTTTCGCCAGATTTGTTGCCAATCGAGCATCTTTGTGATCAATTGGACCATCGGATACGACTTCACGATCTTCAGACGTTAGGTGATTTACGTAATGTTCTGAGGCAAAAGTGGAACGCAATAGCACAGGGTGACATCCAGAGACTCATCAGGTCCATGCGCCGTCGATGTCTTCCAAGAGCCAACGATGGACATCCAGGTTATTGACTGCATGACTGTTTGAGCTTTTCATTTCACCCCGTGTCTGAATTGCGACGTCCTGAGGTGACGCTGGCAACATTAAGAACAAACAATTGTGCAAATTCATACAACTAGACTCGAAATATGAATTTACAATAATTTGTTTGGGATTAAAGTCGATAATACTAAAACAAATTGCTCCTCAAACTTTATTATACTTTCTTTTGTGACTCAGTATATACATGTATATATCCTTCTAGTCACCTTTATAGAAAAGACGGTGTAATTCTGACAAGATGTCATATTGGTTAACAAGATTTACACATTCCCTTTTGTTACAGTGCACTGTGCGACCAGAATGTGTTCCTTGCCAATGTTCGTTGACAAAAGAGCTTGTTATCTTGGATTATACTGATTTTAATGATATGAGACGGCAACATTATATTGTGTTGTTTCTAAGAAACTTTTGTACATGAGAAATGACAAATTCATCGAATTCTTTCATTACTCACGAAAATCGATCTTTTTCATAAATTGTTTTTATTCTTTTAACTCAATCTCATCTTCTTTGCTTGTACTGACTTTAGTGATATACAGTTAAAACTAGAAGTCCTGTCACGAACTTTGCGCTTATCGAGGCCTAATTGTGCGTACAAACTGCGCGCAATTGCCAATATCGAATGGTATCCAAAGCACGGCAGGTTCTCCTGGTTACACATAGCAAACACATGCAACATTTCTGCCAATGGACCTCCAGGTTATCCGGAGGTCCATTGGCTGTAACATTGCTTGTGCATAGGCCATATGTACAGAATTTGATAGCCTCACTACGGCCATAACGCGTAGATTAACGTGCAGTTCGATGTGCTATTTGCGCGAATTTCATGACAGGACTTCTAGTTTTAACCGTACGACGGCAACATTATATTGTGTTGTCTCTAAGAGAACTTTTTTACATGACAAACTCTCACCGGATTCTTTCATTTCTCAATGAAATTGATCTTTTTCATAAACTGTTATAATTTTTTTTAACTCAGTCTCATCTTCAGATATGTTCTTGTCAACAAGTTGATTTATATAGTATTTGTGTGTATCATTACACATTACTGTTCTTGCTACTCCTTTCACCGCCCGTACCATGTAACATTTTCATGATTTTTCCCATGAAAACTTTTATCTCCACGATATAGTCATTGCTTCTGAGGTGGTATTAAGCACTAAAAAATAAATAATTAAATAATCGATGCTCACAGTCGTGTTTCACTTCTATTGTTGAAGTAGCAAATCTAAGTTTTAATGAAGTTGGTATTTTCTATTTTTTCCTAAATAGAACAGTTACTATATTCTTTCCACAGACAATGACATTCCAGATGGTTCTCTGTTCTGATGGAAGCGAGACGTATGTGTTACTTATTTACAGTGAAATTGGATTGAGGAGACTTTTGGATAGAAACTACATAATTGGTTATAGCATAGAAAATCCGCCTAAATATTTCAACCATCTTTTCTCAAATTCGAAACTGGCTTTTGAAATGGATACACATGGAGACCCCAAAAGAGGTATATAATTCCAATTATTTATTTATTTATTTATTTATTTATTTATTTATTTATTTATTTATGTTTAAGGTCACATATTAATGCACAATGGCTAATCATGACCGTGACAGTTTTACGGGTGGAAGAAGCCGGAGCACCCGGAGAGAACCACCGAGCAACGACGAGCAGCTGCCAGCTCCCCAACATCGTAACTCGGCACTACAGCACAGGCAGGGTTAGACTGGTCGAAGACATGCGTACCATCGACGTGCAGTACGCCTTAGTACACGGCATCATCGTGCCACCCACGCGGGTATAATTCCAATTAAAAGTCCCACAGTAAAACCTATTTCTTAGATATATTTTCTCAGTGACTATTTGGATTATCTAGGCATCTCAATGAAGTGCACCTCATCAGCTGCGCTGGCTTATTCTTGCGCTGGCACGATTATGAAATTGCATGATCGACTTTTCATAATTTAACCCTTTACCCAACGAATCGTCCGCATCCGCCCGCAAATTCAGCAGTTGAAAAAATATTATTTTTCAAAAAATTTTAACAAAACCATATCATGTGACCCCTCGATGGAACGAGCTCGTCGAGCTCGTTCCAATGAGGGGTCACATGATATGGTTTTGTTGAAATTGTTTGAGAAATTTAAAAACAATGATATTTAAAATAATAAATTTTTATATCATCTGCGTTATGTAAAGGGTTAAATTGGCTTTAATCGTACTCCGTGACCTCTAGAAACAACTATATAGCAAACAATAGTTTGGGTTATTAGTTCATCGGAATGGACATTCTTTAGACATGCAGGCATGCTGCATGCCTACTGCGCTCCGAGGTAAATTCAGAATACTGACCATCCCAGACCCAAACCTGAGCCTGGGTAATTTGAAATTTAAGAAGGCAATTCGACTTCTTAGCAAACTGAGAAAGATAATTGTTTATACTCCAAAACTTTCTAGCATGACAGACCTGGTGTCATGTGTTATATCTTTTTATAATATGACTCGCCCGTTTTGTTCACTTTAAAACATGTGATGCTTTCATATTAATCAGTGATAAATAAAGCTTTCCGTCGATGTCCTTGGCCATTTTCGAAACTAGACAATTTGATTGGCTGAACAAAATACAACTGGGCCATATTTTCATAATTTGCATAATTGGGGTTGAAAGATTTCATTGGTCAATTTCAAATATGGACAGTTTGATTGGCTAAACAAAATACAACTAGGTCACATTTGCATAATTTGAGTAGGGAGAATTTACGTTATCTGTCCTATTTAGGTTGGGTTATATTGCATTAACCTTGACCAAATCCGGCCAATGCTATATACGAAAAATGTTCATTTTTTGCTTCCAAAACATAGGTTATGACCCCTCATTGGAACGAGCGCATCGCGCTCGTTCCAATGAGTGGTCATACCCTATGTTTTGGAAGCAAACAAATGAACATTTTTAGTTATATGATGATGTTTTTTTCCAAGTGTTTTCTCCAACACACTTTAGGTAAAGGGTTAAAAAGTCATACTAAGTCGTTAATCTGTGCATATGTGTGTCATACGATAAATAGAATATGAAATAAGTGTTTTTCTCATATGATATTTATGAAACTCGTCCGAATTTTCCGTTTGAGGCTTGCCAGAGGCTCGCTCATCCGGAAAATTCTTGGACTCGTTTGATAAATATCATATGAGAAAAACACTCATTTCATATCCTCTATATACTTCCTTCCCATATCAATTACAATGTATTTTGATATTCTACAGTCTCTGACACTTCTTATGAGCACAATGGGAGGAGAGTAATAACTAATAATTTATAAGTAAATGAGTCTTGAAAACCCATAATCGTCGACTTTGAACTTTTAGTTGATTATCGGTATTTCTGACGATAAGTTGACTTCTCGATTAATCATGACAGACTTGCCTCATTCTCGACCGGACACCACATATGGCAAACAATCAATGATTCACCGAAAAAGGTTTTAAGCATCTGATATTCTACAATGTTTCCAGTTTTAGAAGGTTAACAGAATCACTAGCTGTCAGATTCAAATTCAGATTCTTTTATTAACTCTTTCACAGTATACATAAAACGGCTACAAATATAGGAATTTCAAAAATATAATTGGCCACATACCGTGGGAGGTGGCATAGCCAGATTTGAGGTCTACATGGCACTCCGGAATAGAATAATAATTGCAAAAGGACTGTGACCACTCAGTTTTAGAAAAAATTATGTTATGCAAAATAAGAGAGTGGAACTTGAGTTATTTCAATGTAGGGGCCAGAAATACTGCCCATCTTAGAGTCAGAGCAATGTCTGTAATTTGGGATAGAAAGAAGCAACCAGCTTCTCGTGTCTATGCACGCCACTACTCTACATAACACATGAGGGCCAAGTTGGAGCGTGCACTCCGAGTCGTTCAGATATCAACAAACGAATAGGTCAGTATGTTTGGGACGTGAAGTGAACGTCGGCTAGCAGCTAATATTCGATTAGTGTGCACTTAATGCCGTTTAGGACGTGAAGCGTGCGTCGGCTAGCAGTTAATATTCGGTCAGTGTACACTTAGAGCGGTTTAGGACGTGACGTGTACGTCAACTAGCAGCCAGTATTCGGCCAGTGTGCACTTAGAGTCATCTGCGACACGAAGTGTACATCGGCTAGCAGCTAGTATTCGACCAGTGTGCACTTAGATCCATTTGGGACGTGAAATGAACGTCGGCTAGCAGCTAGTGTTTGGTAAGTGTACACTTAGAGCCGTTTGGGATGTGAAATGCACATCGGCTGACACGTTTGATATACTTGTTAAGATTATTGTCACTGAACACTCTCTTGACAATATTAACAAGTTCGTGTGTTTTCTTTAGGGAAATTTGATTTAAATTTGGAACAAAATAAAATGTACAAAATGTATATGTAAACAGCACAACATATCTTTAATGGTATCAGGGAACTAAATATTTGAATTAGGGTTACCCGCCTTGAAATGTTGCACTCGAAATGATGCAATCTCTATATATAAACAGCCTTGGGAAAATATGTTGTTTCAATAAACGTTTGAAACATTCTATTGACATATTGCATTATTGTTGAATATTCCTGATAAAAAAGTGTAATTTGATGATTTTTGGACCTAAAAAATACAATTTACTTTTTGTGTTTTTTGTAGGGAATTCCCTGAAAATGACCGGTACTCCCCTTTGTGTCAGTTTTTCTCTCTTATTTGTTGCATAACCCCCTGTTCTCGGGTAAGAAAAAGTTGTCTGAAGGGCTATACTTGACAAAGAAATTTGAATGCCAAAATTAAAGTGATGCGATCATATTTTTTTCGCCAGAAAGTTATAATGGTCGCTTATTGGAAAAGATTTAGTTCCGTGATATCTATGGGATATGAACTGGTATTTGACTTCCAAATGTATTTTGTACGAATTCATAAACTGGTAAGACATGCCTCAGTATATGAACAGTAGATTTGTTAGACTGTTGCATGCCTCAGTATATGAACAGTAGATTTGTTAGACCTCTCCATTACTCTCCGTGTTCACACTGGCCCAAAACTATCTGATTCCACATGTATCCATTCTAGATATTTTGGTGCCAATCACAATGTTTTGGGCCAAAATGCTAATGGGATGGGGGTAGGTATTTCACTGTCTGATTCAAATAAACTGAACTGGCAATTATACTATTAAAAAAAGTAGGGGGTATCCAAACTGATGTTGATATTTTCGGAAAATAGTATTGGATACCATTGATTGGACACATCGATATGTTACCAAGTTTAGTGTGGATCATGAATGTCACCGGCCCACGAAAACTTCATCCAGGTTTTTTTGCACTAGCGCCACATTCATATCTGTGGGGTACGTTTTGAAATTTCCCTTTGTACTGGACGGGCTTTCTCAAAGGTCTCATCGTTCGTTTCTTGGTATAAACTCGTTCATCAATAGTTTTGGTCGAAACGTAATTTTTGAGGTATGCGAAGACTAGCTGACACATGACCAACGTTTACCTGCCGTTGGCATGTTGGAAGCTGGCAACGGACTACATACATTGGCTCAAATTCTCAACGTTACTCAATGGGTGATTAGCATGTTGTGGTCACGCTACCGTCAGAAAGGCTATGTGGATAACAGACGTCGGCGATGTCGTCCAAGGGCATCAACTGCTAACCAGGATCGTTTTCATCAGAACCACAGCATTACGTAACTGCCATCAAAGTGCCTCATAAATTGGACAGCAGCTGCATCACCGAGCGACAGAAGTTCGAGTCAGTGGTCAGAATATCCGAAATCGCCTACACAGCTGGAATCTGTACGCTCGACAACCTTGAATAATTCCAATTCGTTTTGGTGGTGGATCGGTTTTGGTGCAGGGAGACATAACCATGGCAAGCAGAATAGCATTAATACATTTCATCCAAGGGCGTGTCACAGGGCTGTACTACCGTGACAACATGTTAGCAGCTCACGTTGTGCCATTTGCGCGATGTCACGGTCGTCGATTCATTTTCCAAGATGACAATACAAGAGCACACAGGGCCTGTGTCGCTGCAGAGTTCCTCCAGGAGCAGAACATCACTACCACTGCCTTGGCCAGCACTAAGTCCAGTCGTTTCGCCAATCTGGGATATGCCTGGCAGGCGCGTACGACAACGCCAACAGCCCCCTACAGATGTCCAGGGACTCACTGCTGCACTGCAGGAAGAATGAAATAACACCAGTAAGGCTGATATTTGACGTTTCATGAGGAGTATGCCACATCGGATTCGCACTTGTCTCTCGAAACGAGGAGGATTTACAAGGTATTGAGTTCTTGGATTGAATGTGGTACATTCTCTGACTGACCGTCCATGTCCTCTACAGCTCGGTGCGTGGAATCTGTGCTTGTCAGACACCCAACTATTAATGAAATCATCCACCAGATGTCACAGTGCAAGGCCTCAACTGTCTTTTTGATAAAAATATAAATATATTTCTTCATATATCTCATTTTTATCAAATATCCCCAACTTTTTGAAAATAGTATATTTCAAGAGGGAACGGAGAGTTGGTCATGATGGAAAAAATCCGTCGAACTCAAGGTTCTGATGGTAAGCGAAATTGTAAGCAAAAAAAGTCGGTTACGAAAGTTTTATCCAATTACCACTAATTCAATTAATGGTCAGATTGATTGATTACGTACAGTTAAAACTAGAAGTCCTGTCATGAAATGTGCGCTTATCTAGGCTAAGTTGCGCATAGGAATTGCGCGCAATTGCCACATCGAATGTCATCCAAAGCACGACAGATTCCCCTGGTTTAGCAAACACAGGCAATGTTTCTGCCAATAGACCTCCGGGTTACCCGGAGGTCCATTGGCTGAAACACTGCTTGTGCACAGGCCATATGCACATAATTTGATAGCCTTACCATGGTCCTAACGCATAGATTAACGCGCAGATCGACGTGCTATTTGCGCGCATTTCATGACAGGACTTCTAGTTTTAACTTACACCTGCAGTTGTTCCTAGTCAGTGACAGATTCATCGACTACTTACTATTAGTACTGTGGGCTTAGCGGGTCGCGAGTCTTTACTGATGGCAGTATTCACTCGCGACGGCATGAAGTATTCATCTAATTAAATGTTTGAAAAAAAATGATGCCTCATTACCAATCACCGACAATTAACGTTGAAAGTTTGTCCAAACGCTATTTCAGTTTATTGGCATCCTTCAGAAGTCATATTGTTCTTTTGTTTCGTCAACGATCGCGTTATTCACTGTCGCAATGGCTTTCCTTCACAAGTGAAAGAAATCTTTTTGGTGCCAAAATTTTGGCCAAAGAGAATTTTGTGTTGCCGAATCAAATATTTTTAGTGCAGTTGGCTAATAGGCTCCCGCGTGAACACTGATCACTATTAATGGTGCTACAGGATTCTACCTGCACTGGGGCCACAACTAGTGTTTACTACTATTGTCTACAACGACTTCACTACTCATTGCTTCAGTCAAACGGTGGTGAGTGTCTCTATGATGCCACATTCACAATATGCTGCCATAGCGCAATTAGCATGAATATGTATGTAGTATTGTGCCCAGTGGGAGTGACGCGGAGCACTTTTTGATTAAATGAAAAATCTTGACAGTGACAATGTAAATGATTTTTTTTTTAATTTAACGGTTTGTTGCGTAAAGTTTAAATTTACACATTTTTGTCGCTTAAAGACTCGCTTTCAAGTTTCAAGTTCATTTATTAAATAAGAAAGGTTTATGTCAGCCAAATGATCTGAAACATAACAATTTTGTACTTCCACTTCAACACGTTGTCCATTTAGCTAATTGTCATTGCCTCGTTACCTACATGTAAGTGTACGTAAAATTCTGATGGTTACAGCACGAGCGCTGTGGAATGGTCACTTTCCACGCGTGGACAATATTTCCGATAATATTATTCCAAACATTAATTATAGAAATAATCATCAAAAATTTAATGTATGAAGCACCGAGTACAGTTAAAACTAGAAGTCCTGTCATGAATTGTGCGCTTATCTAGGCTTAATTGTGCGTAGGAATTGCGCGCAATTGCTATATCGAATGGCATCCAAAGCACGGCAGGTTCTCCTGCTTACTCATAGCAAACACAGGCAATGTTTCTGCCAATGGACCTCCGGGTTACCCGGGGGTCCATTGGCTGAAACTTTGCTTGTGCACAGGGAAAATGTACAGAATTTGATAGCCTTACTATGGTCGTAACGCGTAAATTAACGCGCTAACCGACGTGCTATTTGTGCGCATTTCATGACAGGACGTCTGGTTTTAACTGTACAAACTGGTGATTTATTAATTACAATTTTCCTGGTGATAATGTTTATCACCTCGTAAACATGGACATCACTGCCACTGCGTAGATTACGACCAGTCAACAGCGACGGTACTGTACGCATTTCGCAATTGATGTAGTCTGGGGCCAAGCATAAGTTCTACTTTGAGCTGTCCATAAGCTTATAATACGTTTCCTTTAGCCGTTATTCATTTTTCTCATCGTATTATTCTGTAGGACGCTTGGGCTTCTGGCCGATGAAACTCTCTGAAGATGATGGATCTGGACTCACCTCTGGTCAAAAATGCATGGATTGGTTCATCAACGAAGAACAGTCTCTAGCTAAATATGAACGGTGGTCAAATAGTCTTGACTGTCCCTGTTTTCGTCTCTGGGCACAGTTCGATGACAGACTCACCGTCTATAGTGATGATTGTTATGTTTTTGCTAAAACGGTGCCTTATAGTAAGGTATGAATCATCATCATCATCATCATCATCATCATCATCATCATCATCATCATCATCATCACCATCATCATCACCATCATCACCATCATCATCATCATCATCATCATCATCATAACCACCACCATCATCATCATCATCATCATCATCATCATCATCATAATCATTCATCATCATCATCATCATCATCATTCACCATCATCATCATCTGCAGTACCATATTAGATTGCACGAAATCATTCAGTTCAGAACCACGCAGTTTACCTTTAGAGTAATTTTAGAAAAAAAGTGCAAGTGCCTACCTGCCAGTATAAGGGTGTTTTATGGTGCATTTTCTTACAAGGAGTCCCATTATTCCAAGGTCTAATCGGTTCAAGCCACAGTATTTCCTTCTCAATCTTAATCTCTTCATGCTCTGATGCTAATTTTAATTCATTTGAGGTATGTTTGGAATATGAAATCACGCTTTAATAACTAAAAGCAGTGTAATAAACAAAACTATAAAATACATGTGGAAAATACAATTAAAACTAGAAGTCCTGTCATGAAATGCGCACAAATAGCACATCTATCTGTGTGTTAATCTGCGCATTATGGCCACAGTAAATCTATCAAATTCTGTACATATGGCCTGTGCACAAGCAGTGTTTCAGCGAATGGACCTCCGGGTAACCTGGAGGTCCATTGGCAGAAACATTGCATGTGTTTGCTATAAGTAACCAGGAGAACCTGCCATGCTTTGGATGCCATTCGATATGGCAATTGCGCGCAATTCCTACGCGCAATTAAGCCTAGATAGTTTTAACTGTATTCGAAAACCTGCGAGAGAAACCCACTTGGTATTAAGTTTATTAGGAGGCGCGGTGGCTTCGCGGTAACCGGTTCTCGCCAGATCACCGAAGTTAAGCAAAATCGAGCGCGGTTAGTAGTTGGATGGGTGACCATTTCAGCGACTGATTCGTGCTCCCGCGTTGTGTCCTTGGGCAAGGCACTTAACCCTGATTACCTACATGGGGGCACGATGACGCTGTGTACTAAGGCGTACTGCACGTCGATGGTGCGCATGTCTTCAACCAGTCTAACCCAACCTGTGCCGCGGTGCAGAGTTCAGAGTTACGATGTTGGAGAGCTGACAGCTGCTCGTCGTTGCTCGGTGGTTCTCTACGGGTATTCCGGCTTCCTCCACCCGTAAAACTGTCACCGACATGATATGACCATGGCTGTTAATGTGTCGTTAAACCCTAATAAAAAAAAATAAGTTTATTACATTCTAGGTTGCATTGGTGAGCGAACACAACCGACTTCGCAATAACTTTCATTTTAGGTTGCCAAATTTGTTGATCGGCGAACACAACCGACTATGCGATGCATGCATACAATTTGCGTCGTATTGCATTTTATGTTGCAGCAATCCACCACAGTCTTCTAAAGTCGTGGCAGTGGAGACACTTTTCAATATGTGACCAATGGGCATTCCAGCAATCAAATGATAAAGAGCTTAGTGGTGGTACTTTATTCCTATTGCTGACCATTATTTCAATGTAAATACACCCCATCTCAAACAAATATAAATAAATTTACCTTTATTAAACAAACAAAGTATAACATGAAATGACAAATTTGCTGAAAAATGTCTCGATCATCAATTGTACAGTTGCATTCGTTCGTAAACATTTTGTCGCTCAATGAAACTCCTGGAAATGGCGCAGTGCTTATTTACAGTGGTAAACAACTTCTTTTCTGGTAATATAGGACACAGAAACCCTCTAATTAATTAATTAATTTGCCCCTTGATGGGATAGAATGTTCTTCCTAAAATAAGTATTTAAAAAGGAAGCACCATTTCACCTCGCAAAGTAGATCTTTTGTTTCTCGGGTCATTTTTGTAAAATTGCATATGGGTGGGCGGTTTTATATTTTTATTTTTTATTTTTGTAATTATTTTGTTGCCATCAAAAGTTCTTGTTCTTGGTTTGTTTCATGTTTTTGACCTCATAATCTACAGAATAGCATGGGTGTTGGTGTATTTCGTCCCTTGAGTGCAAGAATTCTGTGCAAAGCTAAAGCATTGTAAAGCCTTGTTGCACCAAGGGACAAATTTATCAATATTATTAACGTGGGTAAAATACCAGACATAAACTATTTAATTCTTATTTTTTAAAGATTTCATTGATTATAAAAAGAGAGCATGCGGTAGCCAAAATGAGCACCCAGGAGGGCATGTGAAACCAATTTTAAACTTTTTAGGCCAAAACAATGTTCAAAAAGCTATTTCAGACATTCGAGGCACTTCTAGGTTTCCATTCAACTGTTTTCAATAAATTAAGGCTAAGAAATTATGAAAAGGAAATAAATTCGGTGAGTTTTTTATCTGCTCACAGGGAAGAAATTTTGTGAAACGTTCCATCAGTCTGTCCAAATGGGCTGATTATTTATTTATTGGTGTTTAAGGTCATATACTTATACACATATGGGCTGACATTCAGTACCTTAAGTTGCAGGAAGTGTGGTCAAACACACAATATTTCCATTGTCTGTGTTTTGGTTATTGTTTCCTAAATTCATCTTGCGATGTAATTATTCGGTTCTTAACTGGTAGAGTGCTAAATTATTTTTGGTCATCCGGATTTATCCACGTCTCTTTGCCTTGTTACAATTTATGGGGGAGTGCCTAGTAAATTGTGACAAGGCAAATCCTCACAGACTAAATAATTCCAATTTTAAAAATAATATGAAGCACATCCACAGATTATGAAGCCATTAACTTGTGGCACCTGCAGTCAGAGTAAAGCCCAAATATGGGCTTCTAGCATTCTACCAGTTAATTGACTAGATATTGGGTTCGAAACCAATACAACAGTCACTTAAGGGTCTATCTACAGGGCAAATGCCCATTTTCCACACATTTATCCATCCTGAACATTTGTTTATGTGTTAACAAAAACAGCAAGTATCGGATTTAAACACAACGAGGTTGAATGGTTGCTCTAACCCAAGCCCTCTGAGTCCAAACCACTCCACACTTTAGTTTTTGCTTTGGGTTAGGAATTGTCTATGCAAATTTCTAGGTTAAATTTCTAAAACACACTCAAATTCATGTTCTTGCAAGGTTCCACAAAAAGGAACATCTGTCAAACGAACGTGATATGCTCCACAAAGTTGGATTTCATTGTGGAATCCCATGATAATTTCCGTTTCACATTTCAAACTCGCAGAAAAACGTGTCGCTATGGGACCGAGAACATGCCGTTATGAGATCATGATGAGTATTTTCACACCACCTTCGATCTCAATATTCTGAAGGGTATTTGTTATGCAGATCGTGCAGTTCAGAATTGTGGTCTACATTCACTTCCAAACCTCATGGCCCAACCGTACAGAGTGTTCGCGTCTACATATGTTATGTATTTGCACAACGCCATCTGTGACCTCGAGTCAACGTATCTCAAATAATAATGCTCACTTTCACGAATCAGTGAGACACGGTGGATATGCTGCCTCTTGATACCCTGTTCCAACACAAGAAGCATGTCGATGCCGATTTGTAATCCCAATACCGACATATATCAAGTACAGAGTTATAGAACTACACACACACATCATTTACTAGTCATTTGAAATTGTTAACCTCCATTTTGGAATTAAAATCTTTACCCCCAAATCCAAAGCACGGCAGGTATTCATAGCAAACATAGCCAATGTTTCTGCCAATGGACCTCCGGATTACCCGGAGGTCCATTGGCTGAAACATTGCTTGCACACAGGCCATATGTACAGAATTTTATAGCCTTACTATGGTCATAACGAGCATATCGACGTGCTGTTTGTGCGCATTTCATGACAGGACTTCTAGTTTTAACTGTAGGGTGAAAAACTATGACATGCCAAACTTTTTAGAAATTCTGGTATGTTGCAGACATATAAACAATTAGAAGATAGCGGTATTTTTCTTCTATTTATCGCCATTTTGATGTTTTTACGTTACTTTAAAGTTTAGGTTTTGATCATAACTCATTAAAAAAAACTCTTCCTTTGTAATTCCAGTACCGACGTATGTCAGTTATAGAGTTATGGAACTACGCACACACTAGAGGTTTGAAATTGTTAACCTCCATTTTGGAATTAAAAGTTTGATATCCCCGAATGCAACCATGCACATTTTGCGTATTTGTGTTTATCTTCTCTTTGCTCTCATTTAAAATTTGCCTTTCGAAATTTTCAAATATACAGTCACAATAGAAATGTGGCGTCGGTCGTGCTTCGTTGGATGACATCTGGAAATTCGATTTGCGATTTCAAAATAACCAAGTGAGTCTAATTGCGTCTATCGACATTCAAGAACAGCATCTCACAAATGCAATTAGACTGCTGCAGAATGGAATATCAAATTGTTGGATGTTGTGTACAGTTAAAACTAGAAGTCCTGTCACGAACTGTGCGCTTATCTAGGCTTAATTGCGCGTAGCAATTGCACGCAGTTGCCATATTCAATGGCGTCCAAAGCACGGAAGGTTCTCCTGGTTACTCATAGCAAACACAGGCAATGTTTCAGCCAATGGACCTCCGGGTTACCCGGAGGTCCTTTGGCTGAAACAATGCTTGTGCACAGGCCATATGTACAGAATTTGCTAGCTTTACTATGGTCATAACGCGTAGCTTAACGCGCAGATCGACGTGCAATTGTTGCGTATTTCATGACAGGACTTCTAGTTTTAACTGTACTTGGTGTGCTTTCGTAGGTAGACTGGTAAAGCAAATATAAAAAAGAACAAGGGTACACAAATCTGCCATAAACTCATTCAGATCAGACAGTAGACAGGGTTAAATTGTTTTATTTACAAGTGAAACAAAATACTGCATTTTGATTGGCTGAGAGGTACGGTGTAACCTGCAATCCACGGTAGCTTTTTTCACACCGTGGTTAGCCACGGTGTAAAAAAAGCTACCGTGGATTGCAAGTTAAAAAAACAAGAATACACAATAGCAGGCTCTTTGGCTAAAAAGTACCCATTTTTAATTATTAATTCATACCTTCTGCTCCGTTATGTTAGAACAAAAAAAAAATTACAGGAAATTTGATATTTATGAGCAATAAAATATTACAGATATGGATAACTTTGGAACCGGCACATTGAGCCAGTTCCAATGACATCCATATTTGTCTGCTTTTATTTAGAAACATGCAAAGTACAAATTTTCTATCAGTTTTTTCCCACAATGTAGGTTAAAGTATTAAGTACACCAAAATTCTTGAAAATAAATCCGTTACCCTTGTGTTTTCCAGGGTGTATGGGAGTTTACACCGGTTTGGGAACTCATACACCCTTCGGCTTCGCCTCAGGGTGTATGATTTCCCAAACCGGTGTAAATTCCCAACTTTTGTCAACAGACTTGTTCCAAACACCACAATCGAAATTAGCGACATTCTTAATGTCCAAAAATTACACTTTTTGCCATCTTTCAATCTATTACAATACAGATATAGACCTGGAACTGAATTAAGCACCCCTTGTTTTTATTCACCAGTGGTGTTAATAGAAACTCATTACTTTCATACTATCTTTAAAATGGCCAAAGGTGACTGTGTGCGGATAGAAACACAACACAATTATGAAAATATATAGTATTTTAAAGGTGCTAATTACACATATCTGTCATTAATGTTTTTGATGGAAACATGTTCTCTCGACAAGTATGGTTCTGGAACGGTCCGTGATGAAACAATGCTGGCAATTACTGACAAAAAAATGTAACTTATGATCTCCTGAACACGATAGCAGTGTCTGAAGTCAGTAGCGAGTGTATGCACCACGTGCCCAGATGACAACCTGTACCCTCCTCCTAATGCTACCAGTGAGCCCTCTGGTATCGTCCAGAGACAACTGCTGCCACTCTCCATGCAATGCATCTTCCAACTCTGCCAAATTCAGTACAAGCAGATCCCTTGCTTGCACAACACGACGTCCAAACAATGTCTCAGATGTGTTCTAAGAGATTCAAATCAAGGCTCATTGCAGGCCAACGCAGTGTTATAATAGCGGTGTTCTGAAGGAATGCAGTGCATTAAAACCATGGGAACAATGTGGCCTTGCATTGTCGTCCATGAATACAGGGCGAGTAGCTAAGGGGTGGTTCTCAAAATGAGGCACAATAACCTGATTGCGAATGACCAGGATGTACTGATGACCACTGAGATTCCCGCATACGGCCACCATATCAAGTTTACAATCATGAGAGAGGCACCCCCAGATCATCACTGATCCTCCACCATAAGGAACAGTAGGTCTGATTTTCCTGGGCAGGTAAACAGTATTTATATGCCTCCACACTCTCGTTTGGCAGTAGTAAGGGATGCAGTTTTCGATGGTGCGGTTCCTCAGAGGTATAGAGCATTATTAAATTTAAAAAAAAAAATTAATTTTAATTGCTATGACATCATATCCCTCCCCTCTCTTAAATTTAATTTTAATTGTTATCATGTCATATACCGTCCTCTCTTAGTGTCGACAGTGCTATGATGCAATACCCCCACCCGCTTCCCTCTTTTAAGTTTAATTTTAATTGCTATGACGTCAAACCCCTACCCCATCTTAATGACGAACAGTGATATGAGGCAGTAACCCTTTCCCCCTCTCTTAAATTTCAATTGCTGTGACGTTGTCCCCCTCAACAATTGGCTATGTTCATTTAATATAATATATTAATAAATTTCGTTAAAGAATCTATCAAAAAGATAATGAATTTTAATTTAAATTTAAATGGTGTATTCGTTTGAAAGAAATCCATGTATATGAAATGCTTCAATAAAACAGCATTGAAAAGTGCCATCACACGTAAATGGGGACCTGTTGTATTTGTGAATAATGGGCACTTACCCCTTTGCTTGGATACATTTATCAGTGAAATTTAAATTGCGGCGGCATGTTTTGTTTTTTTTTCTTGTTCATTGTGGTCTGTCGCTTATCAAAACAGCCCTTAGATGTTTAACAGTTAATTGTGGTCCAATGCGTTTAAAATTAACAAAAACAAGTTAATGTCCCGCCATCATTTTTTTCAAAGTGACAATAATTGGTTTTAACTCAAGTAAAAAATGGAAAGTTACTAATATTAAGGTGATAGAATTCAATTGTTTATGGATAAAAATTACAGTAAATGATAAAGTGGTGTTAACAAGCTAATAGAAAGCCATGCCCCTTTGTAATGGTCGCTGTTACAGGACAGCCAATCAGAATACAGGAAATCGTCACGTGCACTCGTCATATGTCATTCAGTGTTTCCTTTGGACTGAAAGTCTCCTTGCCATGTCAGCATTTACTGACAAAAGAAGTGACAAATTTTCTTGTTTTATACCTAGTTCAGCGATCCGAACGTAGTGGCTACCCCTCTACGTTCAGATTCTTCCCATTCAATCCTATAGAAAAAGTTCCCATCAAGTTTTTATGGGAACTCAAAACTCGAAATTAGGGATATATATCAAACTTTCGCCCATATTACCGGATGCAATCGATAGTACACGTATTTCCTTACATTTGGGCAGAGTTTATTGATCCAAACTATGTTTTATTCTTTAATTGTCGCCATTTGAGTACTCGTGAGGCGTCAACGGAGATTTCGAAATCGGCCATGTTTTTGTATAAATATAAAACAGTAAAAACAATAACCCGGTAATGGCGCCGAAACGAATAGACCTTTTTATCGATGCGGAATCGGAATCTCGATCTCATTCGCGCAGAGAAGGTCGTCAAACTCGGTCGCATTCGCACAGAGCAGTTTATCAACCCCCCCCCCCTCTGCGAAATTGCGATCGAATTTCCGATTCCGCATCGATAAAAAGGTCTATTCGTTTCGGCGCCATTACCGGGTTATTGTTTTTACTGTTTTATATTTATACAAAAACATGGCCGATTTCGAAATCTCCGTTGACGCCTCACGAGTTGAATAGTCTCAATTACTTCAGCATCTCTTGACTGAATAGCACAGGTACCGGTAGATGGCTATCGTCTCTAGAAGGCATAACAGTGCTTTACCATTGTAGTTCAGCAAATTTATGCTTTCAAGAGAAATTAAGCCACAGTCTAAAGGGGAACCTTTACCTTGCACTACTGCCTATTGTACATACTACATGTGCTGTGTAGAATACTGGAACAAACTGGATGTAGACAGAAGGTATAAGCTATTGTCACTTTGACAGCATGTTACCTGGGGTTGTACATTTGCTCCCAACAAAATCTCCCCATCATGTCTAGCAGGGGTAGAGGAAGAATTTATGAAATACCAAGTTGCGCAGACATCTTCTGCTTGCCCGAAGAAAATATACACACGTTTCGGAGTACTCAGATTGGCAAGATCTCTTGCTTGCCCAACAAAAATATTCACAGTTCGCTTTCGAACTCTCATTTTTTACAGCACTCGATCTGTTTGAGTGGAGGGATAATATTGAACTCGAAGCCGAGTTCTATCTTATCCCTCTGCCCAAATCGATAGGGTGCTGTAAAAATGACAGTTCGAATGCGTATGCTGTTCTGTATTAATTGCATGCCGACAGTTTACAAACAATTATTAATGAACTTTGGCGGATGAATAATATTGAACTCGAAGCCTTCGGTTTCCTGTTCAATATTCTCCGTCAGCCGAAATCGATCGAGAGTGGTAAAAAATGACAGTTCAAAGGCATATGCTGTTCTTTATTTATTGCATGCCTACAGTTTACTAAAAAATATGGAAAACACAAATTATTGCCAAAAATAACCCAAATGTGAAAAATACAAATAGTTAAATAGTCCACGCACGTGATCCGTATTGTTCAAGGACAATACAAAAAAGGTTATTGTTCGCTTCGGTTTTTGCAGAAAAAGCGTGTATTTTATGAAAATAAAAGCTTAGCGTGCAATAAATGTGTATATACTACATTCATTTATCCATTCATTTGTTCATTTCGATTACAAATCAGTAACAAAAGTTCAAGAGGAGATAATTCCGTTTTGAAGAGTTGAAACCTGATTGAAATTTCGGAAGAATGCGCTTACGTACTTGATAACGATCATACATGAAAAGCTGAATCCAAATTAGTTCGTGAACCGAGGAGGGATTGCGGACTTAAGAACTGAAAGGGACATAATCTCATTACAAATTATCATAACTTTAAATAGGAAATATGCCCATATGCATATGATTGTGTTTGGCAAGTTTCATCAAAATCGATGCTTGGAGTCGGACCAAATAGCATGGCAGGCAAGAATAAAATGACTTAACCCTTTACCTAACGTAACGGAAAAAAATCGGCCAGCACTATTCTCAAAAATCGCCAATTAATTTTCAGTATGTTTTCCTTTTTTGTCTCAAAACATAGGTTTTGACCACTCTTTGGAACGAGCTCATCGAGCTCGTTCCAATGAAGGGACATAACCAATGTTTTTTGAAAAAAAAAATGAAATAAATTAGTTACTCAAGAATTTGTTTGCAAGTGTCGTCTGCTTTTCATGTTAGGTAAAGGGTTAAAGGACTTCCACAAATAAAAGGAAAGGGTGTGCAAGTGAGAACTCAAAACGTGCAGGGTCAAATCACAGTTTTTACTGATATCAATAGTTTTTCTGTTCCAGATATGTTGTTATGAAGGATTTTACTTGCAAACAAAAATTCCTGAAGCTGGAAGCCTTGCAACATATTCACCAACATTCTCTTCAAGAATGCATGAAACGAAAGATAAAGATCCAAAGAAGAAATGCTGTGATGAATCACACTTTTGTACCCTTTATTATAAGGCTCGTCCCCAGGGAAAGTGTTATGAAGTGCCACCATTTGATACAGGTAAATGCAGAGGGATCAATGGAGGCCTTTTAACTCTTTGAGACCTGTGGATGTTTTGTTCATTTTTTGCTTTACTATGATAGTCTACGCCCTATCGCTTTGAAGGGTTTTTTGGGCGGGGGCGGGGTGGGGGGGTCTTAATGAAGTCAAGCTGAGCTATTGCCGTCACGTCCGTCCAGGTATGTACATACGTCCACACTTTCCTTTGGCACAGGTCGCATTTATGATAGGATCGCTTTGAAACTGAGTGTGCTTCTTTGGGGTGACCTATAGATAGATGGGAGCTGTCGATTTTATTCCATTTCCGTAAAAAATAGTTGCCGTTGGCAATGACCCCTGATAAACTTAGTGCAGTCATGCATCAATATTTCCCTTTAACACACCCTGTAGGGCACATTTATGAACGGATCGCTTTGAAACATGGTTGGTATGCTTGTTTGCGGTTTACATGGGAGCTATTAATTTTCTTCCATTTCCGTCAAAAATAGTTGCTGTTGGCAATAATCTTTGATGAACTTAGTGCAGCCATGCATCAGTATTTGCCTTTGGCACACCCTATAGAACACAGTTATGATCGGACCGCTTTGAAACTAGGTATGCTTGTTGAGCGAACTCAAAATGAGAGCTATGGATTTTCTTACATTTCCGTCAAGAAATGGTGACTTTGGCAACGGGCTTTGAACTTCCTTCAGTCAGGCATCAGTACATTCCTTTGGCGCGCCCCGTGGGACACATTTATGATCGGATCCCTTTGAACCTTGGTATGTATGTTTGAGGTGACTTCTAGATGGGAGCTGTCGATTTTCTTCCATTTCCACTAAAACTCGTTCCCGTTGGCAATGATGACCTTTGATGAACTTAATGCAGTTATGCATCAATATTTCCCTTTGGCATACCCTGCAAGGCATATTTGAGATGATTGGCTCGATTTTAAACTTGGTATGCTTGTTTGGGGTGATCTCTAGATGGGAGCTATCGATGTTTTTCCATCCCCGTTAGAAAACGTTGAATTTAGTGCAGTTATGCATCAATATTTCACTTTAGCACTCCCTACAGGGCACATTTATGATTGCATTGCTCTGAAACTTGGTATGTTTGTTTGGGGTTTACCTCTAAATGTGAGCTATCGATTTTCTTCCATTTTCGTCAAAAATAGTTGCCGTTGGAAACAATCTCTGATGAACTTAGTGCAGTTCATGCATCAATATTTCCCTTTGGCGCACCCTGAAGGGTATATTTATGATCGGATCGATTTGAAACCTGGTATACCTTATTTGGGGTGATCTCTGGATGGGAGCTTTCAATTTTCAACCATTTCTATGAAAAACGTTTCCGTTGGCAATGACCTTTGATGAACGTAGTGCAGTTATGCATCAATGTTTGTCTTTGGCACACCCTGCAGGGCACATTTATGGTTGGATCGCTCTGAAACTTGGTAAGGTTGTTTGGGGTGACGTCTACATGGGAAGTATCTATTTTTGTCCATTTTCATCAAAAAAAACCCAAAAAACATTGACGTTGGCAACAACCTTTCAACTTAGTTTAGTTAGGCATCAATATTTCCCTTTGGCACACCCTACAGGGACACATTTATGATTGGATCACTTTGAAACCTGGTATGCTTGTTTGGGTTGACCATTAGATGGGAGCTATCGATTTTCTTTCATTTCTGTAAAACACGTTGCCGTTGGCAACGACGTTTGATAAACTTAATGCAGTTATGGATCAATATTACTATTTGATGGGAGCTATCGATTTTCTTCCATTTCTGCTAGAATACATTGCCGTTGGCAATGACCTTTTTGCAATTATGCATCATTATTTCAGGCTTTGAACTTGATGCATTTGTGCATCAACATATTCATTTGACATGCTCTATAGGCACATGTATGAATAGGTTGCTTTGAAACATGGTATGCATGTTCAGAGCTGACATCTAGATGGGAGCTATTGATTTTCTTTCATTTCCATCAAAAAACGTCATTATCACTAATCTTTGAATTTCATGCATCTGTGCAGCAACTTATCCCTTTTGCACTCCTTACAGGGCATATGTATGAATTTCCATCACTCCCTGCCAAAAAAAGAAAACAAAAAACATTGCCACTAGTAATGATCTTCAGACTTCGTACATTTGTGCATTAACATCTTCCTTTGGTACACCTCAGATGGCGCATTTATTATCGTGTTATTTTGAAACTTGGTATGCTTATTCAGTGACCAAGATAGGAGCTATCGATTTTTTTTTCGTGTCCATCAAAACCTGTTGCTGTTAGCATCGACCATTGAATTTTGTGCATTTGTGCATCAACATTCTTCTTTGACATGACCATCAGGACGCATTTATCATATGATTATTTGGGAACTAGATGTGCTCATTAGACGAGACTTCTTGATAGAACTATCGTTTGCTTTCATTTTTGTGAAAAAAAGTTGTCGTTTACGACCTTTGAACTTCCTGCATTTGTGTATCAGCATTGCTCGTTGCAGTTTACATTGAGAAATGCATGAATCGATGTGGTGTTGTACACACACAATGTTGTTATGTTGAAGTTCCACTAAATAATATTGGAACCAATGATCTTCAATTTTGCCATTTCACTTATAACCTACCACCTACCAAGTTCAAGTTTGTCAAGTTGAGCTGAAGTGTCAATGAGACTTTCATTAAATTTTGTATTCAGACGCTGTTGTAAAAAATATATACAATAAATTCGCCATTATTACAGATCGGTTTCCTTTCTAAAATTATACATATACGTGGTTCTGTAGCTAATAAACAGTGAGTATGAGTAAATATTTAACAAAATAATGATTCAATACTACCAAAACACCAGATGAACGAGTGTTGTAGAAGCAGATGTGAAATCTCATCATCACACCTCATGGAGTTAGGACCTCGTGCTTTTCACAACTTATTTTATATTGTGTAATATAAATGGCTTTGAAGCTGTTTCTAGACTAGTCTTGGTTGCCTATATAAACAGCCAAGATTTGCCTAGAAACAACTGCCAGTGTGCTTAGAATGCAACTTGCAATTTTATCAAGAGACCCCGACCCCCCCCCACCCCCGCACCCCCACGTTGTTTCATTGCAGTGATCAAAGTTGGAATTAGTCCTTCGTGGGTTGACAGAATTGCCGCTTTGTAAATAAAAATATGTGATTTGCATGAATTTTCAATTATGCAACGTGCGAATTTTTCTCAGCACTTTAGTTAAGAAATGAGAATTTTTCTGTTGAATCTTGTTTGACAGAGCACCCACAGGCTCTGTCAAACAAGACAAAGGAGATTAAATGCTTATATTGGACGTATCGACGCAACAGTGCTCGGTAGAGGTATGGAATTTGATACATCTTTTATAATCTTCCGATGGATCACAATAATTTCTATTCAGTTTACCCTTTATCTCAATTAACACCAGCAGTAGTAGTGGAGATCGACCCTAATTGGGTAAGGGAATGGGGAGGCGGAAGTGACGTCATAGTCACGTGACCCAGTAGCTCCATGTTGTGTTGGCATGGTAACTCGCGTGAGTGGCCATCTTGTGAAGTCATCCCAATAGTGATACGTAGTGTTAGTGCGCATGCACAACGCGAGTTGTTATGGTGATACGTGTTTCTGTCGTACATTTTGTAGACTGGAGGCCGTAATCTTGGTTTCTGTAGTAGCACGTGGTTTCTGTGTTACCCAATGGCCTACAAGAAGACAGGGGTATGTTCGGAGGGTATGTTCCTTTGTACAATAGTAATTTTCCGATTCACACAATTACCACAAATAATCCGACAAGTTGTACTATTTCGAATTCTTTCAGAATCCTTTTTAGGACCGCCACACCGTTGATTTTAATAGTAGCACGTAGTGCTATAGTACTGAGTGACCCCCGGGGTGAGTTCGATTAAAGTGGAGTACTTTTCTGGCTTGGATATTTTGTAGAATTACCACAAACAACCGGATAATCCTTCCAAATCACCTGCTTCTACTTTTTGGGGTTTATAAGTGTAGTTTTTAACCATTATTAGAATTATTAAAGTAGGGCCCATATGTGTACGTGATGGCCATGAAGCTAACTCAAGTCCCACCTTATACTCATGTGAGGATCTACCCATATGTTAAGCTAAGAGAATCCCTTTCTTTTTTTTTGTCGTATGAGGTCTAATTTACCATCCCCCTTAGCCTCATTTTCGGTATTTGAGGATACCTTTTATAATATACAATTTGATGATACCTCTGGTATTGTACTACTCATTGATAACAACACAATTTTTACATTTTAATTTCTTTTATTCAACAAAAACAAAAATACAATTTTTATGGAATCTTCTAGGGTATGTATATTGTCAGATATTCATCATCAGTCTTTCCGCAGATTGGACATCTTCTCAGAGTGTTTACAACAGTCTTTGCACAGGCACAAATGGTTACATAATCGCGGAGCGACATTGGCTTCAGCTAATAAACACACTGCATTTCGTCCTCAGTGATTCTTCTTGAACTGATGTGTCCATTTTTTCTTTAACGTCCACTTCTTCTTGAACCTTTTCATTGTCTGTGGATCAGGTGGTAAATTATGAATGTAATAACAGTCTGGAGAATATTTTCTGTGTTCTTCTATAACATCATCTTCTGTTTCCCAGAAACGAACAATAATACCACAATGAAAACATTCAGTTCTGTCTCCTGTACCCCAAATGAAAGAATCCAGCTTTTGTCAGTTCATTTGGGGTTTTCACACGTTCACTTTGTAACATAAATTGAAATGTCTTGGGACGATTTTCGTCCAGTGCATACTTGATGTGTTTTGGTGATCTCTGTTCTGGTGTCTTTCTTATTTTCTCTTCTCCACGTAATAACTGCTCCAGTACTGGTGGTGGAACATAACGAAAATTTGTTTCGAATAAAACGCTTATTCTCTCTACAAAGTTTCTTGGATGTCTTGTTTCTTGGTTTCTTCATTGATAATCATTCAGCTCCATCTGTATCAAAGACGGAATAGTGAACATTCTTCAATCCTTTTTATCTTCATTCTTTGGACAATGAGTCCAGTAGTACAATACCAGAGGTATCATCAAATTGTATCTTATAAAAGGTATCCTCAAAAGGTATCCTCAAATGGTAGCCTCAAAAGGTATCCTCAAATACCGAAATGAGGTAAAGAGGGATGGTAAATTAGACCTCATAAGACAAAAAGGGATTCTGTTAGCTTCACATATGGGTAGTTCCTAACATAAGTATATGGTGGGATTTGAGTTAGGTTCATGGCTTTCATGTACACATATGGGCCCTACTTTTATAATTCGAATAATGGTTAGAAACTTTAAACCCAAAAAGGTGGAAGCAGAGGATTCTGGTGATTTGGAGGGATTATCGGGTTGTTTGTGGTAATTCTACAAAATATCCAAGCCAGAAAATTACTGTTGTTTAATCGAACTCACTCTAGGGGTCACTCTGTACGATAGTACTACGTGCTACTATTACAATCTACAGTATGGCGGTTTAAAAAGGATTCTGAAAGAATTCGAAATAGTACAACTTGTCGGGTTGTTCGTGGTAATTCTCTCAATCGGGAAATTACTCTTGTACGTCTTGTTGTAGGCCATTGGGTAACATAACAACCCTGTGCTGCCATAGAAACCAAGATGGCGGCCTCCAGTATACAAAATGGACGACGGAAACACATATCACCCTAACATCTCATGCTGCGCATGCGCACTAACACCATGTATCACTATGGGGATGACGTCACAAGATGGCCACTTACGCAGGTTACCATGCCAACAAAACATGGCGCCACTGGGTGACGTGTCTATGACGTCACTTCCGCCTCCCCAATAAGGGTCGATCTCCACATCTACTGTTACTAACGCCACTGGCCAAAAACGGTTAGCGCTATTCACAAAATTCTTCAATGGATCGAGGTCATTATCTATTTTTAAGCAAAAAATATATGCAGCTATAATATTTTCTATGTACAGCAGAAACCTGTCGAATGAATAGTCCCTTTGCCAATAAAAAGTATTCAGTTAACAAGAGTGTTCAGTGGGCACTACATGTCATCTCCGCATATTTTAGTGAAATATTGATGATTTACACTGTTTCGTCTGGTTGAAACAAGATACGCATGTGTATGTACACATTTTACCCGTACAAAATCTTTATTGCAATGAGACTCAGATTGGAGACGCACAGCTATGAGTCACGCTTGCGGGACGAGTAGCAAAACCTCCTCCAAAACAAGCCGAGTCGCAAAAATGTAATACCATGATTACCACTTCTGCTATATACAAAAAGCCTATGATATAATTTTTAGCTTTACACCCACTGTGGTGAACATGACACCAATGGGATTTCGATAGTTAAAATTTGCACCTACAGTGGAACTACATCCAAGTTGACCTTTGGTGACCTCAAACTGAATGCAAACTTGTCTAAATTCAACGCTCGTCGCCTCGCGAAGAGTGAAATGAAAGCGCCAATTATTTATTACGTTTTAAATGAGTTCACCTCAGAAAAAACCACAAATTATCAGACATGCATTGTCTCATGTTAATGAAGCATCCCTCACTCAAAACAGTATGTTATGTTATTACAATGAAAATGGCCCTGTGAGTTGCGCGATTTATTTTGCATTTCGTTTCGGCGATAAAATTGACAACGGAAGTACCTCCCACTGGTGCTCATGTAAACAAAAACAGATTCGCACACATATTCGTCTGCTGCTCTGTAAAATCGCGAAAAAATCATCAAAATAATCTGAAGATCATGGTATTAATAAAATATACCCATTGTAGCTTGGTGTATCAAATTTTAACCACTCGAAGTGAAGTGGTATTAACCGCGAGCCGAAGGCTCGCGGTTAACAGCACTTCACCACTCGTGGTGATCATTTGGTACACCAAGCTAATACGGGTATATTCTATATGTATACAATGAGCACATTACACTTTTATTTACCATTAAGTCAACTTTTATAGTTTTTAGAAGCGAACGTTTCAAAGTTTTTTTCGCTGTCGCTTTTACTTTTTACGATTCACCTTCATCTTTTTATGCCCCCACCCCCGATGAATAGTTGGGGGCATAATATTTTACATCATCCGTCCACTGTCCGACCATCTGCCGTCCGTCTATCCATTCGTCCGCATCTACAATGTAGGGTACATTGTTTATCCAGCTAACTTCTCTCGCAGTTTTCAGGTTTGGACTTTTTTATTTCACAGGATGTTTGTTCATATGTCGTATATAGTCAGGATTATGATTTTCTTCAATATTTCACAAAATACAGATTGTTTCACTTGGTGATTTTTTTTTAAGATTTCCACCTGTATGGTACGTAGTTTGAGTGTGGAAGACTTTGCGGGGGCATCATATATGTCTTACAGACACAACTCATGTACGAGTAACAAATCACAGTTTTCTCTTTAACCGCCTGTGTCCACGTGCTGTGCAGGGTGGGGGTGGAGGGAGGGCATGCTTCAGTCTAGTTTGTTTTACATAGTGGATTGTTTATGTACTGGATCCTGCAATTCTCTGCAAGATGGAATGCATGTCGTGGTAAGCTAAATTCATCGTTCATTGCAGCATAAGGAAATGAATTGTCACTCCAAGCACCACTGAAATAGTCCGCTGTCAGGCGCAAATGCGTTTGTTTCCTGCAACGTCATGTGACTTTTTGCAATGATGCAATTAAAGACTATGTTCCAAAAATTACAACCAAAGACAGATTAAGACATTTCCATCATGTGTTGTAAATTAGCAAGCCCCCACCCCACCCCCACCCCTAACACATTCCAAACCCCTGGAAGTTGAAGACCACTTGATTACTATGGGAAACAAGTTCAATTTTACCCCTACAATAGGACCTGGTAGTTGTAATGGCTAAATGTGACTTCACAGCCTGTGAATTAACATTAATAGTTGTAATTTTTATTCTTGACAGCTATTATATGGGGAGACCCTCATATTGGGACTCTCGATGGAATGAGATACACATTTAATGGTCTTGGAGAATATACTGTGATGAAAATTGTTAGTGCAAATGAAACTATCAACATACAGGGCAGAACAGATCTCGCGAGAACAGTCAGTGGCACTTCTTTAAATGGTACTATCCTCAGTGCTCTAACAGGAGAAGACAATTATGGTGCTAGCTTTCAGATTGAGTTAACACCCAAAAGACAATGTAAGTACAATCATTATTCAGTGTTGTAATGTAAGTAGACCATTGGAGCCATGCCTACAAATAAGCAGCAGACTGTCAACAGCAGAATAAGGCTCCGAGATTGTGAATATTGTGAAGCTACCCTGCTAAATTTACCCTTTGTGAACCTCAACCTGAATCAAGGTCTTAAGATGAAACAGACAGAAATATGTACACAGAGGATAAATTGGGGGAGTCTAGCCCACTGCATGAAATAGCCTCCACAAATTCACCCTCTGGGGACCTCATTTTGCAAATGACAGATTCCTTATTTCCAGGCTTGATTTAATCAAGAATCAAATTAGGGCCCAGTGTTGACATGGACATCAAATCCGAATCAAGTCGGACACGGAGTGAAAATTTTTTCGTGAAATCACTTGTTATTTTACACACATTGACTAATTATCATGTGTATCTGTGTGGCATGTTGCCGGAAGCACGAGGTCCAAGCTTGGAGATAAGAAATCGGTCATTTGCAGATGGAGGTTCCCAGGGGTGAATTTACTGATGCTATCTATCCCATGCAATGAGCTAGAGTCCGCCAATATACCCTCTGGGTTCCTTTTTCTGTTTAGGCCTGAGACCTTGATTCAGATTGAGGTTCACAGAGGGTACATTTAAAGATGCTAGCCTGTTGTGCTTTATTCTGAACAGCAGGTTCCTAACGTTAAAGGCTTCATATTCTGTGGATGTCCTTTATATTACCTTTGAAGTTAAATTACTTTATCTCCATCGATTTGCCATGATCAGAGTAACCTCTTTTGAACAAACTTGAATCGCAATATAGTCGTCAGAAATAGTTACACCAAATTTCATCAAAATACAAGCCAGTGGTTTCAGAGGAGAATCTGTGACTACAGTATTCATAACAAATAAACTACTTTCAAAATGCACAAACTTTTACTCATCCTGGGCCACAACTCTTTTCACCATTTCTTGCAGTGTTAAAATCTGTGGTCCCTGTAATACTCCTTAATCTCACCCGTAAATAAGGCACACTGGGTTTGGTTTATTGGCATAACCCTTTGGAGGGGGGGGGGGGCTGAGAGGGGACCCTGTCCCCAATTTCAATCATGCCCCTCCATGGTCACCCATATAAGGAACATCGGAAAAGAATTGTGGCCTAATTGTTGATGCCTTTATGGCCTAATTATTGATGCCTTTCATAACTTATAAATTGTGGACACAAACAGACTCAGAGTCAAAGAAATTGTGGGGGTTTTATGTCTCTTTCAATTTCTTTCCTTTTTCCGGCCCCCCTTCAATTAGAAGAGCTAGCCCCTCTTGTGCTCTCCCACATATTGCTGCTCCAGCGAATCATGTTCAGTATGCCCCCTAGATATTACTCTTGCCCCCCCCCCTCCCTCTTAACTTTGGTATGCTGCCTAAGCACCTGGTTTGGTTTGAACAAAGTTGTAAATAAGCCATCAAAATATTTAAGTGTCCAATACAAAAGTTTTTACCCAGTCTGAGGGTCCATAACGCTCCTAAACAGGAGGAATGGGGTGGGGGGAGTTGATTTGAAACTTGGAAATTATGCTCACAGAGATGTCACATATCACATAGGAAGGTATTTGGAGCTGTGGTTTGGAAGAAGAAAATTTTAAATGCGTCTTTACGATTACCCACTTTGTTAAACCAAGAGACCCCATAACAACCCTAAATATGATGCCAGTGGCTCGATTTTAACAACCTGTGAATCAACCTTACAATGATACTAAATATCAAATATGAAAAAGTCTGCCATCTGGAGACGTAGTTTGGGAGGAGAAGATTTTTTACCACCATTAGTGTTAACAGCTGAGTTCCTAAATATGCCCCTGGGGTTGGATTGAATAAATTTGAGGTCATAATTCAAATATGGGGGTATTTGAACCACCTGTGGTTAAGAACGTTTTCTCCATTACACTCAGCGTCAAAATTTAGAACTCTTCGTAGAACACCTAAGTATGACCCTAAAGTAGGGCCTTGCGACTCACACATTTTCAATTCAAATCGAATCCCGAATCGAATCGGGATTATTGTGTGAAATCGAATCGAACCACAAATTGAATCGGGGATGTCTAGAAGGTGACCGATTGTGGAAAGGGGGGGGGGGGCGGGGTGCTGTAAATCCGATTTGTTGTGACTGTCACGTCTCAAGTCCCGACTGATAAAATATTCCAGCTACATCATCAAGGCATGCATTCGTTGAAAGCATTCCACAGTTCAAGAAACAGAAACGAGTGCATGAATTGCCCTTTTTATGTACTACACAGGACTAGCAACAGCTCCTCGTGGAGATTTCTTGGAAACTTTAAATTTGCTTCCAACATTGGTAATGACTGGTGGGACTTGAATTAGCATGGGTAGCGGCATGGGTGCAGATACAGTTTATGTTAATATAGCGGAAATTGCATACAGTCTTCACTTTCAGCATTATTTATGTACATTTTCATCTGAATATCAGCTTAATATTCAAAATCGAATCGAATCTCAAAGCTTTGCAGTACCTTACCCTAAAGGCTTGATATGAACAAACCTGAGAACCATTACTATAAATGTAGTGAATATCAAATCAGGTAATTGCCCTACACAAATAGCAAAATACATTTGTAGAAAAGAATTCTGGCATGACGACAGATTTTCAATTTATATCACGCCTGTTCTATGAAATCCACATCTATAGCAACACTAAACTATGCGGGAAATGAAAATCCGCTCCGCACATATGTGCCGAATGGAAATTGTTAACAGACTATTTTTAAATAGAAGCAAAATTTCACCAGAAATTTCTACAAATCGTGCACCGCAATTACAATTTGAATTGCTAGCGATAGCCAAACGTGGTAATACGGGTTCCCCCACAAATTTGTTTGACGATAAAATGCGTTCTTTCTATTGATAGTTTGTCCCCTGAGTTCCAATGCATTCTATGTGACTAGTGGCACATAGAACACATTGGAACTCAGGGTACGAATTGTCACATGAATTGCTGAGTGTCCTAATAATTGCTTTCGTAAACGTGAAGGCGTGTAATAAACACAGAATGCGGCCTCAAGTTTTATCCTTCCACGATGACACAAGTACCATCGATTAACCCATTGACACACGTGTGTCGTTCTGTGTCTTTGTACATCAAAACATAGATTATGAACCTTCACTGATAATAGCTAAATAAGCTCATTCCAACGCAGGGTCATAAACTATATTTTGAGATAAGAAATGGAAAAGAAAACGTGAATGATGTTTATTTGTGAAGAATGCTCGCCAGTTTTTCCATTTTGTTAAGTAAATGGCTAACTTTATTAATATTACTTTTATTCTCACATTTTTGTTTCTTGGTTTCGATTTGACAGCAATGGACATTGTCATCAATGGAGTATACAGAACAACAGATTTTGAAACTGATGGGAATTATACACTCAGAGAGAGCAATGTTTTTGCCAAACGAACACAAAACAAAGCATTGCTGATTACTCTTCTGTCAGGTACATACTTTTATTACATATTCATGTACGTATTTCGCTTTTATCGCATACGGTACGGGGTGTGTGGTAATCATTTCATTACCACATAGTGGAATCCGCCAACGAACTATTTCATTGATCATAATAAGCTGGTTCTCTCCAGTGACATCTCTTAATTGACATTAGTACCGCCCCAGTGTTTGTTGATTGGTTTGTTTTCATTGTTTCTGGGTCAACACCCTCTATTCTTTTCAAAACATTGCCTGGGTTAATGTGAAAATAAATAAAAATGAAATAAAATTGCTCTAAAATAGCCAATTAATGTGAGAAGCAAAACCAGATTTGTCTTTAAAAACGCGTGTAACAGGGGAAAAACAGAATCTACGTGTTTTACGCATCGTCTGCGAACTGTCAATTTCGCCGATTTTACTACGTGCACGTGCATTCTGTTTACATCTGCGTCTCTCGTAAATTGTTCACTTGATCGAATTGATTTTATTCTAATTCTTGAAAAAAACAGCGTTTTAAAAGTTAAAAAATGTCAGCTGAAAACGAATGGACTGAGCTTTCTGATGAACTGATTACCCAGTTGTTTGTTGAAGATTTTGAAACTGAAATGTTCGCCGATAACATAAACAATAATTCACCACTGGCACTACCAGTAACACTAACAGAGACAACAGCCAGCCCAGTCAAACCAGTGACAAATAAAATCAAAGACCTTAAGGCATACATTGACAGTAAGAAAAATCCAAACACCCAACGCAAAACCTTTTCTGCAGTTAAAAGACTTAAAAACTTTTTGTTTGAGAGAAATGAACACCGAGAAATAAAAGATATTAAACCCAGAGAGCTTGATGTTTACATTGGTGCATTTTTATTAGAAATGAAAAAAACCTGATGGTGGTGACTATGAGCCTGATACCCTGACAGCTTTTCATAGGGGAATAGACAGACACCAACGTGACAATGACTACGAGGCCAGTATGATTTCAGATGATGCTTTCAAGATGAGCCGGGAGGTTTTGCGATCTCGTCGGAAAGAGCTTAAAGAGAAGGGTCATGGGAATAAGCCCCAACAGGCCGATGTCTTGACTGATGAAGATGAAAATAAGTTGTGGGAGTGTGGACAACTTGGTTTGAAAAATCCAGGTGCATTGCTAAGAACTGTTTGGTTTAATAATACCAAATTACTGGGATTCCGGGGCTCACAAGAGAATAGACAGTTAAAGTGGGGGGACATACAGTTAAAAAAATCAACATCAGGGATTGAGTACTTGGAATTCGATGAGCGTCTTACTAAAACACGGGATGGTAAATGTTCCAGTGATCTCAGAAAATTTAATCTCAAGATATTCAAAAACGAAATTAACAATGAACGGTGCCCAGTCAGAGCTTATATGGAGTATTCTAAAAACAGGCCTGCAGACATGTGTCACGCCGATGCTCCTTTTTATATAGCAATCAATCAGAACTTTCGTATGACACCCAATGCACTATGGTTTAAATCTCAACCATTAGGGGTAAATAAACTTTCAACAATGCTGAAAAAAAGCATGGCACAATGTGCAGGACTTGAAGGAAAAATTACAAACCATAGTTTAAGGAAATCTATGTGCACTCGGTTACTCCACACCGGTGTGGCCCCACAAGTAATAGCCCAACTATCAGGGCACAGAAATGTAAACAGCACCAATAACTATGCAATAGCTTCAATGGAACAGCAGCATGAAATGTGTGAAATTCTACAGACACATTCATCATCTAATGAAGAAATAGCACAACCACCACAAATGTCAACCAAACAGATCGAGGGTTCTCAGTGTAAAACATTATCAACTTCATCTAATAATACCTGTACAATATCAGCTAAAGTTGCAGCAATAAACAGAGATCTTGAGTCTAAAAAACGTTCAGCACATGAAATGGCTATTCATGGCATGTTTGCTAATGCAAATATAACTGGGGGAACATTTAACATTAATGTACAAGTGGTGTCCAATTCCCAAGAGAATAATATCCGTGAAAGAAAATATCGACGCTTGGCCATAGAGTCCGACTCAGAATCAGATTAAATAAAAAACAAAAAGCTGAAGAATCATGTACATGTAGACAATTTGTTGCATGAGTGCTAGCACACTGTACAGCTGTGTGTAGCAGTGGGACAAACAATATTCTAACACTGAAGCACCCAATTGTTACATGTAATATCCAATTATCCATTTTGTTCATTTGTGAATACATGTATAACAATAATATGATTTGGAAGGGTGTCTTGGGTTGTTAACAGCCCTGAGAGAAATGGTTAACAGCCTGAGGGACCTTTAATGGCCTTAGGGCTGTTAACCAATTCTCGAGGGCCGTTAATAACCCAAGACACCCAAGAAAATCACAGTTATTAGCAACTTATTACTATTATTACCACTTTTGATGATACATTCTCTTTAGGGTAAAAATGATGTTGAAAGAAATATTTTGATGAAACACCAATGTTAAAAAAATATATTATTTAACAAAAATAGGAAGAAAATTAGAAAAAATGACTAAAATACACAAGAATTTTCCCATTTTTACGAAACCGGAAGAGGGCCATTAATGAAAACAGGATGTGGTCTTATGGCCTTCTGTGTATGTATATGTACAACCGGAAGGGGCCGTTGATGTCAAACAGCCCTCTTCCGGTTTTCTAAATTATAAACCATACATGTACATGTATGTTATGGTGGTTTAACACAGGCTTCAACAACGTTAATCTACTAGTAACGGCTGCGTGAAGTGGTAATAATATTGGGTATTCTCATCCCAAGCATTTGATAATGGATTCTACATGTACATGTATTCCACTAGAAACATAGAGATTGTTTACCACATGCACAGTCATGCTTTTCCCTCCACTCCAGGCTCCCAAGAGGAATTATTTGCTTCACTATTTTTATAGTACTTTTAAATTTCTAGCCGGACAGCCCAAATTAACAAATTGTGTAACCATCGTTCAGGTTTATGCAAATCACTTGGCGAGACCTAATATTCACTCCCACAAATTTGATTTGCGAGCTGCAGACATTAAATTTAGTTTTTCCTACATGTAATAACTGATTTTTTTTCAATTTTTGCTTCCAAAACATATGTTATGACCCCTCATTGGAACGAGGTCACCAAGCTTGTTCCAATGAGGGGTCATAAGCTGTTTTGAAAGCAAAAATTGGAGAAAAAAAATTTTTTCAGTAATTGCTAATTGCGGCTGAGTTTTTTGTATTGCATTGGACCGGTAGGTAAAAGATTTAGCATTTTTCAAGTTTTTCTTGTTGGGGATCAAGTGATAAATAGAATCTTCAACTCGTCTCCAGTTTAACATGAAATTTACAAACTTGTCCAGTAAATTAGGTTTGGACCTCGCCAAAGGCTCGGGGTCCAGACCTAATTTACCAAACTCGTTCTGTAAATTTCATTATTAAACGGTGACTTGTTGGAGATCCTCTATTTAATGCACCATAACAGAAAATGCACTTAATTTTCCAAAATACTTGTATTTAATTTATTAGCACCAGTACATGTAGCTCACAGAATTTTAAGTTGACCGCTTGGGGAAACTTTTCACCTCAGCATTAATGTCCAAACAAGAGTACAAGTATACAAAACACTGAATCCGATCCCTGTAGTATTTGAGGAATTGAATATTGGGGCTGCAGATTTATTTTCATTTCCAGTGCATGTACATGTACAGGCGTCTGGTCAAAACGTCTGATCGCCAGAACATCCGATTTTCTGGTCAAAACATCCGATGCTTTTAGTCAAAACGTCTGATTATTTTCGTCTAAATGCCCGATGATCTTGGTCAAAACGTACGATCCTTGTGACCAAAATAATCAGACGCTTTGACTAAAATCATCAGGCATTTTGTCCCAAACTATCGGACGTTTTGTCTTGAGCTGGTGACTTCGCTATTTCGGTCGGGGTAGGAGAAGGGGGATATGTTAGGGATAGGACAAACCGGCACATTGAAGATTTAGGAACACAAAAAATTAGGGCATTGAGAAAACACATCTATATTTCTATTGGTTTTATTACATTGAGATTGAATATCAAATTAACAATTAAAAATACCAGTAAGGAACATGTATAATGATAAAAAAAACAACTTCATCGTAGACTTTCTCTTTTGAAATGCCAGTAAGAACATTAATTACTGGAAAGCTCATTGAGAGCTTTCCAAGAATTTACTTTAATTACTGATACATGTATTTTAATGATAGAAAAACAAATTTATCTTAGACTTTTTTCTTTGAAATGCTTTAATTGCTTCTTAACTACACAAGTCCTAACTACACAAAAAAGGCTTTTTACCATTGAAAATATGTGTAAGTTACATTAATTATTGGAAAGTTCGGAGAGAGTTTTCCAAGAATTAATGTTAATTACTGGTATTTTTAATGATAGAAAGATAACGTTGTATTAGACCTTTCTCTTTGAAATGCCTTAATTGCTTATTAACATATTGTTTCGGCAATCGGACGTTTTGACCCCAAAAACCGGATGTTTTGACCAGAGACTTTTTAGACTCGGACGTTTTGACTAGCATTCCATGTACATTTGTGCATGTATTAGCAGTAACTTAGCAAGCAGAATTTTTTTTTAGATAATCTTGTGGTAATGAAAGCACGATTCATCACAGATTATTTTTTAATCCCCAACCCAGCCCCAGAACTCGGGCAAATCATGATCATCCCCATATTTGACACAAATGTCCTGGGAGAATTTTTCATAAACTGGGTGTAAAGAAAATAAACGGAGAAAAATATACAAGCAGGGAGGTTGAAAAATGGTGCTGGCACCAAGCCTCAAAATAAGCAGCCTGTCATGGTCATTTTCAGGCTCAACTTACATGTTTGACAGACACCAATTCACTTGTGTCTGTCAAAATGACCAGTACAATTTTTAGAACTGAATATACATCCTAAACCGGAAAACATGGTTGCTATACATGTATGTAGGCTATAACCCTCAAGTCCCCAAAATAGGCTGAAACCACCACTACTATATTGCAATTTGCATTGATGTAGGTGCTACCAAATCTAACCTTTCTTGACTGATAGCTGCATGCACAGCTCAAGTTGAACTAGCAGTGACTCTATATCACTGTTGGCTGCCTGTAGAATCTTAACAACTTTTTAAGCACATCAGTTAGTACCTAAGGTTTATCAGAACCGGATCCTTCTCCTTTAGTACACAGAGTCATCTAATATTTGGTAAGTCAAGATGGTCAGATCTGCATAACACATAAATCTTGGTCAAATTTCATGATAGGCTCAAACTTGAAATTGAAAGACACAATCTTTTGGGGTACCTTTCATATTAACAGGCTTACATTTGGAAGTTATTTTGAGGCCTGGTTGGCACTGGCACCACTACCAGTGCCATATCGGCATGGATAAAAATTAATAGGAATAGTATTTGTGATATTTCCCATTTAATCCTTTTTCTATTCACAAGATCCTTATCATCCTACAATATTAGGAAGTAAAGATGAAAACTCGAAAACAAAAATTATGAACGGTCAGTTTCGTTACTTCAAATCACACTCGGATGGACGTGAATACAGTTAGACTGACACGATGTCATCGTGTTCCAGAGAGCATGGCATACACATGGTCATGTAGGCCGACTAATTCAGTAATTGTAAAATTGTAGGCTTGTGAAGTTGTGTAAAGTTACCTTCGGGTAAAAGTTATCCTAATCCATGCATACAATTTTGATAGTTTTGGGAATGAATAACAAGACGTGAATATACATCCGTGGTCAAAGTGTCAATGCCATTCCGAGAAATCTGAAAATACATAATTCCCGAGGTCAAGTGAAATTCTGTGTTTTCCTTGTGAAGTTGTGTTGATTTTCTCGTAACCCTGACTGGCCATTCTGATGGTCGCCTCGATGCAAGATATTATCTCATAATCCTGTTTTGATGTATTAAACCATTGAGTGAACAGAAACTGGATGAAAGATGGAATGTCAAATCCAAACATCACAGTAAAATCCCATGTCACGAAAACGAAAGTAAGTCATTTCACAAGTGAGATGACATGCTATTTGCTTGTTCATGCGGACTCCATCGTCACATCAAAGGAATGCGGTCACCAAACATAGACTGGCTCCCAGGTTTTAAACAACAGTTTCTCTTTTGTGCTCTGCTGATAACCGTAGTAATTATTTTATTCATTTTTAGCTTTAGAAATATAATTAACTAGGGATATGTAATAAATATAGAACCGCATCGATGTCGTGGTGTCCATCCGCTATCCGATCTCGAGCGGTATTTTCAAAACCTTTCAGACATCGATGTGGTTCTATCTATTTACTCTTTGGAAATCCATTCTCCAGGCACGAAGTTACCAGGAATGAGGGATTGAAGGAGGGTGGGATTGGGCAAAAGAGGCGCATGCCTCCAACGTTCCCGGGATATGATGAGAGAGAGAGGGAGAGAGAGAGAGAGAGAGAGAAAGAGAGATAGAGAGAGATAAAGAGATAGAGAGATAGAGAGAGATAGAGAGAGAGAGAGAGAGATAGAGAGAGAGAGATAGATAGAGAGAGATATATAGAGAGAGATATAGAGAGAGATAGAGAGAGATAGAGAGAGAGATAGATAGAGAGAGAGATAGATAGATAGATAGATAGATAGAGATATATATATATATATATATATATATATATATATATATATATAGAGAGAGAGAGAGAGAGAGAGAGAGAGAGAGAGAGATAGATAGATAGATAGATAGATAGATAGATAGATAGATAGATAGATAGATAGATAGATAGATAGATAGATAGATAGATAGATAGATATTTTTCAAAACAAAGAAGCACGGGCGCAGGTCGGTAAATCCATTTCTGTTGTAAATTATTTCTATGGAATTCAATGTTGTTTTAATATTTTTGAAGTTATATAACTTTATGACAAAATGAACTCATCTCAAAAGTGCTTTCACAAGAATGTTTCGAAGACTGGGATTCTTTTTATAAGCTATGATGCATCGTTTGTTAATGGCTTCTGGCAGTTTAGTATTTAATTCTGTAAAGTTGTTTTTGAAAATTTTTGCAATTTCGACATTGCGTCGATTATAAACCAAAGGAAAACAAATAATTTTATTTGGCAACCCAGAGTACTCTCTATTGAGTCCGTATGGGAGATACGTCCTGAGCTTACCAATCCAATAGTTTTCACGCTCAAGTCGTTTGTCTGTTCTGGTTTCATCATCGTCCAAAAACGGAATTTGCTCAATGGGTTGAAAACTGAAATGTGACTTAATGTCATGACCCGGGAGGTTAAAGTGGTCCGAGACTGCCTTTCCTGAATCTAAGCGGATATTTGTTAAATGGTTTTGCATTCTGACGCGCAGAGGGTTTTTCGTCTGGCCGACATATTGGATATGGCATAATTTTCATGTGATTAAATAAATTATGTTTTCAGAATCACAGTTGAAGCTGTTTCTAACTTGGTAAAACATACGGGTTTGTTCGCTAAAAAATGTTTTACCGGTATTCATGTAGTTCATACGATGTATGTAACAAATTTTGCGTTGACATAGATTTACTGATCCATTTCCCAGAACTGGGCGGTTATGCCGAATTTTCGTGGGGTGCGTTGGTTCAGAGTCCCGAATGGGTGTCTCTATCTCACGGATTGTGTCAGATTTAATTTTCCGCAAAAGGCGTTTTGAGTAACCGCGTTTAACAAGTGTTTTGAAAAGAATTGAACAGGCGTGATTGAGGTCGCTTCTGTTCGTATAATTTCTATGGAATCGAATAATTTGAGATTTTACCAACCCATTGAATAGTTTGGGTGGGTGGTAAGAAGCTCTATGGAGAAGTTGGTGAGAATCGGTCGGTTTAAAAAAGACTTTGGTGTCTAGTACGTTGCTATGCCGGAACTGAGGGCCCTTGAATACAGTCACATCCAGAAAATCAATGGTATTTTCTGAAATGCAGGGCTGTAATTTAATGGATTCATCGTGGTTGTTCAGGATTTCCAAGAATTCGTTGAAGTCATCACGGCCATGGGGCCATATGATGAAAATGTCGTCTTGGAACCTGTGATAACATAATGGCTGTTTTCTTGCTTTAGCAAGAGCACCTCTCTCCCATTCTGCAACAAAAATATTAGCAAAATTTGGATAGATAGATAGATATTTTTCAAAACAAAGAAGCACGGGCGCAGGTCGGCAAATCGATTTCTGTTGTAAATTATTAGATAGATAGATAGACAGACAGACAGACAGACAGACAGACAGACAGACAGACAGACAGACAGACAGACAGACAGACAGACAGACAGACAGACAGACAGACAGTCTTTCCTTACCCATCTTATTGGATTTTAGCAGGAATGGGGTGCACCTTTTACACTTAAGATATGACCAAAGATTACTCATTTGATTTGTCTCTGCTATGCAGCCCAAGTCAAGAAAAAATGTAAGTTGTGGCTTAAGATGTAAAATAATTGTTATCCCTTTGAACTCTGGTGGTATCTTCCATGCCAGTTCAATGGCTGCATTTATAACAGTCCATATTCATTATTTGAGGTAGACCAATCAATATTTTCAACATGCAGCCCCGAGGCTGCACGTTGAAAATATTCCTTGGTCTACCCCACACATTTACTGAACAGCCATCTTATTTAATGACGTTATGACGTATCACGTCCCTGGCCGGAAACGCGGCCGCTCGGATTCAAAAGGTTAAATATGGAGCCAAACATGTGCATTTTTCTCAATGGAAAGGTGTATGAATCCGTTTGTATTTCTATTATGCCACTGAGGAACATGGTACACGACTGATATAGACCAGTGTGTGGTGGCCTTGTGACAGTGCCCTCGTGTGGTGGTTCCCACCCACCACAGATTTGAAGTATTCCATATGTCTCTTGTCCTTCCTGAATAGTTACATTTCTGTTAGTCCAAACAAAATTAAATAATTGATTCTCAGGCATGTTTTTTAAAAAACGAATGAAGGCGGTTTTTATTTTTATTTTATATTCCTGATGGAATGGTCGTCGATGCCTAAAATCTAGTTGTAAGAGCCTACAATTAAATATTAGAGCTTCCATGTTGATATCACTGATAGTTTATTTTTATTGTAACAGTGATCATTCAACACAAAATCATTAAAGAACAACTAAACTGGAGATAAAAAATAATGAGCAGTTTTTTTAACTGGTTGGGTGCTAGAAGACACAATCAAGCCTTTCAAGAAAATAAGTGTACCAGTGCAAAAGCCCACATTTTCCTTGTCCATGTCCATTCATTCAAATGTAAATAATAGTCTGTATATACAAATTTGTAATAAAACACTTTTTGATGAATAAATTCAGACCACCAAAAATAATCTAGCCCTCAACCAGATCAATAAATATTTATTTTGCACACACATGTGAGAATCGTGTCGCATTTTGCGAGGAGAATAAAAATACTGTATCAATGTTAACGACATATTGCATCGCAAATCGCTATGAGATACCACTAAAATCACACCCTATGATAGTTTGATACATCTTGAATTTTGAGTTCAAAATAAATATAATGAACACCGGCCGAAAACAGGAATGCACCGCTGCCTGAGAATCAAAAGATTAATTTTGTTTAGCCTTAATATATAATTCTGACTAATTGTATTGTTAAAACTATTGCTAGTTTGATTGTTGATAGCGTATATGTTGACATTCAATCTTGGTGGCATGCAAAGGCTAATGTTTCAAAAGAGCAAATATGGCACTGTACATTTTCCTTGTGAGACTCTGTAAAAAGTTGGGCCAAATTCGTGAATAACTGTTTTATTTTTACAAATGCAGAAGACAACTTTTTGAGTTACATCCCTTGGGTCGCTAAGGAAACGAGTAAAGAGAATTTTGTTACCATGTCATTCCCCGAGTTCCAATGTGTTCTGTGTGCCCACCTGCATATAGAACACATTGGAACTGAGGGGCGATATTTGCTCCGATTTTATTTTTCTCAAGTTGTTTCATTTAATTATTCAATATTTAATTTATAACAGCAAAACACGATCAAATCTGATGACATTTGTGACTATTTTCATGTTTTTTGGTTCGATTTTTATATCGTGGCGAGCAAAAGTAGAAAGCTTTCATTTAAACCATACAACACCGATTTTCCCGTGCGTTTATACCCTGGATGCTGTACGCTACCATATACCTTGGATGCTGGGTGCACCCTTTGCCATGGCGATTTGTCCAATGCATTCTAACCAATCAAGAGACAGAATTTATGGGGATATAGGGTCAAGTCCTCTTGGTTTACTGGTTGACTTTAACACTAGGGCAACCAAAATCTGTCCAAAAAAGAAAAGCCCATTTAAAACAGAGAAAGTAATTGCTATTAAGTTCAACTCAAACGAAGCGATTAGAGTAACATTTTGTATAAATTTACTTAAAATGGTTTGTGAAGCTAAGTGCTTTCAACAAGTTATTTTACTTTTAAGGACTATGAGACCTCGATTTTTGTGTGCTCATTTCTGATGATATTTCGTGTACAAATGTTCACTTTGTTGGTCATGGCAGCTGCTTAAAGAGAGGATTAGGAAGTCCCTTGTAAATGTATCTTCCATACTCATAAGCCATTAAGCATTCTTTGGTGCACAGGTGTATTAATCTACCTGGAAATTTAAATTAGCATTTTCTGAAAGTAAGGCACCATAGCCCTTTACTCTCGAATGTCTAATAATAGTACAGGGTAAAATAATAGTATAGAGTGGAAAATTTCCTGAAAATTAATAATAGCACAGGGTCGAATGATAGTATAGGGTGGAAAATTCCAAGATGTGAGTCAACCGCTATGCTCTGAACCGTTTCCAAACGTCTGATTCTCTTGAAGTGGTGAAGGGCTAAAGTACTTTCACATGGATTTGACTTGTTGCAATTTATGGGAGAGTGCTGTAGGCACTCTCCCATAAATTGCACCAAGGCAAAACCTTATAGACTAATTAATTCTGTTTCAGTGATGGTATGAAGCACATCCACTGGGTACCAGGTCCTAAAGTTATGGTAGCAGTAATTCAGAATAAAACCCAAATATATGCTTCCTGCTCTCTACCCATTAACATTTCCATTGCATCCTGTGTTTGCTTATACATGTAACTTACTAGTTTGTTTTTGGTGAACTTCTTGAGATAAGCAGCCGCTCTGCACATTCGATTGCTGAAAATTAATAATCATACAGGGTCAAATAAGGATCATACAGGCGGGAATTTTGAGCTGCTTAGAGACAAGATTAGGAAGTCCCCTGTACATATATCTACCATACTCATAAAACAATTAAACATTCTCTGGTGCATAGGTGTATTAATCTACCTGGAAATTCAAATTAGCATTTTCTGAAAATCAAGGCATCATAGTCCTTCACCCTCGAACACCGATAGTATCTTCCATGTCAGTTCAATGGGAGCAATCAGAAGAGTCCATATTCATTATCTGGGGGTAGGCCAATTACTATTTTCAACGTGCAGACTTGAAATATTGATTGCTCTACTCATCACTTCCACTAAGATCCATCCTACTTCATGAAATTGTGACGTATCATATTTCTGGTCGGAAAAGCGGCCTCTTGTTTCAAAGGGTTAAATTGGAATTCGTGCAAAAAAGTTACAGTAATACCTGAAGATAAATCAATCAAAAATATAATAATGCATCTATATTAGGCACTTTACTAAAAATGTATTTAACAATCCCATAAATGTATTTTAAAATGGGCAAAGAAAATTGTAAATCACTTACAGGTTTTTTCAACAAAAGATACAGAAGGACATCCTTAACATCTCAAGATAGTAAACTAATACGATACACTTGTGGCCAGTCAGTGGTACTGGTCGTTTTGGCCGGACAATAAAAAACATGCTTATTAAATTACAGCAAAGGTGATTGCTATTTACTGTTCAGTGACCTGAAACAAGAAATAACAATTATCCGGCTGGGGTTGAATATTTTACCAACTTTATATTCATGCAAAGTTGGTTAACATTTGTTTTTTATTCTCCCCGAAAAAAATTCGTGGAGCATATAGTCGCCACTTTGTCCGTTCGTCCAAAACAAATAGTTTTCGGATCATAACTCTAATTTGCTTTGATGTAGGACCTTATAATTTTGCAGCATTACTATATACCATGAAATGCAGGTCAAGTTTGATTGGTCGATTGTTTACCAACTCAATGGTTTCTGGATGATAACTCTGGTTCACTTTGATTTACAACCAACGAATATTGCAAACTTACTACCTACCATGACATGTAGGTCAAGTTTGATTTTCACCATTACCGTTCCAGAGTTATGCCCCTTGAAATATGGCAAGGTGGTAAAATGATAAAGCATTTCTTATGGTATCTTATTGAGATGAACATCTCAAGACAGTAAACTGCTAATACAATCACCCTGATTAAGCAGTTACCTGTCTTCAAAGGCCGGTGTAACAGGATTGGAAGTCCGTAGGAAAATTAGTCCCTCTGGACTATTATTCCGCGGAATTATAGTCCTAGGTCTAACATTTCTAGGAATAGTAGTCCGCCGGACTACTATTCCTAGAAATGTTAGACCTAGGACTATAATTCCGCGGAATAATAGTCCAGAGGGACTAACGTTCCTACGGACTTCCATTCCTTTTACACCGGTTTAATCTCATATTTATTTATTTATTTATTGAGGTTTAAGGTCACATATTTATGCACAATGGCTAATCATGACCGTGACAGTTTTACGGGTGGAGGAAGCCGGAGTACCCGGAGAGAACCACCGAGCAACGACGAGCAGCTGCCAGTTCCCCAACATTGTAACTCCGCACTGCAGCACAGGCAGGGTTAGATTGGTTGAAGACATGCGCACCATCGACGTGCAGTACGCCTTAGTACACGGCGCCATCGTGCCCCCACATGGGCAATGGTTGGTGAAGTGTCTTGCCCAAGGACACAGCGCGGTTGCCGCAGGTGGGATTCGAACCGAGGACCTCTCGGCTTGCAGCCTGCAGCTCTACCTACTGAGCCACCGCCCCCCCCACCCACCCACCCCCCCCCCCCCCCCCCCCGTTTAATCTCATGTCCAATGAGTTTTTAATAAGGGATTACCGTGTGGGCCTACTGTTACCGGTGTCCTTCCACACGTTTTTGTATTTTCTTTTATATGGCTTAAACCATTTCACAGTTCTCCATCTGAAAGGATCAGTATGCTGTTTCCATCATTTGCATTTTGGGGAGCATCTGTTGGTTGTCTCAACTTGTTACTTGCTTTTTATGTTTTCCAATGTGGTTTAGAACAAACATCCGAAATTATTTTCATGACAGTTGTTTTCTCTTTTCTTGCGCCATATCCCCTTTATCTCCTCAGTCCGCATAACTGAATTGGGAAAAAGATGTTCTCCAAACACATTCAGTCATGCCTGTTGTTTACAGGTAGGTCAAAGTCAGCAGAGGAAAAACATCACCGTTATCCACTGTCTCCAAAAAAGGCATTAAGAAATTGATTGCCGACAACACACTCTAGCAACCAGAAAACTGTGCATTTACCATATTATTTGCAAGATATTGCAATACTTTCTTGAATTTCCGAGAATTCCGAAATCAGTTTTCGTTAAAAATTTGGGAGTACTCCAAAGTATCAGGTTACAATAACAGGCCTTTTACCTTATGCTGTTAGTGGACGTTGGTAATCTTCTTGGACCACTTTATCTACCTCCGTATTGACGTCACGGAATTGATTATTAGTTACAGAGAAATTAAGGCTGTCTTTTCTCGTTCGAGGACCTGTGAGACTCAGTTTTGCCTTGTAATTGTATTTGACTTCTTGATGGTGCCAGTATTCATCGAGTTTCTTCTTAACCCTTTACCCAACGCAGACGATATCAAAATTTATTATTTTAAATATATTTTTTTCAAATTTTTCCAAAAGTTTCAACAAAACCATATCATGTGACCCCTCGTTGGAACGAGCTCGACGAGCTCGTTCCAACGAGGGGTCACATGATATGGTTTTATTGGACTTTTTAGAAAAATGATATATTTTCAACTGCTGAATTTGCATATTACGCGGGCGGATGCGGACGATTCGTTGGGTGAAGGGTTAAATTGATCTTGTGTGTCAGCACAAACAATATTTCCAGGTAGATGGTGTCCATGGATCCACTACTCTGTGACTGAATGAGTATTTCCTAGTGTCTTTGCTGCATGTATAGTTTGAAGTTATGTCGTCTTGTTGTTTCGGTGCTTTCTGTAAAAATGTGTGCTTCTTCTTGGTCATAGTTGTTGAAGATCTTAAAACATTCTGTCATATACACACTCGAGCCGTATCTAATACACACTAAATCTGTAATGAGTAGGCATCTATTTACTCGGCTACGGATAAGTAATCATTCCTTAGCCACAGAAAAGGGTAGGCACGCACAGCCACCAGTAGCTCTAGAAGACCGAACTTGTTCATTCTGTGACCACAAAGTGATTGAAGACGAACGCCACTTTGTGATGGAATGCCCTAAGTATAATGTCGCACGACAGAAGTTGTGGGGTTTTATACAACATGGGGAGCGAACATTCCTTGGTATGATTAACAATAATAAGTTTCTCTACATCATGGGAAATGCAGATCCTGCCCTTTGTAATGTGATCTGCTGTGCCGTGCGTGAGTTTTTTCTCTTTCGTAAAAATTCGTAAGAAATATTTGTTGTCAGTTTTAAATGATAAATGTAGGCCTAACATTGTCTACTGTATTTGTGCATACTGCCCATGTGGGTGTAATATTGCAATAAATCTATTCTATTCTATTCTATTCTATCCCCTTGGTGTCTTCTGTATTCGAATGTTGGTAAGTCTAGTTTCTTCAGTCTTTCTTCATAAGTTAAATCCTTAAGTCCAGCTACTAGCTTTGTTGCTCCTCTTTAGATACTTTCCAGCTGATTAAAGTATTTTTGCTTGTGTGGTTTCCATGCTGACTGGGCATATTCCAGGCGTGGTCGGACGACCCCTTTGTAGAGTTTCGCCGTGGTATAATTATCTAGGTGTGCGAAGGATCTAATTATCGAACCACGTACCCCCTGAGTTTTGTTTACTTTCTCATGTCTATGGTGGTCGAACAGTAATTTGGTATCTGTCATGACTCCTATGTCCTTTTCAGTTTTAACTTCCTTCAGTCGGCATGTTCCCCATCCTGTCTTCTCAGGCTGTATTCCAGACCAGTGCGTTCTCTCCCAACGTTCATAGTGACACATTTTTTCAGGGTGGAAGTGAAGAAGCCATCTATTTGACAAATCTTGTAAATTGTTAAAATCATACCGTAATGTGTCCACGTCACTCTTTCCTTTTTGGCATGGATCTTTCTTTAAGAAAATAATCGGACTGTATTGGAATTTTCCACCATGGAGCTTTGTCGATGCATCTTGGAAGTGTTTGGAATTCCTACCTTTGTTCGCGGATATACGAAGCATATTTTGCAATAAGTTGTTGTTATTAAATATTATTTTATTACCAGTTCTGGTACGAGTATGGTAGCAGACTTAAAGGACATGTTTCTGCCTGATTTCAACAATGCAAGGTGAACGCAAATATCTTTCGTTATCCATACGACACAACCTTCATTGTTGTGTGTAATTTGTGTATATCTATTTGAAATTTATGGAATGACTTCGGAATTTTCAAAGTAAATTGTTTTTTCCTTACTTATATAGCACCTTAAGGCTATATTCAGATAGTACAATGAAACAAAAGCTGTTCAAGTTGAATAAGGATGAAAAACGAACTAAAACACATTAAGTGAAGATTTTAGTATCACATTTGAGGTAAATCTTCATGGAACACAAGTTGGAGGCTAAAAACCTTTAAAGTGCATTTTCATATTTTCTGAGACGTTGTAAAAACACATTTCATTTTCGAACTCAACGATCGTCCCATTAGGGTTTGCAAATAACTGTTACTATGAATGAAGTACGCTTGTTGACACACAATAAAACTGTAAACACATGTAGTACAATGTATTTGGCAAGTTGTCAACAGCTGCCGAACACAAGGGTTGCCATATTAGAGACGAATCATGTGATATCACATGATATTTATCAAACAACACTGATTCTTTCGTGTTCTTGATATAGATGTCATCATTACAATTCCAAAAAACAATAAAAATTATATTCGCAAACCATGTGCTTCGTATCTGCGTGGCACACTGGTTTACAACTTTATATGTACAGTACGTGGAGAGTGGGTTGTAACTAAATCACCCGCAGAGTGGAGTTATCACCCAAGCTATAACTTTCAAATTTTGTACATATCGACAAAAAACACAAGCAATGTTTCAGCCAATGGACCGCCGGGTTAAACCCGGAGGTCCATTGGCTGAAACTTTGCTTGTGCTGGTTATACTTTGCAACAAATTTTCAATTATTGATTGGGAGGAATCTACACTTTGCGGGTGTTTTAGTGATAATACACTCTCCACGTACTGTACATCGCACAAAACGATTCGACTTGTGATTTCTGATTTTGATCATTGAACAAGCCACGCATGTAAGTTCTTATAAAAATGCAATCTTCTTGACCTCACAATCAAGGTCAACCAAAATAATAAATCCCACCAAAGATGGCCATATCTGTATGTCTTAACCAAAACGGACCATGGAAAAAGTATTTATATGTATATATTAGTGGATTTATTCTTTATTGCATGAAAAAGTCTGTTTTTGGCTCACCAACGTTAGTTTGTGAGCCTATGGCATAGCCCTCATGTCGGCGTCGGCGTCAGCGTCAGCGTCGGCGTCGGCGTCAGCGTCGGCGTCGGCGTCCGCTATCAAATATTTTGAACTTTTGTGTACAGGTTTTGATTTTTGGGCTTTTTAAAATTTTGTTTAGTTTCTGCATATTGCCATGGTGGTTCACTATAATATTTAACTCTTTTCCAGGGTATTTTGTCTTAATTTTAACCCTTTGAATCAAAGTTTAGACTTATTTTGATGTTTGCGTGCAGGTTTTGATATTTTGTTGTTCCTTCCTTCCAAGTGGAGATTTACCTTGCAGCACATGGCCATGCTTTCTGTTGTATGTAAACATGCATCTTAGGGCTAAGTTTGTATTATTTAACCCTTTTCCCGCTGAATCACTTCAATTTTGGACTTTTATGTACAGGTTTTGGACTTAGGCTTACAGCTTTTTACTTTTATGTACAGGTTGTGATAAAAAAAAAATTAAATTGAGGATGACCTCACTGCATATTGCAGTGGTGGTTACTATAACATTGATATCTTTCCAGTGCATTTTTTTATAATTTTAACCCTTTCAATCGATTTTTTTACTTTTATGTGCAGGTTTTGAGGTTTGTCTTTCTTTTCTTCCAAGTGGCGACTTACCTTGTAGCATATCGCCATGGTTCCTATTTTATGTTAGGATGCTTCTTGGGGCTATTATTACATTATTTAACCCTTTAGCTGCTTATTTACTTCAATTTTGGACTTTTGTGTGCAGGTTTTGGACTTTTGTGTGCAGTTTTTGATATTTTTTTTAAGTGGAGTTTTACCTCACTGGCATATTGCCATTGTGATTACTGTAACATTTTCAGGGTATTTTTCTACATTTTAACCCTTTGAAACAAATGTGATGTTTTTTTTTACTTTTATGTGCAGGTTTTCAGGTTTGTCTTTCTTTTCTTCCAGGTGGATATTTTTCAAGTAGAGTTTCACCTTACTGGCATATTGCCATTGTGGTTACTGTGACAGGGTATTTTTCTCAATTTTAACCCCTTAAAACAAATGTGATACTCTTTTTTTTTACTTTTATGTGCAGATTTTGAGGTTTGTCTTTCTTTTCTTCAAAGTGGAGACTTACCTTGTAGCATATTGCCATGGTTCCTATTTTATGTTAGGATGCTTCTTAGGGGTTATTATTATATTATTTAACCCTTTAGCTGCTTTTTTCTTTTCTTTAATTTTGGACTTTTGTGTGCAGGTTTTGAACGTTTTGGGTTTTTTTTCTCTAGCCACCCTTTTACATTGGCCACCTGTTGGTGAGCCACGGGGTACTGATACCCCCTCTAGTTAATTAAAAGGGTGAAATTTAATGAAATAAAACACCCGTGATCGCGAAAATAAAAGTCTCTGTGACTCGATAATTGCTATGATCAACAGGTTTGAATGTGTGTGTTATTAATATATGCCATGGTTATGTTTTGCATATTCTGTGACTTTTAGACAGCTTCCATCACAATCGGTATATGGAAGGGGGAGGGGGTGGGCGGGGGGCATCAGTACGTAAATATAAACACAGAAAAAGACTAAGAAGATGGTGTTTCGCAGACAAACAACTCATAGGTTGTCATTGTTGCCAGCTCAGCCAATCTATTTCCCTAATTTAGTTCTCGGACTTTTGACGTAATTTCGGCCATGGATGGTCTTGATGTAATATGCCTCCTTCTCGCCAAATGCAGCAGCAGACGTTCAGAGATCACCGAAACAAGGTTCTGTTAGTTTTGTAGTAGGCGTATATACATTCAAATTGACAATAAGATGAAGTGACCTCAAACTTTATTGGTTATTTGTCCCATGATATCGTGGAGTACACAAGAGATTTATTTCCTGAACTCTTTAATGTTATTGTGGACTGCTGTTTTCAAGATGTGGGCTTTGGGCTGTGTGTAGAGTATTATTGGAACATATACATTATTATAAATGTGATAAGTGACAATAACATGGTCTGAGGTTTGCGGCTCGGAGCTTACGTTCAACCTCGATGCTCTACGCCATGAGTCGAACATAAACGCCGAGCCGCAAACCTCGGACCATGTTATTGTCACTTCATGTTGAATAGCCACTTTGCCGATGAAAATTATTCAGTCAACAGAAATATTCAATTAACAGGGATTGTGTCACTTTCCTGTATTCTATAGATAAACTTAGCATTTATGCTATTATATCTTGTTTGACAGAGCACCATGAGCTCTGTCAAACAAGATATAATAGATTAAATGCCTGTATTACATGTACTGAGGCCAAATAGGTTTATAAACAAAGGCAAACTGGGGAGAGTCAGGGTAATTTCTCGACAGCTTACAAGACTTTTAATTCATGTATTTCATGTACTGAGGCCAAATAGGTTTATAAACAAAGGCAAACTAGGGAGAGTCAGGGTAATTTCTCGACAGCTTACAAGACTTTTAATTCAATTAACAGGAGTTTACTCTATAACTTATATTCAATTAACAGGTCAAATTTGTTCTGCAGGTATGGTAAATGGTTTTGTGTTGGGAAGTTATATTTAATTAACGCAGTTATTCAGTTGAGAGATATACAGTTAAGTGTGCTCCACTCTATAAATATGACAGTTAGATGGGGTGACCTCAACCTTTATCGATTATTTGTCCAGTGACACCGTGAGGTACGCAAGAGGTTTATTTCTTGAACTCGTAAATGTTATTGTGCTCTTTTCTTTTCACAATGTGGGCTTTTGGCTATGGCTAGAGTTTTATTGGAACATATACATTAATATAAATGTGATGAAGTAACAATAACAAGGCCTGAGGTTTGCGGCTCGATTGCCTCCACGCCTTGGTTAAACAAATGCTCCGAGCCGCACACCTCAGACTATGTTACCGACAATTCATCACAATAACTTATAATAAATCTTTTCAGGTTGCAGCATTACAATTGGTGTTGGGGTGAATATGCTGACAATGAAAATCAATGTTCCAGATAAATTCCGAAATCTTCCAATTGGATTGATGGGCAATTTTGATGGAAATACGGATAATGACCTGAAGGCACCTGATGGAACAGTTCTAAATTCTAACTCATCCGAAAAAGAAATCTATTACAACTTCGGAAAGAAATGTAAGAATTCTGAACTTATTTGAAACTAATACTAAATATTACAATAATCAATAGTTTTGTAATGCCAATGGAATTCCAACAAGGCCTGTGACAATATTGAATGGATACATTGGATGGATGAGGCCTAAAAAAGTTAAAAATCTGTTTTTGATGTCCTCCGGCATGGCCCTTTTGGTTGCCGAATGTATTCTTTTTATAACCGATGGAAACTTAAAAAAATAATAAAAATTAAATGTTTTATGTTTGATAATTTACCCAAGATAATAAAATTGATAAATTTCTCCCTTGAGTGCAACAAGGCTTTGCATTGGTTTAGCATATTGCAAAGCCTTCGTGCACTCAAGGGATGAAATACATCACTACCCATGCTATTCTGTAGATTATGCGGTCTAAAACATAAACAAACTAATAATATAAACTTTTGATGGCAAAGAAATAATTACAAAAATAAAAAGTAAAATAAAAAATATGCCCACCCACATGCAATTTTACAAAATGGCCCGAGAAACAGAAGATCTATATTGTGTATCCTAAAGCAATGTTTTGTAAAAAAATGAGTCTATGTCCCAACTATATCTATGTCCTAATACTTTACCTAACATAATGGTTCTATCGAGCCAACACTATTTACAAACATCACCATTCAGATATTATTATTTTTTTCACAAACATGTCTGTTCTGTGTTGAAACGTTCATTCAGTGTGAATGAAGAGTTTATGTGGATTTTCTTGTTAACAAGAAGTATCGTTTACACACCTTAAGTTAACAAAACAAAAATACCTAATTTAGGCAGTTACTTGTTTTGACAGTCGAAAATATCAAGTTACAAACAAAAAAACATTCTAAAATACAAAAAATAAGACCTCTATATGCCTTCAGCATGCAAACTTCAATGACATTTTTTTTAACTGGTGGAGTGCTAAATTATTTTTGGATATCAAAATTTGCTTACATGTCTTTGCCTTGTTACATTTTATGGGATAGTGCCCGTAGGCACTATCCCATAAAGTGTAACAATGCAAATCCATACAGATGAAATGCTGTCACTTTAAAGATTATATGAAACACATCTACTGTATATGAAGCCTGTGCATTGCGGTACCTGCACTTCAGAATAAAGCCCAAATATGGGCTTTCAGCACTCTACCAGTTAAATAAGGCACTACTAGTCCCACTTCAATATTTATCCGACATATGAGTGTTGTTGATAGACGTAACAAAGGTATAGCTGTGAGGATGTGTTGGATTCACGACCTTCTACAATTTGTCACAACCTTTACCCCTATTAAAACCCAATGGAAGTTGTTACTTATCGTTATCCAGAATGCTCCAATTAGGGAGTAATTTCTAATTTTGCACAGAAATAATTGGGAATACGCCCTATCTCTACTAGAGGGAGGGAGCACATTTTCCACACTCTTTTACAGATCATGATATGACCAACTGTCTTTGATATCCCTACCCCTGACCTTGTTGTCCGACATCCGACAAAGGAATCTAACAGATTAGACATGGCCATCCTATCATAATACATTGTTTACACTTGAATTTTGGGTTATGCCACTGCAGCTCTTAACCCACTGAATAATTTTAAAATAGTTTTGATCAAATCTAGTCATGGCTGCTTCGCAGCAACCATGACAAGATTTGATGAGAAGTTCATGAAAGTTTAACTTGAGAAATCATTGGTCAAAAAGTCTTAACAATTTACAGGGGAAAAGTTGGTTAAATATCTACAAATGTTACTTATTTTAATGGCAAGAGATTTCCTGTCCTGGTTCAAGAATATCCCCAAGCAGCATACAAGGAGCTAAAAGGTGTATAATTTGACTACAGCTATTATCAACACAAAACAAACACAGAGTGAGTTATTTGGGAGTGTAAAAACAAGTTTTTGTAATTTGTGAATCCGATGTAGATTCCATTGACGTTTGGAGTCTAACAGTTGCTTGTTGTTGCTCAGTGGTTCTCTCTGGGTACTGTGGCTTCCTCCACCTGTACTACTGTCCGAGATTAGGCGATCCCGAATGTCGAAGGTGTCGCTAATTCTCCAATAAATAAATAAATGATGTAGATTCCATTGACTTTAAACTATCTTCAGAGAATCACTGCACTATCCATGAGTAGTTACATTTAGTTTAACCCCTTACCTAACCTGAAAAGCAGAGGACTCTTGCAATTACACAGAACGACACACGCCTGTGAATGGGTTAATTGACATGGCACGAGTGCCAGCACGGGATGATAAAATGAGGCCGCAGGCCTCGAGTTTTATCCCTTTGCGATGGCATAAGTGCCTTATCAATTAACCCATTCACACGAGTGTCTTTTTCTGTGTTTATTACACGCCTTAACGTCTATAAAATATTTTTTAGAAGGACACTCCGCAATTCATTTGCCAATTCGCCCTCTGCATTCCAATGTGTTATATGTGCCATTGGGCACACAGAACACATTGGAACGCAGAGGACGAACTATCAACAAAAAATTTGCGAGCCCGTGTAATTATGTTTAGCTAACGCTAACGATTGAAATTGTAATTGCGATGTTCCGCACATTTGTACAACATGGGGAGCGAACATTCCGTGGTATGAATAACAATAACCAAACCTGTGAGGGGAATCTGTGTCACTTTTTCGTTCCCTGAGTTCCAATGTGTTCTATGTGCCTACTGGCACATAGAACACATTGGAACTCAGGGGACGATTTTCAGCTATCACTAGCGATTCGAATTGTAATTGCGTGGAACAATTTGTAAAAAAATCCAGTGAAATTTCGCTTCTATTTAAAAATCATCCTTCAACGATTTCCGTTCCGCACATATGTGTGGAACAGATTTTTATTTTCCGCATGATTTAGTGTTGCTATAGATGGGGAGTACATAGAACAGGCGTGTAATAAATAAAATTCTTGTATAGCTAATTTGTTTCATTTTTAGCGGAAAAAATATAGCGTATGCCCCCTCACTGGTACGAACTCAACCAGCTTGTCCCTCTGAGGGGTCACAAACTATGTTTCTGAGACAAAAATGAGAGAAAATATTGAAAATTGAGTGGTGATTTTTAGCTCACCTGACTGAAAGTCAGGATGAGCTATAGTGATCACTCACCGTCCGTCGTCGTTCGTCGTCCATGAACTTGGTGATTGCACCTGCCCCTCCTAAATTGAACCAATTTTAGTTATATTTGAGGTGATTGCTTGTTCTGACATCGCATTTTGTTTTTTTATTCAAATCAACTTGCCCAGCCTCATAGGGAAGGGGTGGGGAAAATTCACCAAAATTCTTAGAAACCAGTACGTACAGTGACTTGATATTTGATATGGAGCTTTCTTTTGAGGTGTAGGGTTAAGTTTGTTCAAACGAAGTTCGTGGATCAACATTTGCCTTTATAAGGGGAGGGGCAAGATTTTTGCCCCACCCGAAATTTCTATTTTCTGAACCGGTGGTCCGATTTGAACTAAATTTGATATGTGGTATTATTGAGTTATAAGTACTTGATTCATGCAAAAAAGGACCCTCAGGAGCGAAAAATAGAAATATTTTCAAATGATCATATTTCCCAAACCACACGGAACAGAGAACTGTTATTTGGCAGGAAGCATCCTTAGGTCTAGGAGAATTGAATGGTAAAACAATATTTCCATCGGTTGTGACAGAGTGTTCTATGGTGGGAGGGGGGGTCGGGGGGGTCGAAAACATGCTGAGTTATCATATTCGCATAAATTAAAAAAAGTTAATATTTGGCTCCTTATGGTAGCCCAAATTTTAACTTAGTGCTATATGAGGAAATTTCTTTAAAAGTCTTCTTCTTCAGATCCACCAGTCAGAATGCTTTCATATTTTGTATGCACATCAATTATGTGTGAAAATATTTCTTTATTAATCTTTGGGACAGCAACAACATGTAATACCCATGACCTTGGCCCGTTTGTTTTCTCAATAATGTGAAATTTCTTGAGTTCTTCAAATGTTTGTTTTAGTTTGTCCCTCCAAACAAAGGAGACATGCTTTGTATGTTGTTTGAAGGCTGTACATTTGTATTTATTGGTGTTTTGAGCAGAGACGCGTTCAAATTATATAGATCTTGGGACATTTTGAGATATTTTTTTCATATTTCGTTGAAGTTCAAATTACCCTCCCTGGTAATGGAATAGGTATCCGGTCCTATCGTTAACATGTCCAGTGTTAACACAGTACTGTGTTACAGTAGAACCATCCCCAAACAGCCAGTCACAATAAACTCTAAAAAGGTTTTGTTACTACAGTTGATTAAGGCTTGAAAAGTGTCAGCAACTTCTGGTGATTTTTGCTGCCAATCTAATGTGGTACGAGTAATTTTGCAGTCTTTGTTCAAGTGCACTGAATACCACAGTGTTTAACATTTTCCAGTGTTGCCAATTTAATTGCAATTATCGCCTGGTCTGTTGCAGCGGTCTCAAAGCTGATGCGCTGATCACCAATTTCACCCGTTTTTGTAACAATAAAGGCATACTGACTGCTTGATATATGTGTAGTGTATCCATTCAATTTTACAATGGCTCTCTTAGTGTCCTATACCTTTCCGACATCTCTACTGCTTTCTAACTGCTGGACAGTCATGTATTTTGCTTTGTGTTGAATAATTTCAAATACTTTTATGATTCTCAGTGTGATGTATAACGTCTTTCTTCTTTTCGTTGATATTCCACTGTCTTTCCATGTATCGTCCAGTTGTATAGGCTTCCTTTACTGATTTCCCATCGCTTGCCAAATCTCATGATTTTATTGAAGTGTTAGTTCCCTCCCCTTTCAAGCAATTTTCTGGGCTTTGAAAATTGAGAATTTGCATAACCCTTAAGTTCCCACACAGACACAAACTGCCAGTCTTGTATTGCTTTGAAAAAAGTTGGCTGCATTTATCTTTGCATTGCCTTCACATCATTTTTGGATGTCTGTGCTCTGTTAAGTCATCTGCAGTTGCGTACAAGGATATATGGTGGGTATTATCATAGAATTAATCGGAGAATTTAAGGGTTTACCAGAAAAATGGTAAGGCCAAACCGTTTGCTTATCCTTTTTTCATTTGCATAGTCCATACTCATATCATACTCATATCATGCAGTTTCCTTAAAATTGCATGGAACTTAGGTATTGAATAGAGCTGGCATAATTATGAAATTTCATAATCGACTTTTGAAGAAAAAAAATCAATTAACCCTTTACCCAACGTAACGGCCAAAACCGGCCAGCGTTATTTTCAAAAATCGCCAATTAATTTTCCGTATATTTTCATTTTTTGTCTCAAAAACATAGGTTATGACCCCCTCTTTGGAACGAGCTCGTCAAAAATGCAAAAATTAGGTATTCAAGATTTTTTTTGCAAGTGTCGTCTGCGTTTCATGTTAGGTAAAGGGTTAGAAGTCTACTTTGATCGTACTCCGTGAACTCTAGAAACAACAATAAGGAAAGAGATTAGTGGCATGGGTAACAGGTGGACATCGCCTTTTTATCCCACTGTTAGCATTTGTCTTGGGTTCGTGGTTGGTGAACCATTGGTTCGATTCGGTTTCGAATTAGTTCCCTGATTTAATGCGATTCTAAACCACCTCCATTATTTGAAATAATTCGAATCCCAGACAGGTTGGGATTTCCAGCATCTTTCTATTGTCGATTTTGTGAAGATTACACCTCATCCAACAGGTTTTCCTGTGGAACTAAACTGACCATAACTAATCTAACTGGGTGCTCTACGTCTAGTTTGCACCGTATATCGCCTCTTAGGTGGAACAAGCCTCTGTCTGCAATCCTGAAGCATTGGAGAGGCCTTGTTCTAAACAAGGGAGGAAATATTACTTTTCCTTCGACCACCTTGATGATATTAGGTCAGTTTGCGTTTGAATCTAGTCATGTTGCTAAGACAAATGCGGAATGAGTGTCATCACCAGAATATTGAGAACAGAAAAAGTCAAAACTCATTGCGGAAGTTATAGATTCAAAGCGATAGATTCTAGTTTGAATGTCGCTGGGTCAGAACCCTGTCCTATATGGTTATAATATTAATGAAAGTACATTGAACATCCAGCCCATGCACTTGTGTATGCAGACAATTCTACATGGAATATCAGTGGCTGGCATATGATAGAGTTGAGTGGTATTGACATTTCAAGTTTGGTTTCTGTATCAGTATTTTTAGAATGATTTACCTTGGTATCGGTACGGTATTCGGTGTCAACAATATACAATGTACCCACACCGATACCAATATCCCGTGGTAGTTTTGGTATACTGCCGAGCTATAGTTCACCGTTTTAAACAAGACAAAGCCGCCGAAGTGTCAAAATGTTGGAACCAACCCGGACATTAACCATCAGTCATTTAATGTAATAAAAAACTGAGAGAAAATACATTCAGGGTATTTTCTCACAGCTTCTTTGTTACATAAAATGACTGGTGTTGACTGCCTTTATACATACACAGTCTATGGTCTCTTCTTGTCATGAATTATGCTTTATTTTCTGTTGTTAACATTTTAATTTTTACTAGTGTGGGAAATATTTATCTATACCGACATTCGGTATTTTGAGATTCCATCAGTACGATAAATCGGTATTGGTTCGATACCGACACCGAGCGGTATTTAGGGTATACCATCTATCTCTAGCATATGAGTAAATGGCTTCTTTTGGAAACAAGTGACAGGTCCATCTATTCATACTTGTGGTTCGATGGTGCGAAATACTCCAGTATGCATTGACACTTTCTTCACATTGGTGATTAAACGCACTATTACAACAGCTATAGTACCATTACAATTGGGAAGTGAATACAATTTGAGATTCGATTCAGTTTAGACCATTTTGCCTGATTCGATTTCAGATTCAATTCGAGGGAAAGATCGTAATTCGCCAGATCCTACTGTTTCTATATACCTGTAAGTCACTTGAAAGAAACATCAAAAGTCATTTTTCAGTTGACTCAGTGGCTTTGGGTACATTATTCAAGCTACATATACGTTTAGGTGTCACGAATTGTAACTCTACACCAATTTAATTTACTGTGGTAGATTTATTTATTTATTGGCGTTTTCCGGTCACATATTTCTGCTAATCATGACCACTGTCAGCTCCTCATCATACTAACTCCACACAAGCAGGGTTAGCATTGGTTGAAGACAAGTGCACCATCGACGTGCAGTACGTCCTAGTACACAATGCCACCGTGTCCCCACGTGCGCAATGTGGGTGAAGTGTCTTTTCCAAGGACACAACGTAGTCGAACCGAGGACCTCTCGGCCTGCAGCCCACGCCTCTACCTATATATCCACCCCCTCCACATTACAGAAAAAGCAGTCTGCGAGTGTCAAGGAAGGTCAAGGGCACTTTCATATGAGATGCAATTAACCATGTATAAGTCACTTTAGTGTATAAATCACACATGGTTTCCATTAAAAAGTTCCCTTTTTTGGTGGTTGTTGTCCCCGTGGGAACCCCAGGAAATGAAGCAGTCCTTGTTTACTGTGGTAAAAAAGCGATTTTTCACTGGTAAAATGGGATAAATTCACTAATGCGTGGGGTGCGAGTCCTCTAAAATAGGCAACATGGGGTATAAACGATTGACTGACCTCAGTTTATCTCCATGTTGTGGTCACGATTAGCGATTGTGCAAAAGTATGTGACCTTAAACACCAATAAATAAATAAATAAGCATATGCTGCTTTCAGATTTTTGTTTCAAAAACTTACAGTTGTGAGAGGTTATGGATCCCCACTTGACATTGTTAAATTGAGACCTTTTGACTTGAGGAAAGGAGTTTTAAACATTTGTTTTCTCATTAACTCTTTTGGCGCGGATTATCCGGAGAAACCGAATTCTCAGCGCGTAATAATTATCAGGCAGTTCACTTAAATACAGTTCATTAGAGTTATAATTCGTAAAAGCCTCCCAAAGATCTCATAGTGTTTTTTTTAGAATTGAATCATGATTTGTTTGATATTTATTTTATGTATATATTGCCGTACATTTTAGTAGGATTTTGTGGGGCCATTCTTTACTGATGTCTGTATTTATGCAGTCAAAATAACACTACATTATTAGAAACAATGTCATATTGTCACTTCAAAGCGGATGTGTTGCAGTTGACACCTTTATGCTTTCCAATGAAAATATAGCTATTCTTGGAAAGAATAAAAATCGTGCACGAAACATAGAAATGCGATGATGTTTGATTGATAGCACTTGCAGATGGACACACACAGTTGTCTAAAATGTCGACTATAGTTGCCTATCGCAGGTTGGGGTGCTGTCGACTTCAGCTGCCTGTCGCCTCAAAAGTTTTAACAATTACATGGGATTTTCTGATGAAAAACGGAAAAACATTAATGCAAACCTAAGCAACACATATTTATACAATTAAACTTTTTTTCTGTTCATGTATTTTCACGTAAAATGATTGGCTACAGTATTTGTTTTTTTTCCGATGACACAATGAACCGAAGGAAACCCATTTATAAACTGCCCTAACCCCCCCCCCCCCCCCCCCCCCCCCCTCCCGGAATATCTGTCTTGAAAATTACGTTGAACAGAGTGAATGGAAAAGAACCCCTGCATGTTCATATGGTTTCAACATGAAAAATAATTAATATTTATCTCATCATTTTAAAGACTTTCAAAACATTTAATAAACGATGAAATCCTTATCATGCTTTTTATTCCATGTTCAGTTCGTTTTTTCGCAATAGGTGATCGTCTGCATTCATCGTTTTACCCAAATAAAACGTAAACAATGGTCAGTCATAATAATCCACAAACAAAACTCGCAAGCAAAACTTTCCAATTTCCAAATAGTCTGAATGAACTCTTTCTGAGACAAGTTCATCAAACTTCATGTCATCTGGGTTTATATCGAACTCCACATTTACAAACTGTGTTTTCAGTTTCTCATGTGAAGTTCAAAACCAGAATCAAATTTAACTCAGTGTTATTCTGAATGACAGCATCCTTCTGTCAAGTGGAAAAGGAGAGTGAAGTTTTGTGTGGGCATGGCCTATGACGTTCCCTTTAACTTACGCAATTCATTGGTCACTAAATTTGTACTGGCACAAGAACATGTTTCAGTGAAATGTATCGTTATTTTGAACACAATATTAGAAAACTATGCCGTTTTTATTCCTTTATCACTGGGAACCATGACGCAACCTGGTTTTTATTTTAACTCCTCAAAGTAGAGTGTTTAAATCTATTGCCCCTGAAGTTTAATTATAAGAATGATCGTTTGTTTTTGTCTGTGTCTTGAGTTATGAACCTCCCAAATACACCCATTTATATAGTTTGGCTCTTGTTTTCTGTTTGTTGGTTTTTTTGGGTTTTTTTTTTTTTAATTTTTTTTTGTGGGGGGGGGGGGGGGGGTGAGGAGGGGGGGGGGGCATAACTCAAAAAATAGACAGAAACAAATGATCATTCCTTATTTACAACATTAATTTATTCACTCAATATTGTTCAGTTATCAGTAGCCCAATTAAAGTCATATGTGATTTTTCCCGCAATTATTTTGATTTTGAGAGATTCCAAATGTAGTAGTAATTTACATTGGCCCAGTCCGACTGAAATTCAATGCACATTGGATATATTTATGACACTTTGCGAACTGCATCTCAATCTGTTGTGGTTTTGTAATCATTATACACCCACCATCAAAGAGAATGGGAGGTATACTAGATTACAGTACGTGGAGAGTGTATTATCACTAAATCACCCACAGAGTGGAGATTCCACCCGAGGAATAATTGCAGATTTGTTGCAAAGCATAATCAGCACCAGCAAAGTTTCAGCCAATGGACCTCCGGGTTCAACCCGGAGGTCCATTGGCTGAAATATTGCTTGTGTTTTTTGTCCATATGTACAAAATTTGAAAGTTATAGCTTGGGTGATAACTCCACTCTGCGGGTGATTTAGTTACAATCCACTCTCCACGTACTGAACATGCATCCATCTGTTTGTATGTCGATCTATCCGCAAGGATATCGCAGCAGTGACTGAATGGATTTCAAAGGAATTTGGTAAGAGGGATCCTTGTGACAAGCATCTCCTGCACGTGTTATAATATTTATTATTCGTCCAAGTATACTTTGGTTTACCAACGAACTGAGAACTTTGAAAGCTAACCGTCGAAAGCAAGAGTGGAAAAGATCCAAATCTTACAAAGAGGAAGCAGCATATCAGACTGTTCAAACCAGTTCTCCTACAAACTAAAAGATACCAGAAACTCTTACTACACAACATGTGTTGACGCTTTTAATGGTGGCAGCAAAAAACTGTTTAACGCTGTTAAAGATCTGTGTACAGAATAACAAAGTGTGTCATTACCACCATACGACCATCCATCGAAGCTCGCTGCTCAATTTGCGAGTTCTCCATTAAAAAAATAAAATTAATTCTGGACAAAATTCACAATGTAAAGGTAGACAAAATTGATAACAAACAGACCATCAGAAAAAGACCTTTCAACTTCTCGACTTTAGAAATCTACGAAGTAACCAAATTAATAAAATAATGCCTCATGTCAACTAGGCCCAATGCCAACATCTATTATCAAATCATGTGTAGATTCTTTGGCTTCCGTGATCACAAAAAGGATCAACATGTCTTTGCTATAAGGATATGTGCCAGATGTGTGGAATATCGTCATTGTAAACCCTCTTCTGAAGAAACAAGGCACAGAACATGTGTTTAAAAACTTCCGGCAAGTGAGTAACTTACCATTCGTTTCTAAGCTGTTTGATGAAGCTATCATTGACCAGCTAGTCTTACAAAGTGATATGCATGTTCCATTACTGGCCAACACATCTGGATTCAGAAAATTTCACTCAACTGAAATGGCAGTACTCAAGGTTCAGAATGACGTCCCGCTTAATATGGAGTCTGGAAGGGTAACCTTGCTTGTTCTTTTGGACCTTGGTGTTGCTTTTGACAGTAGCGAACTCTGATTTTGGACTTAGTACCTGAAGAACGGACAGCAGCGTGTATCAATAAATGGTAACCTGTCAAAAGACTTTCAACTGGAATGTGGAGTACCACAGGGCAGTTGCCTTGGCCCTGTTCTGTTTCTATATTTCAAAATTGTTCGCCATCATTGAATCGCACCTGCCTGACGTTCATGGTTAGGCTGATGACACACAGGTCTTCTTCTCTTTTCGACCATGAACCAAGGATCGAACTAAAGCTCAAGAAATTATTGAATCATATATTTCGGCAATTCGCACTTGGATGATTTCAAACAAATTAATGATAAATGATGGCAAGACTGAATTCCTAATAATTGGTTCACATCAGCAACTCACTAAAATTGACATCAACTCAGTGAAGGTAGGAGTTTTTGCCATCAAGGCAAGTGATAGTGTGTGTAATCTCAGTGCCTTCTTCGAATCAAATATTCCATGGGCAAACATGTTACAAATATGTGCAACAAGGCTTTCAGAGGTATATACAAAATTGAACAGATAAGACAGTTCATTACAAAAGACTCCAAAAAACTCTAGTTCATGCCTTAGTAACTTCACATTTGGATTATTGTAAAGCCTTACAGTAGTAGCCCTTCACAACACCAGTACTCCCGCCTGCAGAAAGTACTCAATGTATCAGCCCGATTGGTTTGTAGAGTATCACGATCTCAACACATCACTCCTGTTTTGATGTATCTGCACAGACTGCCAGTAAAGTACAGAATAATTTTCATAAACTTTATTATTAGTTTTCAAGGTACAAAATAACACGTCACCAGCCCACCTAAGAGAACTCCTTAATACCAAGAATGTGTGTCAATACAACATGACGTCTGATGATAAAATTCTACTACATGTTCCAAAAGTAGGTGTAAGACATTTGGAGATAGGTCATTCTCATTAGCTGGTCCTCACTTGTGGAATAATTTACCAGATCATCCAAAAAGACTGTCAAATGGCAACATTTTCAAGAAAGATCTCAAAACATATCTATTTCAAAAAAAGCATATAAGTGTTGTTCTGGACTGTAAAATACATGTACAGTATATATTCTGTTTGTATATATGCACGAGCTCAGTATCATGTACAGCACATTAGAATATGGTTCTTTATCCACTGAACTATAATTTTGATGCTATGTAAATGGGTATATTTTTATTATTATTATCAAAAATTAGCCTACTTATTTTCGCAAAAGTTACAGTTCTTACTTCGTCAATTCTTGATGATTGTTTCCCTCTGCAGCGATATCTCAGCAGCGAGAGGATGGATTTCAATGAAATTTAGTTCAAGGGATCCTTCTTACAAGCCGCTCCTGCTTATGTTACCAAGAAGTTACTCACATAATTTTCACTCAATTTATGGTCCTTAATTTACCATTTTTCATGATTTTTTTTACTCTGCAGCGATATCTCGGCAGTGAATGGATGGATTTAAAAGAAATTTGGTATGAGGGATTCTTGTGACAAACCACTACTGAACATGTTATAAAGAGTTTCTGCTTATTTTTCGACATAGTTATGGCTCTTACTTTGTCAATTGTTTCAACAGAGTTATGATCCATACTTTTTTTCGATTCATTTATGCTTCGTCGGATCAGCACTGCAGTGGGGGTATAATAGTCTTCAACAATAGCTCTTGTTGGTGTTTAACTTGCCCACTCTATTCCCTTGAAAATGTATGTTTCTTTCTCCAAACTGTCCAAGTCATGGATACCCAAAATAACCACATGTAATTTTTCTTCTTGCTGGCTGCTACTTATTAGGTCGATTTATTTGAAATGGTGTGCGAAAACGACAGATTGAAAATAAACTTGTGGTAACGAACATTTAGTAGTTTTTTAACTCGCTTGATACAAAACAACACATCCATACTCTAACCACTGGTGAAAAAATACCCAAATCTAGGATCCTGAATGACATGTGAACGAAATTGGCGTTGAGACATTTTAACAGTCTTCATTTCCAATGAATAGTATTATTTTGAAAGACGTGATTGCCAGTGAAGATGACGCAAAAACATTTCTCAGTCTACTTTATTATTACACAAACTTCACGATGACATTTGCAAACCTTGTTTGTAAATAACTAAAACTTGCAATGTTTTGTTTCCAAAACGTAGCTTATCACTCTAATGGAATGAGTATGACAAATGTGATATCCAATGACGACCCACAAGCAAAGTTTTTAGTGATAAAAATATTAAAAAAATAACTAAACTTGGAATGGTGACTTTTGTGAATACCACGAGAAGAAAAGGGGCATCGCCTTATGTAAATGGTTAACATACAGTGCGTGGAGAGTGGATTGTAACTAAATCACCTGCAGAGTGGAGTTATCACCCAAGCTATAACTTTAAAATTTTGTACATATCGACAAAAAACACAAGCAATGTTTCAGCCAATGGACCTCCGGGATTAACCCGGAGGTCAATTGGCTGAAACTTTGCTTGTGCTGGTTATGCTTTGCAACAAATTTGAAATTATTGCTTAGGTGGAATCTCCACCTCACGGGGGATTTAGTGAAAATACACTCTCCACGTACTGTACCCTGCTTATAAACGTTGTTAGTGACAAAACCATTGAAAAAATAACCAAACTTGGAACGGCGACATTTGTGAATACCACGAGAAGAAAAGGGGCATCACCTTATGTAAATGGTTAACATACAGTGCGTGGAGAGTGGATTGTAACTAAATCACCTGCAGAGTGGAGTTATCACCCAAGCTATAACTTTAAAATTTTGTACATATCGACAAAAAACACAAGCAATGTTTCAGCCAATGGACCTCCAGGTTTATGGGTTTAACTCGGAGGTCCATTGGCTGAAACTTTGCTTGTGCTGGTTATGCTTTGCAACAAATTTGAAATTATTGCTTGGGTGGAATCTCCACTCCGCGGGTGATTTAGTGAAAATACACTCTCTACGTACTGTACCCTGCTTACAAAAGTTGTTGGGAGCGCGGTGGCTCAGTTGGTAGAGGTTCGAATCCCAGCTGCGGCAACCGCGTTGTGTCCTTGGGCAAGACACTTCATCGCCATTGCCCGCGTGGGGGCACGATGACGCCGTGTACTAAGGCGGACTGCACGTCGACGGTACGCATGTCTTCAACCAATCTAACCCTGCCTGTGCCGCAATGCGGAGTTACGATGTTGGGGAGCTGGCAGCTGCTCGTCGTTGCTCGGTGGTTCTCTCCGGGTACTCCGGCTTCCTCCACCCATAAAACTGTTACGGTTATGATTAGCCATTGTGCATAAATATGTGACCTTAAACATCAATACGTAAATACATACAAAAGTTGTTATTGACAAAACTATTGAAAAAATAACTAAACTTGGAATGGCGACTTTTGTGAATACCACGAGAAGAAAAGGGGCATCGCCTTATGTAAATGGTTAACATATCCCGCTTACAAACCCGCTGTGTACATACAGTATGGCAATAACTTGGTAACTTGCTAACTATCCATCTGCACACTGATGTCTATATACCAAAATTTCACTTGAAATTTTTTCCCTCAACTCTTAGAAGCCGGGGAATCAGAATGTATTTATTGAACATGACATACCTCGAAAAACTTACAGTAAAGTAGGTGCTTCTAGTCAAGTGTCGTCTGCCTATTCAGGCAGACGACACTTGACTAGAAGCACCTGCTCAGTGTTTAATTCTTCCCCAGCCCAAAGATAGCCGAACCATCACAGCCAGATTACCTGCCGTAATACATCACATGCACGAAAACTCGACTCCTGGCTTCTAAGAGTTAATGCAACTAGAAATTCAATTTATTCTTGTTTGACAAGACCTCTGTCAAACAAAACTGAATTGGTTAAATTCCTAGTTTCATTATGGGAAAGATTTGTGTTTTTTTATTTTTAACCCAACTGTTTACAGTGAGGGCTATAGTCATAATTTTTTTTTTTGACTGTCTGTCCGTCTGTCGTCTGTTAACATTTAGAGTTTTGGTTAAAGTTTGTGGTTAAAGTCTTTTACTGAAGGTTCAAGTGTTTTTTTTTCCTGTTTAGTCATGACTTTCTTCTGTCTGTCTGTTAACATTTGGAGTTTTGGTTAAAGTTTGTGGTTAAAGTTTTTTAGCCAACCTCAAAAGTTTTTTGTTTTTATTTTTTCTTTTCGATTGATATTACTATTTATTGTATCATTCTCATTTTGTTTTTATTTTTTTTATGGTTCACGTTATTTTGGAAAATATTTAACCCTTTTTTGTATGGCAATTTAACTTACAATTTCAAGGTTGAAGTTTTTGGTTGGGGGGGGGAGGGTGTTTTAAAATTACACCTTTAATAATTCTTCAAACAGTTTAGTGGGATGTCACAGTTTCTTATCTGGGGCAATGTCTACTATCTACTGAACATTTCTACAGTGATTTTCATTAATATCGGCATGATTTTAACCCCTTTTAAACATGTTTTCAGACTTACTTTCTTTGTATTTGAAATTAGACTTTGCCACATACTTTCTTACTCTTATTCTTGTTCTTGCTTGGTCAGTACAACTTAATGATTCCATTTACATCAATGATTTCTTTTATCGGTTTTAGGAAATATTTAACCCTTTCTTGCCAATCAATTTTACTTAGTATTCCCAGCTAAAGTTTCGGATTAAAGTTCTGCTTTTCAAGGTTCTACCTTTCATTCTCCAAACACTCTGTTACAACGTCATTTCTTTTTTTCATTTCGGCCAAGGTCTACAGAAGCTCTACACAGTGGCATTAATTTAATCCTTTTCACAACAACGCTTTTCGAACTTAATTTCTCTAAATTTCAAATTAGGCTTCTACCACATACTTTATTACTTTTTATCCCCTCCCACATGAGAGGGATTTAGCACAGAGCTCGCTCTGTCCGTCTATCTGTCAGTCCATCCGTCTGTCCGAACTTTCTTTATGCCATAACTAAAACAAAAGTTAACAGATTTCACTTCTTTAGTACATTTCTCTAGGTTAAGTTTGATGACCACAATTATCCAATGAAAATTGTTGAAGTTTTTTCCCTAGTCAGCCCCTTCCCCCCCCCCCCCCCACCCCCTCCATCCCGAATTTTCTTTCCTCCAGTATGCATTTTGAACTATTTACAGTCACTACATTCAGAACCTTTTTTTTTAAACCCACGTAACCGCCCCCCCCCCCCTCCGGGCCAAATAAGCACATTTTTTTTCTTTCGTCAAAAATGTTTTTTTTACAGATTTGGCAGTCCCACCTGCGGCAACCGCGTTGTGTCCTTGGGCAAGACACTTCACCCCCATTCCTCATGTGGGGGCACGGTGACGCTGTGTACTAAGGCGTACTGCACGTCGATGGTGCACCTGTCTTCAACCAATGCTAACCCTGCTTGAGTGGAGTTCGTATGTTGGGGAGCTGACAGTTGCTCGCCGTTGCTCGGTGGTTCTCTCCGGGTACTTCGGCTTCCTCCACCCGTAAAACTGTCATGGTCATGATCAGCCATTGTGCAGAAATATGTGACCTTTAAACACCAATAAATAAAGAAATAAAGAAATAAATAAATTTACAGATTTGGTTAAAGTCTGCGGTAAAAAACCCAGACAAACTCCCCCCCCCGCCGCCCTTCACCGCCCCCCCCCCCCCAATTAGGCATTTCTTTTTCTTTCCTCCAATATGCATTTTGAACTACCTACAGTCAGTACATGCGGAAATCTTTTTTTCAACTCACTCCCCCCCCCCCAACCCCCAGTCCACCCCGGGGGCCAATTAAGCACTTTTTTCGTCAAAAATGCTTTTTTACAGTTTTGGTTATAGTTTGTGGTTAAAAACCAAGACGAACCCCCCCCCCCCCCCCCCCCCCCCCACACCCCGACACACACACACACACACACACACACCATGGTGCCATTTTTTTTTCTCTTTGCTCAAAATGTTCTCTGAAGGATTTAGACTGACCACATGCGGAAAAAAATGGACTCCCCTAACTTGCAATGTTTTGTTTCCAAAACGAAGCTTATCACTCTCATGGAATGTGTATGACAAATGAGATATCCAATGACGACCCACAAGCAACGTTTTTAGTGACAAAAATATTGAAAAAATAACTAAACTTGGAATGGTGACTTTTGTGAATACCGCGAGAAGAAAAGGGGCATCGCATTATGTAAATGGTTAAAATACCCTGCTTACAAACTGTACATACAGTATGGCAATAACTTGGTACATGTAACTTGCTAACTATCCATCTCCACATTGATGTCTAAATACCAAAATTTCACTTGAAGTTTTTTGCCCTTAATGCAATTAGTAATTCGATCAATTTATTCTTGTTTGACAAGACCTCTGTGAGCTCTGTCAAACAAAACTGAATTGGTTAAATTCCTAGTTGCATTGTGGGAAAGATTTGTTTCTTAATTTTTTTGTATTTTTACATCAGTACAACATATATAATATTGAAATGCATCAGCAATGTAAAATAACAACCACAAAATTCCATTAGTTTTGCCAACCATTTTGATTACGTACCCATCGGAATATTGATTTTTATATGCTAGCCGGTGATTTATCGCAAATTATCTTTAAGATATTTCTTGATACCCATTGACTTGATGGATAATAATGAGTATCTCTCAGTAGCTTCTTAAATGACATCACTCTTTGGTTCATCACTTTTTCTTCGATACTGTTACCAGCAGTGCCAAAAGTTCATGTGATTCGAAGCCGTTCTGGTGATTCTATGACTGAAAGATTAGATGTATAATAATATTAACTAATAATGTAAAATAATTAAATGTATAGAAAGTGACTCCAAGAGTGATATTAACCCTTTACCCAACGCAGACGATATCAAAATTTATTATTTTAAATATCATTTTTTCAAATTATTCAAAAAATTTCAACAAAAACGATATCATGTGACCCCTCGTTGAAACGTGCTCGACGAGCTCGTTCCAACGAGGGGTCACATGATATCGGATGCGGGCGATTCGTTGGGCAAAGGGTTAAGCCTTGAACTGGGTAACTTTTCTGAAAAAGCATGTTGATCAATTCACCCAGAAATTCCAAAAACAAAAAAAAATATCGGATCAGTTGGCACACTCATTTCCATATTCCTTCATATTCCTTGCTATAAATTGACATTTAAAATGTTCTAAAAATTAATTTTAATGAAAAATTTGAGAATATTCTCATTTGTAGTATTATAATTATTAAATGTAATCTGTGTGTTTACCAATTAGTTGGTTAAACTATCGTGGGAAAGTTGGACTTCCAAACAGTTTTAGCAAGTTAGCAATGTGTACAGGTATCATTATTCTGAGAGTATTCAGTACAGGTTTTCTTTACGTCTTTTCACATATATTGAACATGATTTTCTTCAAATGTATACTTATAGACTTATTTATAAAGTACCTTTTCTCGTGGCCTCTTTCTCGACCAGATTCCAATCTGATTATACAGTATTTGTGCAAATTGAGTATTTTGGAAAAAAGATTGAATGGGAAAGAATGTAGCATTTTAAATGTTTTTGCATTTTTTGTTGGTTGCACCCAGGATAGGTAAAAGTTTACTGCGCTGTGGGAAGAGAAGTGGATAGATTATTTTGATCACATTGTGAACATGTGTTGATCTGGCTGCAATGCTGTGTCTGCTTTTATAATCACATACAACATTCCATCCATTGAGTGCAGCAAGGTGTCCTCTGCAATACCTTAGCATCACAGATGACATATTTTTGCACACAAGGGACGATTTATAAAATGGACAAAATGCTGAAACTCTGATGAATGTGAAACCAAATCTAATTTTTACTCGTTTGGGATGACCAGACCAAAGAGAGTGCTTCTCCAGTTCTCCGTTCCATCAGAACCCAGATGGAATTTTAACAGTGAGTGAAGAGTTAACTGCCATATTCTGGACCTCCTCATGTCATCTATGGCATCAATAGGATTACTGTACAGTTAAAACTAGAAGTCCTGTCACGAATTGTGCGCTTATCTAGGCTTAATTGCCCGTTAGAATTGCGCGCAATTGTCATATCGAATGGTATCCAAAGCACGACGGTTCTTCTGGTTACTCATAGCAAACACAGGCAATGTTTCTGCCAATGGACCTCCGGGTTACCCGGAGGTCCATTGGCTGAAACATTGCTTGTGCACAGGCCATATGTACAGAATTTGATAGCCTTACTATGGTCATAACGCGTAGATTAACGCGCAGATCGACGTGTTATTTGTGAGCATTTCATGACAGGACTTCTACTTTTAACTGTATATACAGTACGGCTGCCGTAGAATGGTGACTTTCCATGAGTGGACAATATTTCCACGGATGCAATAATATTAGATTCCAAACACTAATTATAGGAATAACAATCAGAAATTTAACTAATGAAGCACCGTGTACAACCTGGTGCTTCATTAATTACAATTTTGCTAATGTTGACTTTTATTACCTGGTAAACGCATGTGTGGACACCATTGTTCACTTGTTTATTACGTCCATAACTGTACTGTATTACTGTGCTAACATGGGCAACTATGAATAGTGAAGCAGTGCTTGTTTACGATGGAGACAGGTTTTGGGGGACTAGGAACCAATACCTCATGTGATAGTCCTTTTAACTGGGCATCATAACTTGAAATGCTTTGCTATCATTGACTTTAGAAGCTGATCATGACATTAACATTGATACAGTAAGTTAGAGATGGGCAATATACTGAAAAAACCACACAAATTTAACTGTATTCATTATTTATAAGGCAGTGGCGGCGCCAGGATATCATTTTTTCTTTTTTTGGGGGGGGGGGGGGTAAGTAATATATTGGGGGGTTCATGGTCAAGATGCCGAAGGTATCTCCCGAACGCTGCAGGCCTGAGCTAGAGAAGGATAGGGGAGGAGGTAGTTCAGTGATCTCAACGTCGTGGCTACCCCCCCCTGGGGTAGCCACTACGTTCAGATTGCTGAACTAGGGAGGAGGGTGTTCCCTCCTGGGCTGGAGGAGGGGCTATGAGATCTTCCCATGAAAAGTAAAAAAGTTGCATATTTGGACACCCTGGGAGCGATATCTGAGCATTTCGACAACACCTGACATGATGTGTATTATTTGTGACGCTTGCGGGTATAATATTGGGTGTTGAAACCACGGTCAGATAGTAATTTGAAGTTTGATTTTGGGGGACCTGAGGGAAAAGTGGGGGGAGGTGGGGTTGTGGCACCGCCACTCTTATAAAGCCTTGTTGAGAGTTGCTAGCAGCTGAAGGGTTCATTTTCATGAAAGAAGTGGCTAATTTTATTTTCAGTTTGGCTTCCCCTCAGGGCATGGCCAGTTGTCCTGAATTCTTATCCTGAATTCTCATTAGACTACAACCTGTACATGGCCAGCTGCTTAACAGTGATTTCTAGCCCAGACTTGACTAGAAATCACTACCCAGGTGATTTGTGTATAAATTGTCAGCAGGACCCCCTGAAGATGGCATGGTCAGGGCACATGCTGTGAGATTGCAAGTGTCTCAAAGAGGCCTTTAAAGGTTGAGGTGTGTTTAGAAGTCACGAAATTACTGTAGATATGATCTGTGTGCTCGTAAAAGACTGCCACTGTTGAGCTCAGTGGCCGTGGCATTTGTTGAGCTGTTGTAGATTGATACCAGAATAATTTATTTTGTATTTTCCTGATGAGAATTCCTCCTTGTTTCTGTCAGCAAATCTCAGTAAAGTCAGATGCCGAATACTAAACCGACACCAAAGTATACCCCTTTAAAAATACCCAAACTGATGCCGAACTCAAAATTCCAATACCCCCCAGCTCTACAGTAAGTGATCATAAACACCAATTAAGAATTACACTACGCACATGTCTATACTTTATATTTCAGGGCAAATAACACCTAGTGAATCAATATTCAAATATCCATCTGGAAAAAGCGCAGCCGATTACAGTCACCCATCATTTGTTCCGATTTTTGCTGATGAAGCTTCTTCTGAGAAAAAGAGTGAAGCAGAGGTGGTCTGTGGAGGTGAAGAACATAAAGAATGTATTGTAGATTACATTATTACTGGAGACAAGGGACTTGCATTACAAACTAAAGAGATAATTGTTAAAGCCATAGAAGATAATATAGTTCTTTGTAAGTACTAAACTTATAAGCAAATAGAGGACACCTATTGTTTTTGAGTGACAGCAAGTAAATAGAGGCTACCTCTTGTTCTTCAGTTACTGCAACAGCACGGAAATATAGGGTTTTATGATTGGCTGAAAGCCATGTGTGAAAACTTACATTTCCTTGCAGTCACGAAAGAAACAAATCCAGTAAGGCCTAAAAAAATTAAAATCTGTTTCTCAGGCCCTTCCACATGGTTCTTTTGGCTACCGCATCCTCTCTTTTTATAACCAATGCAAACTTGAAAAAATAAAAATTAAATAGTTTATGTCTGATATTTTACCCAGTTAATAAAATTGATAAATTTCATTATTTGTCTCTTGAGTGCATTGCAAAGCCTTCTTGCACTCAAGGGATGAAATACCCCACTACCTGTGCTATTCTGTAGATTATGAAGGCTAAAACATAAAACAAACCAAGAACATGATCTTTTAATGGCAATGAAATAGTTACAAAAATAAAAAAATAAAAAAAACACCCGCCCACAAGCAATTTTACAAAAAACGGCCTGTGAAACATTGTGGGGGCTTAACCATTCAAAAATGGAAGGTATTGTTTCATTATATGTGTTCCAATAATGTAAATGCAATTACAAAACCCAAACGCTGAAAATGTACAGTGAATCAAACTAAATTTATTGTGTTGTAATGTGCGTCACTTCCGGAGATATATTCTCTTATGTCTGTCATGACAATAAATATCGAAAAATGTTGATTCGATATTTTCCTTTATCTTGTAAACAGTAAAGTAGCATATAATATTGTGTAATTTTGGTTGTTAATTTTATCCTTTTACAGTTAAAACTAGAAGTCCTGTCACGAACTGTGCGTTTTCCAGGCTTAATAGCGCGTAGGAATTGCACGCAATTGCCATATCGAATGGCATCCAAAGCACGGCGGGCTCTCCTGGTTACTCACAGGTTACATGGGGGTCCATTGGCTGAAACATTTCTTGTGCACAGGCCTTATGTACAGAATTTGATAACCTTATTATGGTAATAACGCGTCGATAAACGCGCAGATCAACGTGCTATTCATGCACATTTAATGACAGGACTTCTAGTTTTAACTGTACGTATTAGACTATTCAATTACTTGACCTCTGATGTGAAATGTATTGAATGGTTATTGGAAAAGATTTGTTGTTTTTTAATTCTGAATCACTTCAAGGGAAATAACCCAATTACACAGACAAAGTGTTTCGCACAAATGTACCTAGTCAGTATTGTACCAGTCTAGGAATGTGATATTCCTCCCCAACTTGATATAACAAATCTCAAAATATGATACTCAAATTGCATTTCTGTCATTTGAAAACTTTGGAAATGCAGAATGTCTTTAAGGCATGGCTGTGTTTATAATTTCATCAACTGCAGGGTAGTGTGTAGAACAGTTTACTGGGAACATCTTCACCGCGTGCAGTAAAAAGATTCCACAAAACAAATTTTTGAAATTGTCTGCCACCAAGTTAATCAGTTAGGAAGATTTCGAGTTCTGCTCGAACAACTACTATTTTTCACTTGAGGGTGCTGGTTTTCAGACAAATGTGAACTGATATCAGTGTAAAAGTGTTGAATAAATGACAGAAAAATAAACGAAAACCTGCCTTCAAAAGATATTTTTATGCAGAATTTTCAAAAAGATACTTTTATGGAGTATTTTCAAGGGTCTGTATATATTGTTCATCCTTGAATGAGGATCATTTTAAAAAACGTGAGGAAAGATTAATGGTGTATGTGTGTGTGTGTGGGGGGGGGGGGGGGTGATGAGAAGATACCTGAAAGCACCCCTGACAAGGTCATGGGGTGCTTTATTGTAGGTTGAAATAAAGCATCCCATGAGCTTGTCAGCCTCAAGAAAGTAAGTAATGGCATATCCAGAAGGATGGAGGAAAAATTGCCCCTTCCATGGGTCCATGATGAAAAGAACTGCATTTATTTTTATATTTTAAAGTTTGAATGGTGGTGTCAGATTGCTGTTGGGGGAGGGGGGTTTAAAAGTGAGACAGGTTCTCCCTAACAGCAGGTTGATAATTTATTTTAACCCCTTAGCAACAAATATGAGAGAGAACTTGTATTGTTTTCTTCAAAACACTGTACTGTTCATTTTCCTTTTCAAAACCACAACTTATGACCCCCTCATTGGAACAGGTGTGACAAGCTTGTTCCAATAAGGAGTTGTAAACTATATGTAATTTTAGATTATTCATCGCGTAATTCACTGGGCAGTTGGTGCTGAAGGAAACTCTCTCGGCGTGGGTTTTAGAGACAAATATTAAAAAGAGTCTGATTATAACTGGCCACGATCCTTTTAGCAAGGATGCAGATCAGCCACTACATGTTGGTTTGGTTTTCTCTATTGAAATTACTTCAACAGTATCAACAATATTGGTTTGGCATAAACTTTCCATCTCATTGAAATTTTATTACTTTATTCAAATTAGATAACCAAGTGCCTAGAGTATGGGTTGACAAAAATCAGATCCAAGTAACAATCAGAGTTCCAGTGACGTTGAGTTTTACAGCTTCTGATCCCGATGAAGGTGATTCAGCAACTATTGTAGTTTATGACGAACCAAAGAGTGGATTTACATTTGACAAAACAACGGGTCTCGCTGTATGGAATCCATCTGATCTGTATCCAGCACTCATTCGGTGAGTCTTTTGTTTTACCACTAATATTACTCATCTAAATGATATGCTGAAAGAGCAAACAAGGCAGTCAAATTTGGTGAGCATGTACCTTCGTAACTATTCAAAGGAATATCTCACATGAAACACAATCCTTTTTCTTTAGTTTTCAGAAGTTGCTTTTGAAAGCTCTTGGTGATGGGTTGGACAGAGTTAACATTTGAATATGACTTTCTGAAAACTTTCTGTACGCTAATATCATAAGCTTTCATTTGGGCGAAAATGACCTAAGTGCACAAAAGGTAATTAGCTTTTGAAAGGAATACTTTCTTTCAGAAATGGTAGAAAAAACTCAGCAATCAACTGGTGGATTGCTGGAAGCCCATATTTGGGCTCAATTCGGAAGTGCAGGTACCACAACAAAAAGTCCTATTCTATAGATGTGCTTCATATTATTTTGAAGTAAAATTAAATAGTCTGTGTCGATCTGCCTTGTCACAATTCATGGGAGAGTGTCTGTAGGCAATCTCCCATAACTCAGGTTTCCGCTAGGGAGGCAGAATTTCTGCATGGCGGCCTCATTGCCTAAATCAACTTTTCTCTATTAAGTAGTTATCTCTTATAGAAAGACTGGTTTTTAATTTAGCAGCGACTATTGTTTTCTGGGGATGCACAGAGGAATTGCAAAAGTACTGCTGCAAAACTTTGCCTGTGGAAAGAAGTATTAATACCAAGTGGTTCTGCAAGAGAAAGCTCAAGATTTGCTGATAAGGCAGCCAAAAAAGTACACTGAGAGATAATTTAAATCCGTGAGAGGAGGTAACTGATACAAGCTCTCAAGAATGATGAGGCCATCATCTGTTGATACACAGTTTAAAACTGCCCCTCGTGTGAGAGAACTGAGTTACCCTGGACCCCATCCCTAATAGAACTCTCTTTTGCAAGCCATGTAATGGAGATGCCCTTGCATTTTCATCTCAAAAACGGCCTGATCGTCTTTGACCTATCGGGAACACTGCACAACTTTTATCAAGGCAAACATTAGTGAACAAATTTTTACAACCCCAAATAATTTAGCACTCTACCACAGGGCTGTCACGATTAATCGATTGTCGATCAGTCACGCCAAAATCGATTATTATTTTTCGTTGTCAGAGAATCGGCAAATTTTATCCCCGTTTTAGATGTTTAATAATTAAAACAGATTGATGAAAAAACGATTGTTTCTAAAGGTAAATGGTCAAGAACGTCGACGTTAAGCCTCAAGAAGTACATTCAAAGCTTTGATGTTCTGAACTTTTGAATCGTCAGCGTAATAATCAAGCCCGATCGGTAGTTGCGAATTTGCAGTATGGGTCCACTTTCAAGATATGGATGCATAATATATGCATAATAGATGCATAATATATTACTCAACTCTGAAGGCAGAATAAACATTAAGTCATGTGTTGTGGTCTGCATGAATACACAAGAAAATAGGAACGGCAGTTTATAAGTGGTTGTTGAAGAAGCCAAGAAAATAGTATGTTATGAAATGAATATGAATGATGGGTCAGGAGGCATGGGTCCCACAACATTGTCAATCCAAAGCAGGTCTAATAACTGTGGAGGATTCGCACAGAACTTGGACCAGCAGAGAATCACTGTCAGAAACGTTGATTCTCACCAGAGCCGAGGTGAATGGGTCCAAATGTTACAGTACCCATTGTGATCCACCTTTAACGGGTTGTAAAGTGTCCCCATAACTTACCTAGTGTACATGTACAGGTCTAAGGTTGGCCAACTGGATCAGAGGATTTTGTCAAACATCAAGATATTTTTTTTTTTTTTTTTTTGTGGTTGGGGGGGTTGGGGGGTTGGGAGAGATTTTGAATACTGGAATCTGATTGATCCCTCTCTTTCACCCAAACAAATGAAACAACAAACTGCACTATAGCATGAACCAATAAGTTACATCGATTCATTTGAAACATGGAAATAACTGAAACCCTACAAACATTGAAATAAGCTTCTGTTTCGAACCGAGGAATAACATTACAATTTACAGAAATTTAGAATTTTTGTTGTATTTTATTTGACCAGCTATTACCAAATCCGTTACACTCTACCCTCGTTAAAAAGAAAAATGTGCAATATTTTTAGAAAAAAATCAGCAACAGTAGTTGTTAAATAGATTTCCTATAAATCTTTAATATTTTATAATTAGCATTTAAAATGTGCACGTGGAGCACATTGGAACTCGGGGGATGACATGCTAGAAAACACAGAATAGGTTTCTCACATGACGGAAAGAACCAGTCTAACATGCCATCTGCAGTATGGCAAAAATGCTCTCTTACTAGTGAGCACGCTGTTGTAAGGATTGCCTCGATTGTCACATCTGCTTTTCGTTTTCATTTCTCTTTCATTTTTCTCTTCTCTTCCTTTCTCTGCTTTTTTTTCTTTTTTCTTGTTCATTTTTTTTATTATTTTAAACGGGAATGGAGGGAAGACAGCCAGTAGTGGCTATGCCATCTCCCAGTGGTGCAGTCATGTCGTTCTGAAGTATGCCACATCTATGTATATTTTTGTTATTAACCGTATACATGTTGTACTACTGAATGAAAGCAATCCGGAATCATTCTTCCTTAAGCTTTCCCGTGAACCAACTTACCAAACCAGTTTTCACGAAAACATCAGGTCACACAAAGTAGATCTGTTTCTCAGGTCATTATTGATAAAATTGCATGCGGACGAGCGGTTTTTTTATTTATTTCTGTAATTATTTCTTTGACATCAAAAGTTCATGTTCTTGGTTTATTTTTTGGGCCTCATAATCTAGGGAATCGCGAAGGTAGTGGTGTATTTCGTCCCTTGAGAGCAAGAAGGCTTTTTTTAGCTCACTTGGCCTAAAAGGCCATGTGAGCTTTTCTCATCACTTGGCATCCGTCATCCGTCGTCCGTAAATTTTCACATTTTCTTCTTCTTCTGTGTAACCTTGAGCCGGTGTGAACCAAACTTGGCAGAAATGGTCTATGGGAGGTCCTCTACAAACAATCCTCATTTTGTTCCCGTCGGATGAAAAACATGGCTTCCAGAGGTATTCTTTGATTCTGGTTGGTGGTTTTTCAAAAATCTTCTCTTCTGAAACTTCCAGGCCAAATGTTTTGAAACTTCACATAAATGATGACTGGGACCCCCTCTACCAACGATCCTCATTTAATGTTGAATGGGTCACAAACATGGCCGCAATTGCGGATTATAGTTTATGACCCAAAACTTGGCAAGAATGGTCTATAGGAGGCCCTCTACAAACGATCCTCTTTTTGTTCCCGTTGGTTGGAAAATATGACCAAGAGACATTCTATGATTCTGTTTGATGGATTCAAATGTTTGGAAACTTCACGTGATTGAAGACTGAGATACCATCTACCAATGATCCTCGTGTAATGTTGATGTAATGTTGCAAACATGGCCACAATTGCAGCTCATAGTTACCATGGAAAGCTTATGGGAAATCACATTTTTATATGTAGTTCCAGGTGAGCGATTACAGGCTCTGTAGAGCCTCTAGTTTAAGTTTACATTGGTTATGAAATAGGAGTATGCGGCAGCCAAAAGTATCATGCGGGAGGGCCTGAGAAACAGATTTTTATTTTTTTCAGGTCTAATATGTAATATATATAAACTGATGATACAAAGTAGATGAACAAGGTGTTATGAAATTACATGCATTCCTTCTACTGACTATTATACAGTTTAAGTTATTTTTTTATTTTGAAATTTTGTAAATCTTATCTCTCTGCCTTTTCTGGAATAGTACTCTGGAGTTCATTGCTGGAAGGCAGCCAATGCCATTTCACTACTCAATAACAATATATATTTCCCTTGTTTTTCAGAGCATGCCAAAGCACACATCATTCTGCCCTGGAGAAGATAGGTCTCTTACCTTGCCATCAGTCACCTCCACTCAGCTGGAACATGTTCTCCATATTTCTTGCTCGACTAGCACTGGTTGCCATAGCAAGAGTGTGTCACCAGAATCAGAAAATAAAGTTGTCTTTTCCGACACACAACATGCTGCATCGCAATGTTCCTTTGCTAGCTTCTTTTTATGATAGTGTATACTTCAGTAATGTATAACAGACATTCCATTTTGTACAGGGAGGAGAAAACAAATTGTCCAGAAAGAACAGCAATTCTATTTGCTTTCACTGCTTTATAGTAAGATAAATAAAATATACAGGCAACAATTGCATGATTGTAGATGCAATTCTGAATGAAATTATTTTTCTCCATTTGATTTTACAATTCCTGCAAAATTCAAAATCTTTACACAATTAATGGTAGTTTCAAAAGTCATTAGGTCACATGGTTTCCACTAATCTAACGCATGTGATAGATTCCCAGCTCTTCCACTATTAACCATAAATTACTATAAATACAGATTATAATGATAATGTGCTTGTCCTGTGATTTGTATCAGATTCGAGGTGGTGCCCAGAATGGAATCGCCATGAGCCGGCTGTGCCAGCGAGTTGTGATCCCATTCTAGACACCACCGAAGATCTGATACAATTCACAGGACATACACATTATCATGATAATTCATTTATCTAACAATTCTGTCGCATAAACAGATTAAATCATAAATTATTAATACAGTTTTGGGATATAATGTTGGGCGAGAAAAACTTTATAAAAAAACCCATATTCAACAGTTCATTTGTCCACATGGTTTCCACTAATCTAATGCATGTGATAGGTCCCCAGCTCTTCCACTATAAGCATAAATTACTATAAATGGTGTATATCAATATTTGAGCAGAATGAGCAGCTATATCAGCTTTCAAATAGACTGCTCACAGTTTTGTTCCATTTTAAAATTAGTTGGTTAATTTGGCAAATGCATCTTAGGCTATCCATGGAGTACATAATTCTCAGCAACCAATTGTTTAACACTGTGGTATTCAAGAAAGATTGTACATTTTAGTAAACAAATGAGGGATTGGCCACTACCCACAAAACAACAGTCTTCATTGGCCACTACCCACAAAACAACAGTCTTCAGGATTGCAATACTTTCCCTATTGTAAATTGCTAGCCCCATAAAAGACAGTCCGATGTACACCTCTGAGGTTAGTTCAGTTTGACATATCAGTAACAGCTTCAATTCTTGCCTGCGCTAAATGATATATCGCAGTGACACCTACACATATTATCTACATAATGTTAACTGACAGAGTGCTAAATTTTTTTTGATCACCAAAATTTGTTCACCTGTCTTTGCCTTGTTGACTCTCCCATAAATTATAACAAGGAAAATCCATACAGATAAAGTAATTTTACTTAAAAGATAATATGAAGCATATCTACTGAATATGTAGCCTTTACGTTATATGGTACCTATACTTCAGTGTAAAACCCAAATGTGGGCTTCCAGCACTCTACCAGTTCAACATAGCACTCAGACTACTGGTGACAATTCACTTACCGTATTATCACAACCCAACATTCCGAGTGCATAACATAAAAAAGAAATGTACAAATATTTGCAAACTCCTACACGCCATGTTTACTGTTCAATAGGTAAGGTTCCACAGATGTCAATGACTATTGCCAATAGAAAATTGACACACCAGCATACTGTGTATTACCACTTTAAGTAGGCAAACTTAGATGTCTTATTTGGCTTCCTGGGATAAAAAATCATTTCTGGCCATGACTGAGTGTTACTGTACTGTAAGACTGATTTGACCTGACTTTATATCCATGTCGTGATCAGGATTAGCCATTGTGAAGAAATATGTGACCTTAACCCTTTACCTAACATGAAAAGCAGACGACACTTGCAAAAAAAATTCTTGAATAACTAATTTTATTCATTTTTTGTCTCAAAAACATAGGTTATGACCCCCCGTTGGAACGAGCTCGACGAGCTCGTTCCAACGAGGGGCCATAACCTATGTTTTTGAGACAAAAAATGAAAAAATAATGAAAATTAATTGGAGATTATTGAGAATAGCGCTGGTCGGTTTTGGCCGTTACTTTCGGTAAAGGGTTAAACACAGAAAATAAATAAATAAATAAATAAATAAATAAATAAATAAATAAATAAATAAATAAAGATGTTAAAAAGCCATTATCAAGCATATTTCATCTTCTTAAGTGCTTGGGCCGAGTTGACTGATCAGTTCAGACCCTCACTAATTCTCTGCCTCAGATTATCCAGATCACCTATGAACCGCCCCCCCCCCCCTCTCCCTGACCCTACCACAAGTATGTAATAGGAGGGGCTTAACTTCCAAGTTGTAGTAAACCATGCACTCTAGACATGTCTTCAAAACTAGAGCTTAACTCTGTCATAGAATGACTTTGACTTAAATCCCTAAATATTATGAGCTTCCACTTTACCAGCAGTGATACACTTTGGCTCATTTTGCAAATTAAAACCACCAAGTTGGATTTAAAGGTATCTATCTTTGCACTCACTTGAGGAAAAGTCCATGTATTAGTGACCATACAACTATTAGCCAACAGAATTTGCATACCAACACTTGAACTCCCATTTTTCCAGGAATGAAATTATCTTGGCCATTCGAAGAGTTCAGATGTATTTGAGAAATACTACCATAATATAAGTTGTTGTAATAACCTGATACTGGTAATCTATCCAATTTGTAAAGGGGGTGGGATTAAACACTTCCCAGGAGCTAGAACCCTGGTTGGAATTCCTAAGAAATGCTAAAGTAACAGGGGTGGGCGGTGGGGTGGGACTCCCAAGGGGTTCGAACCCTGATTGGAATTTACCTGCTGGTCTTTAGATTCATGAAAATCTGGGTCAACTTTCAAAATACCGACGCATGGATAAAATATTACTCAACTCTGGCGGTAGAATAAACATTCAGCCGAGTGTTGTGGTGAGGATGAATACACAAGCCAATAGGAACAACAGTTTAGGCATAAAAAAGTAAAAAATCTGTTTCGCAGGCCCTCCTGCATTGTCCTTTTGCTGGTGCATGCTCTCTTTTTATATCCAATGCAAACTTTAAAAAAATGAATATGAAATGGTTTATGTCTGATATTTTACCCATGTTAATGAAATTGATAAATTTGGCCCTGGAGTGCAACAAGGCGTTGTAATGCTTTAGCATTGCGAAGCCTTCGTGCACCCAATGGACGAAATACACCACCATACATGCTATTGTATAGATTATGAGGCCTAAAACATAAAACAAACCAAGAATGGGAACTTCTGATGGCAAAGAAATAATTACAAGAATAAAAAAATAGAATAAAAAACCACCCACCGCATGCAGTGTTACCTAAAAATGTCCTGATAAACAGACAATCTACTTGTGGGGCACCATACGTTGTGTATTACGACGCCAAGCCCTTATCCGGTTCATAAACATCAATTCGGCTAACATGCGCATGCCCTTCTACCTTCTATCTTGCATTTTTCTTGAAAGATAAAAGATGGCGTGACTGTGTGGGAGTTACCACTGTCCAATTGTGTTGGGAAGTGTGCAACCAACGGATGATGAGAGGGTTCCTCAGTGGAAGTGCAAAAAGCAACCTTGCACTTCTCATCACTTTGTTCTGAATGACTCACATGCGAGAAAGTTGACACAAGTACTGCTCGTGTAAACCACTTTACTAAAGAATTGCTTGGCATTGAAACACAGCAATTCCAAAAACCTCAGCAAACCCAAACCGTTTCATCAAACCATGGTTTGGTGATGATTGAAAACAGGCGATAAAACACTGACTAGGAATTTAATAAGTCACCAACTATAAAATAATTTGGACAAACTGTGTATAAATCAGGAAAAGACGAGATCGCTTATGAAACAAAAAAACAAAATTTCGTGGGAAACATATGTTGCTAAACTTAACCAACAAACACCCATAAATGAAAATTGGAAACTCGTGAAAAAATTAAAGGTAAAAGAACAAAATCAAATGTACATCACATGGAAGATAACAACACACTGATCACTTATAAAATGAAATATTAAACAACTTGGCCTCAACAGATTCGAAACATTTGTCCTCTGAATATTGTAATCCAAACTTCCTGAAAAAATTTTTTAAAAATGTCAGGAAAAACAAAAGATCAAATTTACCTATGATTAGGATTACAATGAGCCTTTCTCTGTGGAAGATTTAAACAACTCTTTGCATAAAGCAAAGGATACCGCCACCAGATCCAATGAAATACATTATCAACTTTTAAAGCTTCTGCCTCAATATTTTCGTAAACATTTGCAGTCAATTTTTAATGACATACTCATGTATGGGTGACTGGCCAGTTTCCACCTTTGTGGCAAAAAACAACAATTATTCCCATTCCAAAGCCGGATAAAGATCACAGCATTCCATGCAATTACATTTCATTTGCACTAAAAAGTTGTCTGTGTAAAACCATGGAAAGATGATCAATGATCGACCTGTGTCTGGTTTCTGGAATAAAACAATCTACTCGCGAAAGTTTAGTTTGGTTTCAAAAGCAATAGAATTGATGTGATCGTTTGGTTAGGCTAGAAAATTTTTTTTCGAAATGCCTTTGCCAGGAGTGAACATGTGGTCGCCATCTTTAACCTTGAGGGGGCATATGATGCAACAAAGAAGTGCGGGGTTTTAAAAGATCTTTTTTAACATGAGGTTGAGAGGGCATATGCTTCTTTGTATAAATTGTTTTAAAGGATCGTCAGTTTCAAGTACGTGTTGGGTCGACATTATCTAATCCATACGAGCAATTCTATCTGTTAAGCTATTTTTGTGTTAAACCTTTCACTGCCAGGCCCGCTTTATCCATATATGGAGTACCTCTATGTATGCCTGTATGCGAGAAAGTTTAATAAAATTTATGACATGCTTGATACTCTGTCATCTGATTAATTGTTAGAAAGGGCTCTCTGAGCCCTTTCCAACAATTAATCAGATGATAGGGTTGATCTTCGCACACCAGAACGTACAGATAATTATTATAATGTAGGTGGCACTAGTTGATTTCGGCAGCGAAAGTGTTAAAATCAATGGCATCAGTGACTAAAAGTGATTGAGAATATGGTAGATTCATCTTTGATATATCGATGAATGTTTAATTTGCTCTAGTCGGAAAAATATGAATACCATCGAGCGCAACCTACAGCTGTACTTGAACAGGATTTTGAAATGGGTTGCAGAAAATGGTTTCAAGTTTTCAAGACCAAAATGAATTGTGTTCATTTTTGTAAGTCCCGGAATCATCCACTCGATCCGGGGTTGAAAATTGGTGGGAGTACATTTGAAGTTGTTTTGGAAGTGACATTCTTGGGTTTATTGTTTGATAATGTTTGACAATGAACTGTATTTCACTTCCCATATAAAACAACTAAGTGTGAAATGTACGAAGGCACTTAACCTCAAGATAGTTGGTAACAGTGATTGGGATGCCGAACAAAATACGTTACATCATCTTTCTCTCCCCCCCCCTCCCACCCCCACTGCATGTGTAACATACGTGTGTCCAGGGTGAGATAGCAGGGAGAGACAGATGTATCCCACCCCACCCACGTGCCTTTATACATTTATAACGTTATTATGACGTTATGCATATCGTATCAGTTTTTTGCTACCAACTAATTCATATTGACGTCATCAGAATGCCGTGTGATCAAAGTTTGATGCTCTAAAACTCTTTAAACCCCAAGCTGCCACCGTTCCTAATCGATTTCGTGGTATATACCTTTGATATATACGTAACTTTTGCATGCTCTTTCCGATGGTGTCATTAGTTTTTCAAAACAACGAATACAAAATGAGTTGATTATATCAGCACGTGACCGCCGATTAACTCTGGCTAACGTAACCGCTGTAGATGGGGGGAGAAAAATAATCCAAGCCGAGTGTCTGGACCAAATATCTTGTCCCGAGGGTGAGATTTTCCCATCCCACACCCGTACCCATCAAGGATTATAATAGTATAGATCACTTATTAGACCAAAATTAGTTAAGGTTGTGTTGTTTAAGCTTCTGTAAGAAAGTCGTACCTCAAACCACTTGATGCAATTCATAATAGTGGTACTGGAATTAGTCTGGATGCTTTTAGAACATCAATAATTGATTCAGTGCTTGTTGAAGCAGAGGAGCCTTCTCTCAAGAAGCGCAGAATTGAACTATCATTCAAATATGTTTCTAAACTGCTGTCTAACCCATCAAACCCTGCTTATTACTCTATCTCAAACCCTCAAAATGTTGATTTTTTCAGTAAACACCTGAAACGTATTCCTCCATTTTGAATTAGATTTAAACCCAATATGGAGTTCGCCAAGCCCAAATCTTATTCGATAAAAGAGATCTTTGAGTCACACGTTCCTCCTTTACATCTATTTATTTATTTAATGGTGTTTAAGGTCACATGTTTATGCACAATGGCTAATCATGACCGTGACAGTTTTACGGGTGGAGGAAGCCGGAGTACCCGGAGAGAACCACCGAACAACGACGATCAGCTGCCAGCTCCCCAACATTGTAACTCCGCACTGCAGCACAGGCAGGGTTAGATTGGTTGAAGACATGCGCACCATCGACGTGCAGTACGCCTTAGGACATGGCGTCACCGCGCCCCCATGTGGACAATCGGAGTTAAGTGCCTTGCCCAAGGACACAAAGCGGGAGTCCGAATCGATCGCTCAGACGATCACCCATCTGAGGATTAACTGGGCTCGACATTGCTTAACTTCGGTGATCTGACGAGAACTGGCTACCGCAACGCCACCGCCCCCCCCCCCCACCCCCTCACTCCCTGACAATGTAAACAAAAATGTACTTAAATAAAGTCCAAGTATATAGGACAGAAAAGGATCTAAAGGTGGTAACAAATTACCATATCCAGTATAATAAGTAAGTAAATAAATAAATAAATAAATAAATAAATAAATAAATAAATAAATAGCAAAGCATCATAAGCCATTATCATTGGTGATCAGATCGCCTCAATTAGAATACCAAATAAAAGTTTTGTTTTTACAGCTGAAGTTAAATCTTTGCAACTTGCACTTGAAAACATTGAGAATGTACAGTAAAGGAAGGTGATTATCCTTTATGACTCTCTTTCCCCTTTGATAGCTTTATTCAAGCCCAAGTTGAGGAACCTTCTCATTTTGGAACTTTGAGCGGAGTTGAATGCTTGTATGGCGGACTAATATGATATCGGAGTTTGCTTGGCGCCTGGACATGCCTGGACATGTTGGTATCTACGGTAACACCAGAGCAGACAGTGCAGCAAAAGAGGCCTAAAATAAGGTCCTCACTGATTTTAAAATTTCCGTTCAGTGATTTTAAACCACATATCAATGGGTTCATCAAATCTATGTGGCAGACGAAATGGGATGGGGCAACAAATGACAAGCTCCATAGCTTCTGACCGAACATTAGTGATAATAGCGAGCGAACGCAAGCTATTAGGCAACACGTATGTACCGTCTGTAGCGAACGTAGTGAGCGGCGAACGAAGAAGAGCATAATGGTAACGTGTGTGTGTGTGTGAAAATATAAGATCGAAATTTAGAATATTTCAGAAAAATATATATCCATGCAATCCAAAAATCTGTGTCCGGAAGTAAACACCATGGACGAAAAATAGGAGTCGAAGTTGATGAAATTGTATTGTTTTCATTGGTAGAAATCGAATAAGATTTCTGAAAAAGGAACAGGTGAACGTGCAGGAATAGCGTCACCCATAGATATCGGATATGGCGTCATCTGGCAGGTTCCGTCAAAAATCGAAACCACAACAACACAAAAGAAACGCAAGTTGCACTGCATTTGTCGTTCATTTTTTTAAACTTCAATTGCTTGTACAAACAAAATCAAAATTGTTGGCCACAAAGTCGCACGCTTGTTAATAAAATATCTAAGAACAAGTGTGTCTGCAAGAAATTCTATAATTTTAAGTATTTTCCTTTCGCGAGACGTTTAAAAACGACGAGTCGATGTTTTCTCGCATTTCTTATTTCTGACGCTCTTTTTTGTAAACAAAGGGTTTACCCCTATCGTGCTTAGGACGATTTCTGGAAGGTACGTAATATACAATTAAAGGAGGGACACAATGGGATTCCTGAGACTTTGCTCTCCATTGCAATGCATTGTACTTTTCGGATCGTAATTTTTTCTGACGCAATAAAATTTTTTGAACGATTTTTTTCCACTTTAATATTTATCAAGATGTTACGGTACCGGTACCTGGTAATGCTATTTCGAACACGAACTTTTCATTTTTGAGGTTTTGAAGTGAGACAGTGTACAGTAACTTACATCCAAGCACCTCGCTGCAGTGGAAACTCCACAGAAAATTGTTGCTTCTTTCGGATTGACCCACTTTTGAGTCACGCGGTGCTTCTTGTAACATTGTACACCAATTTTGGCTAGGAAAGACGGTTTGCCGTCTTCGGGCAGTGATTGTAAGAGACAATTATCAATACGTGTACACGCAATGTTGATACATTTTGTTTTTGAATATAAAATCATTCAGTAAATAGTTCATGACTGATTCCTTCGAAACATACGGAAGATCGGAAGGTGAACTACTGTCGTGTTTGATCAGTGACCGAGTCTGATCAAACAGTCAGTCTGTCAGTCTCCAAATCCAATTCCAAATGCATTTACAATTTATTAAGGCGACCAGCTAAATCGGATTACAATTACAAATTAAATCGTCGGAATTAATTCCGTAAATTTGATACCAGACAATTTTACTTACACTCACTGATACTGAATTCATTTTCTATCTGATCCTTTTTACAGGACGTTTAACAATCCAGTGGCGGTGCCACTGGATGGGGATAGCTCTCCCTCCCACTCCCCTACCCCAAATCAAACTTCAAATTTCTATCTGACCGTGGTTTTCTCACCCAATTTCACACCGCAAACGACACACAACAATACACGTCATGTCGGGTGTTGTAGAAATGTTCAGATATCGCTCCCACTCCCAGGGCCTCCAAATAAAGAAAACTTTCATGGGGAGAACTCCATAATATCCCCACACACGCGAGGGGGAGATCCCGTTCCCTCCGCCAGCTATAAGGCCTGCGGCATGCGGGAGATTCCTTCGGCATCTTGACCTTGGACCCCCACCCCCCCCAAACTTACCTAAGCCCCCCCCCCCCCCCAAAAAAAAAAAAATATTGAAATCTTGGCGCCGTCATTGTACATAGCGATCAGTCGGTATCAAGAATACTTGTGATGGAAAGACAATGTGTTGATCAAATTTTCAGAAAGGGCTACATAAAATTAAGCTACATAATGTTCTAACCAACTTGCAAGTTAAAAATACAACCACAAAAAAGACCCTTTCCAACCTACTTAGAACCTGAAGTGTTGAGGTTGAATGGGTGAGTGTATTTGTTGCACCCCCTCTCCCCCCCCCCCCCACACCCCACCTTTCAGAAAATTTCAACCTGCTTAAACTACATGTACTTGAAAATACAAGAAGTGATATGGAGGCAGAGTGTGGGTATTCTAATTAATGCCTTCACCCAAATCCCATCACAGATTGCTGAGTTATGAAATTTGAAAGTGATAAAAAGTCAGAAATCTTCGCAAAAAAATTGGGAAAACAATCTTTTCTTGCTGCTAAGAATTCATAATTAGGAACTTTTCAAACACAAAAAGAAAAGATGCAATCAGAAATTCACGCTTTCAAGACCATGAAGAAATATTTGAAAGGGGTAACAGCATACACGTAGAATTCATCAAATTGTTAATTGTACTTTCTAAGGGTAGGCTACTGCTAGAATACCTCTGTGTGGATGGTGGGGGCGGGGCATAGAGAATAAACTAGAATTTCACAACAAGACCATAAAAATATACGCAGTCGTGGCAAGTAACTAGATTTTTTGGTGAATAGTAATTACTGTGAACACTATACATGTACATATTAGCTGTGGTGATGGGTGGGGGGGGGGGGGGTGGAAATTGTAAAGAATGTTATGATGGGCAACAAAACTTTTTTCAAATTGTATTTATTGATGTCGGAAGTAGAAAATCATAGGGATGTGATGATGCTGGATTATTTTCTTATGACGTCGGTCTAAATCCTCCTAAGCAAGTCCCTGGGTGAAATCACAGTGTACCACTCCGAATTTATTAAGTTTTTTGCAGGATACTATTTTTTTTACACTACTGTATAATTATTTATTTATTGTTGTTTAAGGTCACATACTTATGCACAATGGATAATCATGACCGTGACAGTTTTACGGGTGGAGGAAGCCGGAGTATCTGGAGAGAACCACCGAGCAACAACGAGCAGCTGCCAGCTCCCCAACATCGTAACTCCGCAATGCAGCACAGGCAGAGTTAGATTGGTTGAAGACATGCGCACCATCGACGTGCAGTAGGCCTTAGTACACGGCGTCGTCGTGCCCCCATGTGGACAATCGGGGTTAAGTGCCTTGCCCAAGGACACAACGCGGGTGTCCGAATCGATCGCTCAGACGGTCACCCATCCGAGGACAAACCGGGCTCGACGTTGCTTAACTTCGGTGATCTTGACGAAAACCGGTTACCGCAACGCCACCGCGCCCCCAACTACTGTATAAGGACCTGTAAATGTTCAACTCATAGACGGATTGCACCCCAGGGATCTGTGTTGTAACTTTTATTGCTTTGTGAGTTCTGTTCTTAAAAAGTGTGCACAATAATTGTTGTAAAGGTTTGTGATTCAATGGTGATCTGCTCTCTCCAGGATGTATCTCTACTCCAACTCCATGCTTCTCCAATTCCCTCCTCAGTAAAGTCTCTTAAACAAGCCTTCAGCCTGGACAGACTTTTCGGTCTAATTCAGTAGGGTCTTGCTCACCATAAAGGTGTTGAGAAATTCTATTAGCATCAAACTGTAGTTCTTCTTTTCATTGCACGGGTCGGCCACAGTGAAATTGATGGTGTGTGGTTGTGGGTGGGGGCTGGGGGTTGTTGGGAAATGTGGTGACTGGTGAGAGCGATCTGTATTCCATATTCTAATTCTATATGCATATTCATCCATTGACCAATGTCCTCATGTTTCTTGTGTCAACTTTATTGGGAATATGAGAGGGGGGTATACTCCTGTGACTGTCATCCATATAATAGTATGGTGAGGACTAATAGCTATAGTACAGGGTGGAATATTATACTGAAGTTACAAACTGACTTCATTATATTTCAAAGTGCCATATCTTGGATAAATAACCTCAAAATTCCAACATAACTCCAACTATCTACAGCTATGGAAGAGGAATTTAGTCCAAAACAGTGCATTATGAGAATTAGACTGAAGTCCAGCATGATGAAAATGAATGAAAATAGGGGATCAAATCAGAATAATATGGAGTAGAAAATACAAAAAAAAATATCATAGGAGTAGGAATCAAGTACTTTCCCGACTGATGCGCCATTTCATTCTTCTGTTGTCTTTTTCACTCAAGGATTTATTGTCAATCCCAGTGAGCAGCCTCTTTCGTATTTTGCACTGCTTCTCAAAGCTATCAAACTTTCTCATGCAATGGGTGTTACATGTTCCAAGCAGCACAGTGAGCACACTGCTCTGGTACACACAGATAGTCCAGCCAGGTGAAAGAAAGGTTGCAAGCTTTGAGAGAGTGGCCTTTTCGAAGTATCAGTCACAAGTATTTGACATTATTTTCCCCACTGTGCAGCCTGAGCTGTGCATGATATTACAAAACAAATAGTTGTTAGTTTGAACAATGAATAATAGTACAAAATGAAACCTAAATGCATGAATGTGCATATTTTTGGGCACAAATTTACTTTTTTCTAAAGTGTTCAAAATGGTTTTGGGTACGAAATCACTTGGGTACGAAATGATTTTGGTGATGGGTACGGAATAACACACACCCAATGACATCCTCTGTATATTTTTTATTCAAATTTACAAAATACAGTACGTGGAGAGTGGATTGTAACAAAATGACCCGTGGGGTGGCGTTATCACCCAAAGTATTACTTTTAAATTCTGCACACATGGGCAAAAAACGCAAGCAATGCTTCAGCCAATGGACCTCCGAGTGTAACCCAGGATTCATTGGCTGGAACTTTGCTTGTGCTTGTTATGCTTTGCAACAAATTTGCAATTATTGCTTGGGTGGAATCTCCACTTTGCGTGTGATTTAGTGATAATACACTCTATACGTACTGTAAGTTGTAACTACGTTCGCACTTTAGGTAGCACCTATTTCATATTATCACTATTCTCGGTTACGCTGTCTTGGGAGTTTCATTGCGTTACTTCAACACTAGGGGGTGCAATCAAGTGGGTTTTTTAAAGGGCGATGGAGCCGAAAGCTCCCGAGCGAGATCGCCGACGCCGAGCGACATCGTCCTTTATATTGTTTTCGCTATTTTTTTTTATCGTAGGAAGTAGTTAACGAGATGAGACTTCACGAGAATGACTCTGCCTGATTAAACTTTTAGGGATTTTTCCCAAAGGAACCGGGGACAAATGAGGTTAGATTTTTTCAAGGATACTCGGACGCGAGAACAAGTAATGGCTCTCCACCATTGCTTTCACCTTCATTGGTTCAAGGGACCCTTAATATATTGGGTGTGGGTGTGGGGTGGGGGGAGGTGGGGTCTAATGGGTCACTGATTATGTCACGTGACGTCCAGGGTCACTGATTATGTCAGGTGACGTCCATAGCAAGAAATGCACGCCCCTAGCAGCGGGCAAACTACTTGGCCAATTTTGACCAATTTTGATACATGGACCCAACATGCATTGCAAACGAAAACAGACAGGTCACTGGTGTCGTTACGTGACTTCAATAGCAACCAGAGCTCTCCCTTATCAACGGGCTAACTACTGGGCCGATTTGGACCAAATTCGGTATATGGACCCAAAATGCATTGCAAATGAAAACAGTGGGATCAATGATGACGTCACGTGATTTCCCTAGCAACCAGAGCGCCCCTCAACAACGGAGCAACTACTGGGCCGATTTTGACCAAATTTGGTATACGGACACAAAATGCATTGCAAATGAAAACAAACAGATCAATGTGATGTCACGTGACTTCCCTAGCAACCAGAGCGCCCCCTTAGCAACAGGCTAACTACAGGGCCAATTTGGACCAAATTCGGTATACGGACCCAAAATGCATTGCAAATGAAAACAGACAGATAAATGATGGCGTCACGTGAATTTCCTAGCAACCAGAGCGCCCCTTAGCAACGGGCTAACTACTGGGCAGATTTGGACCAAATTCGGTATACGGGCCCAAAATGAATTGCAAATGAAAACAGACAGATAATTGATGACGTCACGTGACTTCTGTAGCAACCAGAGCTCCCCCTTAGCAACGGGCTAACGGCAGGGCCGATTTTGACCAAATTCAGTATACGGACCCAAAATGCATAGCAAATGAAAACAGACAGATCAATGTTAACGTCACGTGACTTCCGTAGCAACCAGAGCGCCCCCTAGCAACGGGCTAACTGCTGGGCCGATTTTGACCAAATTCGGTATACGGACCCAAAATGCATTGCAAATGAAAACAGACAGATCAAAGTTTACGTCTTGTGACTTTCCTAACAACGAAAGCGCCCCTTAGCAACGGGCTAACTACTGGGCCGATTTTGACCAAATTCGATATAAAGACCCAAAATGCATTCCAAATAAAAACAGGCAGGTCAATGTTGACGTCATGTCTTTATTCCCCAGATTTTTCCTCAATGTAATGTTTTACATGAAACTACATTTGTGATATTCAGTCTTATTATTTTTAAGATGGTCTTTTCAGTAAAACTGTATTGGCATATTATCATCGTCCTTTTTTTGCACAGCACTGCTGTATTTTCTTGTGCAAAGGACGATTGCGCCGTAGGCGCACGAGTTCATACGCCGGAGGCGTCTGAACTCGAGAGTCCTTTATAGTATAAACACTTTTTTTTATTCACCGGAAGGAACGCTCTAGAAGAAACTTTACGAGGACGGCTCTTATGCAAGGAATCTTCCAAAGAGCAAAAAGGGACAATATAATTGTTTTCAAAGGAACATTCGGTAATTAGGTAAAGCGAGTGAACCATCAGTTGAGGGAAGTAACAGGGGAGGGGGCGTGTGTGTGTGTGTGTGTGGGGGGGGGGGGGGGTATTGAGATAATCTCCCATAATACACCGGGAGTCCGACTAATTTACAATTTACTACATCACGTGACGTTCCTAGCAACATGCAACACCCCTAGCAATTGGCGATCGATTGGACCGATTTTGACCAAAATTGATATATGGACCCATAATGCAATAGGGCTCCAAACCAAGGAGTCGGTAATGATGACAGTTTGCTTCACTAGCAACGAACGTGCCTCCCTAGCAACGGGCGGCATCTTGGGCCTATTTCGACCAAATTTGATATATGGATCCACAATGCACCAGGGATGCAAACAAAAGTATCGAAAAAGGAGTCAGTGGTTTCCCTAACAACCAACGTGTCTCCCTAGCAACGAGCGACCTACTGGGCCAATGTTGACTAAATTTCACTCGTTGTCCCATAATCTATCAGGGATTCAACCAAGGAGTCGGTAATGATGTCAGTTTGTTTCCCTAGCAACGAACGTGCCTCCCTAGCAACGGGCGGCTTCTTGGGCCAATTTCGACCAAATTTGATATATGGATCCACAATGCACTAGGGATTCAAATCAAAGAATCGAAAATGGTGTCAGTTGGTTTCCCTAACAACCAACGTGCCTCCCTAGCAACGGGCGACCTACTGGGCCAATTTTGACCAAATTTCACTCGTGGACCATAATGCATCAGGGATTCAATCCAAGGAGTTAGTAATGATGTCAGTTTGTTTTCCTAGCAACCAACGTGCCTCCCTAGCAACGGACGATCTATTGGGCCAATTGGACCAAATTTTATATGTGAACCCATAATACACTAGGAATCAAAACCAAGGAGTCGCAAAGTATGTCATTTGGTTTCCCTAGCAACCAACGTGCCTCCCTAGCAGCGGGCGGCCTCTTGGGCCAATTTCGACCCAATTTGATATATGCTTCCACAGTGCACTAGGGATCCAAACAAAAGAATCGAAAGTGGTGTCATTTGGTTTCTCTAACAACCACCGTGCCTCCCTATCAACGGGCGACCTACTGGGCCAATTTTGACTAAATTTGATACGTGGATCCTTAATGCACCTGGGATTCAAACCAAGAAATCGGTAATGATGTCAGTTTGTTTCCCTGGCAGCCAATGTGCCTCCCTAGCAACGGGCATCCTATTTGGGCAAGTTTTGACCAAATTTGATATATGAACCCATAATTCACTAGGAATTTAAACCAAGGAATCGAAAATTATGTCAGTTGGTTTCCCTAGCAACCAACGTGACTCCCTAGCAACGGGCGGCCTCTTGGGCCAATTTCGACAAATTTGATATATGGATCCACAATGCACTAGGGATCCAAACAAAAGAATCGAAAATGGTGTCAGTTGGTTTCCCTAACAACCAACGTGCCTCCCTAGCAACGGGCAACCTACTGGGCCAATTTGACTAAATGTGATATGTGGAGCCATAATACATCAGGGATTGAAACCAAGGAGTCGGTAATGATGTCATTTTGTTTCCCTAGCAACCAACCTGCCTACCTAACAACATGCGACCTATTGGGTCAATTTTTACCAAATTCAATCTATGGACCCACACTGCACTAGGGATCAAAACCATGGAGTCGAAAACGGGTGAATTTTGACCATATTTGATATATGAACCCATAATGCACTAGACACCTAACCCAGTGAGTTGGCAATGACGTCCGTTGGTTTCCTTGGCAACCAGCATGCCTCCCTAGCAATGGGTGGTCTATTGTGCCAATTCTGGCGAAGTCTGATATATGGACCCATTTAGGATCTAAAAGGTATCTGTAGTGATGTCAGTTGATGTCCATAGCAACCAACGTACTTCCCTAGCGATGGGTTATCTATTAGGTCAATTTTGACTAAATTCAATATATGTACCTATAATACACCAGGGATCTAAAACAAGGAGTCGGCAATGATGGTAGTTGGTTAACTTAGCAACCAACGTGCCTCCCTAGTAACGAGGGATATATTGTGCCAAACTAATTTATGTGGCGGCATGTTAGTGATGTTTTGAGACATGTTTTTCGAAAATCATCTGACATCGTCATATTTTGGAAAGACGATTGTCAGATATAATGTGTGAAGTGAGTCGACCCAAATACGGTCAGTTTCTTTCAGTTTTAGTCAGATGAAATTTGTACGGGTTGCTCAAAGACTGAGGGCCAGAAGGGCCCTGGGTCACAGTCTTACAAAGACTACTAGTTCGGCTGCCTGATTGGTTTATAATATGTTTAGAGCCTTCAACAATATTATTGTTGATCTTATAAAGTAATGCAACTCTGGCTTTATTTCTCCAGCTTAGTAATGGTTCCCATTTTAGATCATTTAAGAATTTTGCAATACATCCAGGAGTTCGATCAAAATAGTTGCAGTATGCATAATGTGCTGCTCTTCTCTGAATCTGTTCAATTTGATCGGATTGACCTTGCTTATGGGGAGACCAAACAGGACAAGAATATTCCAATAGTGGTCTTACTAGAGTTTTATAAGTTCATGCTTTGACGGGTCTTGGGCATTGTCTCATATTACGGCGGAGAAATCCATGAGTCCGATTAGCTTTAGCTGTTATGTTGTTAATATGAGTGCACCAATTTAGATCATCCCGAATTGTAACACCTAGCTATTTACTGTCTTTCACAGTTTCAAGTTGATGGTTATGTTAAACATAAGGGTCGTCTCTGGGTTTTTTTCTTGTTTGAAACATGTAAGGCGTAACATTTGTCAGCATTGAATTTCATCTGCCAGGTTTCTTCCCAAATTTGGAGGTTGCGGAGGTCATTTTGTAAGCTCTCGCTATCTTTTGGGGGTTTTAATTGCTTTATACAAGACGCAGTCATCTGCAAAGAGTCTTATATTACTTGAGACTGAGTCAGGTAGGTCATTTATGAATAAAAGAAATAAGATCGGACCCAAAACACTACCCTGTGGTACACCGGACGTTACTGGGAGTTTCTCTGACTTTCGAATTAAAAACTTTTCTTTCACACCCACCAGGCAAAACAGCGCCATTTCCCTTTGCATCCACAAAAGTGTACCCCAGATATTACAGTTTTATAATCGCGTTTCTAAACTTGAACTCAAGTGGGGAAGACGACAGTTAGCTGTGGCATGTCTCTCAGTCTTATAAACTTTAATTTGAAGCTGTATCGAATGAAATATCCATTTTTCGAAGCCATTTCATTTGATTTTCTGTGCATAAGTAAGGTGACTGCGCATTTATATGCTTTTCAGCGCAATTTTATGGGATTTATTAAATGGTCTAGCAATACAATCCCGAATTTACACAGTTTATCCCACTTTGGCTTTGCTGACATTCGTGGATTGACCTTTTCAAGACGCTGATCTAAGGGGGATAATTCTGTGAGTAAAATCACTGCTGATGCAGACGTCAGGAAAAGCGATTGTCAACTTATACATCTACAGTTCTTACATAAATAATATTTAATTTGAAATCGAGTTGAAATGTAAAGTTTGTATAAAAAATTAATTAATATTTGTGATCATGTCCGTCAATTCAAAAACATACATAAAATAATCAGATTTTCATTTTTTTCATTGTTTAAGGCCAAGTGCTTAGGGTATACTGTAATAGTCTGTATAGCTATTTTGATTTATGGCATCATGCTGTTTCAAAATTATAACTTCTGAGTAAATTCACTTCAGTAAACAAAACATAGGCTAATTTTTGGTAATAGCATTTTTTAATAGAAGGATATGGAAGATCATACCATCATACCTATTGTGAGGGGCAAAAAACAACCTTTTCCAACGATCACACTAACAGTTATCTCTCAAGCCAGAGAAATGAGCTCATTTGACAGACCATACATATTGCATATCAGAGACTTGTGAAAATGACAGAAAAACTTTTCATGTTGTAGATAACATCAGTAACAAAACTAATAATACACTTGATGCAAATACGTTTGATGAAATTAAGAATTGTCATTGGTCAGAACCTATTCACCGCACGTCCAACCAAAGTGATCTGATTTTGTCACAAATTGCAGAATCATGGCCATTTAGTCAGAAACCAGTTCCTTATATTGGCCCTGTTCAGTCCACAAATGTGGTAAATTACTCTTCTCTTTCAGGAGGGCAAGAATGCAAACTTCAAAATGAATACCTTGCACTCTTATTTGGAATACCACATCCATTCCACCTGGTGCATTTAATATTCAATAATGCTATTGTTTATAGTTTGTCTCGATTTTCAGTGGGAATCGATTAACCCTTTACCCACTGCTAGTAGCAGACAGCACTTGTAAAAAAAATTCTCGTATAACTAGAAATTTTCATTTTTTGCTTCCAAAACATAGCTTATCACCTCACATTGGAACGAGCGCAATGCACTCGTTCCAATGAGTGCTCATCAGCTATCTTTTGGAAGCAAAAAATTACAATATAAAAAAATTTGCTTTTCCTCAGGCAAAGGGTTTCTTTATGCAGGCCTTGGATATGGACAATCGATGGATTCACGAATTGCTTCAACCTTTCCATGTGGGCTTTCAGTAACTGTAAAGAAGTGAAAGCAATCATTCAACAAAGGAAGAAAGGGATTGTCAATGAATTTCTTAAATAGACTAGTTCTACAGTCACTGCAGTACTCGTCTAAGGTAAATTCTATTCCTAATCAATAAGATTATGAAAAATATTTTTACTCTTAAAGAAATTGAGAAGAGTGAGTTCAATAACTCTTCTTGCCAGTTTTTAGAAGTGTCGTTTTCAGCTATCCTCATGTTTCTAAATCAACAACACTGCATAATTAAAGTTTATAAATATTTCTTTCAACGTTTGGTTTAATTTTAAAAAGGACCAGCTGTGGAATTGTCAAATGTTATTTTTGGTCTTTTTCTAACGTTTGCGTGTTCTCATTTTCTAACTGTTTGATTATTTAGGCTTCATTTACTAATAGCTACTATAACATTACTCATTTGTCACTCTCACTATCTCACTCTCATCTATAAGGCTAAATTTTACAGCAGGAATTCTGTGAAATACGGTTTTAGCCGTATATAGTGGCATAACCTTGGATCGGAGGCAATCTCTACATTCAGGAAACTGCCACCCTGAACCTTGAACTAGCACTTTGTAAACATGACTTGGAAGATTATCCTTTCCATTTGAGATTGAAATTTCAAAATATAAAAAAAATATCATCAGGTAGTTACTCGCAGCTCTGGATTTTTTTCATCGTCCTTTTTTGCATAGCTTTGCTATAATATCTTGTTTTTATTCCAGGAATTATTCTCACCTGTAGGCCAATTATATTCAGCATGTTATGTTTATTTTCAGACAGGATGTCTGAGTTTACTCGCAACCACTACCGGTGTATCTTTTTAGCAGGCCTTAAAAACTACCCCGAAATTATGATGTATCATGCTTCTGGTCAGGAAAAGCGGCCGCTTGGGTTCAAAGGGTTAAAGTCTGTTCAGTGGTCCAAACTCTTATAAAGATTTGGGCTAGACTCTCATGTCTTGTCTACTAGTAATCACAATTCCTTGATCAACCCTGGTTAATTTTCTCCTCAATAATCACATAATTATTCCTTTCAGAGTTGGAGCTGTTGATACAAAAGGTGCTACAGCTGTTCCTATTATAATCAAGATCACAATGTGTTCTGGGTGTAGTGACCATGGTGTTTGTACCAATGAAACAAGAGAGAAAACCAGCAGTACATCAACATATTTTTCCTTTAACAAATGTGAATGTGAAACTGGATGGGAAGGTAGGAAGAGAATGTATTGCATTATCACCATCACATAGCTTATTGCGGAAAATATTGTTCGCTTCATGTCTAATACGGGAATGACATCAATAGCCAGCATGGTGAATTCAATGAGCTTGTTTCAGTGAGGGATCATAAGCTATGTTTTTGAGGCAAAAATTGAAGAAAAAAATAATAAAATTCATATCACAGTTGATGTGAGTAAATAATATTCAGATCAACTAGTTGTCTAGATTTACTGCCACTAGCAACACCTGTGACAGTTGTATGCATATATGGAGGCCTTTGAACATTAATGAACAAGACCAAGCTGTCACTATTTTTTTTAAAGTTCCCTGGGTCCCTAGCAATTTCCATGTGGCTATTTAAGATGGTGTGTATTAACTTCAGATCTGTTGATTTGGTGTTGTGAAATTATACATGTTGTTTAGTTGTCTAAATTTACTGCTGCCAGTTGTACTTGTGACACTTGTACAGTACAGTCGCAAGGGCGGATCCAGAGGGGAGAATAGGGGGACTAGTCCCCCCACCTCCCCGAGTCCACTAAAAAAAGTCATGCTCTTATTCCACACAATCTTGTCCTATAATGCCCCTCCTTAACTAAAGACATCACGTTGCCAAATAAGGGACATGATCCTCTTTTAGAATTCGCAGAATATCAGTTATTTATAGAACTGACGACAGTCACGTCTGCAAGTATCCACTTTCTGCAAAATCGATAGTCGAAAGCGGGACGTAATAAAGCGAAGTGTAAAATACTATTTTGTCGCCACAAGGCCGAAGAAATGGTATGTTCCTGGTATCATTTTTACATCGCATACCCCAAACTTGAAGTTAATGTTAATGAGGAGCCAATATTTCCAGTCGCGTATGTTTCCCAGTTCTAATTTAACTGAGGGCTTCTGGCATTCGCCGGGTCAACTCAACTGGCCATTCGCCCGAATATGTGAATGGCCAGTTGAGTTGACGGGTCGAGTTCTCATTGTAGCACACCGCAGTGCCTACAACAATCTTTAAACTTATTATACCCCCCACTTTCTGAAAAGGTGGGGCATACTGGATTGCATCTGTCCGTCGATCTGACGCACACACAGTTACTTGAAGTATACCAAAAGTCCGATGTGAATTATTACCCCTTGGGTTCCTTTTCAAACTATGTCATGGCTGCTTCTCAGCAGTCGTGACATAATTTGTCAAAGAATTTAAAACGATTTAACCGATCTGAAAATCAGCACCAAAAGAGTCAGTGGCAATATTGGCCCAATAGACCAAGAATGCCAACAGTTTCCCAAATCTGTTGCCACTATACAGCCAGAAAATGTAAGGTAAAAGAGGTTTCTTGTTTCTGCGTTTCCCACGATAGATGTTCCCATGATAGCAAAGATCATTAATCTGTCGTAGACAAAATATGACAGTCACCCATTCACAAGTCACTTTCGCAAATAGGTGACTGTCATATTTTGTCCACGACAGACTAGCTCTATGACCAGAAGCAGTATGTGACAGCGTATGTGATGTATGGTTTGATAATTTTAACTTTTACAACGAAAAATGTGTGTTTTGAATTTCCTTTCATCAGATTCAATTGGAGGCCAGAATGCATTTAGAAGCCACCTCAGAGCACCTGAAAATCAAAGAGTTTCTCAACCCCTCCCCCGACCCCCCTGACCCCACACAAACACACGTCCCTTCGGCACGTGCGGCAGTCGCCTTGGGTGACTGATGGTAGGACTCTGTCGGATCACATCAGTCCCCCCTCCGCCCCCGCATTTTAATTCCATGATCCGCCCATGAGTCACCATGGACAGGTCATATTCCACACGTGGGCAGTAATGTCAAGGCATTCGTTTACCAGGTAATCAAAATCATAAGCAGCAGAAATTTAATTAATCAAGCACTGGGTTGTACCCGGTGCTCCTTTAATTTATTGATGAGTATTCCTATTTTTAGTGTTTGGAACGAAATATATTGCCCACCTAGGGAAAGTGAACAGTCCACGGCGACTGTACTATATGCCTTTGAATATTAATGAGCAATCCCTAAGCTGAGTAGCGAAGTGCCTAAAGATCTATGATCGTAGCCTAGGACTAGTGATGTGTAACTGATAGAACTGCGAAGTTCCACCAGCCCGTTGCATTTTAGCTTTTTCTTACAGACGAGCCTTGGACGCTGGTTCCAGACAATTTTCAGTTTTCCGTAACTTCACGAATCTTGTCATGCATCAAAGTGATTTAACGAAACGAACAGTTCAGACTATGAACTATACTTATAATGTAATAACTATCGACTAACCATCGTTATCTCCTGATAAACAATTTATAATACAACAAACATCAGATCTTCAAAGTTCATACCTTAATATGATGTGGCGGCATCCATCTTAAGTACTTCAACGAGGTAATGTGCGCCTGATGAGCCAGGAGACAACATGGCTCAATCACCCAGAAAACGGTGCTTATATTCACAACTTTTCTGACGCAATACCTAATCACGCGACTACTAGTCAGCGGAAAATTGATGGAAAGTCCCCTGACGTGGCAGTCGCGATTATTGGACTCTTGTATTGCCATGCAGACTGCCGGCCAGTCAGCGTGCAGTCCATGGAATCTTTACATGCAAATAGTATTCTTCCAGGTGCATGTTAACCGGCAGAATGCCCCAGTGGAATGCACAATTTGCAATTCATCATCTCCTGATGTCTGATGAAGTTTCACTAGGTGCATGTTATGATTTGTTGACAGTTTGAACAATACCATCCCAGAAACTACTGCAGAATGTTATTATACTATCTATCAACAAATCTTACAATATTACTGTTTGTTGACAATATTGGCCTGCAAAGTTATGCCTAATATTGTCAACAGAACAACTGGCGTCCACTCCTGTTTGGAATCTCAAAGTTTCCATTACCAAATACCACGATTATCGCGACACAATCTGTAACTATTTTATCCAGCGCAGACCTCTACGGAGGTGAGCTGGCCTACATATAACGGATCGCGATCCTAACCATTGTTCAAGCAAAAACACTTAAAAAACTCAACTCCTCATGTACTTCACTGGTGGGGACGGGCAAAAGTCTCCCCCACCTACAACCAAACTGTGTGCTCCACTAAAGCGTTCCGTCCAATGCACTACTTACATCCCAGGACTATGACATAATCTCTACAATTAGATTATAATTTTGCCAAAAATTGCCTAAGGGAGAGGGGGCAGTATCTCGGCCAGTCAAAACTAGGGTTGGTTCGGACTACTCTGCCCTCGGCCCTCCGGTTGAGTCTTCCACTGGCTGGGAAGTGTGCGGCCCCACTAAGAAAGTCTCAGTCGGGTCGCACAACTCTCAAGCACAGAATATACAAAAAGGCAAAACAAATATAATAAATTTGCCTATAGACTCACCAGATCCGCCAAGAGAGGAAATTCCATAATCCTTCCCAAATTCCAACTAGCAAGACATAGAAGCAATAATATTTTTCCAAATAAATGTAGCTAATATTTACCTCAGCTGCCTTCTCAAAATCCCCAAAGTCAGTCATAGCGAAACGATATTTATACATGGAGACGCATCCAAGCAATACATTCTTCATGTAATTATCGCTATGATTTTGGAAATGATGTTTGAATTACCCGTCTCCGAGAATTATAATATAACTCTTCCTCGAAGTCAAGTAATAACATTTAACTCCTCCACAGCCAATACCATCGGTCCCAAACTACTGAACCAAGCCAATAATTATTTTTTGCCGACCCTGCCACGGCTGGATCGTTTTAGACTCAATACTGTTAATTTTTCCTTTTGGCACAAAAAGCAAATGGCCAAAATAATGATCCTGTTCCTCTACGAAATTCTTGAATTCTTGAATATGTTCCGATGCCACTTCATGAATTCCCAATAACTCTAACTTCAACAATAATAAAACTGTTACAAAAACTCAATAACAGTGTTAAGAAAACTCAATTAAAACTAAATGTATCTACAATACCAATTTCAACCTTCTTCTCTTTCCCTCCCGTGGGTATATGTGCTTCTCGTACCTTCCTTGACAGTCAAGCCACACATGTACTAGTTTTGATGACTTGCATAGGGTTCCGGCGAGTACTTATCTAAACCCTGCCAGATCCCGCACCTTTTGCATTACAAATTACTTTCTTTTTACTCTAGAAAAAGAACGAATTTGCCTTTAGTAATATACAGCGAGAAAGATAACCGCACACGACCCCATTTCTGTCGGTTTTTCTTCACAATAACAGCATGGATGGTGAAAGAATACCGAGAGAGGTTTATGTTAATGGCTAGATTCTTCAGATGATTCAGTTTCAGGAATTTCAGTTATTTCATCATCCAAGGGGCTTCCCATCTGAGGGAAATATCGACGGATCCACCAATTATCCACTCCAGGTCGCAATTGTATTCTTCAACTAGGACTGGCAAATTCTCTCCCACCCCAACGTGGGTGTCGCCAACTAAAAAGAAGTTTAAATATTGGTTCATTTTCAGAAGAAAAACCTTCTATATACCGTTGATGGGAGAACGATGTTCTTATAGTGGACATGAAGAATTGTTCACTATAACACTCATCATAATGTAATTGTGGGTATTTAATTTCTTCATATATAATACTTTTATCCCTAAGTGGAAAATAGACACGGTAAGCTCTATGTTCCATTGGACACTGCATACATTAAGGTATGCCTTCTCCATATATAAGAAGGCTATAGCCATACACTAGCTGTTGAGAGTAAGCCAACGCATCATTTAGCCTTTGACCTAATATTGTTTCAACCTGTGCTCTCGTTAACTGACGAGAAAGATCTCTAGCCATTAATTGACTGTGATTGACTTGCCGACATTCACTGATTAACCTCAATATAGTTGGTGCTAGTGCATGATTCTCAGAGTCACTATTCCCTGCCTCTGCCATCTTTATTTACTTATGAAAATACAAAAATACAATAAAACACGATAAACTATGTATATATCATCAAAATAAGAAAGTTGTCAGTGTGGCCTAATTTAATTCTTACAACATGGTCTCAGGAAATCTGTCCCTTAAAAGTTTAATATTTACAACTTCCTTTCCTGAGATGGCTTTATGTACAGCATAATAGTGATTATGTCTAGGATTTCCATTTGACCTAAAACGAGTTCTTCATCGAGCTCTCCTATCAAGGAACCCCAGGGACTGGTTCTTACAATGTGTCTTCTGATTGACCACATGTTTCTTGTTAATCGAATTACGACTACTTGGTGGCTATAAAAATGTCTTTAACAAGTCCCACTTCTGCACATACCAAGTCAGGATAATTTAAAATGAGTAAAGCCCGAGATCGACATTTCAGCAAAATGTGATATGGATATGTTGAACGATACCAATAAACTATATCTCTTTCAAGTTCAACAGTGACAATAATATTCTGAAAAATCATAGTACAGACAGCCGAATTCGTCTTTGGACGTCAAAGTATGATGCGTCTTAAAATATCTCAGCTCATAGGTATTTGGTTGAACAACACTATTTATAACTCGTAATGTTCTGCCAGTTCATGGACAGACTGCAGGCGGAGACACTCCACGGTGCATTTATTGATAAGTAGCGTATTCACAAGGTAATGAGTACAAAGTGTCTATGAAGGGAGTTTGAGAAATTTCGTCGCGATCACTCCAAAAGATGTTCCTCCTCCTCGTTGGTTTGACCCCTACAATGATGCTCGGTTCCAAGTGCATCATTTTCATCTCTATCTACTGTTTCACTACTACTTGAATCACTCATTGTACAAGAACTGAAAACACAAATAAAATTGTTCAACTTTAAGTTGTTACTATTGTAAGTCAGTATTGGTTAGAATATTGGATTCTCGAGCTACTAACTTCGCATGCACTTCTCCAGTGGCTGCATTATAGTCTTTGATGGATACAGCTGGGACTGAGATGAGGATGTTGTAGGTTTGTCCTGTCTCTCTTTTGTCATTCTGTCCTTAGTTAATTGTTGCATAATTGTTACTACTTCATCAGGAGGCATAATTGTTACTATTTCGTCATTGCTGTTGGCAATGAAACATTTGTAGTTTGTCTCATAGCAGTATATATAGGATTGTTCTCGTCGGTATTAAATCCAACATTAGACATTCCACATACAGTTAAAACTAGAAATCCTGTCACGAACTGTGCGCTTATCTAGGCTTAATTGTGCGTAGGAAGTGCGCGCAATTGCCATATCGAATGGCATCCAACACGCGGCAGGTTCTCCTGGTTACGCATAGCAAACACAGGCATAGCAAACATTGCTTGTTCATAGGCCATATGTACAGAATTTGATGGCCTTACTATGGTCATAACGCGTAGATTAACGTGCAGATTGACATGCTATTTGCGCGCATTTCATGACCGGACTTCTAGTTTTAACTGTACATCAGCAGAAAAATTAAGTTTTCTATTCCGTTTATTCTTATATCGTAATGGTATGTTGCATAACTTAATATGGCCTTATGCCCTAATACATTGTATAAGAAGGTAAATTCCCAGTATAAGTATGACACATCCAACAAAATATGCCCATTTCAGTATCTCCAATGGTTTTACCGGGGCTAACTGCATCTTATCTAATTCTTGTAAGAAGGTCATTCATGTTCAAATCTTCAAGATGTTGCAATGATTTCGAAATTGCAAAGTTTGTTATGTCTACTTTGTCGAACACAGGTTGCCAGATTTGATGTTGAGTCAATGAGAAATTGCGCAAAACTGTCTTAGACACTAAATGATATGTCATGTTACCTCTGCGATGAAAATAACTATTTAGTAATACTTGGCCACTGGTTGCAATATACAAAGGGATCAATTCTAGAATACCGATTGGTGGCACGATTCGGCATGTTTTAGGATTATTACAACTTGTTCACATAATTGAAAATCGCAATGGTACATCAATAGTGATATACCAAAGTCCTTTCTCAGTACGTGTGGCAAAAGGTAAGTTTATATTTAATTTCACATCAGTTGTACACAATTTCTTTATTCCAGACTTCATTTTGAGAATTAATGCTAAGAGGCAACTAGAGGTGGTATGTATCGTTCTCACTGCTCCCACTAAAGTACAGAATAATGTCTTATCTTCTACAAATTTATCATGACCTAATTTGGGTATATATTGCATTCTATGTTTATCTACAATTGATGTATTGGCTTCTGATCGATATATACAGTTAAAACCAGAAGTCCTGTCACGAACTGTGCGCTTATCTAGGCTTAATTGCGCGTGGGAATTGCGTGCAGTTGCCATATCGAATTGCATCCAAAGCATGGCAGGTTCTCCTGGCTGCTCACAGCAAACACGGGCAATGTTTCTGGCCATGGACCTCCGGGTTACCCGGCGGTCCATTGGCTGAAACATTGCTTGTGCATAGGCCATATGATCAGAATTTGATAACCTTACTATGGTCATAACGCGTAGATTAACGCGCAGATCGACGTGCTATTTGTGCGCATTTCATGACAGGACTTCTAGTTTTAACTGTAGCTACTAATTTGTTCGCAGTTTCTGATGCTTTCTGACTTACACTCACGAATGGGAATGGCAAAGCTTAAAAATCTCAAATTGGAAATTTGTTTTAATCAACGGGATTTTTTTACTAGAATAACTAGCTTATCATCAACAAACAGAGTCACAGTTGTTAATAAATGATAGTATTGCTATAACTCCTTTTGAATTTTTAATGGAAGCTGGGTGTGGTCGTCAAGCCTGTCCTGAATACTCGGTAATATTGAAGTAAACAAAGTAGGACTGACGACTCTCGGAGATAATTTCTCATCTGCGAACTCATCCATCTGCTCATGCACATCATCCATATACGTTTCTGCTGTTAATAACATTAATTCAGCTTGTCTTAACATTGTTTCAATTTGGTGGAATGAATGTATAAGATGCTCCAAAAGTGTTAAATGATTTTCATGATCTTGTAATACACGTTCTACTTGATAAAATATGCTAAACCTCGCTTATTTCGAGTTTATGCCCTTTTAACATGCAATAATCGTCCAGGTCCCCCTTTACTTGTTCGAAATGATTATTTATAAACCTGATCTCCTGGTATAAATCCACTATTATCGAATGTAACACAAAATTAAAAGCATGGTTTCCGGTATTGTTTCATTCAAATATTTTCAAAAACGTTTCATCAATTTCTTGATAAAAGTTATTCACAAATCATACATTATTGTCAACACTTCGCATGTAATGAATGAATGGCACCTCACCCGCTACGTACGTGGCTGTCCAGTCACTGTTAACCATATAAATTTCTTTTACTTTTGTAAAGATGACATTGTTTCGGATTATTGTATTACCACTAACTGTTATTATCAACAGACTTTCAAATAAGTACCAATTTAACATCTTTCTCCTGCAACGAAAAGGAAGGCATGGATTAGCATCATGAGTGATTCTCAATACTGAGAGTTCCAAAGGGATCGGGTCATTTCGTCCTCTGGACGATTCGTCCCCGAGACGATTCGTCCCCTATTCGTGGGACGTTTCGTCCCCGGGACGATTCGTCCCCAATGCAAATTCCTGTAAAGGATGAGTGTTGTAAATAACTAACAGTGGTATATTTCATTGATATAACTTTATTTGATTTCCAAAAGTTAAACAATCAATAACAAAGTTCACAGTTTACATTACATTATACCAAATAATATATACATTAAATCTACATAAATTTTATTTGTTGAACCCTTTACCTAACGACTTTCTTAAAAAATACTTCCGTTTTAAAAATAAATAAAATAATAATAAAATCATATAAGCATGGATATCATTAGAACTGGTTCGACAAACCTTTTCTAATGATAAACATGTTTATATGGTTTCAGTTTAATGTTGTCATCGGTAATGGTTTTGTTACCGCTATTTTAGGTAAAGGGTTAACGTGAACAGGAAACAAAGGAATCATACAATAACATTGAACATGAAATCATGGAAATTACATTAATTAAAATTGTAAAAAAAGCCATTCTTTGTTGCGTCGACATGTCAGTGAACTGCACTATCCTCGAGTGCTAATGAAAACATACTAATAGTTATTAATAATTAAATATAATTACATATCAACAAACATTCATTGATATACCGGCATGAGTGAGATGCATTCTTCTTGAACGCTTATGAAAACAATGTATGATTGAACAATTAAAAAAAACATTTCTTGAGGTACCGACTTATCAGTGAGATATATTGTGATTGTGATTATAAAAACTCCAAAATCATTGTTTGTATTATAGCCTGCTCATATGATATCTAATTATGCATAAAATCCAACCTCGATGCCATATATGAGTGACCATCATTGGTTACGAGCAGATGCTTCCCTCATTTTTGAAAAAAATCCAATCCCAAATCTTCTCAATAATTTGGTATTGCAGTGGGACGTTTCGTCCCCAACTGGGGACGAAACGTCCCAACCTGTCACGGGGACGAAACGTCCCACCAAGTAGGGGACGACACGTCCCGGGGACGAAACGACCTGGACCCGTTCCAAATATACTGTTTTGTTTCACGACCGGTCTGTAAAACTCCAAAAAATCTTTTCTAACATAAATGAATCGCTAGGCTGGTTGCGCAGCCTTGAAGACAACTCCTCCATGTTACATTTCCTGTCAAACTATAAATCAATATCATTTTGTCGCTCATGACACACATCTTATCCTCCTCCATAGTCATATACCATAGTAAATTATTTCATCTTTATTTTTATTCCTGAGGACTCCAGGGTTTATAGTCTATTTTTGGGGTTTCATGCCACCCATCCTCTCGAAGGGTGGCTCAAATTTTATCAACAATATTGCCCATCTTTACTCCATTTGTAGATTGTACAGTAGATTGTACGGCAGATACATGTGTTTTAACTTTGTTTCTTTGATTTATACTAGAAACATTCTGATTCAGATTCCGAGTCAGATTTAACTTTTATCACCTCTACTTCCATTGACTCATCGGCTACTTCCATCGGTTCATTTGCCGATGTAGCAGCTTGAGCGATTTGTTTACGCTCACGGAAGCATCGTAATCAACGGCGTAATTCTTCCATAGGGACACCTTCGTCTTCAGGTCACACATTTTTCCTAACATGCTTTAACGTGACGAACAGTTCAAACTGTGAACTATACTTTTAATATAATAACTATCGACTAACCATCGTTATCTCCTGGTAAACAGTTTATAATACAACAAACATCGGATCTTCAAATTTCATACCTTAATATGATGTGACGGCATCCATCTTAAGTACTTCAACAATTCAAAAAGATAACGTGCGCGTGATAAGTTAGAAGACAACATGGCACGATCACTCAGAAAACGGTGCTTATATTCACCAATTTTCACCGAATCACGCGACTACCAGTCAGCGGAAAATTGAGGGAAGGTCCTTGATGTGGCAGTCGCCATCATTGGACTCAGGCACTCCCATGCAGACTGCTGGTCAGTCAGCATGCAGTTCATGGAATCTTTACATGCAAATAGTATTCTGCTGGTGCCTGTTAACCGGCAGAATGTCCCAGTGGAATGCATAATTTGCAGTTCAGCATCATCTGATATTTGGTGAAATTTCACCAGGTGCATGTTATGATTTGTTGACTGTTTGAACAATACCATCCCAGAAACTACTGCAGAACGTTATAAAACTAACAACAAATCTTACAATATTACTGTTTGTTGACAATATTGGCCTGCAATGTTATGCCTAATATTGTCAAGAGAACATCTGGCGTCCACTCCTGTATGGAAACTCAAAGTACTTCTGCCTAAATGCTGTCCCATTGAGATACCTTTAGATTCACATCATGCGCGCGTACTGAGGTTTATATCTCGTGTCGTTATGTACCACACGTCGTAGGCAAAGTCGCGACCTGAGTTCCGTGGCGTCCCAGGTGCAATAAAATACTATTGAACTTGTGACGGCACGGAACTCACGTCGCGAAGCACAAAATAGGCACAGGCGACACAGCTGTTAACGAGTGTCCACATATTGGTCGAGTTATTTTGTTGTAACAATAGCGGATCCCTACCAAGTGGTAGCGCTAGCATTTACTCTGATATGTCGTTTCTGGGACTTCAAACAGACATAGGCGAAATCCGGAAAGGCGTCGCCTATGAAGGTTTGGAACTGTGGGCCACCACCACCCTATCATTGTACTGCGCCAGCAGCTTCACCACTAAAACTTCAACCCAGGAGAATTTCGAATCTCACTTTCAGATTAATTGAATATTTGCACAAGCCATCTACCTGTGTGGTCGGCCAGCCGCCAATTGTCAGTCTTACGCCAGTGAGTGTTGTTCTTCTTCTGTCTACTTCCTTAACATCTTTTGCACAGTGACCTCAGTTGAAAACAGTCTACATTATTTAAATGATACTTTTTCACGTGAACAATAGCATTTTTTTCATTCATGGTGGAGACAGCTTACATAAGCTATAGCTTGTTGCTGAATCCATTTTTAGCTTCTGAATGTAAATCTTAGTAATGTTAACCCGTTGTAATTTATTTGTAAGAAGTATCTTTATAGAAATAAAATACTGTTACTACTAAAAGTACTTCTGTACTCTGATCGCCTGTAAGTACAATTCCATGTAATTTAGCTTCTAATAAATCTGTTGATGAAATCCGAGTCCAATTTACCAAATAGAAATTGTCTATGAAAACTATCATGACCCTATCATTTCCCTTCAACACTTAAAGGGGCTTAGAAGAGCTGTAGCTCTTCTCTCTGGCTTGATTAACCCCTATGGGCTAACTTCGCAGCAGCTTTCGGGCTGTTTTTATTTAAATTACCTGGGTCCCTAGAATTTTCCATGTAGCTATTTAGGATGGTGTGTATTAACGTCAGGTCTGTTGATTTGGTGTTATGAAATTATACATGTACCTCACAAAAGGAGGATGCAAATAAATCAGAAAAATGTCATCACTGAGCTCCATTTTCATATGAAGTTTGAATTTTTTTATGTCCCACAATTGCCTGTGACGCGAGGTCAACGAAACTCACACAGATGCCTTAGGATGAGGCTATGGATGGCATAAAAATATTACTCTTCAGAACAGACGACCCATCTGTCATCGATAACCTCATTTAGCTTCAGCAGTATAAGAAATGAAACCCATTTAATGTTTCTTGACAAGCCGATAACAATACCACCTTTTTAGCAGTTTCTCTTCATTCTGGGTACAACATTGGTAATTACAGATGGTCGCAAATGGCTAACTCGGCTAGTATTAATAACCGATTGAGATTTAATATACAAATAACGTGATTTTGTATCTGCTAATGAGATAAAGGCTGTTAATCATTTCTGAGGTGCTGCTAAGAAAAGTGTAATGTCCAACACAGTGATGTTATTAGCCTGTCATCCATCCGTTATCTGCCCATCATCCGTCTGTCGTCCATCCGGCGAGAACTTTACATTATCAACTTCTCCTCATAAACTACTGGACCGAATTGAACCACATTTGATATACCTGTTTCTTATACGTCAGTGTAAGTTTGTTCAAATAAAGTTGCCACGCCCACAGGGGGCACCATGAGGGACATTACTCTGATAGCGCACATAAATTGTTTTCCAAATTAAAAACATCTTCTTCTCCAGAACTATCAATTAGAATCTTTTTATATATGGTATATAACATCTCTGATGTCAGATTCAAATTTGTGCAAATCGAGTCCCTATGTTAATATCTGGGAGCCCAAATTTGAAGTTAGTGCATTATAAGAACTTCTTTAAAAGTCTCCTTCAGATTCATCAGCCAGAATCCTTTCATATTTGGTATACAACATCCCTAGGTGGGTCAGATTCAAGCTGGTTCAAATCGGGTCCCAGGGTTGATATTTGGGCTCCCAATAGGAGCTCGAATTTTAACTTAGTGCAATATGACGAAATTTATTTAAAATCTTCTTTCAGGTCCACCAGTATGAATGCTTTTATATTTGGTATACAACATCTCTAGGGGGTCAAATTCAAGTTTGCTCAAATCGAGTCCCTGGGTTAATATTTGGGCCAAATTTGGTGTAATATGAGGGAACCTCTTTAAAAATCTCCTTCTCCAGAACCAACAATTAGAATCTTTTGATATTTGAGATACAACATCTCAAGGGAAGGGGGGGCGATGGGGGGCGGGGGGGGGGGGGGTCGTGTGAGATTCAAGTTTGTTCAAATAGGGTCCCTGGGTTAATATTTGGGCTCTCTATTGGAGCTCAATGTTTAGCTTAGTGCAAGATGATAAAATTTCTTTAAAGATCTTCTTTGTCAGAATTCTGTCACATTTGGTATACAACATCTCGGGAGGGGGTGGGGGTCTGATTCAAATTTGTTGAAATCGAGTTCTTATGTTAATATTTGGGCTCAATATTGGAGATCAAATTTTAACTTAGTACATCATGAGGGAATTCCTTTAAAAATCTCCTTCTTCAGATTCACCAGTCAGAATTCTTTCTTATTTGGCATACAACATCCACCAGGTCGGTCAGATTCAAGCTTGTTCAAATCGGGTCCCTGGGTTGATATTTGAGCTCTCTTTTGTGTGTGTGTGGGGGGGGGGGGGGGGTGAGGGTGCAGTCACATAACAACCCTCCAAATTCGGTAGTGCTTGTCAATAGCTGATAGTATTGAAAGCAGTCAGGAAGGCCTATGATAATTGTGTCTGACATGGACACTAGAGTTATGAATAATTTCATGACTTCATTCCTCTGCAGTGCTGAACCATGACTACAGTTAAAACTAGAAGTCCTGTCATGAAATGCGCACAAATAGCACGTCGATCCGCGCGTTAATCTACGCGTTATGACCATAGTAAGGTTATCAAATTCTGTTCATATGGCCTATGACAAGCAATGTTTCAGCCAATGGACCTCCGGGTAACCTGGAGGTCCATTGCCAGAAACATTGCTTGTGTTTGCTGTGAGCAGTCAGGAGAACCTGCCGTGCTTTGGATGCAATTCGATATGGCAATTGCGTGCAATTCCCATGCGCAATTGAGCCTATATAAGCGCACAGTTCGTGACAGGACTTCTGGTTTTAACTGTAACTGAATGTTACCCAAGATACTACTTTGAACCTCTTTGTCACCACTTACAAATTGTACCACTGTGTATGGAACTGAAGAAGAATTCATGTGATCTTGTGTTTTAATACCAATGAAATTAATGCATTCTTTTTCTTTCGGTTGGACAGTTATTGAATGTTGTCACTCTACATTCTGCTGCTTATCATCTTGCACTAAGCTAAACATTGGTTTTGAGCTGCCTTCCTGGACATTTAACTCTTAAGCTGCTGAGTATTTTCAAGATATGTTTTATCACATAAAAATCGTGGATTGCTTTTATTTGTATGAATGAACCGATAAAATAGAATCTAAACATGTACACTCTGACCCTTGCCATCGCGTAAATAACTATTCTAGCAGAAAAAAGAAATGCATTTTTTTCTGTGGTAAATACTTCAAATGTGTTATGGATGATTATTTCATTGTCTGGATTTTGGTGTTATTTCTTCATTACTGATTAAATTTTGACGAGTTTTGTTGTCTTGACACACACGGTGTATGTATGGATAACTTTCAAACATGAGTACCCTACGCCATGTCCTGATCAAAATCAATAGTGGGTGCGCCCATCCTGGGCTTCAGTTACTACTCTAACACTCCTTACCATGGTTGACCCCGTAAAGTTATTTAGAGTTCTTTGTGGGATGTTATGCCACTCCTGAAGAATGGCCTGCGTGAGTTGAGCGACGTCGTATGGGACGCTGACACTCTCCCTGACCCTCCTGTCTAGCTCGTCCCGCGACTGCTCGATCGGGGACAAATCTGGACTGTAGGGTGGCCAATCGAGAACTGGGTTTTGATTGAGGAAGTCACGACAAACCCTAAAAACGTGCAACCGCTCATTATCCTGTTGCTATATAAGGAGGCTACGTACATGGATAAGTGGAATGGCGTGAAGCTGAGCACCTGATCTCGATATCTTACGCCTGTAAGATTGCCCTTGATGAACACGAGAGGTGTTTTCGTGCCATGAGAAATCCCCCTCCCTCAAACCATAACAGGCCCACTCCGAATCTTTCGTTTTACTTAAGGCACGAGTCAAAATATCGCTCAATGCGACGTCGATAGCAACGTTGTTGTCCTTCTGACCTGTAAAATGTGAAACCGAGACCCTTCGGTAATTAAAACACTTTTCCATTCAGCCAAGTGAATCCGATTTGGTGCATGTTCCCGCAGCCATTGCAATCGACGTTGAAATCGCTTGGGTGTAAATTGCGGACCAATGTAGGGACGGACAACCTTAAATTGAACTCCCGCAACCAATTCCTTACTGCAGTTTTGGGATACATGCGGCGACCGTCAGCGCCCACAACCTGACTCTGCGTCTCCATCGCCAGGTAAAATCGGTTACGGAAGTGTGAGAGACGTATTCCTCGATCTTGACGTGACTACGTAACGCGTGGGTGTCCGCTCCTGAAACGGTCAGCTAATCTTCCTGTGGTTCTGAGATGCCCACTGAAATGAGCTATCCCTGACTATGGACCCAAACTTGCTGGGCGACAAGACCATGCATAATTAGACCCTCAACCCTACCCCTATCAACTTCGAACATTCAGGGCATTTTGCTTTTCAATCCAGTTGAAGTGAAACATTGTGCAATCGATGTGGACAGTTCAAAAATATCGATTATATATGGTTTGGAAGCCCATAGCACGTTGGAGTGCCCCGGATACACGTTTTGTCGAAAATTCTGTTGGAAGCATGCTGTGTCATAGGTTTGACAAACTTTTAACTAAGGACTTTTTAGACAGAATACTGAGGTAGCTATGTGTCAAATTTTACTTACCAAAACTGAACCTGCATTTCTTTTTTGTGTCAGTATAAATAACTATGGATTAGCATTACCCATAATGTTACAGAAGAAAATAATTTGAAAAGTAATGCAGGCAACATCAGATAAGAAAAACATCCGTCATATTTAAAGGGGCAATAAGCCATGAATTTTGAAAACAAATACTACTCTCAGATTGTGCTTCATTATGAAAAAGCATGTGTAAAACCACTGTATGCAAAGTGTAAGACATCAGAAGCAATGCAAAATTACTAAAATTTCTAATTAAAAAACTTTAACCATTTACCTAACATGAAACACTTGCAAGCAAAATTATTGAATAACTAATTTCAATTTTTGCATCAAAAACATATCTTATGTCCCCTCATTGGAATGAGCTCAATAAGCTCATTCCAATGAGGTCCCATAAACAATGTTTTTATGGCAAAAAAAATGAAAAAAATAATGAAAATTGAACGGCAAGTTTTGTGAATTAGGGCTGGCTAACAAATGATATTTGAAACATTTCAAATCGAAAGTTGTTATTTTTTCACTTGATTTTTAACAAATTCGTACCGTATTGTTCAGTGGATAATAAGCCACCGTTTTTAAAACAAATATTTTGACCATATTTGACAAAACCAAAATTTCGTTACTACAGAGAGGAAATTACAAAGCGGAACCATCACTTTCACCAGACATAACACTGCCCAGTCTCATCTCCACCGGGGATGCTACCAATACAACTGAGTAAATACCCCTTTTTAGAAAGAGGTATTTCACAACTCATTTGAAAACTACACAGTGTACATTTTGTCTGCTGCACGAATATGTAATAAAACATTTTATCTAACAATCATATACATTTTGGCTTGAATACCACGAGAAACGGTACGTATCACATAAAGTGTTCCCATTCCGTATCATATAGACGACTCATTCTGATTCTGTATCATATAGACAACTCGTTTCCTATAACGCAACAGCGACAGTTACGGGCGATTGGCTAAACATTTTACGATAAATATAAACTGCACAATTCAATATTACACTACCCGCTTCCTGAGGCTGTGCCCTCGTGAATTCAAGCGGATTATCATATGAAGTAACACTGAGAGTAAATCATTTGACAACACAACTTTGAAAATTGCTGTCACCACGTTACTCACTGTTTGTTAGACTGCACAACAATATAGTTCCAAAAAATATGTTGTTTGTTTACATTTTCTAGCCAACATTATGTCTCAAAACTGTATTAATAATTTAAGATTTAATCTGTTTTTGTGACAGAATTGTTAGATGAATGAAAAATCATGATAATGTGCATGTCCTGTGATTTGCATCAGATTCTCGGTGGTGTCCAAAAATGGGATCACAACTTGCCGGCAAAGCCGGCTCGTCGAGATCCCATTCTGGACACTACCTCAAATCTGATACAAATCATAGGACATGCACATTATCATGATAATCTGTATGTAGCAGACCTGAATCTTCAAGAGATGTCTAGCTTGAAACACATCATTTGCTGAAGTACCTTTATTTCAGAAAAGGGATGAGGAAATATAGTACAGTAGAATCCTCTTAATTGAATATCCATTTTGCCAGTGAAAATTATTCAATTAACAGGAGTATACAATTAACAGGGATTTGGTCAGCTTCCTGTGTTCTGGAGGTAAACTGAACACTTATTCTATTATATCTTGTTTGACAGAGCTCATAGAGCTCTGTCAAACAAGATATAATAGAATAAATGCCTGTATTGGATGTAGTGAGGCCAAAAAGGTTGATAAATAAGGGGAATTTGGTGCGTGTCACAGTAATTTTTTTGACATATTACAAAAATTTATATACAATTAACAGGAGTTTACTCTACAACCCATATGCAATTAACAGATCAAATTTGTACTGAAGGTATGGTAAATGTTTTTGTGTTTGGAAATTATATTCAATTAACAGGGATATACAATTAAGAGATATCCAATTAAGTGGGCTCCACTGTAGTACACAATTCTAACTTTTTGAGTGCTAGAAGCTACCATTATGGCTCTATTGAAAAGTACTGAAAGACATTATAGTGGCTTTATACTGTATGCATTAGTTTGATATTTCCTAAGCAGTAGAACAAAACATGTTTGTATAAAAAGACACTCTCCAATAAATTGTGACAATTCAATTGTTTATGAACAAAAGTTCAAAAATCAAAGCTCCACTTGCTGGCAGCAATAGAATCTTTTATCTCACAATCGGGGCGTTTTTTCATTGTTACGCAACTAAAGTTTAATGTATCTGGGCCCTTGTTCCGAATCCGTATCAAGGGCCACTGATACAAGCGCATGATTCTGCTGTTGCCAAAACAACGGCATTAATATCATTGGAGGTGGAAAAAACCGTCTGTCGATGTTTACAAAAATGGTCAATCGAATTTCATTATTTTTTTTTCAATTTGTGCCGCGAAAACATGTTACCTGCCCCACATTGTACCGATATCGACAAGCTGTAGACATGGCGTAAGAGCTATGTTTTGAGGCAAAAATAATATTTTTTGGTCATTCAGGAAAAGATTTTTTCTTGCAAATATCGTCTTCACCTCTTATCAGGTAAGCTGTTTATGAAATATAAGAGACGATTAATTTATTTCTACTTTCGAAATGAGGATATGGCCAATGGCAGATTATACCCATTGAGGGATTTTCACAAGACTCTCAGGGTCTCATACGATAGAAAAGGGGGCGTCGTAGGCCAATCGTTTGCTAGTTGGGGGTGCTGGAAGTGGGGTGACAGGAGATGTTGTCATTCTATACCCAGATGAGGATAAGAGGGATGACAGATTATACCTAACTGAGGGAGTTTCACATGTCCCTCGTGGCTTCATACGACAGAAAAGGGTGCCGAAGGCCAGTTGTTTGTTAGTTTGGGGTGCTGGAAGTGGTGTGCCAGGGACGTGGTCGTTCGATACCCAGATGAGGATAAGAGGGCCTGGAGGTTAGACCTCACTAAAGGATTTCCTCATGGCCTTCAAGGCCCCATGCGATGAAAATGGGCTGCCGAAGGCCAGTGGTTGTTCTGTTGGGGCGCTTGAAGTGTGAGGTACCATGTGACCTGGTGAGGATATTAGGAATTATACACGATTGTAGGATTTTCTTATGACCCTCATGCCCTCGAATTCCCAAATACCAAATAAGTCAATAGTAATGGTACAAAGCTGTAAGGGTGGTAGAAGACTATATCGTTGAGTGACTACAGTGGAAGCCGATCATAGACAAGATGATAGTGACTGTGAAAAATTAGTAGATTTGAAGCTATGAAGGTGATGGGCGGTCTGGAAACCAGGAGCTGTATAGGGGCTGGGAGCCATATAGGAGCTAGGAGCTTATAGGAAGTATGTTGTAGGTTCCTCAAATATCGAGATGAGTCGTTGAGTAGTATGTGGAGTCACTCATTTGCTCGATGAGATTCCCTTCGTCCGAGCGATTCGTGTTCCAGTTATTCGATTGACTCGTGGGCTTATTCTTAGGACCCCTTATTCACCAAGGTCTAAGGGGAGAACTGGCAAAGCGAGACCAGTTCTCGTTAAATCACCGAAGTTAAGCAACGTCGAGACCGGTTAATCCTTGGATGAGTGACCACCGAGCGAATGATTCGGGCGCTTCCCGTAATCGAAGCTGGTATGCATTCAGCGAAGTTTGAGTGCGTGACTCTGTGACGTTGAATTTCTTGTCAGCTGTGAACGTTGGGAATGTACTACGCAACGCTCACCTTACCTGGGTGAAAAATAGGGATCTGTTGAGGTCAGTAGTAGTATGTCTCGTAAGTTTCAGGGGTTAGTTGGGATGACCTCGGTGAATGACCTCGGAAGTGACGTCATGTCACGTGACCCAGTGGCGCCATGTTATGTTGTCATGGTAACCCGCGTGAGCGGCCATGCTGTGACGTCATCTCCATAGTGATACGTGGTGTTAGTGCGCATGCACAGCGCGTGTTGTTAGGGTGATACGTGTTTCCGTCGTCCATTTTGTATACTGGAGGCCGCCATCTTGGTTTCTATGGTAGCATGTGATTGCTATGTTACCAATGGCTTCTAACAAGACAGGGGTATGTTCGGGGGTGTGTTCCTTTGTAGAAGAATAAATCTGATTACCACAAACAACCCGACAATCCTTCCAAATCACCAAAACCCACGAAAAATCACCGAAATTGACTTTATTTCCCCAATTTATCGGCTTAGCACGTAGTGCTATAGTACTAAGGGGGGTACCGGGGGTGCGTTCGATTGAACAGGAGTAATGTTCTGTCTTAGAATTCTCCCAGAATCCCTTTTTGGATCCCTATCCCATGACGTTTTTCCCATTAAAAGACACGTTCCTTTGGTCATTACCCAGAATTCTCTGCTTCTATCTATATATGCAACAGTTTACGTCTATCTGGCCATGTTCCTTTGTTCTAGAGTGTACTCCAGTAACGTAGAAGAGCCTATTAGTTGGAACAGCTTTGCTTATTATTGCTATATTTAGCTATTCTAGTCTATTCTTGTTAGTTCTGACCCTATTCCGTGTACTCTTGTTGTTTCATTTATCTAGATCATTTATATAAATTATAACTAACCAATCAGATTGCTTGATTTCCCATAACCTGTACTTAATCGTATAGAGTTATCTCCCCTTATTACAACGAAGTTGTATCAGATTCTCATCACACTTATATCCAATGGCAATATCTCCGGGCACCCCAGTTTCGGCACCCCTTTTTTGAAAAACATATGACCTTCGGCACCCCTTTTTTGTCATATGTGCTTATGTGAAAAAGCACAATGTGACACAATGTGCCCTAGCACATAGGCACATGATTTATGTGCCGATATGTGCTTATGTGAAAAGGCACAATGTGACACAATGTGCCCTATCACATAGTCACATACGGGTATTTGCGGATACCTATAGCCTAGTATTGTATTATTTGAGGATACCTATCTAGATAACCTACTAGAGAATCCCTTTTCTGTCATATGTGCTTATGTGAAAAAGCACAATGTGACACAATGTGTCCTAGCACAAAGGCACATGGTTTATGTGCCGATATGTGCTTATGTGAAAAGGCACAATGTGACACAATGTGCCTTATCACATAGTCACATACGGGTATTTGAGGATACCTATAGCCTAGTATTGTATTATTTGAGGATACCTATCTAGAATATCTTCTGGAGAATCCCTTTTTGCCATATGCTTATGTGAAAAAGCACAATGTGACACAATGTGACCTAGCACATAAGCACATGCTTTATGTGCCGATATGTGCTTATGTGAAAAGGCACAATGTGACACAATGTGCCCTATCACATAGGCGCATAGGACCAAAATGGGATTCCATAGCCACAGCTGTTTTCCAAAAGGGATTCTTTAAAATGGATTCCATAAAATGGAATTCCTATCCGACTCCGTAAAATGGGATTCCGTGTTTTATCATCCCCCCCCCCCCCGAAAATGGGTATATTCTCCCGAGAAAACCTGCTATTTGCAGTGGGGGGAATATGCCTTATTAGTGAAGCAAGGGTTTCTAGAGCTTTCTTTTTTATTGAATGAATAATAGGCACCGC